>OX639993.1:103017900-104217900 GCA_951828415.1 Anomoia purmunda | reverse complement strand
TTTTCTAATACACAACCAAAACTATAACTGAACATTTCACAAAAAATTATTTATTTCTCAGTGCATACTAAATATAGTAGAAATTTTTTAAAATTTACTGTTATGTAGCTGAAGATATACTTCCAATGTGGTGGTGCGTTTTTATTGACCGCAAGTGTACGTAGATGACGTGCTTGCAGGAGGGCACAGCGTCGACTCGACCATAAAGGCAAGGGACAAAATTTCCGCGGTATTGCGGATCAGAGTCGCCCGGGTCAAAACAATATCGCTTCCACGAATGGAGCTGTGCGAGCGGTACTACTTGCGGAGATTGTTGATTAACGAGTCGTATCAGCGTAAATACGTTGACAAATTCCACAATCGTGTTAGCTTGGATACGGAAACCTCCGTGTTCATGGTCTATGCTCGTAGCACACAGAATTACAAAAATTGTAGAGAAAGTCGGAAACAAGAAGTGGTTGCATGTTAATTCAGCATCTTATCCAGCTGACTTAGCGAGCAGAGGACTACCAGCAAATGAATTGGGCAACAATTCTTTGTGGTGGCAGGGACCTCCATAGTTGCAAGAAGAATACTCTAACTGGTCCACACAAGAAACATACTACAGTGCTATAGTTGAGGAAAAAAGAATACACGCATCGACACAACGCTTGATAAATATCTATCAACAGAATTATTACGGTGGGGAATATGGCAAATTGAAGTTAGAAAAATTCATCAACGCCAAGAGGGACTACTCCCTCTTATTCCATTCTTAGATAGGGATGACATCATTAGGACTGGGGGACGTCTTGGAGCATCGCAGGACTTATCGTATAACGAGCACTATCCAATAATCATTCCATATAACTGCAGATTGTCTCGTTTAATCGTTTTGCTTATCCACCAAATCTCCTTGTATGGAGACAATCAGCTTATGAAGAAGGGGTTGCCCAAAAAATATATACTCCGACAGCGGCACCAATTTGGTCGCAGCTTCACGATCAGACTTTAAGGAATTTCTGACGCGCGTTAAAAAGCCATCTCCAAATATAATTACCAAATGTTCATATGACATTTCATGCCCGCCGCTGCTCTCCATATGGGGGTCTTTGAGAGGCGGGTGTAAGAAGCTTTAAAATCTACTTTAATAAAATTGCATCTGATCATAAGTATACATTTGAAGAGTTCAGTACAATTTTATGTCGCATTGAGGCGTGCCTCTACTCACGACCACTGAGTCCCTCGTCAAACGAACGTGCAGATTTAGAGCCACTCGCTCCAGGTCATTTCCTTATTGGTGGACACCTTTTAGCCCCATCCGAACTCGACATCCACAGAATTCTGTCTCGATAGTTAATCGGTGGAACAATTTTTGTGGGCGATGGAAAATGGGATACCTATCAAGCTAATCTACAGTCCTATCACGGATTCCGAACGAACTCCCGTCGTGAAGAAATCTCCCGTGACGAATTCGGGAAAAATGCTATCAGCAATTCCGACGTTTTCGTAGTCAGTGCTGCCAACTGTTATTCTAAGTTCGAATAAGTGCTACCAAATCTGTACACGAAATTCAGCTGTTTTTTGTTTACTTTGCTGGCAGCAATCGAAACAAAAATCATACTTTTTCACACGCAAATTTTACAAGTAATTATTTTAATACAAAAAAGTGAAACGGATTTCATTGCCGTAGCAGCTTTATCAGTAGAGGAAGAGCAAAGATGCTAAAAATACAACAAACAACAACAAATATTTTATTTTCTAGTTTTATAAAAAAATTCTGTCTAAATAAAGGTGCATTCAAATACGTACTGGATGTAGTACAATATGCCTTATTTTAATTTTAATTTTTTGTCAAAATTGTATTAATATGATTTCATCAATTTTTAATATTTCAAGATATGCGATCATAAACAGCGTATCAGATTGAGTTGGTAGTAACCACGATTCTTATGTATGGAATATGAGCGATGCGAAGGAGTACTTTGAAAGAAAGTACAGGGAAAGAGATCGAAATACCAGGATTCTAGGTATTTACAAAAAATATTTATAAAAAAACAACAATAACTGATACTCTATATAAAATAGGTGATGCAGGTTGCCCACTTCAACCACGGCTGATGACACCATTTCGTTCCCTGGAGGATAGTAGTCCTGAAAGCGGTTTCAACAAAGTGCATGCAAAAGCCCGAAATGTCGTTGAAGGCACAATCGGGTTATTAAAGAATAGGTTTCGTTGTACACTTGGTGCGCGACAATTGCAATTGCTGCACAAATCATGCTGTGCATTGCATAACATCTGCATACATTACCGAGTAGAACAACTTTATTCTGAAAGCCAAACAGAGGAAGTAACCGTGTTAGATTTTACTGAGCAAATTGATTCTCTAATTTATTCAAATGAAGCAATACAAATAATACATTACTAAATAAAAATATCACAACCTAAACCTAAATCTTTTCATTTCACCTTTTTAAAATATATATAAAGGCACATAAATTAATTAATATCACATTATTTAAGTAATTTAATTACTAGGGAGATCAAACATAAATATTCTGTCAATCTCCTCTTGCTTCAGCAATTCCTTAGCAGTGTTATGACTGCACATTTCTTCTAAGATTTGCACCATAGCTCTGGAAAATATTTCTCTTGATTTGCTTAGAACGTCAAGGCTTGTGGCGACTTCTTCCAAATTACGCTCCGTTCTGTTAGAAAGCTCCTGCTGTAGATAGATCTGCTTTAGCAGAAAGGCTCGTGTAGTCGTTTCTTCTCTTTTGTCAGCATTCGCTCTGCGAGAAGTGCTTGGCACATCATCCGGCACAGATTGCATGGAGCAGTTATGTATGTCTGGCGACATTGGAGTTATGGGAGGAGAACCAGAACTGCTCTCGCTAATCTTTCTAGTACGGTCTGCACCAAAAATTTTTGTTCCTTGGATGCCCGAAGTAGACGCCCCCCCCGCAAATCCTTATCGCTATTTCCTCTACATTATTGAACGTGTGCATGCGGTTGCCTCCCCTCCTGTTGCCCTGCACTCAGTTTTGTTTAGGGACAGCTTACGTTTAACATAGATTTTATATTCCAACCAACACTGTAAAATAAATAAAATAACAAAAACAAATGTGTTATTTTTTACAATAACTCATTTAGAAAAAGGTTTGCCTGCTTACTCTTTTCCAGGTAGTATCCTTGACTGGAAGCTAAAAGCTGATCAGCTGCACGGCAACTTAATCCCAAAAACTGTGTACATTTAGAGGTTTTTGGAAAACTTTGTGCAATGTCTGCACGCTCCGCCTGTTTGTATATGGTCTTGACCTGATTGAAAAACATATTAAAAATGGTGCCCTTCTTATATTTTTATTCAATTCAGTATAAGAAATCAACTTAGTTTATTGGTTGCTTGTATGCTTTATTTTGTTTTAGTTATTCTATTCTATCACTTCTCCCGATAAACAATAGCGTTTGTGTAAAATTTTCGCGAAGAACTGTCAAAATAGCCTTTCACTCAGAATCAGTGATACCAATCTCCCGAATTTCGAAATTTCATAATTGATAGTAGCGTTTTCCCGACGTTGCCACGTTTGTAGGTATGCATTTATGTATTAATAAGAAGCACTTACTGGTTTAACCGCGCCGAACCACGAGTTTGTTTCGTATTGTTTCATCTGGCAATATTTAAAACATCGAATTTACGCACTACCCACAGTCTCCTATGCTGGAGTGACGAGGTAACTGACCTGCAGTTTCAAAGTATTCCCTCCATATTTCACCCACAAACGCTCTCAGGCATACGGGGATATATCCGGACAGTGAAATCCGAAGTATATAAGCATCCAACGCCCACCAACCGCCGCTTTACCCAGTCGACGTTTGCGTTTGGATCACTTGGCCCGTCTGGTTTATGGTACATACTGTGGCTCCATGCCAAAGTCGGACACCGTAGAACAAAATGTTCCTTCCTAAAATATTTGAACCAAAGCAATTAAAATCAAGATAAAATGTTTTTTCAAATATTCATTTATTACACTTCCAAAATATAAAAACAAAACATATAAATTAATTCAGTATTATAAAATATTATAGTAAAACATCAAATAAGAGTAAATCCAATGCAAAAGCCAAACTCGGACAATCAACAAGTGTTTTGAAATATCGAAATATATTTTAAAAACTAAAATTTTGTATGAAGACCTTTTTTTAATAACCATTTTGAGCCATTCTTGTAATAAGATAGATTTCAAGTCATTTTTGCTTAAGATAGTCCCATAAATTTTCGATAGGATTAATATCAGGACTTTGGGGTGGCGTTTCCAAAACATGGTGGCAATTATAAAGCAACCAAGAACGCACTTTGTACGCCTTATGCTTTGAATCATTGTCTTGGTAGAAATACCAATCATCACCGAGATCCAATTTTTCAAGACTTTTTGGTAAGTTTTCTCTTAAAATGCTGAGATAGTCATTCTGATTCATTATTCCTTCAATAACCATTACCGATCCGCCACCATCTTTGACAGTTGGTCTCAGATTGGGCAGTTGCAGCTCCTCATTTGGTTTCCTCCAACATACTTTCGTCAATGGTTTAAGGTACATACATATGTACATACATTCAAGCTGAATGATTGGTAGCCAGAGCAATCGTGAAGAGGACGAGCTAGGTTAAAGTCGTTAGGTAAAAGTGCTGGTGGTTCGACGTCATCTTCAAGCTGCGTTATCCCCCTAATGGCATGGAGTACTGTCCGTTGGCTACTGATTCCAGTTGCCCATTTTGAATTTAGGTTTGAACTTAATATTAATAAAATTTTTATATTTGTTTACCTAAGTTGTAATGAATATCGTAGCAAAGTTGCCAATTATTCTCAAAGCCAATTCCCAAAACACTAAAATACGCATTTCTCTATTCTGAGTTTAGTTTCTATACATAACGCGAGGTTAATGATTGCACTTTTTTTTACTGGGATTATGGATTGCTGTTAATCGATTCCTTTAACTGTGTACATATGTATAACACTTTACAAGTGAGAAATACACAGTCTAAGGTGATTTTCCCATCTACAAATTTCTTCACGTCAAAATTTATTAGTAAGCGAATTTATTTAACGAACAGACATCGGTTACCGATAGCTCCATGTACATATGTATATACATACATATGTGCAAAAATGTGCTATATAAAATGTCCTAATCTGGTAGTAGAGCATATGCTAAATTATTACGTTAAGTTGTATGCACCGATATATTTACTTTAAAAATCGATTATATTATTTCAGTTAATTTATGTATATTTAATGTATTTTACAACAGATAACTTTTCTTAAGCAGTTGTAAATTTACTGATTTTTTTGTTCATTAATTTATATGCAACAAAATTCTTATTTTGCAAAAATATTAATTCACAAAATATATTACAAAAGTGAATGATTTATAATGAATATGGCAATTTAAGTAACAAAACAAAAGGAAACTTCTTTGGAAAAGTAATTTTTATCGATGAAGATCTACTTCAACAATATTAAGTAGAAGGCAAAATACTGAATTTAAATGCATACTATGCGAAGAACTCCCAATTGCTCTTTGTCAATTTTACTTAAAACAAAATTATAAACCGTGGAAAGGGTGGAGCATATTTTAGTGTAATACAATAAATGATTTCAAATAAATACGTACACATTTTCCTACTTGGTAATATTAGTTTTGTTTTTTTTCACTTTGAAATCAAATTGAAATTTTAGTCTTACTCCGCGCAGCCATGCAGGTAGATCTTGGTGAAATTTAGAATAATTGCTCCTTAGCGTGTTTCTGTAGTGCGATTTACTAACTGAGTCAAACCGGTGGGGTGCAATAACGTCACATGAAATAACGACACAGTGTCTTTATTTCCATTTGAAAGTGAAATAAAGTCACGTGTCGTTATTTCCATTAGTAATTGAAATAAAGTCACAGTGACTTTATTTCCCTTTAGGTAAATTTTCAACAATTTAAAATGTGACCTTATTTCCTTTTAACAAAAATTTTATTTCAATCAAGGACACAAAAATGAAATTGAGAAAATAACAAACATAATAATAATACAAATTTGCCGTATTGCCGTTTGCCTTATTTCATAGTTGATTGAGAAATAACACAAATTTTTATATTTTACAATTGAAAAATAAAGCAAAACATATGTACATACATGGTAACACACATGCATTTGAGGGGGTGGGGTGCTACGAAATGAATATAATAATCTTTTTGTAAAAGGGAAATTTCCCTTTTACGAAATGTAGTTATTTATCTTTTTGTAAAAGGGAAATTTTATAACATATGTATATAGTAAATTGTACATGATAATCTTTTCGTAAAAGGAAAATTTCCCTTTTACGGAATTTTTATATAGTTCGAAATTAAAAAGTGACTTTATTTCCCATTTGCAATATGTGGAATGTGTCTTTATTTCTCATTTACAGTCAATTTTTATGTGTTCTTATTTCCATTTCAATTGGAAATAATGTCCCGTGACTTTATTTCCATTCCAATTGGAAATAAAGTCACAGTGACGTTATTACCAGTGACGTTATTGCACCCCACCAGTCAAACCACGTCAAACGTGACACAATATTTTTGGTCATTTTCTGGAATGCTGAGTCAATTGCATGGATCAATAGTACACACTAATATAAGAAACCAATTTGAATATTTTGTCGAAATAATGTATATTTTATTTAAATTTTGCAATTAAAAATTTTTGCACGATTTTCTTAAAAAATTTATAATTTTGGACTCGTTTGCAATAAATTGACCAAACTTTCAAGGTTTTTTTAAAATTGTGCACTCTTTCGATGGATTATTTTTTTATAATAATATTTTGCAAAATAAGGTAATTGTTTAAACATTTTTATAAACAAATTAGATTAATTATGCTTTATTCACGATGTTAATGAAAGCGCATAATGCAGGAATGTTGAGTAACTATTCCTCTTCATACCTATGAAAAAAAAATTTGGTATTTATTATAGGAACTATTTATTTATGAATTTTACATGCATCAGTGGACCTACCGGCGCCTTTGTTTATCTAACGATTTGTTTATGTAGTATACGGTACTGTGTTGCTCGCAGCAGAGTCGCGCTTACCAGCAGTTGAACATCGTTAGATAAACAAATCGTTAGATAAACAAAGGCGCCGGTAGGTCCACTGATGCATGTAAAATTCAAAAATAAATAGTTCCTATAATAAATACCAAATTTTTTTTTCATAGGTATGAAGAGGAATAGTTACTCAACATTCCTGCATTATGCGCTTTCATTAACATCGTGAATAAAGCATAATTAATCTAATTTGTTTATAAAAATGTTTAAACAATTACCTTATTTTGCAAAATATTATTATAAAAAAATAATCCATCGAAAGAGTGCACAATTTTAAAAAAACCTTGGAAGTTTGGTCAATTTATTGCAAACGAGTCCAAAATTATAAATTTTTTAAGAAAATCGTGCAAAAATTTTTAATTGCAAAATTTAAATAAAATATACATCATTTCGACAAAATATTCAAATTGGTTTCTTATATTAGTGTGTACTATTGATCCATGCAATTGACTCAGCATTCCAGAAAATGACCAAAAATATTGTGTCACGTTTGACGTGGTTTGACTCAACTTTAAATGGTGCGACAATCGCAATTTTTGACGACAATATTTGTCGTTTGCACTAACGATTGTGCGATTTACTAACTTATTCTTAACGACATTTAACAGCTGTATCGTTGTATTTATTCAAAATGATAAAGAGTAGCTGTATTTATTCAAAGTGATAAAGAGTGGCACCTCTGTCAAACTAAATGTCAAAATAAGCGAAAATAACAAAGAGGAATAGAGAAAAAAAAACGTATGCGTGCTGCTAAATATAAATTTGAGCGTTTTTATTATATTTCATTAAAGTGAAATAGGATACTGATTTGTTTCAAATTACAAACACTTATAATTCTTTTTATGTATTGTAATGTTCCATTGTAGCAGAATTCCTAACTCTCCTCTGCGTGGTTTGGTAGAACAGACATCAACTCGACTCCAAGGAATATCCGGAATCACCTGCAAATATGCCATGGTTTTCGTTTTCAAAATCCGCGTCATGCTCCAACGTATTTAGGATTTACATTGTATATTTATATTTTTTTAATTAGAATCATTTATCTTTTATATTAATAGGTAGCTATCAACGACCCGAAAGTGGGCAATGGGGAATATTCATGAGCCAGTCAGTCATCCGTAAGCCGGCTTTACACGGTCATGCAATATATGATTCATTGTTTTTCCAAGCCTCCTCATTATTTAAACTAAACCATACTTCTGTTTTTATACTTGGATCCTTGATAAAAGTTTGATATTACCATTTGCACATTAATTGAATGGTAGATGTGGTGGTTGGCATAAGCCTCCTCATGTTTCTTTGGTGGCAAAATTGGTATACATATGAGTACAATCCACGGTCCCAATAGTGCCTGCCACAAAGGGTGACGACGCTGAAGCAAGCATTTCGTTAGCAGCTTGGATCATAGGAAACCTCACTTTCTGTTGCATTCAAATGAAGATTGTCCACATCCCGAAGCAAACTTCGATCCACTGTTGGAGCGCTTACCTCGTGATAAATTCTAGCCAAATATTCAAAGGATATTATTTAATGTTCCTTTTTTAATTTCAAGAAAACAAATCACCAAATTTTAAATTTGTTCTTTTATTTAAGTTGAAATCACGAATTTTTTTATTTCTCGATTGAGTTAACATCAAATTTGTTGTCGTTTAGTTTTCGGTTATCGACTAGCTAACGACAACAGCTTATTCGGCGAATACGAAAGTCGGGGAGACTACGATTTCTGGGGTGCCACGATTTTATGACTGATTCTGGTAGAACTCGACGAAATAAACACTTTGTTGGTAACTCTCAAAACAGCGCTCGCACAATCACAATTTGAAAATAAACGAACCTATCAGAAAGAACTTGTCGTTAATAATTTCATTCTGTACAGTGAAGAATGCCGATTAGTGTTTAATAACAAAGCGTGTTCTCGTGTTGCGCTTTGTATTCCTTGCAGCAGCAGGTCAGCGAACATTTTTTTCTAATTTTGACTCGCTGTATCTCGAAAAGGAAGCGAGATATCGAAATTTTTTATTCAGTAAAAAGTGTTTATTTCGTCGAGTTCTACCAAAAAATTGCGGCGCCCAAGAAATCGTATTTAACTTTGACGGGGTCGGCTTTCCAATAATATAGCATTGGCTGTTTTAGCCAAACTACGTAGAATTTTTTAATGAAATTCACAAGGGCTGTTATGTAGGTGCTCTTTGGCCAATATTTATAACACTGGTAAAAAATTGTAAAAGTTTTAAAGTTATTTGTTGTTAAAGTTTATAGATTTACTTTACGAAATTTTAATATAAACACTGCACTATTGACATTTATTTTTACTTGTGCATAGCCTTTCATGCGCATGCAACTTAATTCACACATATATATTTTCTTACAAAATGTGTAAGAATTAATACTTTTAACTCTAGTTTCCGAATGTATCGCTATTTTCTTATAATTGTAAATACACAAATATTCAAAGATGGGTCCGATACTTCATTGCTGGTGATGCCAGATCTTTTAAAATTGAAATATGTTTTTGTCTCTAAAACGTGAGTGGCGTAAGTAAATCGAACTCAGTAATTTCTTAACATTAATTTATTAAAAAACTACGGTTGAATATGCACTTTTTTGTAAAAATACAGAAAGGTGTTCTGTACAAAAATACTGTGGATGGCGTACCCGGAGTTGGACCGGCCAGGGTTATATTTTATAAGCGCGGCCGAAGGCCGCCAACGCAGAAATGTATTCTGTACAAAAATACTGTGGATGGCGTAGCCGGAGTTGGACCGCCCAGGGTTATTTTTTATAAGCGCGGTCGAAGGCCGCCAACGCTGAAAGGTGTTCTGTACAAAAATACTGTGGATGGCGTAGCCGGAGTTGGGCCGGCCTGAGTTATTTTTTATAAGCGCGGCCGAAGGCCGCCAACGCAGAAAAGTGTTCTGTACAAAAATACTGTTGGACATTTTTTTGTACTGTGTGGCAGCACCAAATTTCAGTTCAATTCAACTACAAAGGAAAAAGTGAGGTTAAATTTGACTATTTTTGCAACTTTAACAGCGAATAACTTAAAGACTATAAGTCTCCGGAGCCCGGGACTTGCAGTTATATAATCAAGAGGACACACTCTATGTACAAATAGTGGATCCAGCAGTTAGAAGAAGAGAGCCTGTTGTCAATTCATGCCTCTGTCCCGAAATCGATCAGGGCGAATTGACAGAGACTGGAGCAGAGTTAAAGACTTTCCGCCCGGTAGCGAAAAGGGGAGCGGACCCAAACTTGCAAACGAGCGACGAGGAGAAAGGGGATCGGAACCAAGGTCGTTCCGACCACGATTCCAGTAGCGAACAAGACGTGGAGCGGAAACAAGGACTTTTCGCCCACACAACAACAAAAAAAACCTCGCGCCCGCAAGAAGTAGGTAGACTGTGGACCTTGTCTCTCCGGCTATCAAGAACGACAAACTTCCGCACCGGAAAGAGAGTAGAAGCCCCAACACTACGGCCATGGTGACCGAAGGGCCTAACAACGTCTGATACAAGCACCTTGTACTTACACATTTCGTTTATTGTCATTGTCATAATAAAGTGCATTTGAAAACTATATAACCACGTCTATGTCATTTCGTTCATCTATCTCTCTCTCTCCCTCATACTGTAGCTGTAGTATAGCATACCAAAGGACGAGGCTCAGTCGAAAATTACAGGTGCAGGACTAAAATATATTTCAGTGCTATTCATTCTTTTTATATAAATTCACTAAGCGTAGTGGGTGTGGCTTCGCTCGTATCCCAGGTGTTGCTTACCGCAAGGGAGCCATTATGTTTAGGCCTTCAAGACGCCGTTAATTAGCGCTGCCTGCCGCATAACAAACTGTCGTTAAGTTTACCCTTAGACGCAGTTACAGTCCGACGGTAAAGGATAAATTGGGGTAAACAGTTCTTTCCTTTTTCTTATTGTTCGAGATTCACGACAGTACATATGGTTTTTCCTGCAGCAGTGAACACGTTTAAAAACTTTAAGGTAATTGTTGAAGCACAGGAGCCCTCACCGGGTTAAATCATCGCAGTAGTAGCGCAAGTTGAGTCGCTGCCCACATTGTCAGGGCAGCGGCAGCGCCAGTTGGGTCGCTGCCCGCATTGAACTTAGTAATAGGTAGTAGCGGTCTATATTATTTTGCATGGCGCCGCTAATCGGGAGAATATTTATGGATTTTCGGTACGGCAAATATCACACCATCACTCATTATTGATGCAGCCCAAATTACACACGGTTGTATACCTGCATACATATGTGCATAGGTAGATAAGGAAATGATACCAGGCTGCAGTTAAATCACGCCACCCAACTCCCGTTATTCATACTGTGGATGGCGTAGCCGGAGTTGGACCGTCCAGGGTTATATTTTATAAGCGCGACCGTAGGCCGCCAACGCTGAAAGGTGTTCTGTACAAAAATACTGTGGATGGCGTAGCCGGAGTTGGGCCGGCCTGAGTTATTTTTTATAAGCGCGGCCGAAGGCCGCCAACGCAGAAAAGTGTTCTGTACAAAAATACTGTTGGACATTTTTTTGTACTGTGTGGCAGCACCAAATTTCAGTTCAATTCAACTACAAAGGAAAAAGTGAGGTTAAATTTGACTATTTTTGCAACTTTAACAGCGAATAACTTAAAAACTATAAGTCTCCGGAGCCCGGGACTTGCAGTTATATAATCAAGAGGACACACTCTATGTACAAATAGTGGATCCAGCAGTTAGAAGAAGAGAGCCTGTTGTCAATTCATGCCTCTGTCCCGAAATCGATCAGGGCGAATTGACAGAGACTGGAGCAGAGTTAAAGACTTTCCGCCCGGTAGCGAAAAGGGGAGCGGACCCAAACTTGCAAACGAGCGACGAGGAGAAAGGGGATCGGAACCAAGGTCGTTCCGACCACGATTCCAGTAGCGAACAAGACGTGGAGCGGAAACAAGGACTTTTCGCCCACACAACAACAAAAAAAACCTCGCGCCCGCAAGAAGTAGGTAGACTGTGGACCTTGTCTCTCCGGCTATCAAGAACGACAAACTTCCGCACCGGAAAGAGAGTAGAAGCCCCAACACTACGGCCATGGTGACCGAAGGGCCTAACAACGTCTGATACAAGCACCTTGTACTTACACATTTCGTTTATTGTCATTGTCATAATAAAGTGCATTTGAAAACTATATAACCACGTCTATGTCATTTCGTTCATCTATCTCTCTCTCTCCCTCATACTGTAGCTGTAGTATAGCATACCAAAGGACGAGGCTCAGTCGAAAATTACAGGTGCAGGACTAAAATATATTTCAGTGCTATTCATTCTTTTTATATAAATTCACTAAGCGTAGTGGGTGTGGCTTCGCTCGTATCCCAGGTGTTGCTTACCGCAAGGGAGCCATTATGTTTAGGCCTTCAAGACGCCGTTAATTAGCGCTGCCTGCCGCATAACAAACTGTCCTTAAGTTTACCCTTAGACGCAGTTACAGTCCGACGGTAAAGGATAAATTGGGGTAAACAGTTCTTTCCTTTTTCTTATTGTTCGAGATTCACGACAGTACATATGGTTTTTCCTGCAGCAGTGAACACGTTTAAAAACTTTAAGGTAATTGTTGAAGCACAGGAGCCCTCACCGGGTTAAATCATCGCAGTAGTAGCGCAAGTTGAGTCGCTGCCCACATTGTCAGGGCAGCGGCAGCGCCAGTTGGGTCGCTGCCCGCATTGAACTTAGTAATAGGTAGTAGCGGTCTATATTATTTTGCATGGCGCCGCTAATCGGGAGCATATTTATGGATTTTCGGTACGGCAAATATCACACCATCACTCATTATTGATGCAGCCCAAATTACACACGGTTATATACCTGCATACATATGTGCATAGGTACATAATGAAATGATACCAGGCTGCAGTTAAATCACGCCACCCAACTCCCGTTATTCATACTGTGGATGGCGTAGCCGGAGTTGGACCGCCCAGGGTTATATTTTATAAGCGCGACCGTAGGCCGCCAACGCTGAAAGGTGTTCTGTACAAAAATACTGTGGATGGCGTAGCCGGAGTTGGGCCGACCTGAGTTATTTTTTATAAGCGCGGCCGAAGGCCGCCAACGGAGAAAAGTGTTCTGTACAAAAATACTGTTGGACATTTTTTTGTACTGTGTGGCAGCACCAAATTTCAGTTCAATTCAACTACAAAGGAAAAAGTGAGGTTAAATTTGACTATTTTTGCAACTTTAACAGCGAATAACTTAAAAACTATAAGTCTCCGGAGCCCGGGACTTGCAGTTATATAATCAAGAGGACACACTCTGTGTACAAATAGTGGATCCAGCAGTTAGAAGAAGAGAGCCTGTTGTCAATTCATGCCTCTGTCCCGAAATCGATCAGGGCGAATTGACAGAGACTGGAGCAGAGTTAAAGACTTTCCGCCCGGTAGCGAAAAGGGGAGCGGACCCAAACTTGCAAACGAGCGACGAGGAGAAAGGGGATCGGAACCAAGGTCGTTCCGACCACGATTCCAGTAGCGAACAAGACGTGGAGCGGAAACAAGGACTTTTCGCCCACACAACAACAAAAAAAAACCTCGCGCACGCAAGAAGTAGGTAGACTGTGGACCTTGTCTCTCCGGCTATCAAGAACGACAAACTTCCGCACCGGAAAGAGAGTAGAAGCCCCAACACTACGGCCATGGTGACCGAAGGGCCTAACAACGTCTGATACAAGCACCTTGTACTTACACATTTCGTTTATTGTCATTGTCATAATAAAGTGCATTTGAAAACTATATAACCACGTCTATGTCATTTCGTTCATCTCTCTCTCTCTCTCCCTCATACTGTAGCTGTAGTATAGCATACCAAAGGACGAGGCTCAGTCGAAAATTACAGGTGCAGGACTAAAATATATTTCAGTGCTATTCATTCTTTTTATATAAATTCACTAAGCGTAGTGGGTGTGGCTTCGCTCGTATCCCAGGTGTTGCTTACCGCAAGGGAGCCATTATGTTTAGGCCTTCGTTAAGTTTCCCCTTAGACGCAGTTACAGTCCGACGGTAAAGGATAAATTCATCGTCAGCGTCACTAGTATATTAGTTGCACATACAGTCCACAGCATTGAGTCGCTTTTCGTTGCTCAACCACGCATCACCAATTACTTCTTCGATTCTTCGGTATTCTACATACATATTTTAACTTAACAAATAACCTAATGTATTAATCATAAATAAATATTTTCTAAGTACACAGTACTTTCGGTTCGTTTGATTTCGCAAGAAAGGGCTAAGGAAAATGCTCCTAGCTCCAATAGTATTATTCTGTGACCCTTACTTTTATTATATACGAAAGAATATAAAATATATTTTGATTATTTATTAACACGACATCAAATCTTTTTAATTTCTTTTATTCGGCGTCGTGTTCAATGTCTATATGGTCTAACCATTTGTGTAGGTTTTTCAGTTGGTTTAGGGGTCATTAGGATCTCAGAGAGTTTCCAGGAGTTAAAAGATATTGTTATCGTAATATGCTGTTAAAAATAAAAAGCAAGTGTTTGGTTACAACGGACGGAAGCTCTTTTAACATTTCCCCTGCGATTCTGACATAACCAAATGTTTTGTTTTCCTGAAGATCGTTGGTAATAGTTGCATTAAGGGTTTCAATATTAAATTGATTTAGGGCTTCAGCTAAATGCACAGAAGTTTCTGGAAGGGAATTGTTAATTTGGTGAGGTGTAAATGCATTGGAAAGATAAGTGCGAAAAGATATACCTTTTTCAAAATCACTTCGAGCCCATTCACGTTTTTGGTTTTTTGCCACAACCGCCACAAGAAATTATTACTGTTAGGTGTTGGCAACAAGGATTGTAAGTTGTCCCTTCATATGTACCAGATTGGTGATGTCTTTACCTCGTAGACCGTTAAACCTTTGTCACTGATTATTCCTAGGCTGTGTCGGTGTTTGATTTTGAGCAGCTATATCAAGTAATTATGTAACTGCGTGGTCCACGTCTGTAAATGATTTAAGAAGTGCTTTTAACTTGGTTGAGATTCATTACAAGTTGGGATTTTGCTAAGAATTAATAAACTACGAGAATGATCAGAAGATAGATCGAAAGGAGATTTTATCTGAACTTGTGCCCAATTGAGCCCACAGGTTACTCCGACGTCCCAGTAAAAACAATTAGCGTATTCACAGTTTGTGGGAAACTTAAAATCTGGTAACTTTGCCCAACATTTGACAGCTAAACTGTGAGCACATCATTTTGACTTTGTTTCAAATTTATTTAAATTCCAAAAAACAAATGTCTCGTTTAAGTGGCAAACAAAATATACTGAGTGCACTTAGCCACAAATGTATGCTGGTCATAGCTGCCAATGATTCTAGTATGTGCATATATGTACCTATATACATACGTATATTTACCTCCTAAAACTTTCCTACCAATTTTACTGCAGGCAGTGACGAAGAGGATGAAGATATCCTAATGAATTTCGCCGTTGATGCAGCGCTAATGTTGGCTAATCGTAGAAGCAGCCATTTTGGAATACCAAAAACTTCGCATTGGGTCGAAAATGTTCTCCCCAAGTTTGATGGTGGTCGTATGCGCCAGATGCTGCGTATAGAAATCCCGGAATTCAACTATATCTTATCCTTAATCAAACAAGACCCTGTCTTCCAAAACAAAAATTGTGTTCCTCAATTGCCTATAGATATTCAACTAAAGATAACTCTTTTTCGTCTGGGATCTAGTGGAGAGAGTGCATCTATTAGGAAGATTGCAACATTGTTCGGTGTTGGCGATGGCGGAACAGTTATCAAAGTAACCGAGCGGGTCATCGCCTCGCTGATAAATTTAAAATCTACTTTTTTGTTTTGGCCATCTAGAGAAGAAAGGCGGAAGATTGTGGCAAAAACAATGGATGAGCTTCCAGGTTGCATTGGCTCTGTTGATGGCACCGAAATCAGATTAGCAGAGTCTCCTTCCAAAGATCACGAACTATACTTTTCTCGCAAAAAACAGTATTCCATAAAAATGCAAGTCGTATGTGACTGTTCGCTAAAAATTAGGCAAGCAACAATAGGATACCGAGGAAGCGTCCATGATTCTAAAATTTTTGCAGAATCACCAATAGGTAAAACCCCAGAACAGTACTTCTGTCAGAGGCAATGGATTGCTGGCGATTCGGCATATCCTTTGAGCCAAAATCTTATTACACCCTTTCGACAAAACAGTAATGAGCAGACGAAAGAAATGAGAGATAAATTTAACCAATACTTCTCCAAATATAGAGTGCGTATAGAAAATTGTTTTGGAAAATTAAAGGAAAGATTTGGTAGTTTAAAAGAACTACGATTTCGTTTATCGAACGAAAACAATTACAAAAGTTGTTGTAGATGGATTTTGACATGTTGCATTCTTCACAACATGTTGCTACAATTTAGCTCTGACGAAGAAGATTGTTCCGATAATGAAGATGAAACTGGCTTCCCACAAGAAATTTATGAAAACAACGACCTCAGAATAGCATTATCACATTTTGTTGACAATAAAAATTAAACAAGTAATTTGTTTTAATAAAGTGAATACATACGTACATATTTATTTTTTCATTTTTAATTCCTCCATTGCAATTCTTTCTTTCATTTCAAGTTCTTTTAAAGCCACCTTTTCTTTCATTTCAATTTCTAATATTTTTATTTTTTCATCACTTTTGGTTTTTTCTTTTTCAAACAAAAATTTTTAAACTTGTAAATCTAACTCCTTTTCCTTCATTTTTGACTCCATTTCTAGTTTTTGTTGCTTCACTTGAACCAAACCAGAATGCATGCTAAGCACATCGGCAAGACCGGTCCGAGAATAAATGCCTTTACGACGATTTATTGTGCTGTATGTAGATGCTGGTGACATACCGATTTCGTGAAACCCATTTGCAACTTCAGGTGTGGCAGCTACATTTGCAGCAGTCGTTGAACTGCTTCCAGCGTCGAAAATGTCTGCAGTGGACGGTGAGCTACTTTCCGTACACACAACTTGTACGTTCAGCGTTTGGATGTTTTCGGCATTACCATCTATAGGCGGCACTGCATTTTCTTCAGTATCTAAAACGGATGCGTTGGATTCAAACTCCTTGTATCCAAATATGTCTTCCAGATCACTGAAGAAAGGGCAGATTTTCGAAATTATGCCTAAAAAAGAAGTGCTTAGATTTGTATAGCAAAAAATACATTTTTAAGTTACTTTCAGTGGTTTCGCCGTCTTGCATAGCACCAGCTCCCGTCGAATTTTGCCAATTTCGCGCTTTGGTATAACATTGGCGCAAGTGTCTTGCCTTCAGCCTCACCAGAGACCAATCCATTTGCAGCTGGTGTGCTTCCAAAAAGCGCTTAAAATACACCTGCGCAGTCGGCTTTTCAAGCGGTCGATTGTCCCGCATAAACATTATGAGCTGCTGCTGCTCCCCGTTGCTCCATTTTCTGTACGGAGCTTTGCGTACACGCCTCGGTTTAGTCTGAAACAAATATTTTTTCATTATTAATAATTATATCACGATTTAAATACTTAATTTTCATTTTACTTACAATTTTGCTTCCGCCAGGTTCCATGTTTGCAAATATAAACAAAACCAGCTGATCAAAGATGCCAGTTTGCCACAATAAATAAACATGCGCAAAACATCGGGAAATTGTGATAGTAGTGGTATCTTTGCGTTTCACATAAAATGGAAACGAAACAGATAACTGAGCGGTAAATATGGGAAAATTGCTACCTGGGAAATTTAGCATGCTAGATACCATTTAACTGTGAACAGCATAAATATCAAATCTGTTATTTTGGATGGCTTTATTAAGTTTCTTCCCCTTGGAAATATTAATCTAGTTCCCCAGAATGAATGTTTCGCGTTGTATTCACCTGCTGCTAGAAATCTTTTACCCAACCTCGGAAAATATTCCGATATTCTATGACTGGGAGGGCAGTGTACAGCGGATATATGTATTTATTCCACCAAAGGTATCGTATGCACATTAGACCTGGCGCAATTTTTTTTTGAATCTCAAGTGTGGGTGCCATTGGATGTCAAAATCATTGTGTAAAATTTTCAGGTCAATCGGAATGTGGCAAGTCGTGCCCTAATGAGGTCAAAGGACACAATTTACCAAAAACCAGCAAAAACATGAAATTTTTTTTCTTTTCTTATAAATATATATATTTAAAAACATGAATAATTTTAAATTTATTATGCATCCATATAATGATCAAAATAAATATTCTTTCAGTTGAAATTTTCATTTAACATCTCCTTTGTGTAGTTAGAGTACAAATTGTTGTGCTAATGAACGAACACAAGAAGTGCTCGCGAATTAACTGTAAAAACTTTAAGTGCTACATTTGTTGCCATTTTTACAATTATCTGCTGATACATGTGATCCCGTTATTTGTCTGGCAGAATGTACGTAGCTCCTTATTGTGTCATTGTCTCATTCAGTTGTGTGGCATTAAGAGAATCGAAGTTATTCTAAAGTTTACTATTGTTTAACAATTATTATCAGTTTAACAATAAATCTATTTTTTCTTAAATTTATTAATAATCATGGCTTCACAAGCAAGTCTAACTACGAGACGACTGAGATCTGGTGACGATAATGTGTATTTAATAGGAAAGTGTGAACCTAAAATAGTTGGTGTAAAATTGCCTTCTAATAAGCAAGTGTTGCAGTTCTTTTTTTATAATACACGCTATAAAAATAAAACAATTAATGAAAGTGCACGCCAAGTGGTGAAGGAAATCCTACCATTTTGGGAGAAAGGTCGAATACCGACACCAAATGAAAGAACATGTGTAGCAAAAGTTATTAAACTTTTTAGTGAGTGGAGGTCAGTGCAAAAACATAACAAATCCAAATATGCACGTCATACTCAAAAAAGAGCTGAATTCATTGATAATTTAAATGACTTATTTGACATTTCACACGTTGATGCCCTTAAATTAATAACTATTGGGGAAGACAGAACATTTTTAATTAAACAACGTGAGAAAGGGCGTGTGGGCAGCATGACTTGCGTAGATAAAAATCTCGAAAATAAAGAAAAGCGGAAGACTAAAAGATTGGAGAATGAACTGCGGCGAATAGAAAAATATAGAGAAAAAGGAAGCACTACAGGTGAATTATATTTACTTGCATGTATTATGTCTTCAGTTACATAAAAGAATTTTCGTTTTAGACCTCAATACAGTATGTTCTTATTCTGATGATAGTGTGCATGACAGTGTCGAGGTTGCGCAGGTTTTCAACATGTCAGACAGCAGTGAGATTGCCAAATGCTCTAATAAGCCAAATAAAGTGAATGAAAAACTAAATTTATTGACGACAGAATGTTAGCTTGTATGGATGCCGGTAGTATGTCGTTTCCATTTGCGATTCACTTTATTTCAGCCACTGCAAAAGCATTAGGACATGATTTAAAGGACCTTGTTCTCAATTGCACGAGTTTGCGTAAACAGCGCAAGGAATATCGTCGGCGTCAGTGCAAACAAATTATGGAGAGTTTCGAGGTTATTACAAATAATTTTATTAATTTTACTCCTATTCTGATTACTAGTTTTATAGATTCCTGAAACTTTTGTTTTACATTGGGATGGCAAACTACTACTCGATGAGGGATCTGGTGAAGCGATTGCCCAAACAATATTTCATTATTTAGGCACAATGAACATGGGCAATTCAGTTGAAATGGTGTGCTTGCTTTGATACAACTGCCACAAATACTGGCCACAATAATGGGGCGGGAGTAATATTGGAGCGAAAATTAGGGAGAAGCCTTTTATGGTTACCATGTCGTCATCATGTTGCAGAACTTTTATCAAAAGCAGTATTTGAACTGAATTTCGGAATAACGAGTGGTCCAGAAGTTCCAATTTTTGAACGTTTCGCATGAACTCAGCATTGGTATGAACGATGAAGAAGTTGCACGCGTTATAAGTACTGAAGAATGTCAAGAAAGTAAGAAATTTCTTATTTTCGTTCACTTGGAGCAACGTCACATGCCCGTTTCATGGCCAAAGCTATATATTCATTAAAAATATATATGTTTCACGCACAATTGGAAATGGCGTACGTATTTATATTCCGTACTGGTTTAGAGTCGTGAACGCAGTTGAGGCACCGCGCCTAGATTTGCAATTGATCAAAGACTTTGCAGATTATTACGATTCAAAAACATTTGTGACGTTGTTAGACAAATTTCGCAATCACCCGTGGTACTTGCGTTTTTCGATCCAAACGTTGATATTGAAGTGAAGAAAAAAATGGTTTTAGCACTTAAAATTGATGACAAAGAAGATAGTAACCACGAAGAAATTGAATGGTGTTCCAAAAGAGCTATTGCAAGCGTACAAGAAATGCAATTTTCTCAGATATGAGCAACTTTGTAACGCCAAAAACTATAAATTTTTTTTGAGATTGGATATAGATATGAATTTTTTACAATACGATCCATCAACTTGGAGTGTGAGAGACGATTATTTGCATGCGGTTACTAATATAAGAAGCATGACTGTGGTTAATGACCCTGCCGAAAGAAAAGTGAAGCTGATAACAGACTTCAATCGATCATTGACGCACAGTGAAGAAGATAAGCAATATTTGTTGCATATTGTAGAAAATTGCCGCAAAAATGATCCATCATATACAGGAAACTCACTTATGTAAAGTTAATATATGTACATATATAAAAATAAAATTATAAAATATATTTATAAGAAAAAAAATTTCATGTTTTTGCAGGTTTTTGGTAAATTGGGACCTTTGACCTCATTAGGGCACGACTTGGCACATTCCGATTGACCTGAAAATTTTACACAATGATTTTGACATCCAATGGCATATTTCTATCGCTACCCACACTTGAGATAAAAAAAAAAGTCTCATATAAGCTGCGCCAGGTCTAATGTACATACTATATACAGAAATAGACTGAATGTAGTTTTTACAATACTCCTTTAGTGGAAGTGTTTAATTTTTCCCCTTATAAGTATTCTTGTTCCCCGCGAGCTTTTCCTTCGGAATATTTGATGTCATAAAATACGAAGCCTTCCATGTTAAAATGGTTACATTTAGTCAAATGAGTTTCGAATAAAAGCATAACCTTTATTGCCTTAAGCCGTTATCATCCAAAAAAAAATATATATAGGCTTCCTGGTTTCGATAAAATTGTTTGTAGCACAAGATATTGATTTCTAATTAATTCTTGCATCATGTTTTGTGTAGTCTTGCATCATACGTATAAAGTTATTAAGTGTTTTTTCGAAAAAACAGACTGGCAGACGGAGTGAACCCTTCTTGCGTTGGGGGCTGGCGCACGCTTTTTAAAGCGTGACCATACCTTACAAAGTTGGTCTGTCCAGGAATGTTGTACAATTGTTGAGGTTTCGTGCCAGGGGCATTGTTAGTGCTTTTTGTCTTTACTTTTTCTTTTAACGACATGTATACTATGCAGCCACTACAATGTGTGACTTCCCCTCAATTACTGCATTTTTTATATTCATAATATATTTTCGGGCTTACACAGTCTTTTGAGCGGTGTAAATCCGCACAAAACATGCAAAAAGTAGGTAAGGTGCAGCAACGGATCGAGTGACCACATTGTTGGCAATTGTGGCACTGCGCGGGGCCTACATGTTTGTGTGGTTCCTCTACAGTAATATAACGATGAAGAAGATACCGCAATTTAATGTACAATAATTTTCCATAATCAGCTGTTTTGCTTGGTTGGGAAAGTTTTTCAATGCATTACACTAGAGGAACAGCGTAAAATTGTTCAGGATTTTTACCGGATATCAGATGCCATAGGGTACAGGGTGGCTGATGAATTTTGCCACATTAAGAAACTCAAATAATTTTTTTTTCAGTGTATGGAATTCATTTTTCTTTTATTCATGTTAAAGCTCATTCAATTTTATTAAATATAGCTTAATTAGTTTTAAAAATAATGGAATTTAAATGCCCCCCCTGCTCGTTGACGCATGTGCGGCATCTTACCAAAAAGTTGTTCATTACTGCTTGGAGAGTTGAGACAGGAATAGCCGCAGTTGTTTCTCGAATGGATTGCCTTAGTTCATTCAAATTTGTTGGTTTTGCTTTGTAGACTTCCTGTTTGCAATAACCCCACAAGAAAAAGTCAGGTGCAGTAAGGTCAGGCGACCTGGGTGGCCAACGGAATGTGGAGTTTCTGGATATCAGCTTATTCTGGATAGAAAAACTCTCTCAACATGCTCAAGTAACGGCCTCCAGTAACCGTAACGGTGTGACCGTTTTCTTCGAAGAAGTAGGGCCCGACAATGCAGCGTGATGAAACTGCACACCACACTGTGACACGAAGTGGATGCAATTTCGTCTCATGGAGTATCTGTGGGTTGGAAGCACTCCATATTTGACAATTTTGTTTGTTTATGTTGCCGTTTAAATCGAAATTGGCCTCGTCAGGCATGAAAAGACAGTTCAACATGTTTCCATCCTCTTCCACCATTTGAAGCATCTTCTGGCAAAATTGCAAGCGAATCGGCAAGTCTGCAGCGTTCAGTTTGTTGGCCATTTGAATTTTATATGGGAATAAGTCCAAATCTTTGTGCATAATTGACTGTAATGACTGTCTGCTTATACCCATTTGAGCAGATAAGCTTCTTGTCGAAACACGTGGATTGTTTTGTATGGCAGCAGCTACAGCAGCGATTGTTTCCTCCGTTCGAACTGAAGGGTTTCGATGGTAAGGTCTTCTGTTGACTGTCCCATGCTCGGCAAAATTGTTTACAAGTCTCATTATGGTCCATCTGCTCGGAGGATTGCCGCCAAACGTGCGCCTATACTCTCTTTGAACCGAAACTACGGACTCCAGTGCGTGATAGCGGCGGACAATCCAAATTCTTGTTTTAGTGTCCCAGTTATCCATTTTTGTTAAATGTAAAAGTCAATCTGCAAAATAAAAAAAAATTAACCAGATTCATTAAATAGAAAAAAAGTTATTTAATTTTTTTTTGGTAGCTGCTTTCATCAGCCACCCTGTATATAGATGCGACACTTGAGAGCAATGCAATCGAACGAATTTCAAACTAACCCTGCCTAGATCGGCGCATACCATTCGTCGCTTATCTTCTCTGGAGCAATGCCTTGCAGCAGGGTTGCTTTACACACTTCTGCTCAGGGCTTGAGTTGAATCCAACCCTGGCCCAGAAACATATTTTTGCTGCGTATGACAGGGAAGGTTCCATCCAAACTCCACCTCTTTAAGGTGTAATACGTGCGATGGATGGAGCCATCTTAAGGTCTACTCAGGCAGTAAGACGCATACGGAGGGGACCACACGGTCCGAGAAGAATTAAACAAGGGGTACCTCAGGGTGGCGCTCTCTCCCTGGTTCTGTTTAATCATTATACCTCGAAGCTTCCTCAGCCACCCGAGGAGGTTTCAATAGTCTCATATGCCGATGACTGTACGATTATGGCATCCGGAAATGCAATTGATGACATGTGCTCAAAAGTGAATGGTTACCTTTCAGACCTTGCTCGTTGCTTCACTGATCGGAACTTGTTTCTATCCCTTGCTAAGTACTCGGCGACCTTATTTACCACATGGGCGAAGAAGGTCCGGATGAAATTAAATATACGTGTGGACGGTACACCTGTACCGACAGTAAATTACCCAAAAATTTTGGGTGTTACGTTTGACCGCCTGGCCTCTTTCTCTTGGGGGCAAAGACAAAGAAACGTGGCTGGCAACATACAAGGCGATTGGCCGGTCGGTTTTAAACTATGCCGCTCCAATTTGGTCGCCTGGGACAAGCAGGAGGATGAGATTACAAGCTACACAGAACGCAGCACTCCGGACGGCAACGGGATGCCTTCTGATGTCTCCTGTCGAACACCTACACCATGAAGCTTCAATGCTCCCAGTTAGGGAGCACAACTTCATGCTCGCCAGGCAGTTCCTCGTTGGTTGCCATCGTTGGTTCCATCTTAGTGGCCACCCAAACGGGTACCTGTTTGTTGAGGATCCGCCTCCGAGACACGTCAGGGGGATTCTCCTTGATATGACCGCTGAGATCCAGTCGCACACCACCAACAGACTGGACCCTGCTGCCTACCGGGTAGTCCTGAACGACATTCACCGAGAGACAATCTCCACCTTCATCGACTCTCGCCCTGTGAATGCCCTCCTCGGGGTCAAACCACCACCCATAGCAAAGGAGGTGCTCCAGCTGCCTCGGGAATCCCGCGTCACTCTGGCCCAACTACGTTCCGGATATTGTAGCAGGTTAAACTCCTACTTATCCAGAATTGACCCAGACATACTCAATGTGTGTCCGGCATGTGATACTCCCCGCACGATACCGCTCACCTTTTCACATGCCCCGTAGAACAGTAGCTTAATGGTAGTTAATATCAAAGTTTCAAGGTTCTAAGGCACACAAAAATTAATAAACTAAAAATAATTGATAAACAAATTGAAATAAAGTATTCCTATAAAAAGAACATTCTCTATTTTCTTGCATTCATACAGCATATTTAAGTTTACAAGTTCACCATTTATATACTTAAAATTAATAAACTAATTGTGTTGGTGATAACCCAATGGTTCGCTAGTACGAACTCCAACAATTTGTGTGGAAAATTAAAAAAGGCTTAGTATTAGTGTTAAGAAATTAATTGGTTATTAATAGTATGTACATATATGCCATATATAATAAGATATATAGTAACATATGTATATACATATATATGTATGGAAGTATGTACAGGCATGTATATCAGAGATAAATTACCTTTTGTGCTTTGGTTCGCTCGCTTCTGTCTGTTGATATAAAAAAACGTGACTACATTTTTAACGGAACCTTGGCTTAAATACTCAAGAATGTTCGAAAAAAACCATCGGCTAGCAGCTGTGCAGGAAGAACATCAGGATTATCAACGTTTAAAGGCTTTTGACTTCAATATTGCCGTCAGCCAAATATTAATATTTAAGTCAAATGAGTAATTAAAAAATATAAATTCAAATAACAGATTTGTAGATATAATTCATATGTGTGAATGTACAAATCCAGGTATTAATTTTAATATGCTTAATACTTGTAAAATAGAACTGTTGAGCCACATATATTTATATCTATAAATAACATTGTAAAAAAATCTTATTTAAACAGTGTTCGGTGTGAGGTATACTGAACGCTAATACCCATGAAGGGGTCGATGCGCCTTAAAGGGCACATGGGCCTGAAAGGTTCCATCCACGAATGGTGTTTTGGGCTGTAGGGAACCCTTGATAAAAAATGGGTTTCTTTCTCTTAATTTTGTGATAGACATCACCTCCAAAAACTAACGCAACCCCTGCGGACGAGTGGAAATTTGGATTGAACTTTTCTATTACCAGCCCAAAAGTGCGTAAAAACCAAAAAAGAACAAGAATTGGCGCTCTTATAAAAGGTTATTTGAGGATAGGCTAACCAGCAAACCTCTTAATGAACCCAATTGCATCGGGGATCCTGAGAACATGGTAAACGATTTTACGCTGACCTGCTCAAATGCCCTGAACCTAAACAATGGGGCAAATATAAACACCATTGGTGGTCACGTGAGTTGGACTCACTACGTAAGTCTTGTAGGAAAAATTTCAACAAAGCCAAGATACTTAGTCTCGAGCTGGTATGGCAGCAATACAAAAAGTCTCTCAAGACCTATAAAAAAGCTTTAAGAGCGGCAAAGAGATCTTCGTGGAGAAACTTCTGCGGCGGAATCGAGGATGCTTCCGATACAGCCAGGCTAAGTAAGGTTCTCTCTAAATCCTCTAACCCGATAGGTTTCTTACAAAAGCAAGACGGTTCCTGGACCTCAACGGGAAAGAAAACCTTTGAATTGCTACTAGATACCCATTTCCCTGGAAATACAACTGCGGAGGAAGGAACTCCTCCTTTCATCTCTTCCAGCCCCGTCAACATACCGGTTTCGGAAGAAAGGATTAAATGGGCTATCCAAAGCTTTAAGCCATATAAATCTGCAGGGCCGGATGGGATAATACCTGCTCAGCTAATTAAGACACTGAGGTGTCTGCAAAATGGCTCTCTACAATTTTCGGAGCCTGTTTCAAACTGAATCATATACCGTTGGCATGAAGAAATGTCAAGGCTGTCTTTATTCCTAAAGCCGGAAAGGCCTCACACACTTATCCAAAGGATCTTAAGCCTATAAGTCTATCATCCTTTGGTCTTAAGGCACCTGAAAGGACTGTTACTACCTGTCCGATACCGTCGACAGTCGACTACTGTCTAATGACCAACATGCCTACCGCAAAGGCATATCTACTGAGACTGCACTCCATAGCTTGGTCGGCTATATTGAGAAGTCTCTCAGCGTCAAGGGACTTCTGTCTCATAGCCTTCCTGGACATTGAAGGCGCTTTTAACAACGTGCTTCCAGAGGCTATAACTGGCGCCGTTATGGATCTAGGGGTTGCACGCTCAGGTATAAAATGCCTTCGGTAAATCCACCGGTACTAAACTGAATCCGTTTAAGCCATTCCACAAGTGCCAAATTTCGAGGCGTTGTGATAGATAAGAAGTTGAACTGGAAAGACAATTAAGTTAAACGTTATGAAAAGGCTTCCATGTAAGAGAACCATAGGCAGGAAATGGGGTCTTAGTCCCCGGATCTGTCGGTGGATTTTTAGAGCGATCGTCAGACCAATTCTCCTATATGGGGTGATCGTATGGTGGCCTGCATTAGACAAAGAGGTTAACCTCAGGCTGCTCACCAAGGTGCAAAGATCTAGTATGATCTGTATAAGTGGGGCGCTCAGAACTACGCCAAATGAGGCCTTGGACGCCTTTTTAGACATCCTCCTTTAGATTCGGTTGGACAACAGATGGCAGCGATGACTGCTTTGCGACTAAGAGAGACATCCCTGTAGCATCCTGAAAGCCGAGGGCACTCTTGTATTTTGAACAAGTTCTGCTCTATTCCGTGTAGCACGGATCGGTGTGCTTTCACAACGGTTTCTGAAAGTATTTTTACTACACGATTTACACGCAAGGAGGAGTGGAAACTTGAGTTTCATACTCCACCTGATAGCATTGTCATATATACATATGGTTCGAAACTCGATAACAAGGTTGGAGGATGCGTTTTCTCCGGAAACCCTCTCCTGCAAATTTCCTTTAGGTTACCAGATCCCTGCAGCGTCTTCCAGGCACAGATCTCAGCTATCATGGAGACCTCATCGCGCCGGACTGCCGCCGATCTCTACAGGAGATGGCTAAGCAGAACAGACTGTACCTCATTGGGGTCCCTGGTCACCGGGACATAGAGGGAAACTGCATGGCCGACGAACTTGCAAGACAAGGTACGACCAAGCAGATTCTTCAGGATAAAGAACGCATTGGTATGCCGTTTGCCACTTGCAAACTGCTACTTAGAGAAGGTACATATAAACAAGCTGACAATAGATGAAGGAAAAATACGGCCTGTCGAATCTCACGGCAACCGTGGCCTAAATGGAACCGGAAACGTTCGCGCAGCGTTCTCTCTCTAAGGAGGGAAAAAATTTCCAACGTGATGGGGTCCCTAACAGGGCACTGTCTGACAGGAAAGCATGTTGAAAGGTTGGGCGTACCCTTCCGAAGATGCTGCAGGAGCTGCAAGAATGACGAGAAGGAGGAAACGATCTTCTATTTGCTGTGCAAGTGTCCTGCACTGTGTAAAAGCAGAATACGATATCTGGGATCACCGTTGACCTTAGTGAGGCTTCAAGCACCGAGGTAAATTGCCTGTTGAGGTTCATCAACGAGGCAAAATGGTTTGGTGAGGGGTAATATCTTCTTCGGATGGTCCTAATTTTTTCTTTTGGTGACACAATGAGCTTCCTAAGCCTAAGTGAGGCGGCAGCCACTCCAACCTAACCCTAACCTAACCCACTCGTTGTCATGGTGTTGTGTCTCAGCGATGGGGTTTGCGTTCATTGATGATGTTAATTCTTAACAAGGCATTGGCTTCGATGTTCTCGACTCCCTCCGTGGATCTCTGAGGAAAATTTGGAGATGTAGACGAGTTGGCGTAGTTGACATAGTGATTCCTTGTTAACCCGTTGTGAGAATGCGTAAATGATCGGCTTGTGATCGGTATGGACAGGGAGTTTCGTCCCTCGAGAATGCGTTTGAAGAATTTGATTAAAGCGAAGATGGCTAGAAGTTCAAAGTCGTATGTCCCAAACCTGGTTTCTGCTAGGCTGAGTTTACGCGAAGAGGAAGGCTAGTGGCTCCCACGTATCTCCTTGAAGCTGATTAAGGGCGGCCACAATTTCCGTATCTGAAGCGTCTGATTTTAGCGATATATGAGCGGCTTGCACGGGGACGGTCATGCATATGAGGATTTTCTACTTATATTTTTATTCGGCAACCTTGAGGAAGTCAGTGTGTTTCGCTGGGCATGTAATGCAGATATTTGTGGTATTCTACTACCTGCGTGTGCTGAGGAGAAACTCAGCAGAAATGTCTGCTTGACTAATGCCGCGGCCGTCTCGGTCCCGTTAAAACCTGGGAAGTCTCAGATTACGTTCCAATTCCAGTTGGCATTTAATGGATGGTGTAGGTGCGGTTGAGAGGACTTCCGTCTTTGCATCAGGTCTGGCTCTGAACGCGTGGCCTCCCTGATTCGGCATAGACAACCACGGGACCTTTTAAGGACGAACACACTTTCGGTAGGCCTAACTGGCAGATAGGTACTGGGCGGAGAGCCCCTTCCGACCGTCGCACAGTCTCCAAAATTTGCGTGTTAGAAGTGTGCCAAGCTGGATACTGTGGACAAGAGTGATATACCCTTGTGTTCGTGAGATCGTGTCTAGCTCCCTTCGGAACCTTCTACATCGGGATAGATCAAGAACATCCTCCGCTACTACAACCCGAAACTTCCGACGCACAATTGGAAGGTCGTCAGGATTGGAGGGTCCGAGGAACCTTTTCCGGAAGCGCTGATTCTGTTTAATGCAGAGTCCCTCGGTCCTCTCGCTGAGTCACAGGGAGAAATAATCTATGGCTTCGAGAAGGTAGCCCTTAGTGTCTACCAATCGGATACCAGGAGCGGTGACTCTCTTTCCGGTGGTGCTGGAAGTCTCCAGACCTGAAGCGGAGGAAGCGAACGAAGCTCCCATGAGCATGGAGGTGGACTCCGTCAGCTCGGTCGCCGAAAGCACTGGTGGTGTCTTCTCGCTCGCGGATCCGGCGTCAGTATTAAAAGGATGTTCGACTGTATTTAAGAGGGGACGCGTTTTGCCTCGAATATGGAGGGCAGCTGGAGGCGATAGAAGAAGATGATTATCCTGGAAAACAGGCCATCATGGATCATGATGAAGAGGTAGAACCACCTCCAACGCTGCTGAGGAATGCTCTAAATTAACCAAGACGAAGGAAGGCCGGCATCTTTATTGGAAGTCACGATAATTCGAGGCACTTTTGCTGGGGAATCTCGGCTATGAACGCACGGAGTAAGTGAAGACTTGAAGGGATCTTAAATCTTGCTCTGGTCTCTTCTGGAATGATATCCCGAATATCGAATTTGAGGGTCCTTAAAGTAACTGCTTTTCGTCCTTAATTTATTCCCGACAGGAATCTGTGGAATACAGATTGGTATCTGTACTGCGGGAATTTCTCCCGGAGGAACCTTTTAAATCAAGCGAGCTTTTTATTCAAGCGAGGAAGAGTAGAGAACCCTTGGACTTTGAACCGTATTGGTTCAGGTTGGGAATTTGTAAATCCGAGATGAGGAAGGCTAAATGAGGTTCGTGAGAACGCGGAAAGCTGCCACGAGTCCTCAAGACTTAGGCGTGTACCAATGAGAGCTCCCGTCCCTTTGGGATGACTCAGAGACGACATGGGCAGATGTGCGATGAGCAGTGAGGAGTCACTTCTCCTCGATGCTCACTTTCATCAGCTGTGTAAAGCCACCGGGTTCGAACCGAGTGCCTGATAGAGGAGCGTCGCTTGTTTTGGGCCATACGGTTCTTCAAGGTGTTCAAGTCATCAGGACCTGACGAAATCATCCCCGCTCAGCTACAAAAATCTGAGCAGGTGTCATGTCGATGGTTGGCGCCGATTCATGTGAGCTGCGTAGGTAGGGGTTGTATTCCTAGGGATGGCGGGTAAGAGCTCTCATGTGCCCCGTAAGGACTGTATATAAGAAATGTTATTCCTCGTAAGCGATTGGCGCGTGCTCAATAGGCATACTCGAAGGGAACGCCAGTAGAAAGAGCCCTGCACACGGTTCTTAATGTCATAAAAGCTGGTTGATCTGCATATAAGAAGTGTCATTCCTAGTGAGCGATTGCCACGTGCTCAGCACGCGTACTCGAAGGGCAGGTCAGTGGAAACAGCCCTGCATACAGTTCATAATGTCATAGAAGAGTCCCTTGAACACAACGACTTCGCCGTTGGGGCCTTTCTGATATAAAGGGATTTTTAATAGCATCCAGCAACATGGGATGAGCTCACTCGGTAGGGTACCCTCCAAGTCATTACTCCAGGCAGGGAAAGGGTGGGAGCTTCTCTAGCCACCTACGGATTTCTATTGGATAGATGGGCTATATGACGGCTCAGCGAGCGCTGAATAACTACTACGACATGAAAAATTGCACGGGCCCTAAGACCGGTGGTGGACCGTAGGTGTTTGAAGTTGGTTACGGTATACGTTATCATTCTAACTACTAGTGGTATCACAATAGATTCCTGTAATATGAAGTTCCCTCTGCGGGACTATTACATAAACCTTACCTAATCTCGCCTGCATATTGGTGGCTTCCGGTATGGACCTGCGATAATATAACTAGTTATCACACCGAGAAAGCGATGAAGATCACTGATGGTCTCGAGTTTTGGATAATCCGCAATAGCTTAGATTCGTTCAGCTGCTGGAGTGTATCCATTCTTGTTGATGGTGTATCCAATGTAGGTGATCTCTGGCTTACCAAATTGGCATTTCTTGGGGTTGGTGGATAATTATTTAGCCGCAGAGTGTCGAAAATGGAGAAATATCTGGGAAGTGTTCTTTGTGAGACCGTGATAAGGTCATCTATGAAGCTTTCCAGGAAGCCTAGATTCCTGAAGAGGCTGTCAATGTCGGAAGATCTCAGTGGTGTTTCGTAGGTCCGGTGACATGCCCATAAACTCGTATAGTCCAAATGGTGTGGTCACAGCTGTCTTTTGTATATCAGCTCTGGTAATTGGTGGTAGGCCCGAACAATATGAATGGTGGTGAAGGCGGTGAATCCGTGTAAGCATTGGGTAATATCATCGCCGTGGGACCCCCGGGACCAATCTGGAATAGTTTGGGTATTTAGCTTTCTGTAGTATCCATTGGTTCGCTAACCTCCAAATTTGTGGGGGCCATGTGGATTGGACTGGCCCATTGATTGCTGGATGCACGAATGACGACATGGTGTAGTCGTCCTCTTTCGCATTTTTAGTCTCTCGCCTGTGTGTTGCCGTGGGTGCTCGAATACTGGTAGTCCAGTGGTTTTTGGCTTCGTGATGTCAACGAAGTGATTGAGAAGCCCCAAATAGCTTGTATCAATGTCATCTGGGCAGATGGGAGTGGTAGATGGTAGGAATGATGCGTACGGTGACCTCAGATAGCTAACCCTTCGTGATGAGTGATGTGGTTGGGTCTATTAGGCAATACTGATGGCTCACTTGACATCTGCTATTATGAAAGGCCAATAGAACGTTCGACGAAAATTGAAGTACAGGCAAAAAACTTTCTGGCCGTATGCGTGTATGATGGGGACCATTGTCAGTATAGTGTGAGCCTGTGTACCCTCATTCGAATTGATGCCTTAGTACAAAGTGGGTCACCTTGTGACGACAGAGCACATTTGGAATTAATTCTTTCGCAATTAGAAATTTGCACAAAATGATTGGGAAATTGGTGATTGATTGCAATATCATTGGAATTAATATGAATTGTTAAAACTACAGTCAAAATCACAATAAAGTTGCGCGTCGCTACATGTGTGGGCGTTGACCTCCGAACAAGTCAGACCGAATTTCTAAATCCACTTCCTTCCATCATGTCGTGGTCACCATTTATAGTACACTTGCGCTACTAAAATATTGGAGTGGATATTTCAGCAGTATTATTTATTAATAAATACGTATTTTAATCCAAATGCATGTGTTTAAATTATTTGATGTTGGGGATGTTAATTTTTTTATAAAATTTAGGTTAGGTATAATTTTGGTTGTAATTATAACATATAAATCAAAATGTCAAACTGTGTACGCAACTTATAAAAATGCACCTAATTTTCATCAAAAATTCGACATATTAGACAACTTCTGGGTAAGCAGTTTTGTAGCCCTTTTAATTCTAGTATGGTAATGTACCATCTTCAGGTCTCAATAAAACCGTTTGATTTTTGACATTTTTTAATTTTGGCCCTACGCATTTTTTTCAATATAATGAACGGATTTTATATAAATACCAGTTTGTTTTTAATATCTTTTTAGCTGACGATTTAGCACATTTTCTGGCGTATAAAATACGTTAAATAAAAATGTTCCCACGACCAAAATTAAAGGTAGTTTTTAACCACATCCGAATTCCTTATTCTAATACTAAAATTGTATTGGCTGCAAAACTGTATACTCAAAAACGTTTCAACTGTTTATTCATATATACTATTACTAAATGGTGTGGTATTATTTCCAGAATGAAATATCTTGTGTGGATCTTCGAAGGGTTTTATTACAAGAAGTATACTTCTATTGAAATTTGGGCTAACATTATCCATCAAGTGGAGATACGGGGAAAGTCAATCCGGACGGACATAGACGATACGATGACAAGATAATAAAAAATTAATAAAGAGGACAGTTGAAATGAACGAACAAATACGATCGGGCGTGAGCGAAACTCCACTCAGTTAAACAGTTGAAATTTAAATATAAAACTAATTATAGCTAACCAACTTTGTAATTTTCTCTTACTTAAACCTACATTTTAAAAAATAAACCTGAATTTATGAATTTACGTAGATGTTGGCTGCAGTACCCCTAACTTGGCGGTGGGTAAGTGATAGTCAAAACCACACAGATGCAGGCTGAACTCACGCGACCATCTGCGATGCTTTTGTATGAATTGGTCCTGAGTTGGTTGAGAATTCAGGGTGTATGCTTTGCGAAGCTTTGCCAGTGAACGAAATGAGTGTGCAGGAACTTTGTTTCCCAACAAATGCCACGAACATTGTATCTCAGCAAAATTACTACGTTACGATGTTAGGCAGGCGGTCCAGAAAACCTGCTTTCAAATCCGCGCTGCCGTATTGTCAATTCTGCCAGTTTCCTATCTCAAACAATATACCCCTTATCAATGCCAGTTTGGTGATCTGAGCATGCTGTAATTCACTTTTGAGGCAGTCAGAAAGGTTCCTAAGCCGCACTGCATGGCGGGCTGGAATGGACTGGATTCCAAGCCGCGTCTACCCTTGAGGGGAAGGCAATTGGTCGCCGCTGCTATGTCTTAGCCTTTCAAGAGTCCTCAATATCGTACGATTTAAAACACCCGTTCCTAGTTAATAACTGGGTTAAGTAGAAGTCTACTTCATCGTGCGTTCTGTCTGGCGGGCATTTCAAGTTCGGGATGCAGCCGCACGTCCAGCGGCCGTTCGCTGAGTTGGCTCTTCTTTGATTTCAGGCTTGTATGCTGTCATCTCTGCCCGCGGAACGGCCTGTTGTTAGCCATGGTCGTAATCTTTAAATTCATCTAAGACGAGGCCCAGGAAACGTGCTGTTTCGATAGGGTTAGACCATAGGGAGAGGCGTTAGATGAGTGGGTTTGTTGTGGGGCATTCATTTACGATGTCGGGGTCAAGTCTGGGTAAGTAGGAGTTAAGCCTACAACAATATCCAGAACTTAGTTGAGCCAGAGTGACGCGAGATTCTCGAAACAGCTGAAGCCCTTCGTCTGCTATGGGTGGTGGTTTGACTCCAATGTCAGCATTCACAGGGCGAGAGTTCGTAAAGGTGGTAATTGGCGGTTGGTGAATACTGTTAAGAGCCTGTCTATATGCTATCGGATTCAGTGGTTAACTGGTGAACGACTGGATCTCGTCCTTAAGTTCACGAAGATGTCCCTTAATGTGCTTGAGAGGCGGCTCGGCCATTTGCAAGTTCCTGTTTGGGTGTCTCGTACGATGGCATCCAATCAGGAACTGCTTGCTGAGCAAACTGCTATGCTCCTTAATTGGGAGCATACATGTCTCCTGATGGAGGTGTGTCTCAGGCGACATCAGAAGACATCCCATTACAGTCCGGAGTGCGGCGCTTTGATAGGTCAGTAGCTTCATTCATGTGTCCTACTGGTCGCCGGCGTCCGGATTGGAGTAGCATAGTTTACAACCGGCCGACCAATCGCCTTGTATGTTACCAATGTCCTTTCTTTGTCTTTGTCCCAAGTCTTGCCGGGAAAACTTGAGAAATTTGTTGCGGCTCTGTATTTTGTCGGCGGTTACGGTTGTGTGCGCTGAATAAGATAGCAGACCGTCGAATGTAACTCCCATGATCCTCGGCATCCCCTGTTTAACTCATTTCAATTTAGAGTTAGCATCTCCAAAGCATTCCGATGACTGACGACCACACAGGAAATTGATAGTCCCCCGCTTCAATCCCTGTGGGAGAGTTGTTTATTTCACGTCGGCTAGTAGTGTTGCGTGGCTGACAGTGTCCACAGCCTTGAACAAATCCGTCGCTGCTAGGCAGGTTCTCTCACAGAGACTGTTACTGTTTAAATCTTTAATATAAGGATCGGAGTGGCGAAGGTGGTCGCGCTCCTCAGCGAATTCTGCGAACCTACCCAATCAGCCTTTTTAAGTTGATGAAGGTTCGGCAATCCACAGAGAATAAGTCAGCAGGTCTACCAGATGAAATGATTATGTGTTGTGAGTGATGAACGCTAGTCCTCCAGAATTATCTAGCTCGCGATTCGTACGATGCAAATTGTTGCCGTTGTAACAAAATAAAGTTGAGTTGCTGTGCTCTTTCGTTGCTTGAATTAGAGTTATTAACAGAGCGTGCCGATTCATAAAGTCCTTTATCTCTACGGCCTTACTTTGTAGTCCGTTGCAGTTGAAATGAAGAAGTCTTGCCTCTCTGGGTTGAACCTTCGCGGGGGAGGGTGCGACGTACGGGTGGGGTTGTCCACCATGCCTCTGCTACGCTTGCCCTTACAAGGGAGTTGGAGCAGGATGGGAGTGTTTAGAGGGGTTGGGAAGATGGGGAGTGGTCATGTTGCTGTGGTGAGCTCCTTTGGGCCGGGTGAGTCCTTTCGGTGCTATTTGGTATCGGCGCATTTCGGGTGACAATTTGGGCCGAGGGGCCATAGGCGCTGGAGAGCGCGAACAACATGAGGCCACATACCTTGTGATCCACTCCCGATGGGTCTTAAAACCTGACAGACCTTAAGATGGATCCATTCGTTGCACTAACGGATGGAGACTTCTCTGGCGTACGCAGCAGAAGAAGGTTTCTGGTCCAAAGTTAGATTCGACGTCAGCCCTGAACAGAATTATGTAGAGCATCGCTGCTGCAAGGAGTTGCTCTAGGGGGTCAAACGGCTGTCGTGAGAATGAAATTTTTCCGTTCCATTTCGCTCCTCCTTCCGGTTGTGTATCGATGGGGTACATTCCCGCGGCAACCATTGCCGCATCGTCCGATATCGTCTTGAATGCGCTGCATACCTGTAGCACAATAATCTGTACGTTGAAGTTACACCGCGGAAGTACAATAAGTATTGCGTAGTACGACACCGGTGTGGGTCACCGGTAATTGGCTCTTTAAAAAAATCACAAGTTTAATTTAATGCTGACATTTAGTGAAACATGAATATTGTTTTAGCATAAAATTGTTTCGCAATAAGTAGAACGAACGAAATGCTGATTTGACATAAAGCATTTTTTAATAAGTTAAATGTGTTGTTACTATTTACTATTTATTTATTGTAAGTAAACATAAAATTGATGACTAATTATTCGATTTCAGAATATGAATTAATGAAATTAATGAAATGTGACACCGAAATTATTATTGTTGCCAGTTAATTGGTAACGAGTTTGAAGAACTGTTGGAATATGTGGTTGAATTAACTCGCGTGTTTAAGATTATCCGATTAAGATTATTTAGCATAATCCTAGGTACTTGCCGGAGGATAGATGAGTGACATTATATTCGGCAAATTCATATGGTAACCTCTTCACACTTTTTCTTGCTAGTGGTGAGTACCACCTCAGTTTTCTGTTCCGCGGGCTTAGGTCCATTTCGTTGAAGCCGCGAGTGTACAGTCTCTATAGTTTTATTGTTTTTTAAATATTTCGCAGTAACAACTACAGCGATGTAGTATACGAAACCTATTATTTCATGCGCATTTGGCACCTCGAGGCGAAGGATTCCGTTGTACATAAAGTTCCAAAGACTAGGGTCTTGCACAGAACGCCACCATGGGCGGCATGGACGGACCTCGTTTTTAAGGCGGTTACACATAATTCGTTTAAGAACTTTTCCCGCTGATCCGAGCTGACACCGCAGTAACAACTTCAGCGATGTAGTATACGAAACCTATTATTTCAGTCGCATTTGGCACCTCGAGCCAAAGGATTCCGTTGTACATAACGTTCCAAAGACAAGGGTCGAGCACAGAACGCCACCATGGGCGGCATGGACGGGCCTCGTTTTTGAGGCGGTTACATATAATGCGTTTAAGAACTTCTTCCGCTGAGCCGAGCTGACATATGGGTATGTAACTTAAAGACTTAGCTGCAGATTTACCGGAATTAGGCAGTTCAGTTTCTTGCTGAACGACTGTCAACCCGCTAAGTCACTTGAGTACTTTTTAGCCGTATTGCCGCTTATTAATCGAATGTAATGCCTTGTGATTGCGTTAAAAAGGTGGGGGTCAACCTAACTTCAACTTCGGAACTCTCTTGACTCACCTCCTAACTATTCGAATGCTGTTTTGGCATAATCGGTGACAATCTCAACCCTACAATACACCAAGAGCATACTAAAACGGCACTGCCGCAGCCACTAGCCTTCAATTTTGTAAATGACGAAATTAAGCTACATGTTGTGTACAAAGAGGTTGTCGAGTTAAGAGCTGAAAACGCCCGTTCGTTCTATTTAATAAATTCATTACGTGATGGGAAGTTGCTTCAACTGAAAATTACAAATACAATCCGAATTGCATGCAGTAACGTCTAATCTGTCTAATGTGAATGTATTGGCTCCTTCATCCATTGCTGTGTTCCGTGCTGCTAATATTTCGATGAACTTTACGAATGTTGGTCACCCAGTTGCTTTGCTGCTAAAACTCCGACGTTCGTCCCTTCATTTTCTCCTGCTCTTGCTCCTATGCTCCTACACATACTGTCTCGGGCTGCTGTTTTATATCATATCAGCGCTAATAAGAGAACCCACAAAAGGCAGACGTTTGTTGTGGAGTCAAATACAAATTCTGATCTGGGAGTAGCTGTGCGTATGAAATGGTTACATTTGTCTTCGCTTTCCCCAACGGCTACTGCTGAAAATATTATTGAATATGTTTGTAAACACACAGGTATAGAAAATCGTTTCCTTGCTTACTTTAGGCTAGTTAAGAAATAGGTTGCAATCGATTCTCTTAAGAGAATTAATTTCAAAATTGGTACATCTAAATTATTGAATAATTTAGACGTATTTCTTGACCAACTATCAAGGATCTTTCATGAAGAAACTAAAAAACTTAAGAAACAACTCTTTTAGTACATTCAAAAAAAAACAAAGATTCTGTTCACCTTTAAGAATTCAGAAAATGCGAAGAAATATAATTGTTTGGATAAATTTTTATACAATAACTATACATATCCCGAATTTTGAAGTCAGTATAAAACCAGATCCACAAGCTTTCTGGAGTTTCCTTAAATCTAGAAAATCGAGCTCTCATAAACTTTCAATTCGGCCACTGAAGCAACCGATCTCTTCGCAGATTTTTTTTAATCCAATTTTACTGCTCCATCGAAGAGGGGCTTTAAGTTCGAGTGTGATTTGGAATCTTCTGTTGATTTCGGGTTTTTCACTTTATCTTCAGATGATATTTTCAATGGTACTGTCAAAATTAAGAGCAAAACAGACGTTGATGGCCTTTACGTGGCACCGAAAAGCCGAAACAAATGTGATGTGAGCAGCTACAGACCGCTATCCAAGCTTTCGACTACGTCTAAACTGTTTGAATGTGTCATTAAAGATAGTTTTTTTTCACGGTTAATCGTTTGATTTGCCCTAACCAGTATGGCTTCATTCTGGGTCATCGCAAGCTACTCGGATGCTAGGCCATTATTTTAGACGCCATTACGTTCGCAGATCCTGTGCACTGTGTTGGACGCATCATTTCATTAAATATATCAACGTCTAGTGTGTTAGTTTTCCACCTGCAGCATTTTTTTTGGTACTCCGCCCCGGAGTTTAACAGAGCTACATCAATGAATGCAAATGTGTCAAGGAAAATTTTTACCTTCGGGTTAGTTCGCTGTGAGCCATTAAAGCCGCCTGCAATAATAAAGCGCTGTCTTGTGTTAGCGTCCACGGCGATTTTCTGAACAATTGTTTCGAATTCGCATATAGGTATGCCTTGCAATATATTACAGTTGTAGATGTAGGTGATATCGTTCTTACCACATAAAAAACTTCTTTCTTGGCCTATGCGTTCGACGTACGAGAGCTGTCAACTACATCTCCAACTTGCTCTTTTTCACTGGAGTCTTGCGTTCAATTGTCGGACAGGGCTTAGTATGGCTTACTCATACATGTCTTCGCAGTATGATCTTCCCGAATTTGAAACATGCGCTCCTGCAGTTATTCTCGTTTTGGCAATTCCGTGATATGTCTCCGAATGTTTCAAAACACTCAAAACAACGTCGATGTAAACTTCTGAAGGCAGTGAAATAGTAAGCATTTGCCCAACGGCCGCTTTCAATTTTTTCCTATCTCCTCCACTTTTAGAAACATGTTATTCATCATTTCCAAGGCATCTTTGCTCTTGACCACCTTTAGAGTGTCTGGTGAGTACATTTGCCCGTGCTTTTAACGATGATGGCATCTGTACGAGCTAGCTTGTTTTGGGTACTTCTATTTGTTAAATTTTGTTCCCGCTCTAGTTTCGTATGCGGCAATATCTCTTTCCCTCACTACTTACCTAAGCCACCACAGCCGTTGAGGGCCGGTTTTTGGTTCTCCTTTTGCTTCTCGGGCAGGGTCTGAGAAGATCTCGTATCCCCAAATACTTGCACGCTACAATGATTGCAGCTTTGCTCCCTGCCTCAGAGATGGAGTTGTGTGACATTTTTTCGATTAATGAAAACATTTTCCACATTCTCAATGATCTTCTTTGATGACGAGTTAGTCGAAGAGGCCGCCGGCAGGTACCCGCTACCGCGTTTTCGTCAAACGTCAGCAACGCCAAGACACCAATGTTTATAGTCTTGTAGCACAGACACACACCGTTTGCTTAATTTCAACTAATGTTCACTCTCGATAACGCGTTCAAAATTTAGATAAACCGAGGGTTCTGAAACTAAGACCCTCCTTCACACATACGATCCCGACTGTGTGTACGTACTCGTATACCGTGCACGGTGCCTCGACCGGTGGGTGTGTATAAGTTATCGCAAATAGGTTCTCACCCCCACATTGCTATCAACAACACATCCGGCTGACGCACCCCTTACATAGTTCAGCCACACCAATGCAATATTATATTTTGTATGAGCCGCCAACTCAACATAATTGCGATCACAGGTTGATCACACCAAATATTCCACACGAGTCGCTATGTCAGCGGAATTGCGCTCACAACAAACATTCCACACGAGTCAGCAGAATTGAATTCACACGGTTGGAACGCTAGCAGAACAGCAGCAGCGCAGCGCGACGCCGTGGGTTAGGTGTAGGCTTAAGAAGTTCTGTGAAGTCAGTTAGAAAACTCAAGCTAAATCAACCGCAACAAATGCGGAAATAAAATTATTAAAATACCAAAACCGTTTAATTGGCGCCCAACGTAGGGCTGGCGAAGGTTAATACGAATATTTCAACTAAATGTGGACTACAAAGCCACCAAGGAACGATTTTCCTTGGGCAGCATGGACTACTTCATCGGTGAGAACCCGAAGACGTGACCGAAACCCCAATACCTTCTTGGGAAAAAGGATCAGCTATCAGTGGGAGCCGAGGACCAAACACAACATCAACTAATAGGAGCACACACAACATCAACTAATACTGATACAAATATTTAAGCAAAAATGGAAAGGTGAGTGAAGTGCTCATTTTAAGACATATTTTTTGCGAAAATAAAAGAGTGAAGTGTTTAAGGAATAGTGCTCATTTTAAGACATGTTGTTTGCGAAAATAAAGGATTAAAGTGTTTAAGAGATAGCAAGACAATTTTTTTTTGTTTGCAAAAGAAATAAATGAGTGAGATGTTGGAGGACCTATTTAAAAATTAAAAAAAAGAAGGACCTCATAACAAAATGAACGCAGAACAGGTGAGCGAGGTAGTTAAGGCAGAGGTACGAAGTGCTTTAGCAGCACAGAAGTTGGAGTTTGATAGGAAGCTGGTGACGATTCAAAATCAAGTCACCATTGCCAAGCCTAAAGTACAAAAATACGTTAAAGAGACAATAAACCTATTGGTAGGATGTGACATAACACTAGACGCAATAAAAACACTCCCAGAAATTCAGGGGTACAAAGGCACGTTTGTGTCATGGCGTGAGGCGGCACACAACGCCTATGAGTTAATCATAGTAATAATCATAATCATAATCATAATCATCATGTTCATATCTGGCTTAAGGAAGCCCTTATGCGACATTATTTTCACTTCGAGGCCATATGATATAAAAATCCACATTATTCAGGTAATAAACAGTACCGACCCGGACAACCACAGCATCCGATTGAATCCAAAAAACTAAACAACCAACGTGACAAGGAAAGTCAAAAACGGGTAGAAACAATGGAAGTCGATCCATCCACTTCACAATTCAGACGTCAACCATATAACAGGGAATACAATCCGAATCAATTAGGACAGATTAACCAACAGAAGCTTTTGGCAAACTCCGGACGCTACACAGGACCAAAAATCCAACGTGTAAACCTCTTAAGAGACGAGAATGATTCGCGTAGAGAATCGGCATATGAGGAAGAAGCCGAACAAACGGCGAACGATATTAAATTTCACCAACTAAATTTTTTAGGGGAAGGTCCCTCCTACCTTGGATCTCCAAATCTATAGGAGGGAGAGAAATTAAACTCCTCGTCGATACCGGGGTGTCGAAAAGTTACATGAAACCGTTACCGGTGCTAAAAGGAGTGCAGACTGTAAGGAACACTTTTTCTGTGAAATCTATTCACGGGGGCACCCCCATCAAGCAAAAGTGTTACATAAAAATATTCGGAGTAACAGCGGAATTTTTCATTCTGCCAGACCTGACATCGTTTGATGGTGTGATTGGACTCGATGTACTTAATAAGGTGCATGCGAACATCGATTTGAAACTAAATACAATAACACATGACTTTGGAGAAGAAAAAATATGTTTCATTACCAGCCATGATGTTAGCCATCTTAGGCTTCAGGCTGATGCGGCACCATCTGACATTAGCGACGATTTCTTTAAGATGATTAGAGGGATTAATGGCGTTTTCGCCGATCCCAACGAAGCACTGCCGTATAATACAAAGGTGGTGGCAACAATCCGCACCGAGGATGAGGACCCGGTGTAATCCAGACTATACCCATATCCACTGGGTGTAACGCATTTCGTAAACAGGGAATCCAGGAACTGTTAGAAAATGGTATTATCCGACCATATAGATCGCCGTTTAATAACCCCATATGGGTAGTTAAAAAAAGGCGTGGATGAAACCGGACAAGCAAAACAAAGGTAAGTCATCGATTTTCGTAAACTCAACGAAAAAACAATAGGTGAGAAATATCCAATCCCCGACATTACAGGAATTCTGGCTAATTTGGGTGGAAGCAAATATTTTACCACTCTAGACTTAAAATCCGGCATTCACCAAATTAACTTATCGGAGCGCGATAGAGAAAAAACAGCTTTCTCTATCAACAACGGTAAATACGAATTTTGCCGGTTGCCTTTCGGCTTGAAAAACGCCAAAGGGCGATAGATGATGTGTTAAGAGAGCACATAGGAAAAAGCTGTTTTGTTTACGTGGGTGATGTCATAATTTTTTCGCAAGACAAACAACAACATTTGAAAGACGTGGAAGCAATCCTTAAAAATTTATTCGACGCCAATATGAGGGTATCGGTCGAAAAGTCAAAATTTTTTAGAACAGAAGTAGAGTATTTAGGATTCCTGGTGTCACAAGGAGGGCTAAAAACGTGCCCAGACAAAGTTGACACAATACGACAATTTCCTGAGCCCACAACCCTAAGGGGCTTAGATCGTTTCTAGGTCTAGCGGAATACTACAGGTGTTTTATAAAGGACTTCGCCAAAATAGCCAAACCACTATCAAGCATAATGAGGGGAGAATATGGTCGAGATTTGACTGATGAACAGAAAAAGACCTTCAATACCCTAAAAGAAATACTGGCGTCCGAGGACGTAACATTAACCTATCCAAATTTCAGCAACCATTCGATTTAACTACTGATGCATCTTCACACGCTATAGGTGCTGTCCTCTCGCAAGAGGCCAAACCTATTACCATGACTTCTCGCACCCAAACCGATAGCGAAGAGCATTACGCAATAAACGAAAGGAAGCTGTTGGATATCGTTTGCGCATTAAAAACGCTTAGAAGTTATCTCTACGGCGTCACAAAATTACATGTATTTACGGACCACCAACCACTAACATTTGCTCTTTCGGACAGGAACCCAAATTCGAAAATCAAAAGGTGGAAAGCTTTCATCGATGAGTGCAATGCAAAGCTCATCTATAAAGCTGGCAAAGAAAATATGGTTGCTGATGCATTATCTAGGCAGCATATAAACGCCTTAGATAATATGAGTGTTGAAACGATTCACAGCGAAGAATCGTCAACAAATACAATTGAAAGAACAGAAAAAGGTGCTGAACCTTTATTATTTTTGGAAAAAAACACATCATATACCAATCCTTGGGAGATCTGATGAAACTCCTACAAGAATCCGTGAAAGTCGACGTAGTTAACGCAATATACTGCGACCAACACGCATTAGCACAGTTTCAACATAAACTGATAGGAATTTTCCCAACGGTAAAGTTTCGACATACGGAAAAATTCGTAGACGATATTTCGGACCCAAACGAACAACAGGAATTCATTGCGGCGGATTGATGGAAATATCGCGATGCCCCTTAAACTTGATTAAAAATTGGACGATATTGATGAAATAGTCGTTTTAGCTACAATCAAATACTATAATTCTATTTATACAGTAACTGGGGAGAAACCCATCAACCTTTTTCGTTCGACAAAAGCCAACGCACAGATTTCATCTCGTTTGAAAATCGCTCAAGATAAAGAATTAATAACGCAAAATAAGCAGAGACAAGATAGAGAGTTTCAGATAGGGGACAAGGTGCTGGTCAGAAACAATAGGAGACTAGGCAATAAACTCACTCCACTCTATACCGAAGAAAGCGTTGAAAAAGATTTAGGCACAACAGTGCTCATAAGAGGGAGGAGGGTCCATAAGGACAACCTTCGTTGAAATTAAATATAAGTAAAAATAACGTAATTTCTTCACGGTCATTTCTAAGATTTAAAAATTGATTTACTTTTAGGATTACTTTAAGGATTACTTTAGAATTGGTTTTATCCATATTAGTAACGACATCGACTGGACAATAAACTACTCCAACGCAAAGTACATTCCGGTCATTGAAGGTGAACTTGTAATTTGGGAAAACTTTGGACACACCAAACACGTTACCAACTTGACGCTGTACGAATTTCTAAGAGACGAAAAAATTAACGCTACCGAACACTTTCCCCAAACACATATGAAAAAGTTGCTTGAGGCGGACATAAATCAGATAAGTAGACTAATACAGACAGTAAATACCCACCACAGGCATACGAGAAGCTTAAACGTACTAGGAACAGTACTGAAGTACATTACTGGGACTCCCGATCATGATGACTTTGACAGACTAACGAACACAGCGGAGCAACTGATTGACTCACAGGACCGACAGTTTACCATTAACACCTAAGTGCAAAAGGAATAAACAGTCTTACAGTTACAAGAAATAAAATCTTGAAAGCAACGAAACAAAAGGAAGTAGACACAGGTCACCTTTATGACATTCTTATGGCTAGAAATAGAGCAACAATAACTGAACTAGTTAACATAATTACAGTTACCAGTAGCCCACGGCCATCAAATTCTGCATCTACCAGAATCTACCTTGGCTTCATGCCAAAATCACATGCTGGCGGTAATAAACTGCAGTGATACGGCACCAACATTCTACCTAGAATCATCGGTCACGTCATGCGCTGTACAGCTAATGACACGCAACACCGCCAACTGCAGTACAACATTTAATAACCTTACACCTATTGCCCCGATAAGTGATCAGCTGGTTATCATAGAAGAATATAACGAGACTCCGATCACGGTAAACGGTGGCTGGTTGTCTTCAAAGATCGTGTAAAGATTAAATGACACGATATTCTACAATGAAAACGCCACAGCGACCTTTAAGCCCGAAACTCCATGGGCCTCCGCAATCAACTTAGCGCAACACACCGAGATACTCAGTGCGCCTTACCTCCATCATGTAAACCAACAGAATCTTCAACACATAAAACATCTGCAGCGAAGTGTTGAACAAGGCCACATCGCAAGTTCGACAACTATCGGTGTCCTCCTTGTTGTGGGACTGGTCGCTTACGCATTACGGCATATGGCCATGACCAGGAAGGAAATTTCCATAACCAAATCTGAAGAAGCAGCAATAAAAACAGCTACGAGGTCCGCGGACGTCCCTATCTTAGAGAGGGAGGAGTTATCGCAAATAGGTTCTCACCACCACATTGCTATCAACAACACATCCGGCTGACGCAACCCTTACACAGTTCAGCCACACCAATGTAATATTATATTTTGCGTGAGTCGCCAACTCAACATATTTGCGATCACAGGTTGATCACACCAAATATTCCACACGAGTCGCTATGTCAGCGGAATTGCGCACACACGGTTGACGGCAACAAACATTCCACACGAGTCAGCAGAATTGATTCACACGGTTGGAACGCTAGCAGAACAGCAGCAGCGCAGCGCGACGCCGTGGGTTAGGTGTAGGCTTAAGAAGTTCTGTAAAGTCAGTTAGAAAACTCAAGCTAAATCAACCGCAACAAATGCGGAAATAAAATTATTAAAATACCAAAACCGTTTAATTTATATATGTTATTTTTGAAATGCTTCCAAAAATGGCAAGTTAAGGCACGAAAAATATTGATTATTGAGTATACATACGCAATTTATTATTCATACCTATTAATAAACGTATATTTAATTGCGATCGCGAACCACAGTATAATATATAAAAGATAGAGTCGACTGCGTCGAGAGCAAAGTGGAACACCAAAGTGGAACGTAATGAAAAAAGAAGATATTTCGATAATAGAAGGGAGCCAGGATGAAGTTCAGAGATTTTAATATGGATCTTGCTTAGCAAAGCTGTTCGCTATTCTTAACCCCAACACACACCTCTCGTTGACAGACGACGGCTATTAATTTTGCTTAGCAGGGCTAACGAACGATGTACATAGTGTAATATATATGATTGCGGGCTGCTGTCATATAAAAGGATATGAAAAATTCAACAAAACTTACAAAAACCTCGTCAAGGCAAATAAGATATCTGGATTTCGTGAGCCAAGGTAGGCAAGGAAAACTTTACTGCCGAAATCTCTCTGATGAAAATATCGATGTGTAAACGGTGGTAGAAACGAAGAAATCTTAGAAAAGTAGGAGAAAAAGTATATTTCGCTTAAGCTTGATTTAATTTTAAAATCGTGACTTGTAGGACAGGAGCGCGACCTAATGCCCCTTATACCACTTTTGTCTTAAGCGAAATCAATCACATGAAGTTAATAGAAGACTAATTTTATTGTAAATGCATAATTTTTCCTAATTAAAACAAAACTTAAGTTGCATTCGAAAAAGAATTAACTTGACTAATTAATTTGTGCGGCCTGGTCGAGCAATAAAAAATTGCATGCATAAAATCTTGACTACGGTAAAAAACAATTTTATTTATCCTTAAAAAATTTTTGAACCAATTTTGAACGTTGATATGTTGAAAATTGACATGTCACTTAAAATATGGCGTACTTACCTTAAACACTTTAAAAAAACATACACATTTTTACTATTTTTTTAGATTTAATCTCAATTCGATATGTTTTTATGTGATACTTAAGTAATATACATATATGTACGATTTATATCGACCAAAATCGACAGAAATGATGTGCCTGTTAAATTATGATATTGCTAAACATAGTGAATTGTGAATACACTAAATATTCTTCACTTAATTATTTTTAATTGTAAACCAGAAACCCTCTAATATACATATATTAAAATTTGAAAAAGTAAATTCGAATTCACTTTATTAAGTTTGATTTGGAAAGAGCGACATTTTATTTACAATAAAACTTGATATTTTTTAATCCAATTCAAGCCTTCCAATGTTGTAGTTCTTGGTTTATATTCGCATCCAATCCAGTCATCGTATCCAGATAATTTTATTAAATCAAATATATATGCAAAATCAAGTTCTCCAGACGTATCTGGCTCATGGCGATGTGGAACTTGTGCTATCTGAATATGTCCAATAACATCTTTGAAATCAGAAAAAGCATTCGTGATGTTTCCCATAATATGTTGCAAATGATATATATCTACCATTAATCGAATATACTTGCTGTTTATTTCGTTGATGATATCACATGCTGAAAATAAAGAGCATACTTTTACTAAATACACAGAATGTACTACTTTTTTATTTTTAGCTTTAATGAGAGGAACTATGTTAGAAATTTCAATCGTCAAACAAAGTTAAAAAGTGACGGTTGTGAAGCTTAAGTGTCTGAGTACATATGTATATATACATGTAAAAGTGTTTTATTTAAAGTGATAAAATGTCCAATAGTAAATGCGATTGAAAAGATATCGCACCCTATATCAAAAACAGTCACAACTCAAAAAAACCCAAATGTTCAGGAGAGGCAGAAAACTGTCTTGGCAAATATTATTGTCATTTTATAGTCAAATTGAGTTACACAGTGAAGAAACCCTTTTTAGAAGATTATTTATATAAAGTTTTTTTAATTTTGTGCTGTAACTTTGGAAATATGAGGTAATTTAGAGTTGTGACTCTTTCATTTTTGTCATAACTTACAGCAATCATCATCATCGTTGGTCTCCTTGGCGTGGGGATGAGGCTTAAGTGTTGGCATGGCTGTTCCTTTCGAGGTCTTCCATGCCACCACGAACTAAGAGGGAGGCTCCATATAAGAATCAGTGTAGGATTCGTTCTTGCAGCCAGGGGGTTTAACTTCCGGCTGTATTTTAACGGCGCCTCCCTGACACCGGGCCACCTCAGGGAGTAAGTTTGGCCTTACCGCGGCAAGGGGCGCTGTCGTGGTGTACCACCCATTTCCCCCTCAATATTACTAGACCGCTGCGCTTGCCTCGTCGAGCAGGTGGTCGTACGACCAAGATGAATACAACCAAAGAAACAAAAACAACAACAACAAAAAACACAAAAAAATTGTCTTCCCCATCTCGGGGAAAGACAAGCATGAAAAATTCTTCTTCCCCATCTCGGGGTAAGAATGCGCAGGCGCAAGCGCCTAACGCGCCGCTTCGCTCCGATAGGAGCTCTTCCGGGCTGGTGGTGAGTGTTGCACGCCGGCCCGTGACTTCGGGTGTTATGGCGGGACCTAGTACCAGCAAAGCTGCGGGGATTGTGCTGGAAACGGCAGATCCCTCAGTGGCGGTAGGCACTAGGGGCCCGCCAAACACCGGCGCGACTGCGAAGCCTAGTCTCTCGAAGGCAACGGTCTCACGGCCTGGTCCGAGTGGACTAAGGCGACAAGCAGCCGCACCAGATAGTATAGAGGGCGTGGCAGCGATGGAAACTACGAGCCACGCCCCTCTGATGTTGGAGTCGGAGCGTTTCAAATTCGCTGACAAGCGTAAGGCCGCGAAGACGTTAAAAAGATACGACGGGGTCCCGTTGGAAACGCTGTCCCAGAGCGCGAAGGAAGCGGTGGAAAGGGCGAAAGCCCTGCTGCCTAACTTCCGGGTCACTGGGGCTTCGGTGGAAAACCGGGTGCCTCCGTCAAAACGACAGAGATCGGCGGAGGAACAAACTCCGGCCTCTAAGAGAATCCGGCCGCACTCGTGGGTGGGCAGGCCCAGCTTTGCCGAGGTTGCGAAGGCCAGGATCCTTATTGGGGTCCTGGACCGAGGCAACGAGCTCGGGTCCATACCAAAGGACCAGTGGAGGTGGGTGAAGGCAGCTCTGGCGAACGTCATCTTTGACGTTCTGCTGGAGAACCCTGGAACCCCCCCTGCCTGTAAGGACGCTGGTTGGTACCAGGGCCACATTAAGGTGGTCGCCTGTGAGGACCTGAGATCGGTGGCGCTGTATAAGGCCGCCGTTGCAAAGGTGGGCCCTGTCTACCCAGGGGCTAAGTTGGAGGTGGTAGACTGGAAGGACATTCCAGTTAGACCCCGGGCGAGGGCATGGGTTCCGGTGACACCATCGGCACCGGAAAGCATCCTAAAGATGCTTCAGGTGATGAACCCGGCCCTCCCAACGAGTGATTGGAGGGTCTTCCGGGTCGAGGACGCGGAAGGCCCTTCGAGACAGGTGGTCTTGTCCCTAAACAAGGAGTCCATCGGACTCCTTGAGAAGAGGCAAGGCCGCGTTTGCTATGGCCTCGATGAGGTCATCATTAAGGTGTACCGCGGGGACGCTCAGCGTGCCTCTGGTGCGGGTGCAGCAATGGACGTGGACATTGAGGCACCCGAACCGGAGCCGGAACCGGAACTCTCCGACGCTGAATGCAGCGTCTCCTCTCAGACAAACTTTGCACCAACAATGCACAGGTCGCCTGAGCAAAGGCGACGTTACGGTGGTACTCATTCAGGAACCCTGGGTTTGTAACTCAAGGGTATGTGGGCTGAGTGCCACCGGTTGTAAGCTTTTCGTCGAGCGTGGTAAAGGTAAAATTAGAGCCTGCATTCTGGCTAAAGCAGATTTAAATATCTTTCATTTACCTAATTACAGTGATGGCGACGTCACGGCAATTCTGGCGGAGATAGGGGGTATGTCACTGGTGCTGGCATCGGCTTACATGCCGTACGAAGCCGAGTACCCCCCTCCCTCTATGGTGCGGAACTTAGTGTCCAAATTCGAGAGCGGACACATGTTGGTCGGCAGCGACGCAAATGCTCACCATGTCAACTGGGGGAGCACGGACATCAATGATCGAGGTGAGTTACTCTTCAACTACCTTCTAACTACTAACCTACTTATATGCAACAAAGGTAGGGATCCCACCTTCATTACTAGTAATCGTAAAGAAGTTTTAGATATAACTCTATGCAGTGATAGTCTATCTGAACTGATCGAGAGTTGGAGGGTTCTAGATGAACACTCCTTCTTTGATCATCGTTATATTGAAATCGTATTGAACTACTAACCTACTTATATGCAACAAAGGTAGGGATCCCACCTTCATTACTAGTAATCGTAAAGAAGTTTTAGATATAACTCTATGCAGTGATAGTCTATCTGAACTGATCGAGAGTTGGAGGGTTCTAGATGAACACTCCTTCTCGGATCATCGTTATATTGAAATCGTATTGAACTTTTCTATTATCGGCCCAAAGGTGCGAAAAAACCTAAAAAACATAGATTGGTGCTCTTACAAAATGTTATTTGAGGATAGGCTAAACAGCGAACCTCTAATTGAACCTAATTGTATCGGGGATCTAGAGAACATGGTGGACGTTTTTACGCTGACCTGCTCAAATGCCCTAAATCAGGCTTGCCCTGAACCAAAACAGTGGGGCAAACGTAAACCCCATTGGTGGTCACGCGAGTTGGACTCACTACGAAAATCTTGTAGGAAAAACTTCAACAAAGCCAAGAGACTTAGTCTCGAGCTGGTATGGCTAGAGTACAAAAAGTCTCTCCAGACCTATAAAAAAGCTTTAAGGATGGCAAAGAGATCCTCATGGAGAAACTTCTGCGGCGGCATCGAGGATGTTTCCGAGACAGCCAGGCTAAGGAAGATTCTCTCAGGATCCCCTAACCCGATAGGTTTCTTGCAAAAGCAAGACGGTTCCTGGACCTCAACGGGAAAGGAAACCCTTGAATTGCTATTAGGTAAGGGCTAAGCTGGGTGCGAGCGAATTGTCACGGCACGTGTCGAGGGGGACGCCACAAGGAGGCGTCCTATCCCCACTCCTATGGAACCTCACCGTAAATACGCTACTGCGAGATACGGCATGGGGCGGCGCAAAAGTCGTCGCGTACGCTGATGACGTCGCGATTGCAATCAGGGGAAAGTTTCCACAGACATTATGCGAGCTGATGCAACGAGCACTTCGGGAGGTATCCAAGTGGTCCACCCACTGCGGGCTCAGGGTCAGCTCAAGTAAGGTGAAACTTGTACTTTTCACGAGAAGGTATAAAGTGCCTTCGGTGACTCCACCGGTACTAAACGGTACCCGGTTAAGTCTCTCTACAAGTGCCAAATTTCTAGGCGTTATTTTAGATAGGAAGCTGAGCTGGAAGGAGAATCTAGTTCAACGTCATGAGAAGGCTTCCGTAGCCCTTTACACATGTAAGAGAGCCATAGGCAAGAAATGGGGTCTTAATCCCCGGATCTGTCGATGGATTTTCACAGCGGTCGTCAGACCAATACTCCTATATGGGGTGATCGTGTGGTGGCCTGCATTAGAAAAAGAGGTTAACCTTAGACTACTCACCAAGGTGCAAAGATCTAGTATGATCTGCATAAGTGGGGCGCTCAGATCCACTCCAAATGAGGCCTTGAACGTCATTTTAGACCTTATTCCTTTAGATTTGGTTGGACAACAAATGGCAGCGATGACTGCCTTGCGACTAAGAGAGACATCCCAGTGGCACCCTGAAAGCCAAGGGCACTCTTGTATTTTGAATAAGTTCTGCTCTATTCCGAGCTGCACGGATCGGTGCGCCTTGACATCGGTTTCTGAAAGTAATTTTATTACACGTATTCCAAGCAGGGAGGAGTGGAATCTTGAGTTTCATACTCCACCTGACAGCATTGTCATCTATACAGATGGCTCAAAACTCGATAATAAGGTAGGAGGAGGCGTTTTCTCACGAAACCCTCTCCTGCAAATTTCCTTTAGGTTACCAGATCACTGCAGCGTCTTTCAGGCTGAGGTCTCAGCTATCAGGGAGGCGGTAGAGAAGATTGGGACCGGGATTATAGGAAGAGACATCTTCATTTTTAGTGACAGCCAGGCTGCAATCAGAGCTCTGAGCTCTTTCACTTTTAACTCTAAAATCGCGCTGGACTGCCGCCTATCTCTGCAGGAGATGGCCAAGCAGAACAGACTGTACCTCATTTGGGTCCCTGGTCACCGGGACATAGAGGGAAACTGCATGGCAGACGAACTTGCAAGACAAGGTACGACCAAGCAGATTCTTCAAGATAAAGAATGCATTGGTATGCCGTTTGCCACTTGCAAACTGCTACTCAGAGATTGTACATATAAGCAAGCTGACAATAGATGGAGGCATAACACGACCTGTCGAACCTCAAGGCAGATGTGGCCTAAATGGGACCGGAAACGGTCGCGCAGCGTTCTCTCTCTAAGTAGGGAAAACATTTCCAACGTCATCGGGGCTCTAACAGGGCACTGTCTGATAGGGAAACATGCTGAAAGGTTGGGAGTACCCTTCCGAAGATGCTGTAGGAGTTGCAAGAACGACGAGGAGGAGGAAACGATCTTGCATTTACTGTGTAAGTGTCCTGCACTGTGTAAAAGCAGAATGCGATATCTGGGATCACCGTTTTTGGATGACCTTGTCTGTTGAAGTTCATCAGCGAGGCAAAATGGTTTGGTGAGGGGTAATTTTTCCTTTTGGATGGTACAAATTTTTCCCTGTGGTAACACAATGGGCCTCCTAATATTGGCCTAAGTGAGCCGCTGTAGGCGGCTGCCACTCCAACCTACCTACCTACAGCAATCATGGTTATTTCATCATAAGAGTCACTTTTCAAAATAATACAGGCGATTATACTCACTTTTTTCAATTGAAGAGACACGACTCTAAATGATACGCCACAAAATTTAACACTTTTTCATTAATAGCGTGAAAACTCTGAACAATACTGTTTAAGTGAAAAAATCTGCTCTATTGTTCATTTGCGCACTGTCAAAACTAAAAATAATACTCTTTAGTTTTCTAGTTAAAGGCGACTGTGATAGAAAAGATTTTTTTGCTGTCGCTAGAGATGTGTTCTTTGAACTGGTTGGTTTACGGGGAAAACCCGATTTTGAAAAATTTTGAGTTGTGACTGTTTTTGATTTAAAAATTAATATTTTGCTATTGTTTTTTACAATATTTACAATGTTTTTCACGTTAAGTGTGTGCTCGTTATTTTTTCATAAAACTTCAGTTGGTATTTTAACAAAAAGCATATAAATCAAAATTTCAAACTATGTACAAAATTTATGAAAATTTAACACATTTTCATCAATATATCAAACTTTCTAATTTGAAGTCTTAAACACCTTCTGGGTAAGCAGTTTTCTAGCACTTTTAATTTTAATATTAGAATGTGCAATTTTCAAGTCCCAATAATACTGAGTGATTTTTGAAATTTTGTATGGGCGTACGCATTTTTTTCAATACAACGAACGGATTTTATATAACTATCTTTCTGCTGACGATTTTGCACATTTTCTGGCTTATAAAATGCTTTAAATAAAAATGTTTCCACGACAAAAATTTAAAAAAATTGTCAAAAATCAAAGGCAATTTTTAAGAACATCGGAATTCCTTATTATAATACTAAAATTGTATTGGCTACAAAACTGCATACCCATAAGCGTTCAAAATGTTCATATATACTATTACTAAATGGTGTGGTATTATTTGCAGAATCTAATATTTTCTATGATTCTTCGAACTGTTTTAATACGTAAAGTAAACTTCTATTGTAAATTGGGCTAACATTATCAATTATGTTAAGTTCGTCTTTCTCAACCATGTTTGATGTACTATAGGTACCTGCTAAGCTGAACCGACTAACATATGCATATATGTACGTAGATGCAACACGTAGATATTGGAAGCCGTGCTTCTGACTCGCCGATGGGACGATGCACTGCGCAAGGCGGCACCAGGTATGGTTGATTCATAAATGTCGGTAGCTACCATATCCACATGGTGGTTTTGACTACCACACTAAAGCATAGATTGCACAACATTTATTTTAAATATTTGCAACGAGGCAAATGATAAAAATAACACGCTGGGTATGTATTGTTATTATGTTGGAAATGTTGGAAAGAGTATGCCAAAATTGGACTAAGCGGATAGGGGATTTGATACGCAGCCGCATCCAACATTTGCATGAAATAATATTCAAACATTAAATCATATCGACCGTCCTATAGATTTAAATAAAGGTTTCATGCATTTCTCTGAATCTTATGTATTTTTGTTTATTTTTAAATATCAGATAGATCTTAAAAAATTACCCACTATTAGTTGAACGAAGTAAAAGCTAGTGGCAAAGAAAATAAAGTTATAATCAAGGTATGTAATATATAATATGACGGAGCCGAAAGTTTAGCGTGTGCGCGTTTCATTCAGTGTGTCCCAGGTTCGAATACTGGGCAAGGCAAGTAACATCAAAATGTATAGAAGTGTTTTCTAATAGCTGCCGTCCCTCGGCAAGCAATGACAAACCTCCGAGCTTATCTCTGCCATGAATAAAATTCTAACAAAAATCATTTGCCGTTTCGTAGTCATTTGCCGTTTGTGCTGTACCACAAACGAACACCAATGCAAGACGAGCACCACAAACGGTAGGAGGAGTTCTGCCAAACATCAAGTTATGATTATTATTAAAGCAAATATTAAAAGTTCATGTCTTTTTTCAAATTCAGCAGAGCATCAATTATTAGGTCTATTCAAAACAGATCGGTGCACAGTGGTACCGAAATTGCCGGACTGTCTCAAAAATGTGTATTTTTTGTCTTAAGGGATAATAACTTGAAATTTTGTACGTATATATGTACTACATATGAACTTTTTAAGATAAGGTTTAAAAATATAAGTGTCGAAAATATTAAACAGACAAAAAGAAACAATTTATAAAAACTTATTTTTCTTTATTCAGAGAAGAGTATATTATTCATTGCATTCAGGCAGATTCAAGCGCATTTTGCCTTCATTAAGCAATTTCCTATCTTCAGAGCTGATAGATATCGTTAAAAAATTTCTAAAAGTTTATATAGTTTAAAAATTACCCTCGTGCAGTATTGCCATCATTACTGTTGCCTGTTCCTTGTCTGATTATATAAGCATTGATAAGATTTGAGATTTTTTAAATCTGCCACATACATTTACACGTAGTAGATGCACCACTCTTCAGACAGTCAATAAAAAAATTAAGATCTTCATATAAACCCGAAATACCGGGCAGAGGAATACTGTTCACACTCTATGCAAGGACTACGAAAACGCATCAAGTCTCCAAGGAAAATGGTGATCCTGATTCTGCAACTCTAATTTATGGATGGAAGAGCACTGCAGCAATACTAAAACGGTGTTCCCTATGCTCGCTACCGTTAATGGCCTTTCAGCATCTTTAAACGCAGTAGGAGAACAGGGGACGGCAGATAAACTATCTGAGGTCGTAGAATTGCCTATAACAAAGGATAAATAATTGTATGACTCAAATGTTATTGTATAGTCTGGGAATACTGAAATACTGGCAGCATGTTGAAAATGGGTAGAGCTGTAGATAAAGAGCTTGTTAAATAGCTTTAAAAGAATTCCGTCACACTGACTTTGAGAAATGTATTTTGTTAAAAGGTGGCAAAATCCCCACTGAAACACGTTGGTATTCACTTAAGAGTTATACTCAAGGTTGTGCCTGTAAAATAAATGTAAATAATGTAAATATTTTACACGCTCAACTTGCATATAACAAATGTTACCAATGCCGCGTTTACACAAGACAAGACAATTGAGAATATGCATTAGTTGTATTAGTAAAGAAGTGAATGTATTGTTATTGTTGGACATCAGAATTCTATGAAATTTGTACAAGCAGATAATGAAAAAAATGCTAGCAGTATCCAATCAATATTTATGTTACCAGGCCTTTGTATTAAATCAACGCAAGTATAAGATAATTCTGTTATATACAAATCCAGCTGCTTATTTAGTACATCAATTAACTTTTTAGTTTGTTGTCTACTACATCTATATCTACATATATGTGGGATTTGATTGCCGAAAACTGCAAGGACAAACGGACTAGACAGTGACGACTGAAGCAACACTTGATTTGAAGAGGGGAAACAAACAAACTCAACAAAACAAGAATAAGAAAATATTTCCCAATAAAATTTTTTTTACAAGCAACTAAAAATCAAATAACGCTTGTTGCAATGTGAATAGCACATGTGAAGATGACTTTCTGATAAGAAATTTAAATGATAACTAAAAATGAACAAATGTAATTAATGCTTAGGGATATCGAGACATATGTATGTATACAGAGATATAGAGAGAGTAAAGAGAGAGTTAAGCTTATTTACGGTTGCTAGTACACGCAAACTCCTTCGTATAAGAATCTTTTGTATATATCATTTTATTTTGTATTAAATATTTTAGATATCCTCAAATATCATTACATTTTTTATACCTTATCACAGCCATTTAAATATTGAATTTTTAATAATTGATGTTATAAGCCGTGGACCGAAACGAAATTTTGAATTTCACAGTTGACGGTTTAAAGGAGAAATTGGATGACTTAGGGCTGTGGACAAGCGGATTGGATAGCACTTCAGCCTAAATTTGAGTGAGGATGAAGAAACCGACGTAGAAGAAGTGGTAAGTCAGCAAAGTGTACGCGAGGTACGAATTGAGAGGCACAATTTCGGAGAAATTTTATCTATGCGAAGCAATTTTTAGAAGGTGGCGCGAAAATGTTTATAAGCAGCCAAAATAAACGGTTGGAGTTCTTTAAAGCTCGCGTTTCGAATTTGGTGCTGCGAGGTGGACCGTGCTTTATCTGCGGGGACGTATCACATTTCGCCAGAAGTTGTCCGCGTAAACTAAACTCGTGTTTTAGTTGTGGTAAGGAAGGTCACCATGCGGCTGACTGTAAGTCAAGAGGCAAGATGGTCAGTATGAACACTATGACGAATGAAGGAGAAGTAGTCAAATGGGAGGGAAGATATAAAATTCGGAGCTTCCATTGTTTTGGCGATAATTGCTGGGAAGCGACCTATGTCTAATGAGTCGATTTAAGTTGCAAGCGATGACGACTGGTGGGATTAGTATAAGCGAACTAATAACAATGGGCAGCTTTACCATACTCTTCGAAATAGAGTAATAACGTTCCATGTAGCAAGCTAGCGAGATATTGGGTACGCTCGTCATCGAGAACAAAGTTTTGAAGCAAGTCGATCTAATCGTTACGCAGCTGAAGCCTTCCTTCGGTGCAACAGAAGAAGAAGATTGACGAGCAAGTGAATATGGAGCGAGAAGTTCGCGTGTGGGTTCAGTAAAACCCGAAAGATTAGTCGCCAAATCTAGTGTGGCACAGCGGTGCATGGTGATGAAAGAGAGTATGCCGAAGCTGCTAAGAATTATCGCGAGCAAATCCATTCCGAGAGCGGGGCGCTGTAGTGGCAGAGAAGTCGCGAACGTACATGAGGTTGTTGCAAGTGACCACGAACTACGACCACCAGTGTGTGGGTATGGTTGTTACTGCCAGTGAAAACCCAATTACTGGAGAAGTCAAGTCACAATCAACTTTTTTCAAATCATATGAAACCATTCTCAAACCAAATGAAATAATTTTTACATCAAATGTATAAAAAATTAAGATGGTTTAACTATTTTATAAATAGAGAATTTTTATGAAAAGGTCACCTTATAAAGTTCATCGTTTTCACAGTCCAAAAATTATTGTGTTTTTAAAAGTCTGAATGCATGTGTGTGTAAGGCATCTGTATGAATGTAGGGTTTAGCAGTAATAACATATTCTCTTATATACTAAATTGTTGGCGCAAATTATATGAATGAATGTGTGCAGATCAGATATGAATGCCGCTCTATTAGTACAAAATTCAAGGCGTGTGCCTTATGCAAAGATACTTGAATAAGTTGGGCGTCTGCATATGAATGTGCGAACGTGTGGCTGAACACAATGGATGATTCGAATATTTGGTGTTAAGGTAAGCCGAAATCTTAACCTTTTGCCAAACGGAAACAAGCAAATTAGAAAAAAATTAATATTTTACTATTTTTTTTACAATATTTACAATGTTTTTCACGCTAAGTGTGTGCTCGTTATTTTTTCATAAAACTTCAGTTGGTAGTTTAACAAAAAGCATATAAATCAAAATTTCAAACTATGTATACAATTTATGAAAATTTAACACATTTTCATCAATATATCAAACTTTCTAATTTGAGGTCTTAGACACCTTCTGGGTAAGCAGTTTTCTAGCACTTTTAATTTTAGTATTAGAATGTGCAATTTTCAAGTCCCAATAATACAGGATGATTATTGAAATTTTTTATGGGCGTTCGCATTTTTTTCAATATAACGAACGGATTTTATGTAACTATCTTTTTGCTGACGATTTTACACATTTTCTGGCTTATAAAATGCGTTAAATAAAAATGTTTCCACGACCAAAATTTAAATTACGATGATTGATGGAGCAGTGGCTAATGTACTATGTGATAATAAGTCACCTGCCACTTGCTATCTGTGTGGTGCAACTCCAAATGAAATGAACACATTTCAAACCTTGCAAAGGTAAATTAATGAAGATTTTGCGGTGGGGTGCTATAAGGCCATCGGCAATAAAGCCATAATGACTTTATTGCACATTTAAATGTGAAATAGTGCCATATTTTTGATATGGCTTTATTTCCAAACATAATTGGGCAATAAAGTCATTATGGCTTTATTTCATTTTTTTTCATTTTAAGGAATTGGAATTTTAAAAGCCTTATGGCTTTATTTCTCATTTTTAAAAATTTACTCTTATACGAGCATTTTTGATTATAATTTTTATCTTTCAAAAATGTTTGATGAGGTGGGATGCAATAACGTCACTGGTAATAACGTCACTGTGACTTTATTTCCTACTTCTGTAACACACATTTAAGGTGGCGTTGTTGGTCCGAGGGTCTATGGCCTCCGACCCAAGAACAAATTTAGGACTAAAACCCTTACTAATCAGAATTCTCAGGACGGCACAACGCGCGACGGGGCGCGGCGGGACGCAAAGGAGAGTAATCACAGACCCGCCAAACTATCCTGATATACTCACATTTTTTCATAAACTATTGAAAGCGAAATAAAGTCACTTTTTTTTTAAGAAAAAGGTACAAATAATTGCAAATGGTAATAACGCCACTGCGGCATTATTTCCATTTCAAAATTTAATTTTTTTTTAATTTGGAAATTTCTATGCATCATCGTTGGTCTCCTTGACGTGGGGATGAGGCTTAAGTGTTGTCATGGTTACTCCTCGCGGATTTCCATGACACCACGAACTAAGAGGGAAGCTCCATATATGAATCAATGTAGGACTCGAACTTGCACTGCTTCTTATGTGGAGAGTACCGCACCAACATCTCTCAATTTCCGCATACCCTGCATCCCTCCTAATATCTCCCAGTTCTCCTTCCTTCCTAGTCAATCCTCCCCCTAAGCCAGGGTGTTAAGCGTCACCGTACCCATTGGTCGGTTTGCAGCCAGGGGGTCTAAACTCCGGCTGTATTCTAACGGCGCCTCCCTGACACCGGGCCACCTCAGGGAGTATGTTTGGCCTTACCGCGGCAAGGGGCGCTGTCGTGGTGTACCCCCCTTTTCCCCCTTATATTTCTCAGACCACTACGCTTGCCTCGTCGAGCAGGTGGTCGTACGAACAAGATGAGCACAAACAAACCAAAAATTCAAAAAAACTTGTCTTCCCCATCTCGGGGTAAGACTATGCAGGCGCGAGCGCCTAGCATAAAAATTTCTTCTTCCCCATCTCGGGGTAAGAATGCGCAGGCGCAAGCGCCTAAAGCGCCGCTTCGCTCCGACAGGGGCTCTTCCGGGCTGGAGGTTGCTCGCCGGCCCGTGATTATGGGTGTTATGGCGGGGCCTAGCACCAGCAAAGCTGCGGGGATTGTGCTGGAGACGGCAGATCGTTCCGTGGCGGTAGGCACTAGGGGCCCGCCAAACACCGGCGTGGCTGCGAAGCCTAATCTTGCGAAGGCAGAGGTCTCACGGCCTGGCCCGAGCGGATTAAGGCGGCAAGCAGCTACACATGAAATTATGGAGGGGGTGGCAGCGATGGAAACTACGAGCCACGCCCCTCTGAAGTTTGAGTCGGAGCGGCTCAAATTCGCTGACAAGCGAAAGGCCGCGAAGACGCTAAGGAGATACGACGGGGTCCCGTTGGAAACGCTGCCCCAGAGCGCGAAGGATGCGTGGAAAACCGGGTGCCTTCGTCTAAACGACAAAGATCGGCGGAGGACCAAACTCCGGCGACGAAAAGAATCCGGCCGCACTCCTGGGTGGGCAGGCCTAGCTTTGCCGAGGTTGCGAAGGACAGGATCCTTATTGGGGTCCTGGACCGAGGCAACGAGCTCGGGTCCTTACCAAAAGACCAGTGGAGGTGGGTGAAGGCAGCTCTGGCGAACGTCATCTTTGACGTTCTGCTGGAAAACCCCGGAACCCCCCTGGCCTGTAAGGACGCTGGCTGGGACCAGAGCCATATTAAGGTGGTAGCCTGTGAGGACCACAGATCGGTGGCGCTGTATAAGGCCGCCGTTGCAAAGGTGGGCCCTGTCTACCCAGGGGCTAAGTTGGAGGTGGTGGACTGGAAGGACATTCCAGTCAGACCACGGGTGAGGGTATGGGTTCCGGTGACACCATCGGCACCGGAAAGCATCCTTAAGATGCTCCAGGTGATGAACCCATCCCTCCCGCCAAGTGATTGGAGGGTCGTCCGTGTCGAGGACGCGGAAGGCCCTTCCAGACAAGTGGTATTGTCCCTTAATAAGGAGTCTATTGGGCTTCTGGAGAAGAGGCAAGGCCGCGTTTCGTATGGCCTCGATGAGGTCATTATCAAAGTGTACCGAGGTGACGCTCAGCGTGCCTCCGGGTCGGGTGAAGCAATGGACGTTGACATTGAGGCACCCGAACCGGAGCCGGAACCGGAACTCTCCGACGCTGAAGGCAGCGTCTCCTCCCAGACGAACCTTGCACCAACAATGCATAGGTTGTTTGCGGAGGAGGAGTTGCTTCTCAGTGACGGGGAGGGTGAAGCTGACGTCACCGTTGTAGCTGGAGGGGAGGATGCGGCTGTCTCGCATGAGGGTGGTACTCATTCAGGAACCTTGGGTTTGCAACTCAAGGGTATGTGGGTTGAGTGCCACCGGTTTTAAGCTCTTCGTGGAGCGTGGTAAAGGTAAAATTAGAGCCTGTATTCTTGCTAAAGCAGATTTAAATATCTTTCTTCTACCTAATTACAGTGATGGCGACGTCACGGCAATTCTCGCGGAGTTAGAGGGTATGTCGATTGTGCTTGCATCGGCCTACATGGCGTACGAAGCCGAATACCCTCCTCCCTCTATGGTTCGGAACTTGATATCCAGGTATGAGAGCGGACACATGTTGGTCGGCAGCGACGCTAATGCTCACCATGTCAACTGGGGGAGCACGGACATTAATGATCGAGGTGAGTTACTTTTCAACTACCTTCTAACTACTAACCTACTTATATGCAACAAAGGTAGGGATCCCACCTTCATTACTAGGAATCGTAAAGAAGTTTTGGATATAACTCTATGTAGTGTTAATCTATCTGAACTGATCGAGAGTTGGCGGGTTCTAGACGAACACTCCTTCTCTGATCATCGTTATATTGAAATCGTATTGAACTTTTCTTTTACCAGCCCAAAAGTGCGCAAAAACCTAAAAAACACGGATTGGCGCTCTTATAAAAGGTTATTTGAGGATAGGCTGACCAGCGAACCTCTTATTGAACCTAACTGCATCGGGGATCTAGAGAACATGGTGAACGTTTTTACGATGACCTGCTCAAATGCCCTAGAGCAGGCTTGCCCTGAATCTAAACAATGGGGCAAACGTAAACCCCATTGGTGGTCACGTGAGTTGGACTCGCTACGCAAATCTTGTAGGAAAAATTTCAACAGAGCCAAAAGAATTAATCTCGAACTGGTATGGCAGGAGTACAAAAAGTCTCTCCAGACCTATAAAAAAGCTTTAAGGGCGGCAAAGAGATCTTCGTGGAGAAACTTCTGCGGCGGCATCGAGGGTGTTTCCGAGACAGCCAGGCTAAGGAAGATTCTCTCAGGATCCTCTAACCCGATAGGTTTCTTGCAGAGGCAAGACGGTTCCTGGACCTCTACGGGAAAGGAAACCCTTGAACTGCTACTAGATACTCACTTCCCTGGGAACACAACTGCGGAGGAAAGAACTCCTCCGGTTATTTCTTCCAACCCCGTCAGCATACCGGTTTCGGAAGAAAAGGTTAAATGGGCTATCCAAAGCTTTAAGCCATACAAATCTGCAGGGCCGGATGGGATAATACCTGCTCAGCTAATTAAGACACTGGAGGTGTCTGCAAAATGGCTCTCTACTATTTTCAGAGCCTGTTTCAAACTTAATCATATACCGTTGGCATGGAGAAATGTCACGGCTGTTTTTATTCCTAAAGCTGGTAAGGCCTCATATACTAATCCAAAGGATCTTAGGCCTATCAGTCTATCATCATTTGCTCTTAAGGCACTTGAAAGGATTGTTAGTTGCCACCTGTCCGATACCATCGACAGTCGACTACTGTCTAATGACCAGCATGCCTACCGCAAAGGCAAATCTACTGAGACTGCACCCCATAGCTTGGTCGGCTATATTGAGAAGTCTCTCAGTGCCAAGGAATTCTGTCTTGTAGCTTTCCTGGACATTGAAGGCGCCTTCAATAATGTACTTCCAGAAGCCATAACTGGCGCCGTTAGGGATCTAGGAGCCGAATGCTCACTGGTTGAGTTTATAGGCCAGCTACTCAGTTGCAGAGTAGTAAGGGCTAAGCTAGGTGCGAGCGAATTGTCGCGGCACGTGTCGAGGGGGACGCCACAAGGAGGTGTCCTATCCCCACTTCTGTGGAACCTCACCGTTAATACGCTACTGCGAGATACGGTATGGGGTGGCGAAAAAGTTGTCGCGTACGCTGATGACGTCGCGATCGCACTCAGGGGAAAGTTTCCGCAGACACTATGCGAGCTGATGCAACGAGCGCTTCGGGAGGTATCCAAGTGGTCCACCCAATGCGGGCTCAGGGTCAGCTCAAGTAAAGTGGAACTCGTACTCTTCACGAGAAGGTATAAAGTGCCTTCGGTGACCCCACCGGTACTAAATGGTACCCGGTTAAGTATTTCTACAAGTGCCAAATTTTTAGGCGTTGTTTTAGATAGGAAGCTGAACTGGAAAGAGAACCTGGTTCAACGTCATGAAAAGGCTTCCATAGCCCTCTACACTTGTAAGAGAGCCATAGGCAGGAAATGGGGTCTTAACCCCCAGATCTGTCGGTGGATTTTCACAGCGGTCGTCAGACCAATTCTCCCATATGGGGTGATCGTATGGTGGCCTGCTTTAGACAAAGAGGTTAACCTCAGATTACTCACCAAGGTGCAAAGATCTAGTATGATCTGCATAAGCGGGGCGCTCAGAACCACGCCAAATGAGGCTTTGAACGCCATTTTAGACCTCCTTCCTTTAGATTTGGTCGGACAACAGACGGCAGCGATGACTGCTTTGAGACTAAGAGAGACATCCCAGTGGCACCCTGAATGCCAAGGGCACTCTAGTATTTTGAACAAGTTCTGCTCTATTCCGAGCAGCACGGACCGGTGTGCTTGGACATCGGTAAATGAAAGTAACTTTACTACACGAGATCCAAGCAGGGAGGAGTGGAAACCTGAGTTTCACACTCCACCTGAGAGCATTGTCATCTATACAGATGGCTCGAAACTCGATAATCAGGTAGGAGGGGGCGTTTTCTCACGAAACCCTCTCCTGCAAATTTCCTTTAGGTTACCAGATCACTGCAGCGTCTTCCAGGCTGAGGTCTCAGCTATCATGGAAGCGGTGAAGAAGATAGGGACCGGGATTATAGGAAGAGACATCTTCATTTTTAGTGACAGCCAGGCTGCAATCAAAGCTCTGAGCTCTCTCACGTTTAACTCGAATATCGCGCTGGACTGCCGCCGATCTCTACAGGAGATGGCTAAGCAGAACAGACTGTACCTCATTTGGGTCCCTGGTCACCGGGACATACGAGGGAAACTGCATGGCAGATGAACTTGCAAGACAAGGTACGACCAAGCAGATTCTTCAGGATAAAGAACGCATTGGTATGCCGTTTGCCACTTGCAAAATGCTACTCAGAGATTTTACATATAAACAAGCTGACAATAGATGGAGGCAAAATACGGCCTGTCGAACCTCAAGGCAGACGTGGCCTAAATGGGATCGGAAACGGTCGCGCAGCGTTCTCTCTCTAAGAAGGGAAAACATTTCGAATGTGATAACAGGGCACTGTATACATGCTGAAAGGTTGGGAGTGCCCTTCCGAAGATGCTGTAGGAGCTGCAAGAATGACGAGGAGGAGGAAACGATCTTGCATCTACTGTGTAAGTGCCCTGCACTGTGTAAAAGCAGGATGCGACATCTGGGATCACCGTTTCTGGATGACCTTAGTAAGGTTTCTAGCACCGAGGTAAATTGTCTGTTGAAGTTTATCAATGAGGCAAACTGGTTTAGTAAGGGGTAATTTTTCTTTTTGGGATGGTACAAAACTTTTCTTGTGGTAACACAATGGGCCAAATATTGGCCTAAGTGAGCCGCTGTAGGCGGCTGCCACTCCAACCTAACCTAACCTAACCTATGCATGTTAACCGTTAGATTTCTGGAAATGCAAGAGGGTTGCCAATGTCATTATGACTTTATTACTCATAATGTAAATACATTTGAAAATCTTTTGAAGAATACATACGAAATATATATGAAAAATTATTCGTGGTATAAAATGCCTGCAACAGTTCACAAACTTTTGGCCCACGGAGTGCAAATTATTAAAAACTTCAATATTCCTATTGGAATGCTCTCAGAAGATGTATTAGAAGGAAGGCACAAAGAATTTCGAAATACTCGTAGAAACAACTCTCAAAAAACTTCTATACAGGCTTCCAATAAAGACCTTATGGTAAATTTATTACTAACTTCACTGGACAGTGACAGTTCGGCAATAAGAGTATTACCGTACAGAAACGGGAATAGAATCTAACTGATTCTTTACTGAATCCCACTAAAGCATAACTGCTGGGTCGATCGAGTTCTTTAAGTACTACACAACAAATGAGGTGTCGTAAGTTTACATTCTGCAACCCCGATTCCTAAGTTGCGTCGGTGATGTCGTCAACAGAAATCCATGTATACTTTTTTCCAATGTCTACCCTTATGACCTTCACTGTTGCTATGTATCGCATAAGTGTCCCTTTAATACTCCTTTTCATATATTCTCTTTCTAACAACGGATGTGGCTGTAAACTGAAGAGCATGATAGCGGCAGTGTTTGACAGGCCCAATCAATAATGCGGGCAGCACTGGAATCAAAGAAATGAAAAATGAATGGCAAGCGATTGAAAGAATTATTAAATAACGGAATGGCGAACCAAAACAGGATTTGAAGAATCTTACAATGCGAATTAAGTTAAAATGTAAAATGGCGAAATGTAGAAGAAAACGAAATAGATGACAGTGACATATTTAAAGGTTTCGCGCAACGAAGTGTTGTTGAGTTGCGGAATACTTAATAACTATAAGTGTTAGTACTACTATGCACTTCGGTTATTATTTAGCAAAACTATTTTCCAGGCACTAAATCAAAAGAGCTATATATTTAAATATATATATTTATTTATAAGTAATTAAATAATTAGTAACACTTACATATTTATATATCACAAAAATTTTATAAAAACAATATTCATACGTTAATATTTAAACGGAATTTCTCTAGGTTATCAGTTTTTGAAATATAGTTTTCTTCAGCATTATTTTAGAACGTTCGTATGTTAATATTTAAACATAGTGTTTCTTGTTTGTCAGTTTTTGAAATACAGTTTTTCTTCAACATTAGTTTAAAACGTACGTGTGTTAATATTTAAACAAAACTTTTTTTATATTATTTTTGGCCTTATAAAGAGTAATTTTTCAGCTATTTTCTTTTTGGCAACACTGATTTTGACAGCTCATGTCATGTCTTGTGTCACTGTCAAGTATCTTCAGTTTGGTCTATAATTTAACCATGAATCGTCTTACAAAGCAACGCTTGCAAATTATTGAAGTTTATTATCAAAATGCGTGCTCTGTTAAGAATGTTCAGCGGGCGCTTCTTCCATTTTATGGTCAGTTTATTCAACCTATTGAGACGGCTATTCGGGCTATTGTTACTAAATTTTGGAGTGAAGGGCAGACAGATGCATTGCAAGAGTTACCCGTAAAAGTCACTGTTTGGTGTGATGATAACAATCGCTTTTTTTTGCCCTTGACTTGCATGGAATGTGGTTTCAATAAGGTGGTGCCACATGCCACAAGGCACACGAAACAATGGACTTATGAGAGGCGAGTTCCGTGAACAGTTTATTTCACCTTTGGGGTCTGTTAATTGACCACCTAGATCGTCCGATTTAATGCCTCTATACTATTTTTTTGTGGTTGTATGTTAAGGCTCATGTACACAGCGATAAGCCTGCTTCGATTGACGCACTAGAATCCAACATTGAAGCATTCATTCGTGAGATACCTGCCGAAATGTTGGAAAAAGTATGCCAAAATTGGACTAACCGGCCAATGTATGGTTGCCTAGCAACTCCGTGTACCATGGTTCAAGCCTTGGTAAAGTCTAGAAAGAAAGATCAGACTAATGAGAAGATGTGGTGATCTCCGAAATAGCAGCTATAACTTCTATCAAAAATCGTTCTTTTCTCATATTATTCCACAATAAAAAACTGGAATCGAGCTCAGTAAAATTATAAGAACTTCTTGTTTATCAGTTTGTTAAATATAGTTTTTCTTCAACGTTATTTTAGAAGGTAATTTAAAGCATTTTTAATAAAATTTAAAAAACTCTAAGCTTTTCACAATTATTAAATATTTACTATTTTATCGTAGTCATTATTCCGTTGACTTCTCTATAACTATAACATACGTGTCTCCTACATTCTTTCTCGGCTGAAAGGTTTTTAACCATATTCATAAAAAAATGCTATTGTTGGTTTTTCATATCTTTTCATCCTGGACCCTCATTGTTTTTATGGCGGTTGAGTATAGCACCAATATAGGTTTCTGAGCTTTAGAGCGAGAGCCTTGGTGGAAATATCAGTTATCCTAGTTAATCTCCTATTGAGGTCCATATCAGTACTTATTTGGACTCGTTGCTTTGGGGTATATTACTATCATTATGTTCTACGGGTGGGCAGTTGTCTCCATTAAGGGTATAGGTCACCTGGACCGATTTAGTTTCATTGGACTTTAATCGCCATTTTTTTAACCAGTCAGCGATCTTGTTAAGACCTTCTTGAAGTTTCAGCGAACCCACATGCGGAAAGTATCTTCTACTAAGATAGCAGTATCATCAGCAAAAGTGCCTATGGCGAATTCTTGTATTATAAGCAGATCGTGTTTGTAGAGTAGGTATGGAATGGGGAGCATGCCCCTACTTTGTGGTACACCAGCTAAGCTCTTTTGGAGCAGCTTATTTTTCGCCTTGGTTAAAAAAAATAGCGCTATATATCCTGGAAGTAGCTGATGTATCCTGGAAGGCAGCTGTACACTATTGTTTTGCTCAAATATAAAATACATTTTCTCAATAACTCTGTAAAATTGTTCAATTGTGCTGTCGGTTCTTCTAAATCTAAATTGATGGTTGGGTAGAAGCTTTCGGTCTTCTATAGTTGGAAGCACTCTTTAGAAAAAGGAACTTCCATGACCGTGGAGAGAATGAGAAGTAAGCTAACAGGCCGATATGATCCGACTTTATCAGCACTTTTTCCGGCTTAAAGTATCATTTTTACTTGTGAAACTTTCCACTGGGGAGGTATGAAGCCAGTTGCATTAACCAGATAAGTTAAAAACGTGATGCCCATCTCAGGCATTTGTTCAAGTAATTCTCTAGTAATGAAGTCATTCTGTCGTAACTAAATTGCGGCATCAAGCGGTGCGTTTTCTAACGCTACTAGTGGCAGCACGCGTCGTACCCAAATAACCCCGACGTTTTATTATGCTCTCGAAGTTCGTAGTTGGTGTTTTACCTTATATGACGTTTCCTCCTCTCTCTCATTTTTGTTCCCTTCTTTCTCACTTCTCACCAAAATTCCGTTTGCCCAGCGCCAGCACCTCGTTATTGTGAGATGCTCTATACAAATTGTATGGGCATGTGGAATTTCCACAGTTCGTTGACGATTGACTCGCCAATTTTGGGGTAGCAGACAGCCAGATGGCTTTTTGTCGGGTTTAGCTTTTCAATTGCTGGGCGTGAAATTTTTAAATTAAAATTATTTTTATATGAACAAATAAACGTTTCCAACAATTCGTCTGCAATTTTTAGCGCAAAAAAAAACATTTTGTATAATTTTTAACCAATTAATGCTAATATTTCAACAATTTTAAACATTTTAAGAGTAAAACTCTGTAGTTGTTTAAAATTGCGCTCGAAATGTGTAATTTGGAAAAACTCTACACACATACGGGCCATTGAATCGTAGTGCGGAATTTTCGTGAAATCTGCAAAAAGGCGTTCACTGAACCCAATTAGCAACAAACGAATACAACCCAAGCGCATACATATATTCCAAGCTCGAACAACGATGGGTTCGGTTATAGTTCTTCGGAAGATTTCACGAAAAGTCGGATTACGATGGCTTTTATCTCAATGTTTAAACAATTTTAATACAATTTTAATGATATTCTTAAGCATAAAAGTATTGTAAGCCAAAACACTTTTATCAATTCGATGGGCATGGCCGTTTTGCGATTTAAAATTATATTTTTCAAGAGCAAAGTAATCGTAAAATAAAATAAAGATTAGAAACCCAACCAGCATTCTGAGTGATTAAATCAAATCAAATATGCAATCTTTTTTTTAATCAAATACGATTATGTCGCCTGGGTAAAAGGAATCCAGCATGTGCCACTCTCAAACAATTAGCCTAGAAATAAATATAGCAGATAATTGGGAAGATGATGTAACAATGGTTACCGTCCATTCCGCGGAAGAAAATTTAAATGACAATTTTTTTAGAAAGGAGGAATTCGTTTACAAAAATAAAACCCAAATAAAAATAACCAGTAACAAGACAGAAGAATTTAAAACTATACATGGAAAACATATAGTATTCATTTCCGATTTTGAAAATATGGAAAACTAATTATCAGATCACAAATATAATGTAGTGCAACAAAAACTCATCCAAATGTTTTCTAATGACACAAATATTAAATTCCTTAAATGCACAACAAGAGCTCATGATATTGAAACTGAAGTAGAAGCTGTAAAGCAAATATTATTTTATCACGTAAGGGAAAGCATACAATCAGGTATAGAGGAAACGTATAATCAGATAAAAACTAAATCTATTACCCAAAACTTAAAGAATTAATCCAGCTGGTTATAAGCCAATGTGATATTTACAAGGAAATAAAATATGATAGGAATCCAGTAAGACCTAAATTTTCAAATACCGAAATACCATCAGCAAAGAACACGTTAGTACACATAGATACTTATGTAATAAAATTATTTAATTTTTTAACTACAATACACAAATTTTCAAAATTTAGAGCCGCTTATTCATTAAATGATAGAAATCATGTTACCATAATAGAACAAGTGGAGGAACACTTGACTAAGATAGAAAAACCACAAAAAAAAATAATTGCAGATAACGAGTTCAAGGCAATGAGAATAAAGGAATTTTTAAACAATGAAAATGTAGAACTACACTTAACCAGGCAAAATACACACAGGCAATGCGGACATCGAAAGATTCTACAACACAATTACAGAGGAAATTAGGATGATATACAAATTAAATAAGAATTTGCCAATAAAACAAATTACTCAAAAAGCAATTAGAAATTATAACAACAGTTGTCACTCTACAATTAATAGCACACTATTAGATGTACAAAATGGTAGTGTAGAGATCTAGCTAAAATTAAATGCAATATGGAAGAAAATAAGAAAAGATCAATAGATAAATTAAACGAAAAAAGATAACATTATCGAGAAAATAGAAACTATAAGGCGATTAGGTACAAGGAACAACCCAAATTTAGAAACGCGAATTCGGCGGCTATACATCCATGTAATAGAAAAATACCTTCTAAATTTACAGATAATGATGACACTGCAATGGATATTGACATGGACTCGATTAGTTGACGGAAGTATGACCATAACATAAATAACCGATCAAACAGGATTTATTGATATACAAATAAGAAACCAAGAAGTAGTTAAAGAAACCGATGTAATTGTACATATAATAGACCTCAAACAAATTGAAAACATTATAAATGATATACTCTAACTAGAATTGTTAGAGGCTAGAAGTAAGTTGTTAACACTAATTCCAATTAGAAACAGACAGAATTGTGGTTTATTCAATGCAATAGGTAGTATGTCAAAATGGCTTTTCGGCACAATAGACGAAGAAGACAGACAAAACATACAAGGACATCTCTTACAAACAAACGAATCATTCAACCAGCAAATTCAACTTAATACTTATTTTAATTCTGCAATTGAACAATTTAAAGAAATTATAAAAAGTGACAGAAGCAAAATCGAAAAAGAATTTAATTCTATAAGTAAATTTATTAACGAAGAGCATTGTCAAAACTTGTATTTAGAACAATTGTCGAAAAGTCAATTATTGAAAAGCAAAATAGAACATTTGCAAGATAATATTGCGTCAACAAAATATCGAAAAATACACCCCAACATACTAACAAGTGATGAACTAATTTAACATAAAATTGACTATAATAGACTTAGGTATCTGCAGTTAGGCACAGCAATTTTTAATAATACTTACCTGATATTTGGTATTAAAATACTTAACACTTTCAAAATGTAAAACTAAGAGCCGTAATTCTAATACCAAATAAATAATATAATGAAATAGAGTCAAAAATAGAGGACATTTTCAGTTACGACCACAAAACATATAAATAAACATTTATGATACATAATTAAAAATTAGTGAACATAGGTAATAAAAATAAAGTGCCAACTCACAAAAAATAAAGAAATGGAAATAATAACAATAGGCATAAAAACAATTATAATTAAAAATGCCGTTAATCTATATTTTAAGTATTGTTCAATTAAAATCAATGACTATTCTAAAACTTTATCGAAAATACAGGAGAAAATATTATTAATATAAAATACGAAAACATTCAAAATTTCACAAAAAAAAATACAATCGATCATATAATAGAAGAAAATAAGTCAAATTTAAAAAAATATTTTCACATTAAAAAATTACAGTAAAATGTCGTATGGTTACAATATTCTATGTATAGTTACAATTATAATAATTGCCATAATGTTGCTCAACAAAAATAAAAGAATTATTATTAAATTTAATAAAAGAATTCAGGAGAAGTCTCATCTAAAGGCGGGGGTAGTTACATATGCAAGTACTTATGCAAGTGCACCAGACAGTGACCTCGACAAATATGATGCCTTCATAAATAAAACTAAATAAACAACGTAACAAAATACCACTTCCAGCAGTTTGGCAATAAATTGGACCAAAAGAAATAAAGCAAATTTAAATACAGACAAAATTTCACATTGTTGAGCAGTATTGCGAACAATTAAATAAAAAGCTAGCTCCTAAGCATTTTTATTATGTTAAAGTAATATTACAAACAAAATAAGCAATTTTGGTAATTTAGCAATAAGCTTCATTTTAAGTTAATAATCAATAAAATCCAATTTGTTTTCAGCACTGGTTGGTGTCAGTACACCTCCACCAAAGCCTGTTTAATTTATTTTTAAAAACGTTTTCGCCGCACCGCATTCGAAAATTTGAGTGCGCTTATACCGGTTTACAACAGAGAATCAAAGATTACGTTCCTCATGGACTACTTATAACTTGAACCTTATTCTGAAAGGCGCATTATCATACAATAGAGAAATTGAAGAATTCTTCGAAACTGTTCAATCCGTGTAAGATGTTTTCGTTCACAGTACAAGTCAATGGGGTCAACACAAAGCGTTTACAAGAAAGACGCACAGACTCTCATAATCTTGAGTCCAACTCGCTTTGCTGGAAGGTACGACGCCGTTCATGCTTTGAAACAGAGGTTTTGCGATGTTCTCAAATGATTAAGCCAGATAATATTAAAAACCCAAAAAGCAAAGCAATTGCAGTCGAAAAAAATGTATCTTCTGTTCGCACATGATCAATTGCAAAATACCTTGCTAGGTATAAAGAAGCAGAGGGACGGGTTTGATTAGTTCGAGATATTTCAACAATATGCGATAAGTGGCAAATACCGAAAAAGTTTGTGGGAAAAAAATCAAGTAAAGTCACTTCGGTGCACTAACCCAAGATGAAAAATTTAATGATCCTGACCAGTGCTCCCAAGTGAGAATTTTCTATCCGATGATTGATACCATATCTTTGCAACTTTAAAATATATTTTCTTAATGAAAGATGTTTTGGATGACTATCGAGTGGTTCAACCACATTTCCTAGCCCATCCTTCGACTAAAGATTTCTATCAGGTCTACGTTTCAGAAAGAAATTTTCCATATGAAAGATGTCAAAGAGTTGGCTCAGTTCTTGATTATTCAGAATGCCTCATTGCCTCCGAGTTAGGCAGATGTTTACATGGATCTTCTTACGAACTTCTTTCAAAATTAAAATTGATAAAAAATTACTTGCGAAGCACGATGACATAAGAAAGCAACTTGTCACTATTATCCAGAATGCCCGTAAAACTGATTTTAATAAAGTGATGGACAAATTTGCTTTCGTGAATTCAAGAAAAAAGAATTTCCAGTAGGTACTCTAGTTATAGGCTGTCATCTTTATTGTATAAGCAAAAATATGATGAATAGTGTATTTCATACTTATAAGTGTATATAAAATAGTGTATTTGTTTAGGTCTTCAGCTTGAATATATTTAATTTATGCACCGCCCTAGTACACATACAGACACACATACACATGCACATTTATTGACACCGTTGATTATCGCTGCCCCACGGATAGCAAACTGTCGTTAAGTTTCCCTTTAGGGGCAGTTATAGTCCAGCGATCTAGGCTAAATTGCGGTGAACAGTTTTCCCTTATTCTAATTGTTCGAGATTCACGACATTACACACGGGTTTTCGTGCAGCACACACCACGTTCATAAGGCAATATTGATGACCATCACTTTTAGTATATACCAAAGAATATAAAATATATTGTCATTATTTATTAACACGACATCAACTCTTTTTATTTCTTTTATTCACCAGTGCGCTAACTCATATTTGCTGCACCGTGTTCATGATAATTTTGGAGCCATAAATCTACACAGTCTATTTAACCCTGCTGTTAGGTTAAGACCATTTGGTCCAATTTTTTTTTTGTTTTCTTTGTAACTTTGGAACGGTGATATATACTGTCTAAATTTTTCAGCTCAGGTGGTCTTTTTATAAAACAATATTATGTGCGAAAATTTAATTCTCTGACTTAAAACTGGACTAAGATAAATTGAAAATTACGAATCTTAGGTTAAGGGACCATTTGGTCCATAGTATATTTTCTTTGATTTTCTTTACATTAATTTTCCAAAAATAAGTATTTATTAGTTTGTTCGATATTTGTTGGCACTACATGATGAGCAAAAAAATGTTTTTCGGTTGGTTTTGCAAATAAACGCACTGCAAATGGAGCATTTTACATCAGACTTAGACTTGCAGCAACTACAAATTCCTCGCTTTCGAGCTCCTGAACTAGAAGCATTTTTAGAGCAGGCCACTGGTGCTGGGTTTTACCAGAGTTGAGTAAATAATAAAATAATAATAAAGACTAAGATTAAATTGTTATTTTGTATGAAAACTGCAGTATGGACCAAATGGTCCTCTAACCTAAGATTCGTAAGTTTTTTTAACCTAACAGCAGGGTTAAACACAACAGCACGTTTGCTAACATCAACCAGTAGCTTTGCCCATACATACATATTTGCGACAACAGTTTTTAATATACCAAACCATCAGCTTACCACTCCAGAATCAACATATCAAAATTTTAAAGCGACACCAACAACTGCAATCTCCGTGCACTACCCTAGTCACTGAGACATCAAGGTACGTAGTTATATTATGAAATTGCACTTTTAATAAAAGCGTTCTATATGTTCTACATATATGTTCGCGAGCCACAACATCAACTAACGATCGTGCACACACATGCACAACAGTGAACAGTATAGTTTTATTGCAACGGTTCGTTCCAGTTAATTTTTTATCGTTGTTAGTTCAATACTGACCATTTGCACCACTGTTTCGTGGATACATAACCTCTACTGCACACTAGTGCGTTTTCACAGAATCACATTAAAGCGTTGAATTTGTCTTGTTTTTTTTTTTGTTTTTAATTATCAAAAATCGTTAATCGCACTATTACTGGTACATCATTAAGTACCTACGTTACGATTTAAGGCACATATATATGGCGACACAGTTGGGTGGAAAGCTTTTTGTTACATAGATGTTACATAGCTTTTTGTACATAGAATAATCATCAAACATTACTGCCACACGAAATTTTTAAATAAAGAAAATATTAATTAACAATATTAAAAAATAATTGGTAATTATTATTGAGAATTTTTTCTGGCAATATCGGAGCGGTGAGTGTTGTGTCAATAAAACAATTATTTATCGTCCCTTCAGAGTCATCAAATCGACATCTCAAACTGGGACGCAACTGTTGTATATCTGTGCTCAACGAAGCAGCCTGACAGCAAACTGACCCTATGGGCGCAAACCATAGACCACAAACATTACTGTACCAAAGTGGGAAGATATGGACAAGTTCCTGTCAAATAGGTTTCAAACCTTAAAGACATTATCAGCAATGAAGGATAGCACAACTGTGAGATTGCCAAAGTCGCAAATCACAAAGCTTTCCAAGCAAGCGTGGCCAATTTCACTTGCAAAATGTGCCACAAAAATGAGCACAAATTGCGCAGCTGTTTCCGTTTGCTACAGCTAACACCTGCAAACAGAATAAATTTTTTAAAGGAAAATAATTTTTGCCTGAATTGTCTGAGCTCCAGATATACTGTGTCAAGATGCACAAGCGCTTTTAACTGCAATACGTGTCACTCGCGACATCATACGCTTCTATATCTAAGTACAAGTCAGCCAAAGGAAACGACGCGTTCGACGTCTTCGAGACAGCCCAAGGTTTTCCATTGACATCGAGGAAGGCGCAAACACACCGCTATTCGGACAAAGCAATGCAAACAGAAATACGGGTGTAATATTAGGAACAGCTCACGTAAATATATGTACGTATCAATGGCATAGATTTTTCTGCAAGAGCACTTATTGATTCTGGTTCTGAGTTCTGAGTGTTCGTGTATAAAATAGAGGCTCAAACGCAGAATCAATGTGTCTGCAAAAAAGATGCATGTCCAAGTTTCGGGCATCACTAATTCGGTAAATGCCAACTGCGGGTCCCCGTCGACCCGTTTTTTAGCTTGAATGCAACTGTCCTGGTTTTATAACCATAAAAGGTTTTTCGTCAATAAGCAAATAAACTCCGTTCTTTGTAGATACATTTATTCACAAATTATGTTGTGCGGATTAAAGAAAACGTCCTGGGGACACTTCTCGCCCAAGATGGATCGGTTGGATAATAACAGGTAGTACTGACACAACAAACCCAACCAGAAATATAGTTTCGTACTTTAGCGAAGTTGCGCTGGATAAGCAACTTACGGCGTCCTAGGTGTTAAGAGCATTTACCCAAAACAAAAACCCTCAATGAAGAGAAAAAATACTGCGAGGAGCTTTACTGAAAGACTACCCTCAGAAATACAGAAGGAAAATACATAGTCTCGTTACCATTTAGACAGAAATTTCCAGTAACCATCCACCTAGGCCCTTCTCTTAAAAAAGTCTGCTCTCAATTCTTCCGGAATGAGGCACGGTTAGCCAAGAATCCCGTCCTGCAAAAAGAGTATCAAAGGGTGTCTGTAGAATATGAGGCAGTAGGACCCGTGACGAGAATAGATGTAGCATATCTTCTGACTCATCCTGCAAAAAGAGTATCAAAGGGTGTCTGTAGAATATGAGGCAGTAGGACACGTGACGAGAATAGATGTAGCATATCTTCTGACTCATCACGGCGTAGCAAAGGCGGAGAGTGCCTTAACAAAAGTTCGCGTAGTTTTTAATGACTCAACTGCAACAACTAATGAAGAGTCCAAATGACGTACAACAAGCAGATCTTCCAATACTTATCCTAGGCTGGAGGTTATATAGATATGTCTGCAACAGTGACATTGAAAAGATGTACCGATAAATTTGGATAAATGATAACCAGACGAAATATCAGAGCATTGTCTTTCGGGCAAATACGAACGAATCGACGAGCCTATATGAACTAAAGACGGCAGGAGGACTAAGCGTCGACTCTACGATAAAGGCAAGGGACAAAATTTCTGCGGTATTGCGGTCAACTGGGTTTCCATTACGAAAATGGACGTCAACTGCGAGGACATAATACCAGACATTCCAAAAGCGGATTAAGCGAGCGGAATTCGAAGATACCACCAAAGATAAGGCTCTTGCCATTAGATGGGATGCCCATTCGGATTTATTTTTTTTTAGCAAGACCAATGGAGAATAGTGACACAATCACTAAAAGGTCAGTATTATCCGCCATCGCAAAGCTTTTCGATCCGCTAGGATGGGTTGCGCCTATCGTAATAGTAACCAAGATATTAATGCAAAATATTTAGCTGGAAGGCACAGAGTGGGATGAAACTGTCGGTTCAATGACTTTAGAACGATGGAAGAATTTTACCCATCACTACCACGAAATAGAAAGTATAAAGATACCAGGATGGGTACACTTTCCGCCAACAGTTTTATGTCGTCAAACTTCGCGGATTTTGTGATGCTACTGCGTGTCAAAAGAGATGGCAAAGTTTTTCGAGCCTCCTGTTGGCAAAGACCAGAGTCGTCCCGGTCAAAACAATATCGCTTCCACAACTGGAACTGTGCGAAGCGGTACTACTTGTGGAGATTGTTGACTCGTTAATCAACAATCTCGATTTAGGACATATCAGCGGAAATATGAGGACCGACAAACGTGTCGGCAACAATCAGTGGTTGCATGTGGATTCGGCATCTAATCCAGCTGACTTAGCTAGCAGCAAATGAATTGGTCAACAATCCTTTCTGGTGGCAGGGACCTTCTTGGTTACAAGAATAATACTCTAGCTGGCTCATACAAGAAACAGACTATAGTGCTATAGTTGAGGAAAAAAGAATGAACGTTTATGCAACAAAAGTTAATTATGCCGATATTTTATACCGTTTCTCAGATCAACCGAGAGCTTTGAGAGTATTATTATACATATGTAATGTGTTCTTTTAAAGAACACATCGAAAAAAAGAGCTTCGTTTCAAGAGAAGTCATCCGGTGCAATTAAATCATCGACACAACGCTTGATAAAAATCTATCAATAGAGTTATTACGTTGCGGAATACGGCAAATTGAAGTTAGAAAAATCCATCGACGCCAAGAGGGATTACTCCCTCTTAATCCATTCTTAGATAAGGATGACATCATTATGGCTGCGGGTCGTCTTGGAGCATCGCAAGACCTATCGCATAACGAGCGCTATCCAATAATCATTCCTTAAAACTGCAGGTAACTCGTTTAATTGTTTTCTTTATCCACCAAATCTCCTTGTATGGAGAAAATCAGCCTATGCCTCGCCATATCCGAACCCAATATAGGATTCCAAGAGCCAAAAATCTGATAAAGTCTACAAAACACAACTGTAGGGCCTGTGCAATATACAGAAAACGAACTCGAACACAACTGATGGCTCCCACAGGAGCGAACCACCTTCTCGTGCGCTGTCGATTTAAGTACCCCGTCTTTTTTAGCCACATTTACTAAATTCGTAGCTCGAAGAGGTTGCCCCAGAGATATATACTCCGACAACGGCACCAATTTTGTCGGAGCTTCACGATCTTTACGACCAGAGTTTAAGGCATTTCAATCTGATGCGCGTGAAAAAACCATCTCCAAATATAATTTTCAAATAATCATATGGCATTTCATCCCCCCGCTGCTCCTCATATGGGGGTCTTTGGGAGGCGGGTGTAAAAAGTTTTAAAAGCATGAATCGGCTGAAAAGTAGAGTTTATTGGAAACCTTTTAAATAATACACGTATGTATGGAAAATGATATGTGTGTTGGACATTGACAGTTTTCAATATCAACCTTATGAACAGTAGTCTAACTTGTGATTATTAAATTTTTTCTTTAGTAAATTATATTAAAAGATAAGGCAGAATAGGGGTATTGCAAAATACGAAATAGAGATTACATATGCAATCATTTGTATGTATAGTATGTTCATAACTAATATTATTCGGGTTTTTTGTTCACATATGTACATACATTCAAGTCGAATTATTGGTAGCCTGAGCAATCGTGAAGAGGACGAGCTTGGTTAAACCCGTTCGGTAAAAGAGCTGGTGGTTCGTCATCATCTTCAAGCTGTGTTATCCCTCTAATGGCATGAAGGCTGGTAGCCGCTAAGCAATCATATACTAAAGTATGTATTGTGCGTCGCAACCCAGTTCTGACCGTTGGCTACTGATTCCAGTTGTGCATTTTGAATTTAGGTTTGAACTTAAGATTAATAAAATGTTTATATTTGTTTACAAAAGTTGTAATGAATATCGTAGCAAAGTTGCCAATTATTCTCAAAGGCACTTCCCAAAACGCTAAAATACGCATTTCTCTATACTGAGTTTAGTTTCTATACATAACGCGAGGTTAATGATCGCACTTTTTTTACTTGAATTATAGATTGCTGTTAATCGATTCCTCTAACTGTGTACATATGTATAGCACTTTACAATTGAGACACACACAGTCCAAGGCGATTTTCCCATGTACAAATTTCCTTACGTCAAAATTTAATAGTAAGCGAATTTATTTAACGAACAGGCATAGCCGGCAAACGATAATTACATGTACATATATGTACATATGTACATATGTATATGTATATGTGCAAAAATGTGCTATATAAAAGTCTTAATCAGGTAGTAGAGCATATACTAGAGTATTGTGCTAAATTGTATGCATCGAGATATTTACTTTTAAAATCGATTATTTTATTTCAGTTAATTTATGTATATTTAATGTATTTTACAACAGATATGTACCTCTTCTTAAGCAGTTGTAAATTTATTGATTTTTTGTTCATTAATTTATGTGCAACAAAACTCTTATTTTGCAAAACTATTAATTCATAAAATACATTACAAAAGTGAATGATTTGTAATGGATATGACAATTTTATGTTACGAAAGAAAATTAAAATTCTTTGGAAAAGTAATTTTTTATCGATGGAACTTTATTATTATCAATAATAAATAGCTAGCAAAATACTGACTTTAAAATGCATATTAGAACTTCCAGAAGAACTTCCAATTGCTTTGCTATTTTCACTTAAAACAAAATTATAAATCGTGGAAAGGGGGGGGGGGGCATATTTCAGTGTAATACAATAAGTGATTTCAAGTAAATATGTAAGCATTTTCCTGATTGGAAATATTTTTTTTTCACTTTGAAATCAAATTAAATTTTTAGTCTTAATGCGCGATTATAAAATTTATACATGAGTTCCTGTCGCCCAGCCACGCAGGTAGATCGTGAAGTTTAGAAGATTTCCGCCCAGTCTATCACCCCTATGCTGAAATCCGTCGTAACTACGAATTTGCTACGAATCGTAACATCGGCTTGCTCAAATCCGAATTGCGGAATCGTAATTTCGAAATTCGTAAGCCATTTTCGAAATTCGTAATGTTGGTATGCCTGAATCCGACGTAGCTGTCATTTCATTGCATTTTTCGGAGATTTTGTACGAATAGCAACTGGTGTCGGAACTTAGCAAATTCAAAACAATAATAATAATAAAATAAATAGTGTAAACGGAAAACAACGAACAAATATGTAAGTTAAATTGTGCATAGAAAAAAGTGGTGTATTAATAAATATTTTGCAAAATCGGCAGGTCGAAGATCACAACAAATCGCACGCAATACGAAAAAATGGTGGAATGTCTCAGCGAAAGACCAGACATTGCTCGAGGTTTTGCTAAAGGGCCTAAAGAGGATGTGGGAGTTTTTTGGGATAATGTCGCCCAACAATTGAACAGTTTGGGGCCACCAACAAAAGACGTGTCCACTTGGAAAAAGGTACATATCAAAATTAAAGAGTGCATAATGTACTTGCCATTTGAATTCTTACTTTACCATTACCATTTGTAGGTGTGGCTCGATTACAAGTGCTACATTAAGCGCAAACTGTCCGCCAACAAATTGGAGGCAAGGGCAACAGGTGGTGGGCCTAACCGGATGCATACATTCAACGACGTCGAGGAAAAGGTCATTGAATTGACTGGTATGCACACCAGTACATCCGGCATCAACGGAGCTGTCCCTTTCGGTGTGCAACCGGCATCGCATTCGTCTAGCCCGCCGTCGGAAGAACCTGCTCTGGACGTTTCTGTGCCAGCATTACCAGAGCGTCCAATTATTCAGAGGCGTTCAAACCTCTTAGCTAAGCCCGATACAGCTGCTCTAGTAAAGGAGCAAATTACTCTACAAAAAGAGTATTATGAGAAGAGCTTACATTTTTTGGAGCAGCAAGCTCAGAGTAGTCGGGAAATGAGCAACAACATACGGCGGTTGTACCAGGTTCATGAAAATATTCATGACATGAAGAGGGAGTCTCTGCGCGAGAAGAAACGGCACAATAATGAAATGGAGGCCATGAAAAGAAAGGAGCTTGCGTTGCAGGAGAGGCTACTGTTATTGCAAGAAAAAAACCTTCAGCAGTGAGGCCAGTGCGAATATATTTATTTATGTTTTTGCAATTTTTTTTAATATCTTAAGTGAAATGAATTAATGTGATACCTGAATTGACTTGAATTATCTGTATATACAAACCATTAGTTTTAAGCAAAGAACTGGATTATCTGTATATACAAACTATTAGTTTTAAGCAAAGAACTGAATTACCTGAATATACACATTAGTTTTAAGAAAAGAACTGAATTGCCTGAATGTACACATTAGTTTTAAGAAAAGAACTGAATTACCTGAATGTACACATTAGTTTTAAGAAAAGAACTGAATTGACCTATTACCTGAAATAATTTCAACTGCTAGTTTTCGGCAAAGTACTGAATTCAACTGTTTATTTTGTTTTAAGAAATTGATTTATGATACATTGTTTTTTTAATAAATATAAAGTGCAACTTTATATATTGGTTTTCATTATTAAACTAATTAGGTAGCGATCTCATAATTCGCATTCTTATATGCGATGCTTCACTAGAAGCCTCTGTTGGCGCTTCCTCTTCATTGATGTCCTCATATTCCTCATCTTCAATATCAGGAGTATCATCCTCGACATTGTAATGGATGCACATATTATGCAACGCGCATGCCACATTTATTATTTGTACCACTTTCTGTGGCGAATAATGCAGCTGGCGAGCACTTAGCAAGCATCGAAATCGATTTTTTAAAACGCCAATAACTCTTTCTACTATATTGCGCGTTTTGCTATGCGCTTTGTTGAATGCGCTCTCGCGGCTTCCTGCCATTGGGGAACGGAATGGTGTTATCAACCATGGCTGCAGTGGGTACCCAGCATCACCTAAAAGAAAAAGAAAATTATTTTTAGTTAGCCTTTCCATATTTTTCACTGAAACAACTTATTGCATACCTAGTATCCAAGTAGTTTTGTCTCCTTGCCGATATCTCTCCTCGAAGTGAACTTTAGCAGCGCTCACGTTCCATACATGAGAGTCATGGCTACTTCCAGGAAACCGAGCATCCATATACCTTATCTGCATCTTTTGGTCGCAAATCTATTAAGGAAATTTGCAATCAATTGCATGCACGCCAATTCTTCCCTCTTGTATTACTTACCACCATTGCATTTATACTGTAATATCCCTTGCGGTTATAATATAAAAATGGTTCATCTGTTGGAGGAAGTATTTTAATGTGCGTGCCGTCTACACACATTACAACGCCAGGGAATTTACTTTTCTTGTAAAACCACATTTTGGCATTATTTTTCTCCTCTTCAGTCATATGCAACTGTATCCATACGGGACACAATCGGCGTTCAAGAATATTTAAGATTTTCTTGAGCGTTTTCGAGAACGTGGACTGCGCCAACCCCACATCATGGTCTTTTCCAACTCCATGCTGATAGTTTCCTTCAGCGAAAAACCGCAAAACTGCCACCAATCGACATAGAGGAGTTACCGAAGAAGATTGTACGCTTGGCCCAAGCTCTTCCTCAATAACACTTAAAACGCTTTTGAATGCGTCTTTGTTGAGGCGGAAGTTTTTTATAAATCTTTAAACATTTAAACAATTAAACATTTGTACATATATCAGAGAAATAAATTAGAGAACTTACATTTTATCACTTAAGCTGAATGGGTTTGCATCGTCTCGTAATAATCTCCTCTGCATATTCATGCAACTGTTGCTTATAGCATATTCTTCCTCCTGGGACAAAAGTGCAGCGGCTACAGAATCCATTTTATTTTAATTTAATTTAAAAACTTGCTTACAAATAACTAATAATCGCTGGTCTCAAAATTCACTCTTCACTTTGTTTGTTTCACTTTGTTTATTTCTGTCAAAACAGCTGATTAAGAACTTCGAATTTAATAATTTTAGTTGGCAACGCGGCCGCGAGTTACGAACGGATTTCAGCACACCATTTTCGAATTGTTCGGAGCGGAGCTACGAATTCGTAGGCTACGAAAATTCGGATTTCAGCATAGGGGTGTATTTCTGGCCTCTGTTGCAGATGATCGAACCAGCGTGATAAGTTCACGAAGTTTTCTTTCTCAATATGTTTGCAAAGCCCGAGATGATTTTGATGTTGTCTGCGTGAGTGACATCCTTTTCAGAATTAAAGAACACATTGCCGCTGGAATACTGGGTGACTTGGCGATTTTCGTTATTGTGTCAACTTCACACATTTTCAAACTTCATAAATCAAATAATCAACACGGAAAGTACACTTTCCCTATTCACGTGAAATATTTCGGCTCCTCCTCGCAGTTCGTTGAATCCAAGTGCTAGGGCCATTCAGGATATTAAATACTCTCCACAGATATACTTTTAGGTGTTTGTAAATGGCATGAGAAGTGACATTTGTATGCCAGCACATACATATGTATACAATTCACTTTCGCCCGATATTTTTCACTTTTCCCTCATTATAATTTTCGCCCGGGAATTTTTCGCTTTCGAACATATGTACATATGTACATATACTTTTCACTTAAATTCGAGAGGCGAACAAACAATGTAAGTAATAGTATTATTTATGACCTTACCGTAAAAGAGAATGGAATTTACTTTTACCATAGGAGTAAAACGATAAATAAGAACCAGCACGATATCCTTTTAAGTAGAATACAGGAAAAACTGGACATTGCCAGCGGTTTTGTGACGGAGAATTGAGATTTTTGCAGAGTTGTGGAAGCAGCGGATATTGGAGCTAAATTGGGCGAGACCAACTTCAAAGCCTTTTCCAATACCACTTTGTTAGCTACGCTCCGCAAAAATGAAAAGAAGCGCAAACGTATATACCTAAATGTGTCGTTTTATTAAATTTGATTTAATTAACAGGGACCTGAACAAGGTTTTTCTCAATTTTAAACTTTGCAAACAAAACACAGAGGACAATTTTCGAATTTCACTAGCTGTTTCGAACTGGAATTTATTTCGGGTGGAACTTATAATAAGCGTATTCACTTCGGGCGGATGAAAAAACTACGTGCTATTTTTTTCGGGCAGAACTCAGAATAGGAGAGATAAACATACATACATAGTTTTCACATAGTGACGGTTAAGGGTACCCTAAACTATCACAAGTTTCCGTCAATCATGGTTACCCGTGAAACATGATAGCATGGAAATGCGTTTATTTCAATAATAAAGCAAAAAATATGGCGGCATACCAGTAGGGCACAGCTAGAACAAGTTACTTTGCTCCCGTTTTGCATGAACGCCTCATTTAACAAAAGACAACGAGAAATAAACTTAATAACTAATTAAGAACTTCTAATTTGGTATCTGATGCCTCCTGTTGTTAGGCAAACTGTTTGCGGATGGTCTGGCCTAGTTTGCTGGATGTCAAACTGACCTAAAGTTGGGTAGGCAGATTCAGACGCTATTTCACCAACATCAGCTCATTGATGTAGAAAAAAAGAGAATGTTGAGCTATTTATGAGAATCACGGTGGGGGACACTTTCCACGAGTACAGCCGATCATTTACTACCTGTATTCAGAATACAAGCAACTTTAGTTTTATATTTTGGTTTTCAATTGTTTTTATTTTTCTTCTTCACAACCGAGTATTCTCTGCGGAATGTGATGCATGCAATCCACTAAATAATTATGCCAAATGCACACAGGCCAGTTTTACTTGAATTTGGTACGTCATATATATGACTAACAGATTAAATGTTCAATCTGACTAAGAAATTTATGTTCTTAATTATGCTCGCCACCCAAACATACGTAAACACAAACAATATATGTATATATATGTATATACTTACTTAATTGGCGCGCTATAGCCCCTTAAGCGTTTTTGACCGAACTTGTGAGGTGCGTTTTGATGCTGTAACACAAATTGAAAGACATACAGTTTTCTGCCGATTCCGAACGGCAAATGGTTTTTGCGAGAAGTTTTTTCAAGGCAGAAATACGCTTGGAGGTTTGCCATTGCCTGCCGAGGGGCGACCGCTATTAGAAAAACTTTTTTCTGTAATTTTTGATATTACTTGTCTCCGCATGGACTTAACCCGGGACCCACCGAATGAAGCGCGCACACGCTACACACTCGGCTACGGCAGCCGAGAATAATGAAAAAATAATTTACAGAAAAATGGCTCCCTACACCGCCCAACGGAGGAAGGCCGAGTACAACGCCCATCGCTACCTCCGAAACTGCCATCTTTGGGCTGCTCACTACCAGATTAGGCTATGTCCCATTTATAGGAGCAAGTCAACGGAATAAGGCTGCGAGAGGCCAGGTCTCTCCGTTCCGAAATCGAGGAGGGTGAATTGACGGAGACTTGAGCGGAGTTAAGGACTTTCCGCCAGGTAGCGAAAAGGGGCGGCGGACCTTAACTTGCACACGAGCGACGAGGAGAAAGGGGATCGGAACCTAGGTCGTTCCGACCACAGTCGAAAGTGACAGGCGCTGGATTACATTATATTTCATGTGCTGCTCATTGCTTTTCATTATTTTTATATAAACTCACCAAGCGTGGTTTCTGCCCCCTTACCGCAAGGGGGCCGGTATGTTTAGGCCATTAGCGCTGCCTGCCAGATAAAAACTGTCGTTATTGTTCAAGGTTCACGACAGTACAGACGGTTTTTCCTGGAGCAGCCACCACGTTCATGAGCTTTAAGGTAATATTGTATGACCATCACTTTTATATATATATGTATATACCAATGAATATAACATATATTGTGATTATTTATTAACACGGCACAAGCAGTGCGATCTCGGTAAATACAACAATTTTGAAGCAGACAGATGGGCGAATTGTAGCTAATTCAACAATTAATGGCGAAGGCGTGGTAGCAAAAATAAATACGAGAGCAACGAAAAGTTTCATGAGTACGGCGTGGGCAAGGAAGTTAGGGGTGACAAATTATAAGCAGGTTGGAGTTCCAGTGGCGATGGGGGACGGCAGTCCCACAGTAGTGATAAAGGCGACAGACGTGAAGGTGAGAACAGGCGATAGTACACACAAGAGTGAGGTGCTAGTACTTCCAGGCCTAGTCAATGACGTCGCCTTGGCGAAGGCCAAAATGTCGCTAAGGAGGTTACACCCTAACCCTACATGCCAAAGAAATACCCAGAGGTGGTCGCGTGCAGCTCGATACTGGAGGAGAGCAACAGCGAACCAAAAATTAATGAGGTGAAACCTATGGGTAAGCTACTCACGTCAGCTGAACATGCCAAAAGAATAAACGCTTTCCTCAAGGAAGAGCTGTGTTGTTTTGAGAAAATAGCCGTCACTGCAAATATTGCTACACACAAAATAATCATGCGAGTGGCGCGTTATGCCGTCCGGCAACGTTCCAGTGCACATTAGATCCAGAGATCGGCCCGGAACACGAGCCACATGCATTCATGTACATACTTGGATGTTATTATTATGTTCGACACTAGAAAAAGACATCCGATATCTCGCCAGTTGGCTACGACGAGCAAACCTTAGAATCAACCCCGGCAAACGCGAATTTTTCTGAAAGCAGCTAAAATATCTCGCCTCTGTAGTAAGCGAAGAACGAAAAATTACCCGGACAAAATAGCGGAAATCAAGGAGTTGAATGCACCAGGGAACTTAAGAGAGTTACGAGGATTTCTGGGCTTGGCGTCTTGGTGCCGACGCTCATCCCCTGACAGCGATGTCGAAGAAACGTTTCAGGAGGAAGTGCTCTGCAGACCAGCAAGCGGCATTCGATACGTTGAAGAATTCACGAACAGAAGCACCGGTATTAACGTGCCCAGACTTCACGCAAAAGTTCACTTTGCAAACTGACGCGAGCGACTTCGGAATAGAAGCAGTACTCACCTAGGAGCTCGACGGCGAAGAGCGAGTAATCGCATATGCTAGCCGCCGCCTCAACAAGGCGGAAGAAAACTACTCACCCCAATGAAAGGAATGCATGGTCATCGTATGGGCCATTGGAAAAATGAGACCGTATTCTGAAAGGCTCCAGTTTTACTGTCATTACTGACCATTTATCCCTGAAAGAGTTGAACGCGATTGAAAGTCCCTTTGGGCGGCTAGCGAGATGGGTTGTGGAATTACAACAACAATCATTCGACGTCCAGTACCAAAAGGAAATCCAGACGAAGGAAGTAGCTACTTGTAAATGGACCCAATAAAAAATCGAGGAGGTGAACAAAAATCCAGAAAAGTTCCCAGATAACATTATCGAGAATCGTGAATTACGCCGATAGTTAGTTATCAAAGCATTTTGAGAAAGGAGACTGGCCAGATTTGGCGTCCCGAAGATTATAATCACCGATAATGGAGCACATTTCACGAGTAGGCAGTTCAAAAGGATCCTACAGGATTATGGGGTCAAATAGCAACTAACCGCTCCCTATACACCACAAGAAAATCCAATCTAAAAGGCCAACCGAAACATTAAGGGGATCTTGGCGCAGTTTACCGGCAAAGGGCAGCAAAATTGGGACGATTTGGTACCCAAATTTATGTTAGGTTTGAACTCAAGTCTATGCGAGGCGACGGGGCACAGCGCTGCCATCCTGGTATAAGGACTTGAGTCGCGAATACAGAACGTGCTATATGGCGAACAAACGATTGGCACAGCGACAACACCATATTAGAGGGCGATAAAAATGAGGATCGTCTTCAAACTCGTACGGCGTAATCAGCATCGATCATCAGTCGAACAGGTGCGCCATTATAATTTGCGCCGAAGGAGATGGCAACCAACGATTGGGGACAGGCCTGTGGTGAAAGAACACTACTTGTCTAAGGCAGACAAGTTTTCAGCCAAACACGCACCAAAGTTTAGCGGATCATACCGCGTAACTAACTTTCTGTCACCCGTCATCGTCGCATTGGATATGATGCATAAAGGCAGGAGAAGAACCGCACATGCGAGCGAATTAAAACCATTCCACGTAAAGGAACGAAATGATAGCGGAGAAGAGGACGACAACCACGGCGATTGCCAAGAGGGACTGACCGCCAACCAACGAAGAGAATAGAAGCAGGAACACTTGAAAAACAGAAGAATGAAGGAGGAAGAGAGTCGAAATAATAAGATACCATACCTAAAGGTAATAATCAAATATCTAATATTACATATAAAAATAATTAATATAAAAAAAATTAACTTAAAGATTATGAATAATAATAATTCGCGCTGGCAATACTGTACTATTAAATCCCCTTTTATCGAGTAGGCATCACTAATTCGAAACAAGAGCTGACACGGAAAACGAAAAAACAAAACAAAGACACAAACATGAAAAAATATATATACTAATGAACGGAAAATTTTTAAGTGACGAAAATCCGCGAAGACACAGTTGGTCGCGCAATGTCCACTGTCCGCCACGGGCGTCAGGCACAAGTGAAACAAGTGCGCGGAAAATACAGCACCAGCAACAAGAAAATTTTGCAGCAGGCACTCTACGAGTTCGGAGAGAAAGAGAAATCCCACAACATATTGTCAGAAGGCCAGTAAACTAGCCAAAGCGAGGCTGACAGCAGCGAAGGAAGTCAGCAAGATACCGAGGAAGAACGGAGATCCGAGGAGAGCCGAGTAACCAAAGCGGAGGTAAGGAGGGAGTGTGAGAAGCCCAGATCCCGTGGCCATGAGCTCTACACATTTTCATTTTAAATTTTTCAATTTCAATATGAACTTATACATTAATATACATATGTAAATACATAAATTGTACTGAATTTAAACATGAATCTTTAAAACAACTTATGCGAATTGTACACACATACATACATGTATAGTTTAGTAAGTTATAATGTACATAGTAACTGTCTGCCTGCGCGCAGAGTAGTATAAAAGTAGTGACGATGAAATGAAAGAGTCGTCAGCCATACCCGATACGCTTCGCAACGTGCATCACACGGGTAGTCAAGGAGGGTTCAACCTCCGCGGTTATTATTTTATTATTATTATTCGAAGTGGTTTCAACCACTGAGAACTGTGCTAGTTATTGAGCTTCAACCAAACTCTAGCTCTGTACTTATACTAGAAGAAGTAACATAAATAGAAAAGTTAATATTTTATTTAGAGGAGTTATACTATTCTCTTTACAGGAAACCCGGATAGCCGAGAGCTTACCCCAGCACCAGGAAAGTCCGTTACAATACTTTTGGTACGTCGCCGCCACCTAACCTTCAACGTTTCTAAATTGTTTAAATTAATTGTTTATAATGATACTGAAAATCATAATACAAATACACTCAAACCAAAGCAATCAACATAAAAATAAAAACATAAGTTATAAAAATACTCATGTAGTCGGTTTTTCTTCGATCTTGCTCTGAAGTCCGTTGCAGTTCAATTGTAGAAGTCCTGTCTGTTGCCCATCTGGTTTACATGCCGCAGCACTTCAGGCTGCCGTGAGATGTTGGGTGGCAGCAAGCCAGTTAGCCACCCGTCCACTCTCGTGTGGTGTGCAAGCCAGAACATACCCAAAGTGACACCAGGGGTCAATTCTCGTTCTGTGAAACTGTGAAATGTAAACTAAGTTTTCATTTTCGCACCTACTTTTCACTTTATCATATTTTGCGATTCTTATGTGTTTCATGATAACTACTTTTCACTGTGAAAAGGTTGTGAAAAAATTTGTTCCATTCTCATTTGTACCAAGCAAATTTATCAACTTTGTTATTTTGAAATATTTGTAGAAAAGCTGACTGCACACAAAACAACAATCATGTGAATTCATATTTTTGCAATTTTGGGAGCACAAGATGACAAAGAAAGGTAGGTTCGAATTGTTTTAAAAACTTTTTGATTTTATTTGTTTGTATTTTGTTTTAGAAATCATTTAAGATGTCTAAGGCGCACATTGCGCGATACTCAAAATCCTTTCGATATGACAACCGAAAGCCATTTCATAGATTTATACAGATTTTCAAAATCTTTTTGCATAGAATTAATAAATGAGTTGCTGCCTAAAATGGAAACCACTAAAAGAATCTCCTTCTCCATGTTTGCGGTCAAGAATGATAGAATAAATTAAGCAAGTGATCTAATAAACTTGCTTTTTTAATAAAACACTTTATTTGATTTAATTTACACACTTTAATTAAACACTTTATTATTTTATAATTATTTATTTAACATCATGATGACGCATTGCGTGCTGTCATATATCTCCCTCACTAATTACTATTCTGCCCGCTTAAATACTCTTTGCCACGCGCAAACATTGTAAAAGTCATTCAGAAGCCTTTGCGCAAGGCGTTGTTGTTCTTAGGCTGCGTGGTTAATTGCTAAGCATCGCCGTTATCACGCTGCCTGAAAAACACAACAGTAAGATGTTGCTGTTACTAGGTTGCGTAGTGATCTTATGCGCATGTGTAGGCTATTTCTGTTGCTGGCCCGCATGAAGATGACCTTTTGCGTTAGGCAGCCGTTGCTGGGCTGTTTAGATCCCATGCGCGATTTATGCCGTTGCTAAGCCGCCATGCGCAAAGTGTTACAATTAATAGCATGCATGGTGGTCACACACGGTGACTGTGATGTTGCTATGCCACTATATTACAAATACGGGTACCATTTGGTAACTAATTCAAGATTGCGTGGTTTGCGGCGGTAAATAGTAAGTGAAAACATTTTGCCAGTTGTTTACACTATTACACTGAACGAGAATCAGTGTTGTGAAAACTATATTCCGTTTCGGTCCGCTTTTTCACATGTCACCATAACTTTTCATTTTTACATCGAACGAGAATCGGAACGGTTGTTAAAACGATAAAAAAGTTTACACTTCACAGTTTCACAGAACGAGAATTGACCCCCAGCCTTGACACTTTTAATAACAACTGGCTGATGCCGCAATTCGGTATATAGTTTTGGTGGTGGTAGTTACGCGCACCTAGAAGGGGTACAAACTCTTCTTTGGAGCTTTCTCACCCGTCGCCAGTAATCGAGAACACACTTGTGTTTTCTTTGGTTGCCACTTAACAACTGCTGCTTTATTAATTTTCAATTTTACATTCTAGTTAACATACGAATACATAAAATACGGAATACATAAAAGAAAACTTAAAACGAAACATGCAAAGTAAGCCAAAATAAATTTAGTAAAATGTATTTATCTAATTCGAATTATACATAGAGTTGTGAGTGTAGTTGCATCTGCCAGTCATCACAGCTGCAGGTTTGCAACCTGAGCCGTTCGTGACAATTACATCAACAAGCCACGGTTTGTGTGGGAAAGCGTGGGAATGCTTATAAAAGTGTACCGCATGTGACTTCTCCACCCCCAGATTCAACAGACTCTGTTGAAGCGGGCTGCACTGACAATTCCATATTTACATTTTTATCTTTTCCTTTTTTCCTACTGTAAATAATGTAGGCGATTGCGATTATTATTATAATTAAAATCAAAGTTATCGTACTTATTCTATAATTTACATTTTTATGAAATTTTAGCTCCGTAATTGTGTTAATGTTCCCTTCCTGATTAATTACGATATCAGAGAAATTTATTTGTTTTTCAAAATTCAATACATTAGTAGTGTTTTCTGGGTAAGAATATTTTTCATTAACAATAGTTCTTGTGTTATAAAATATTTTATCTCCTATTTCGATTTTACAGTTATAAGTTTATAAAAAAAATTTTTGTAATAATGTGGGAATGCCTGGCATCCTTCTACAATAATACACATGTCTTTACGAGCTGGCAACCACATATTCAAACTAACGAACGAGAGCGAAGTTGAAGCAGAGACTAAAAAGCGACCAGAAGTGCGGATATTGAAGAATAAATCTTCTTTTAAAATAAATTCAAATTAAATACCTGTAACTTATCTAATGTGTAAATTCAAACAACTTAACTAAACTCTGTACCATGAATTAATTCAAAATACATATCTACATTTTATAATAAAATAAAATACATAGATTCCAATTTGAGTGCTAGCGATCTTGCTACAATATGCAATGTTTTGAATATAAATTATAAGGAAGACAATGTAAAGTTGTATATTTTCAACAATTTACGCAAAGACAATTTTCTTTACGCAAACGCAAACGACGAAGATGACGACAATGCTGAAAGTGACGATGGCAGCGACGACGACGGCGTGAGCACATTAGACGGGGCAAGTGGCCAAACCAGCAGCGGTATGAATCGACGAGCGCAAGCAGTGAGTTCGCCAAAGCAAAGAAATGAGAACGATTGCTTTTTGTCTTTCATAGCCAACGAAGAGGCAAACAATGATGATGACGTGGCAGGCGCAGTAGGATTTTCAAATTTAACAGGCACTGTGAGCAAAAACAACGACGAGAGAATAAATAGAAGTTTAAATAGCGGCGAACGTGGAGTACATAAATCAAATAAACAACGATAATACAGTGACGGCTAGAAATATTGCGAGGGCAAATGTTGTACCTCGTTTCGCAATCAATTTTCGTGATGTAGAAGATACAATTCAATCATTTGATGGTACAGAAAAATTGTGTGTTGAAACATGGGTAGAAGAGTTTGAAGAGACAGCTGCGTTGATGTACTGGGACAATTTCCAAAAGTTTATTTTTGCTAAAAAATCCCTTCAAGGTCTCGCGAAACTTTTTATCTCAACAGAAAGAGGAATATCGTCGTGGCGAAAGTTGAAGGACAGTTTGATGAGTGAATTCAAAACAAATACAAACAGCCCACAGTTGCATAAATTGCTAATTGATAGAAAGCAAAACAAAGACGAAAGTGTACATGAGTATTTTTTTCACTTGAAAGATATTGCATCCCGGGGAAATATAGAAGAGGGTGCACTGATGCAGTATGTCATAGATGGCATCAAAGATTTAAATATCAACAAAAGTATATTGTACGGTGCGACAAATATCAAAGAATTTAAACTTAAATTAAAATGCTACGAAGTTATGCGTGAAAAAAACAAACAACTAGAAACGAAAGAAATTGTAAAGAAGGATGGTGAAAAGAAAACTATCAGTAATGAGAAAAATTTTAAAGGCGAAATAATGTGTTTTAACTGTGGAGTTAAAGGTCACAAATCGATTGACTGTAAAAATAAGAGCAAAGGTACCAAATGCTTTGAGTGTCAGCAGTTTGGTCACATTGCAAAAAATTGTACAATGAAACAAAGCGGTAGCTCCATAAAAAATGTTAACGTTGCAAGTGTAAGCAATGACGACATTATGCACAAGAATGTAGAGATCGATAATGTTAATTTGCATGCACGTTTCGATACAGGAAGCAAAGTAAATATAATGTCAATTAATGCGTTGAATAACCCACGGCTTAATAGCTCGAACGTAGTTTTAACAGGTTTTGGTAAGAAAAATAATTGCAGACCACTAGGTGAAATAACTAAACCAATGAAAGTGGACGGCAGAGTACTTAAGTGTCGACATTCTTATTAGCACCGACATTTGCCCACAAGCCGAACTTATGATAAACCCTACCGGTTTCATGATTAAAAAATTGATCAACACGCATTCAAATGAAAGTGAAGAATTCTCTGTTTTAAATATTGAAGTTGATACAAATACTGATTGCATAAATATCGAAAAGACTGCTAGTGTAATTTCCAAACAAAAAGTTAGAGAACTTGTGAAAAATTTTAAACCAAATCAATGTAAATCAACAAACGTGCAATTAAATATTGTACTAAAAGAAGAAAATCCAATATTTTGAGTGCCACGAAGATTGCCAATAAGTGAAAGGTCCATGTCCACGATCAAGTTGAACAATGGCTAAGAGATGGTATTATCGAAGAGTCTAATTCTGAGTTCAGTAGCCCAGTTAGGTTAGGTTGGAGTGGCAGCCGCCTACAGCGGCTCACTTAGGCCAATATTAGGCCCATTGTGTTACCACAAGAAAAGTTTTGTACCATCCCAAAAAGAAAAATTACCCCTTACTAAACCAGTTTGCCTCATTGATAAACTTCAACAGACAATTTACCTCGGTGCTAGAAACCTTACTAAGGTCATCCAGAAACGGTGATCCCAGATGTCGCATCCTGCTTTTACACAGTGCAGGGCACTTACACAGTAGATGCAAGATCGTTTCCTCCTCGTCATTCTTGCAGCTCCTACAGCATCTTCGGAAGGGCACTCCCAACCTTTCAGCATGTATACCTATCAGACAGTGCCCTGTTAGAGCCCCGATGACATTCGAAATGTTTTCCCTTCTTAGAGAGAGAACGCTGCGCGACCGTTTCCGATCCCATTTAGGCCACGTCTGCCTTGAGGTTCGACAGGCCGTATTTTGCCTCCATCTATTGTCAGCTTGTTTATATGTAAAATCTCTGAGTAGCATTTTGCCCAGTTGTACTCGTTCGAAAGCATGACGGCACTCCAAGACTCTGTATAGACTATCGTAGACTCAACAAAGTCACTGTGAAAGATCGTTTTCCCCTTCCGCTTATTGAAGATCAACTTGACAGGTTACAAAATGCAAAAATTGTTAGCACTATATACTTGAAAAATGGGTTTTCCATGTGTCAGTTTCACCAGAAAGTCGTAAGTACACCTCGTTTGTTACTTATAATGGACAGTACCAGTTTTTAAAAGTACCTTTTGGTCTATCGAACGCGCCAAGTGTTTTTCAAATACGCATTGAGCAGGCACCCAGTTATGACCATAAACGTCAATACTGTATTAGCTAAAATTCAACGAGCGCAATCACAAGATGTAGAACTACAAACCGTTCGAGAGTTATTGAAACAGCAACCATCATACAATAAATACTGTATGAAAAATAGCGTTATATAAAATTATAAACGACGACGAGCTTTTTGTGGTTCCAAAAGCAATGCAAAGAGAAGTTATTAAACAAGCGCATGACAGAGGCCACTTTTCGATTAAGAAAACAAAGGAGCTTGTGAAGAGTATTTTATAACTCAACGAGAAGAAAAAATTCGTAGTCACATTGCAAATTGTATACCGTGTGTCGTTGGTAATCGAAAGCGCGGTAAACAAGAAGGCGAACTTCATTATTTAAATAAAGGAGAACAGCCACTGCAAACGTACCATATCGATTTTCTTGGGTCGTTGGAATCAACAAACAAACAATATAAACATATTTTAGCAGTAATCGACTCGTTTACGAAGTTTTGTTGGCTTTACCCCACCAAGACGACATCTGCTAAAGAAGTTGTTGCAAAGTTGCAGATTCAAAGTATAGGATTTGGTAACCCTGTACGAATTATATCCGATCGAGGGTCAGCCTTTACTTCTGATGATTTTAAAAACTATTGCGAAGCTAAAAACATTGAGCACTAGAAAGTTACCACCGGTCTACCACGTGCAAATGGTCAGGTGGAAAGGTTGAATGCAACAATAAGTAACGTCTTGGCAAAAAACAGCAGTGACGATCCAACAAAGTGGTATCGTTTCGTGGGCGATGCACAACAAGCAGTTAATTCTACCTATACGAGAAGCACAGGTAGAACACCATTCCAACTTCTTGTGGGTATCAAAATGCGTACGAAAAACGATTATCATATCAGGCAGCTAGTTGAAAATGAAATTGTTCCAAGTTTCGACGATGAACGTGAGGCAATGCGAAAGACGGCAAAAGAACAATTTCTTAAAATGCAAAATGAAAACCGAAAATCATACAATCTTCGACGTAAATCACCAAAAATCTACAAATGCGGCGATATGGTAGCTATTAAACGCACACAATTCCGTGGTGGCCTTGAGCTCAAACCAAAGTTTTTGGGTCCCTACCGCGTTACCAAGAGTAAATCAAACGATACATACGATGTTGTCCGAGTTGGTGAAAATGAGGGTTCTAAACAAACTACAACTTGCGCAGAGTACATGAAACCATGGCCTGAAGAAAATAACACTAGTAACGACGCATTCTAGTCGAATGCTTAGTAGGATGGCCGAGTTGTGGGAATGCCTGGCATCCATCTACAATAATACAAATGACTTTACGAGCTGGCAACCACATATTCAAACTAACGAACGAGAGCGAAGTTGAAGAATAAAACTTTTTTTTAAATAAATTCAAATTAAATACTTGTAACTTATCTAATGTGTAAATTCAAACAAATTAACTAAACTCTGTACCATGAATTAATTCAAAATACATATCTACACTTTAATATTTAACTAAATTTCTATCGAGAGAGGAAATTAAACGTTTTAAAGTCGATTTTTATAAATTGAAACTTGCGGAAATTGGGCTTCTTTCATATAAAGAAGATTCATTAGTATTTGTAATCAAGCTACCCATAACATATATTAAGGCAGATTTAATCTTAATTACATCAAGGCCGAACAAACAATTTTTTTAAATAGCGGAAGAAGATAAATATGTATTGAATACTAACAATAAAATTTATGAATACGGCGAACAAATAAATTGTAAAAACCTAAATAAAAGTGAAATCTGTACTTCAAATAAATGTAAACTAAGATATAACAATAGTACCACAATAAAGAAAATCTAAGACGATACCATACTTGTAAAAAATGCTTTCAATACAAAAATAAAACAAAACTGCGACAACAGAGACAATACTGTTTCAATTTATAAAAATCGACTTTAAAACGTTTAATTTCCTCTCTCGATAGAATACTAGAGTGTAAAATATTATGCTTAGCCGATGCTATACTTGTTGTTGTTGTAGCGGCTAGTCGCGCCCCGTGAAGAGCGGATTCACCCATGGTCGTTGTCGTCGAACTCATCTAGGGGGAGGCCCAGGAAACGTGCAGTTTCGACAGGGTTGGACCAGAGGGAGAGGGGTGTTAGATGAGTGGGTTTGAGAGGGCATGTGAATAGGTGGTTGGTGTCGTGCGGAGAATCTCCACATGCCGGACATGTGTTGAGTATGTCGGGGTTGATTCTGGATAGGTAGGAGTTGAGCCTGCTACAGTATCCAGATCGTAATTGTGCCAGAGTGACGCGGGACTCGCGGGGCAGCAGGGACTCCTCATCTGCTACAGGTGGTGGTTGGGCTCCGATGACTGCATTTGCCTGGCGGGAGTCAATAATGGTAGTGACTGTGTCTCTATGGATGTTGCTTAGGACCCGCCGGTACGCCTCCGGATCCAGCGGTTGCGTGACGAGTGGCTGGATCTCGTCCTTTAGTTCTAGAAGATGTCTTCTAATGTGCCTGGAGGGCAGCTCCACCGGCCGGCCAATCGCCTTGTATGTTGCCAACAACGTTTCTTTGTCTTTACCCCAAGAGCTGCCGGCGAGCGACTTGAGGACATTGTTGCGGCTCTGTACTCTATTGGCGATTGCGGTAGTGCCCGCGCAGAAGGAGAGCAGGCTATCGAAAGTCACCCCCAGAATCTTTTCGCCAACGTAGATGTATGCCATAGTTTCGTACTTTTTAAAACTAAGGTCAATGATATTTGTTTGAATCATATTCCAGTTTTTTCTAACAGAAGATATAAATTACCTTGGTACACCAAGCAACTGAAGCATTTAAAAAATCTCTGTAACAGGCTGTACAAAAAATTCAAAGTGTCTAAAAATAATTTGCAATATGATAGATACAAATACTGTTTATCTGAGTTTAAAAAACTTGATAAATCGCTTCGTAGAAAATATATCATTAACTTCGAAAGCAATATAAAGAGCAACCCTAAGGCCTTTTGGTCGTTTATTAAATCAAAGAAAAATAAATCCAACATTCCTACCTCGATGTTTTATAAAAATAAACATGCTAATTCGGTCTAAGACTCAGCTGACCTTTTTGCGGACTTTTTTAGTGCAAATTTCGTTAGCGATGTTGAAACTGATGTTATTCATTTTAAAGTTTCTGTTTCATGTCTATCTTTCGGCTCACTGTTGCTAACTGAGGAAGATATACTGAAGGGCATTTCGAGTCTAAAATCATCCACTCAGACTGATGTAGATGGTCTATCTCCTATTCTCTTCAAGAACTGCTCTGCTCTTATTAAGCCGTTGTTGTTTATTTTTAATTCATCGCTTTCTATGGGAACGTTTTTAACAGATTGGAAAAGTGCATATATTACGCCAATTTTCAAAAACGGAAATAAAAGCGACGTTTCGAATTATAGACCGATTGCTAAATTGACAACGGTTGCTAAATTGTTCGAAAGCATTGTCAAGGAAAAAATGGTTTTTGCAATTCTAAATGTAATTTGTCTGAATCAGCACGGTTTCGTTAAAGGGAGATCCACGACATCTAATCTTGCTATTTTTACGGATGATTGCATTAAAAGCTTTGAGGCTGGGTGCCAAATCGATACAGTTTATACAGATTTTGCCAAGGCATTTGATAGGGTGTCCCATAAAATCTTAATTAGTAAATTAGAGTACATGGGGTTTCACTCTATGTTCCTTGAATGGCTCAGATCTTACCTAAGTGGGAGGTACTGTAGGGTGACACTCGAAAACACGGTATCGCACTCTTTTCATGCTAGTTCAGGAGTTCCTCAGGGTAGTATCCTTGGACCTCTTTTATTTATAATTTTTATCAATGATATAAGTTCGTGTTTCTTTTTTTCGAAATTTCTCCTTTACGCTGATGACCTCAAAGTGTATTCGATTGTAAGGAGACCAGGAGATTCTAGTTCTCTTCAATCTGATCTAGATAGAGTTAACTCTTGGTGTGAAAGGAATCATCTTTTCTTAAATATCGATAAATGTTTTCATATGGTTTATTCTAGAAAGTCGAATATCGTAAGCACGTCTTACAATTGCTGGTACTAAACTCAAATCGGTAGATCAGGTCAAAGATCTAGGAGTTTATTTCGACTCAAAACTCACGTTTAATATTCATACTACATGTGGGCATTTGTTCGTCGTAACAGTTCTGATTTTTCTGACCCGTACACTCTTAAAAAACTTTATATTGCTTTTGTTAGGTCGCGACTGGAATATGCCGCAATTACTTGGCGACCTTATCATACAACTTATATAAACAGAATTGAGCGTTTACAAAAGATTTTTATCAAGTCTGCACTAAGATATCTAAACTTTACGGAACCCATGCCTTCCTTTAAGTCACGTTGTTTACTTTTAAATCTAGATTTGCTTGAGGATAGGAGAAAATTCCTATCCTGCTCATTTATCTTAAATGTTATAACTGATATTGTCGATTGCCCAGAAATTCTGCGAAGAATACCGCTCAACATTCCTTTAAGAACTTTGCGGCGTTCTGATTTATTTTACGTGCAATCCGCAAGATCGAACTATGCTTTGAATGCACCAATTAGGCGAGCCCTCATGGAAATTAATCAAATAAATCAAATGGTTGAGATAGATCTGTCACTTCCTGGGGCAGGTTTGAAAAGTATAGTCTCGAACTCCTTTAATTCATTAACTAAGTAATTAGTAATTTAAATAGAAATTGTATTTTAAGCGTAGTCAGTAAGGAACTTTGTATTCATTGATTGAAATAAATAAATAAAAATCTTCGGGTGGTTAACCGTCGGAATGGGGGTGCCGTCGATATGGATGTTAAGATCCAGCCTGACCTCCTTCGTCCAGGTGGTAAAGAGGGTCGCCGAGGACTTAGCAGGGGACAGCGCCAGGTTTCTGCTAGTAAAGAAGTGGGCAAGATCGGAGAGATATCCGTTCATCTTCAAACACAGATCATCAATTACATTGCCGGTTGCCATTATCAAACAGTCATCAGCATAGGAGACAATCGTGACTCCCTCTGGCGGTTGAGGGAGCTTGGAGATGTATTGATTAAACAATAATGGGGACAGGACGCCACTCTGCGGTACCCCTTGTTTAATCCTCCTTGATTTGGATTTTTTATCTCTAAACCATACTGATGATTGACGACCACACAGGTAATTCGCGGTCCACCGTTTCAGTCCCTGCGGGAGAGTTGATGCTTCCACGTCAGCTAGTAGCGTGGAGTGACTGACAGTGTCAAAAGCAGGGGCGGTTTTGGTTAAGACCGCTGTTCACCTGTGTGTTTATGGCATTAAGTTGTGTTGTTGTGCGGTGCACTTTCCGGAAGCCATGTTGATGCTTAGCCTACCCAAGGTGGTATGTATAATGCGGGAGGAGTAGGGCCTCAAGTGTCTTTACCACAGGTGAAAGCAGGGAAATAGGCCGATAGGAATCCCCCTTGTCGGCCGGTTTCCCTGGTTTCAGTAGTGGGACCACCCTCCCAACCTTCCAGATGTCTGTAATGATGAGGGTGGCCATGGACAAATTGAGGATCCCTGTGAGGAACTCGACTCCCGCGGGGCATACATTTTTCAGCATCAACACGCTTAGCCCGTCAGGGCCAATGGCTTTGGAGGCTTTCGCCTTCCCGATGACCTCCTTTACCTCGCCACAGGTGAAGGCAAGAGGCGCGCTCTTGTTCGGTAGTTTGCGCAGCCTCCTGGTCACCTTCCGCTTGGTCCTATCCCCCGAAGGATGCAGTATAAATTGCCGGCTAAAATAGCTCGCGCATCTCTTCGGGTCCGACGAGGCACGACCCCCGAATGAAATTTCCACTCGGTCGTCGTGCTTCGTCGGGTTGGATAAGGACTTCACGGTAGACCAGAGCTTACCAACACCCGTGACCAGGTTACAGGACTTCAAATGCTCTTCCCACTTGTTCCGCTTGTTTTGGTCCACCAGCCTCCGAATCTCCACATTTAAGTCCTGGATGTTCGGATTTCGGGGATCGGAGCGGCGAAGGTGGCCGCGTTCGTTCGCTAGAGCGGCCGCTTTAGCCGGGAAGTTGGGACGGATCTCGGGGATCCTCCCTGCCGGAATGAAGCGGGCCGCAGCTGACGCAACCATCTTGCGGAACTTCTGTTCGCCTTTACGAACGTCAGTGGGTGTGGGAAGAGACCGGAAGGCATTTTCGGTGAACTCCGCGATCCTGACCCAGTCAGCCTTTTTAAAGTTGATATAGGTCGGGTGGTCCGCGGAGACAAAGCCAACAGGTCTGTCAATCGAGATGATTATAGGTAGGTGGTCTGATGCAAGCGATATCATAGGTCGCCACGTTATGCTATTTATCAGACCTGCGCTAGCTATTGTTAGGTCAGGCGAGCTGCTGCAACTACCCATAATCCTGGTGGAGGCATCATCATTCATCGTGCAGAATGTCGAATCGTCTATCTGCTCTGCCAAATCATTTCTCCTACGATCAGCTGGTAGGCTTGAATGCCAGAGATCGTGGTGCGCGTTGAAGTCACCAACTACCAATCGGTTTTCACCTCTTTAGATGGGCTCACCCCATTGAACACTCGTTCTTATATCTTGCTGAGAGTTGAGTGCGTCATGAGTGTGGTATACAAGCAAGTGTGTTAAAACTGCTAATGATTAGAAGCGTCCACATGTCAGTTAAAAGAGAAATGTACCAGTTTTGCCAGTTTTTCTTCTAATCGTCTAGGCAATTTTCACCGATTACAACATAGCACGCCAGCCGTTTTTCTGCTTTGCTAACTGTCGCAAGTTAGAGACCCCAAGTAAAGTCAAGTCCATTTCCGCCCGGTCTTTCCAATGTAGAGAAGGCCTTTCTATTACCCTGACAGCGAGTACCGCGTTGAATACTTTCACGGCTGGAACAGTCTCTTCTATAGGTACAACATGACCTAGCCATGTACCCGTTAAATCTTAATTCGCGCACTCATCGTTTCATTTTTTTGTTCGTTTTTTGTTTTGAGAGGTTTTTCTTTAACATTTAGTTTAGCAATATGTGGCAACATCGAAATTTCAGTTACATGGATGTAAGAAGGAATAAGTGAGGCTAAACTCGACCATTTTTGCATTTTTAACGACAAATAACTTGAAACCTAGAAGCCTCCGGAGGGCGGGATTTTGAAATTTAGGATCTGGAAGACCCTCTTCCGCTGTCACCATTTAGCAAAGTGGAAAACTGTTAGATCTTCAATTTAAGTGCGCTTTGCACATCCCTCCCCAGGTTACATTTCTTGTTCTAACGGAAGTTTGCCCCGGTCTTGAAATTTTTCGGGCGCTTTCCCTGTCGGCTAGGATCTTAAGTTTGAGTTGAGTAGCGAAGTTAGTATCTATCTTTTACGATTGCAGTTTTACTACGTCGAACTTTCCTTGCGTATTTAGAAGCACATTTTGTTCTGCGCAGAGACGTATGCTCATCTTGGATACGACAAGAATGATCCGAAATGATGTTCTAAAGACTGAAATATTTACACAAAACGGCCCTGACTGATGTGGACAGAGCGAAGCTTTTATTTCGAAGCCCCAGAGGTATTTCGGTTACCGGATTGTCTTAGCGTAAAAAAGTTAATAAAGAAATATTGTCGAAAATGATATAGTAAAAATAAATGTTGTCTGAACGGTCATGTTTAATATTGAAAACATCTCCTGAAAACAACTTGTTTCTGTGCCGCAAATATAGTTATAATTGGTAATTGTTCAGTTAGGCTTAGTAAATATGTAGAATTAGCGGCAATATTGCTTTCTTAAACATAATTCCGACGAACATATGTAAATATATGCAAGCTTGAAAATATATGTTAGATGCGTATATAAAATGTGAATGTGCACTTCTTCGGCCAGTATTTCATGATATCACCATTAATTATTTAAAGACTGAACGATAAAAATAATTTGATTTAGTTCCCCATTACTAAATTGAATGTAAAACTGTGCAGCAAGTGCAGCGAATCGACAATACGATCAAAAGCAATCATTTACGTTTTTTGTAAGATATGTGCATTTTCTTACTTGAAGGGTCATTGAGAAAGAGTTCAATAGTTCCAATCACATATTCATTATATGTATTTGAGATCGCTGTTGTTAATCTAGAATATTTTCAATCTACCCAATTTTGTTTTATTAACTTGACTGGTTTTAATCTATAAGTTCATACATAAATTATCAGTAGGTATAGACGGCCGTAGCCGTGTCTGCGCATCATTCGGTGTGTTCTGGGTTCAAATCTTGGTTTGGACAAGTTACATAAAAATTGAAGTTTTAATAGACAATTTTTTGTATACCTCTTTATTTTATAATTGACCTTAAAGTATGCACAAATATTTGTTTGCAGCCTGGTATTTTACATATTTTTATATGACCGGGAAGTATACCACTTTGGTCTTTAGGGACCAAATTATGGGCTATATCTACCGAACAGATTGAGACATCATGCCCCATTCTACACCCAAAACTACGTATGAGCAAAATGCTGATTGGTTGAGTAGTTAATACCATGTCCAACCAAAACCTAGTCGTCTCAAAGTGAATTTACTATTAGGGTTGCACAAAGAAAATAAACGTGGTTTAAGTTCCGCCAAGCCACTCCCTAATGCGATAAATTAAATGCGATGCGAAAGAAGTCAGATATTTGTATTGAGACATGTTGCCCCATTCTACACACTACGAATGTGCAAAATGATGATTGGTTGAGCAGTTAATACCATGTCCAACCAAAACTTAACCGTCTCAAAGTGAAGTTACTATTAGGGTTGCACAGAGAAAATAATCGTGGTTTAAGTTCCGCCAAGCTACTCCGTAATGCGATAAATCAAATTCGATGCGAAAGAAGTCAGATATTTGTATGTGAATGACGCATTATGAAGTATCCTCCTGATATTCCCGGCTACATTTTCAAGCTAAGGATAAACTAGATAAATACGATAGTTGAGAAAATTACAATATTGAGCTTGCCTATAGTAAGGCCAGATCTACGGAGATAGATATCCATTCTTTAATCTCTAAGATTCAATAATCATTGAAAATTAAGGAATTTGCCCTAGTGGCATTTCTGTATACATATAACAGCGGCCTTCAACAACAGAGTAGATGCGAGTGAACAAAACTCTACTAACCGGTAGGGCGGTGAGTTAGGTTGGGGGGCAAACGACTCCATGGGATGTTGGGAGGGACACTCCACAGGGAGGTGTTCTCTATCCACTGCAATGGGTGGCGATATTGAGCCAACTGTTGAGGCGCAAGGAGGAGGAAGGGTATGGGGATGCTGCATATACCGATCACGTTAGGACAGTTTCCTCAAACCCTTTACTATCTTAAAGAGGCTGCTTTTACTTCACTTATTTAGACGGAGCGACGGTCGGAGCTGGAATGAGAGACATATTTCTGGTTTCCTGACCACTGTAGGATACGAGTATACCAAGCAGAGCAGGAAGGAGGAGGAGTATTAGACCAACAAATATGCAAACTCACTTTCGTATTTATAATATTAGTTATGGAGTCTAAATAAAATGAAAATAATGAAAAAAAAACATATGAATTTGGTATCATTACAACAAACAACCCCCATATAATTATCTAACTCCTCTGCCCTCCATTCGTCTCATTCTCTCGTAGTTTTGTTATATGAAGGTTTCACTTCTACCTGGTGTGCACCCCACACTTTCTTTCTTAATATTTTATTTACATATTCTAAGCTACGAATTCGGTATTGAAATGATAAGCTGTATCAATCCATATACAACACACAACTTAACTACTGAAGTTATCGATTGCAGCCTGCAAAATTCATTGTTGCGCTTAATTTGTTCGTTATAAAGTATAGCACATACTCTAAGAATAAAAGCTTTAATTTTACAGATTGTTAGGCTACAAATTTCAGTACTGTTTAATTTTATTAGTTTTGGCGAATACCAACTTTAAGCAGAATTACATAGGAGTTACCTGTTTTAAAGGAGTTCATAAAGTATGACGGCAAAGCTGATTTATTAATTGGCTCAATTAAGCCTACAATATCCTCCGTCTCCAGAATCTTTGATGAATATTTTAAATTTTCCTTATAGGCCATTAAATGTTCCGCTGCGTTTCTTTCCATAAGACCTGCCATTATATGAATCCTGAAATAAATTTGTATGCCGTATTATATGTTCTCTAAATTCAAACATTGTGGAGAAAATTGGTTCATATGTATGTAGTGATTCCCCCCGGGCCTTAGTTCTCGAAGAGGCCCGTATTTTTCAAGAAATTGAGTGAATAATTAAATTAGAATGCTTTTGATAGTCGATTAATTCAAACGTTTATTTAAAAGTTGTGATAACCGATAAAGCGCGTTCTTGCGTGCATGTACAAAAAAAAAGTTACATACGTAAGCAAAAACTGGCAATGTAATGTAATAAGAGTCGGCATAACAGCCGCCAACCGAGCCCACTACACTTTTTAGCGCGTTTTCTTAGCGTTAAGGCACTTTAACATGTACACTATAGGAAAGTTCTTCCTCCCCACTATCGAATGACAGCAAATGCTTCCCTAGTCGTTTAGAAAACTCTGGGCGAAATGCATGTGCGTCAGTCGGAAAAATACATTTAACTTTAACAGTGACATTGACGTTTCCAACTTCAGAATTTAAGACTTTGTTTGAAGTTTTTCGTGATCCAAGAATGTTGAATTTTAAACTGCATGTTCAAAAACTTAATTATGATAGTCAACAGACTTCGAAAGAACTGTTTTTAATTAATCAGATCGATAAATAAATGTTTGAATAAGATGTTTACGTCTTCTTATTAACTGTCAAAATTTGTTTCACCCAACATCAACTAAAAAGCAAATTCAATACAGATGTGATGAACTGATGAAAGCAAAAAAAGTCGTATTTGACTTATTCTTTAAAAACATTGAAGTAGTAAGTAGAAAGATAGTTCATGAAATTGATGAAGTATTCGAAAGTTTGATGTAGAAAGGGGGCCCCACCTTTTTACCCCTGGGCCCGGATTTCTTCTCGGCAGCCCTGCGTATGGGGATACCCATGACATATTTGATGCGCAAAATCTAAGAAATTTGGATTCTCATGAGTCATTTAAACAATTTTGGCAGTTTTGATTTGCAAGTCGTATAAATAATCGTTTGTTTGGAGTTAGTCAGTTAGAATAGATAGTAGGGGGATTCCCCTAAATGTATTGTTTGATCACAGATTTGGAGTCGCTGAGAATAACTGTTACACATATGTACAGGTCTACATTGTAACGGTGTTTTCAATAGGGATGCTACAAAAGTAGACCGATAGTGACAGCAAACGACGCCATATTTTTCGTCGCTCTTTTGACATTTCTCTTCAGTAAGGTTTGTCATTTCATCATGGAAAGATATACGATCCAACAACGAGTCGAAATTATTAAAATTTACTACCGAAATTCGGAGTCAATGGCCTCAACTTTAAGAGCGCTACGTCTAATTTATGGTCGTCGTCATTTCTGGCTGAATGGTTTCGTCAATAAGCAAAATATGCGTTATTGGACAGGCAACAATCCACACTTACTCCATGAGTCAACATTGCATCCCGAAAAGATTACGGTTTGGTGCGGTTTATGGGCCGGCGGCATCATTGGGTCGTACTTCTTCCGTGATGATCAAGACCGCCTCGGTCGTGCGATTTGACGCCGTTAGACTATTTGCTGTGGGGCTACGTCAAGTCTATGGTCTATGCCAACAGGCCAGCGACGATTGATGAACTTCGTACGAATATCGAACGTGAAATTGCAGCAGTATCGGCCGATTTATGCTTGAAAACCGTCGAAAATTGGGTTCAGCGTCTGGACTTCTGCAAGCGTGCCCGTGATGCCCATGCAAAATAAATGGAGTTCGATACATAATGGCATCGAATGTACTTTCACAGGAATAACGAATTTAATTCATATCCCAAACCGTTTTTGTTTTATTTAAAAAAACTTTTGTAGCGTTCCTACTAAAAAACCCTGTAATTACCGCATGCCTTAACATTGCTGTTTGACTTAATGCTCCCACGTATTTACATTAATCACACTCACCTATTTATTCATACTTATGTATGTGCAAATTGTCAAAGCTAATGTTCTCAAATAGTTGTTCTCATTTTACCTTCACTCATATATGTATGTACATGGAGTCACACTTCATAAAGTTAAGTTATTGACTTAAAGAGCGGTTTTCACCAGATACCACTTCGCGAATCCGATATAGAAAAGACGGCATTTTCCGTAAACAACGGAAAATATTAATTTCTCCGATTGCCTTTCGGGCTTAAGAATGCCCCCTCCACATTTCAAAGTGCACTAAATGACATTTTTCGTCAACACATAGGACCTAGATGCTATGTTTACATCGACGATGTAATAATATGCGGCAAGAATGAAGAGGAGCACTTGAAAAATATTGAATTGGTATTTAAAACCCTGGAAGAGGCTAATATGAAAATACAGCTGAATAAATGCGAATTTTCAAAACAAGAGGTTGAATTCCTTGGGTACATTGTTACTCCCGAAGGGATGAAAACCAATCCCGACTTTGCTCTCGGAGCCGTCTTATCACAAGATGGCAGGCCAATCACCTTCATCTCAAGAACTCTGAGTAAAGCAGAGGAACACTATGCTGCTAACGAGAAGGAGATGCTTTCTATAATCTGGTCTCTCAATTCTCTGTGCAGTTACTTATACGGTTCCAAAAAAATAAAGATAGTTACTGACCATCAACCCCTGACGTATGCGCTGAGTCACAAAAATACCAACAGCAAGATGAAAAGATGGAAAGCCATCTTAGAAGAATACAATCATGAACTCATCTATTCACCCGGAAAATCGAACGTAGTGGCAGACGCTCTATCAAGTATACCCGTCCAAATAAACTCGCTTACATCCACTACCCATAGTGATGAGAGTTCAGGTCATAACCTAATACCTTACGCAGAAGTACCAATAAACGCTTTCAAAAATCAAATTTTTATCGAGCAGGCAGAAGCGCCATCCTACCAATTTAAAATAATTTTTCCAACTATGCACCGTCACTTAATTTACGAACCGTTTTTTGATGAAGAAAAGATTATAATGTTATTAAAAAGATACCTAAATCCGTCTGTGATCAATAGAATCCACACCGATGAAAGGACCATGGGCTTAATACAAAATGTCTATCCGCATCATTTTAGTAATTACAAATGCAGGTATACGCAGAAATCGGTCGAAGACAAAACTAGCGAACAGGAGCAAGAAAACATAATATTAAAGGAACATTTAAGGGCACATAGAAACGCGATCGAAAACAAGGCCCAAATCATTGAACAAAATTATTTCCCCGGAATGATGAACAAAATTAAGCGAATAATAACCAACTGCACAGTGTGTAAAGAAAGCAAATATGACAGACAACCCAATCAGCCAAAATTAACAGCGACTCCACTACCAACCTTCCCAGGACACACAGTACATAAGACATCTTTTTGACCGAAGGAAAGAAAGTCCTTACTGCATTGGATAAGTTTTCGAAATATGTGGTAACAAAAAAGCTGAATAGTAGGGCCATAGAAGATGTTAAAAGTCCCTTAAGAGACATACTATTTTTCTTCGGTGTACCGAAAATTGCGATAATCGATAATGAGCCATCGCTAAATTCCTCTTCAATTAAGTTTATGATGAAGGATGAACTAGGAATAGATGTTTACACTACTCCTCCATATAGAAACCAGGCCAATGGCCAAGTGGAAAGATTTCATTGTTAGAAAGATCAGTATCCGAATATAACCATACCATTCACTCAGTTACACAGAAAAGACCAGTTAACATTTTTTTTGCACGAAATGTGACATTTACACCCGAAGACTTAGAAAGAACTGCACACGAAAATTTACAAAAGCTAGTAAAAAAAACAAAATAAGGATATCGAATACCATAATAGGAATAAACAAACGCCTAAATCCTATTTACCAGGACAGGTGGTTTATGTAATGAAAAATAGAAGATTAGGAACTAAGCTAAGTAAATTATATAGCAGAGAAATAGTTAAGGAAGATAGAAATAGTACTGTAGTTACCGAAAGAGGACAAATTATACACAAAAGTAGAATACGGAACTAACTATAGCAAATTAATTTTTCAGGTTTCTCTTACCACTACGCCTCGCAGAGGTACAAATTCTAGACTACTCGAATTCGCAATTTGTCACTATAGAAAAAGGAACGGCCAAACTGCAGACAGGAACATTTAGAATAATACATGAAATCGACATTGATAAATATACAGAAATCTTGGAACACATTGAAACGACAACGAGAACAGAAATATTCTACAAAAACGCGAATTATCCTTTCATATCCCTTCTAATATCCCAAATAAAGGCTCACATAAATAATCTAATAGAGAAAAAATCTAAAAGGTCACTTAATTTCTTAGGCAGTGCGTGGAAATGGATTGCAGGAAGACCAGACCACGAAGATCACGAAATAGTTTTAAACAAATGAAATAACGTCCTGGAAAAAAATAACAACCAAGTTCAAGCTTACAATAGAAAAAGTGAATGAAATTACAAATTTTACAAATCACATCATCAAAGATTTGCAAAATGATAAAAGCAAAGAAATAAAACTATTTTTGAAATTAAAATACAAATTAGAAGTCATAAAAGAAGAAGTTGTAAATATCGCATACGCGATACATTGGGCGACAGCCAATATAATAAATTCGTTCATTATGTCGAGCGAAGAAATAGACATTGCTAAAGGAATTTTCGATAGAGATAATATTCCATTTATAAATTAGGACGAAGCTCTCGAATTTGCAGAAATAATAATTTTAACTCCATCCTTAACTGTGAAAAGACTCTTTACGGAATAATAACCAATTGTAAACAATATAATTCATTACAGATATGTTTAAGAAACAATTTATTAGATTTAAGTAATGACTATTGTATCAGTAATCTCCTAAATAGCCGTTTGCCTAACTGCACAGTGACCAATAGCCAGCACATAGCAGACTTTGAAGAGCTGTCACCAGGAATCCTATTTTTAAATGATTTTAGAGGTGATATCCTAATAAATGAAAGCCTTACGACCCTTAATGGTACTTTCATGATTCACTACAACAACGCTACAATCCAGATCAACGGGAAAAAAATTTTCAGCGCAGAAAAATCAACAAATAAACTCCTACCTGCTATACTTCAGCCAATCTCAACACCAAAAAGAAGCGAGGAAACACTTTCCCTACAGATGTTAAAACAGTTAAATGTCAACAGTATGAAGGAAATAAGCCTCACCCAATCTGCAAACCAGCTAAAATATTACGCAAATATCATCCTTATGATTATACTAATAATCCTTATAACATTCTTAGCCAAAATAGCCTTATCACCCAAGGAAAACAAACAAAAGCCGTCCATCGAGTTAACGGAAAATGCAATAGAAGGACTTAACCAAATTTTCAGCAAAACTTCAAACGAAGACGTTTGAATCCTAGGGGGGTTTGTTAGCACGACACATATTTGTGTAACATAATAGAATAATATCCGCAATACACACAACTCCAGACAATAAATTGCTGAGGTTGCGGCACGTGTAGATCAAACCGTGTGAACGACCAACGGACAAAATAAGTCACGTTGAAACAAACAACTCCACTTGTGGGAAGCGCAGTGTCAGCAAATTCCATTCACGCTGCAGCAAGGCAAACGTAGGTCTAGTAATAAGAAAAACACTTTGTAATAGCCAGTTGGAATTAAGAATGCAATAAAGGAGCACGGCTCCCCAAAACATACATACATATTTTTTTTAACTCTTTAAACAACGAAAGTTGTAACTGGCGCCCGAGCAGGGACCAGCGCGCGAAAGTAGTAACAGCCCGAAAAATAAAAGGTACGTCTACGCGGCTCATAAATGTGTAACACCTAAAAATAAAACGCACCAAGAAGCTGCTACGTTGCAAGACAAGAGGAAATCAGTGACGCCGAGGGACCTTAGTACAAAAGGAAGAGGATCATCCTAGAGCGCAGGAAAAGTTCCTGATGATGTCACTCTGGACACTAGTGCAAGAAATTATTCTTAAGAAATTGTGCTTCAATTACGGAAATAAAAAAAACTTATAAAGTTATCCGTCGAATACTACAAAGTAAAAAAAGAAAAAGTTGTGTTAAACTAATATTACTTAAAATTTTTAAATTAAATTACGGAAATCAAAAAGCGCGTAGAGTCACACTTTATAAAGTTAAGTTATTGACTTAAAGAGCGGTTTTCACCAGATACCACTTCGCGAATCCGATATAGAAAAGACGGCATTTTCCGTAAACAACGGAAAATATTAATTTCTCCGATTGCCTTTCGGGCTTAAGAATGCCCCCTCCACATTTCAAAGTGCACTAAATGACATTTTTCGTCAACACATAGGACCTAGATGCTATGTTTACATCGACGATGTAATAATATGCGGCAAGAATGAAGAGGAGCACTTGAAAAATATTGAATTGGTATTTAAAACCCTGAAAGAGGCTAATATGAAAATACAGCTGAATAAATGCGAATTTTCAAAACAAGAGGTTGAATTCCTTGGGTACATTGTTACTCCCGAAGGGATGAAAACCAATCCCGACTTTGCTCTCGGAGCCGTCTTATCACAAGATGGCAGGCCAATCACCTTCATCTCAAGAACTCTGAGTAAAGCAGAGGAACACTATGCTGCTAACGAGAAGGAGATGCTTTCTATAATCTGGTCTCTCAATTCTCTGTGCAGTTACTTATACGGTTCCAAAAAAATAAAGATAGTTACTGACCATCAACCCCTGACGTATGCGCTGAGTCACAAAAATACCAACAGCAAGATGAAAAGATGGAAAGCCATCTTAGAAGAATACAATCATGAACTCATCTATTCACCCGGAAAATCGAACGTAGTGGCAGACGCTCTATCAAGTATACCCGTCCAAATAAACTCGCTTACATCCACTACCCATAGTGATGAGAGTTCAGGTCATAACCTAATACCTTACGCAGAAGTACCAATAAACGCTTTCAAAAATCAAATTTTTATCGAGCAGGCAGAAGCGCCATCCTACCAATTTAAAATAATTTTCCCAACTATGCACCGTCACTTAATTTACGAACCGTTTTTTGATGAAGAAAAGATTATAATGTTATTAAAAAGATACCTAAATCCGTCTGTGATCAATGGAATCCACACCGATGAAAGGACCATGGGCTTAATACAAAATGTCTATCCGCATCATTTTAGTAATTACAAATGCAGGTATACGCAGAAATCGGTCGAAGACAAAACTAGCGAACAGGAGCAAGAAAACATAATATTAAAGGAACATTTAAGGGCACATAGAAACGCGATCGAAAACAAGGCCCAAATCATTGAACAAAATTATTTCCCCGGAATGATGAACAAAATTAAGCGAATAATAACCAACTGCACAGTGTGTAAAGAAAGCAAATATGACAGACAACCCAATCAGCCAAAATTAACAGCGACTCCACTACCAACCTTCCCAGGACACACAGTACATAAGACATCTTTTTGACCGAAGGAAAGAAAGTCCTTACTGCATTGGATAAGTTTTCGAAATATGTGGTAACAAAAAAGCTGAATAGTAGGGCCATAGAAGATGTTAAAAGTCCCTTAAGAGACATACTATTTTTCTTCGGTGTACCGAAAATTGCGATAATCGATAATGAGCCATCGCTAAATTCCTCTTCAATTAAGTTTATGATGAAGGATGAACTAGGAATAGATGTTTACACTACTCCTCCATATAGAAACCAGGCCAATGGCCAAGTGGAAAGATTTCATTGTTAGAAAGATCAGTATCCGAATATAACCATACCATTCACTCAGTTACACAGAAAAGACCAGTTAACATTTTTTTTGCACGAAATGTGACATTTACACCCGAAGACTTAGAAAGAACTGCACACGAAAATTTACAAAAGCTAGTAAAAAAAACAAAATAAGGATATCGAATACCATAATAGGAATAAACAAACGCCTAAATCCTATTTACCAGGACAGGTGGTTTATGTAATGAAAAATAGAAGATTAGGAACTAAGCTAAGTAAATTATATAGCAGAGAAATAGTTAAGGAAAATAGAAATAGTACTGTAGTTACCGAAAGAGGACAAATTATACACAAAAGTAGAATACGGAACTAACTATAGCAAATAAATTTTTCAGGTTTCTCTTACCACTACGCCTCGCAGAGGTACAAATTCTAGACTACTCGAATTCGCAATTTGTCACTATAGAAAAAGGAACGGCCAAACTGCAGACAGGAACATTTAGAATAATACATGAAATCGACATTGATAAATATACAGAAATCTTGGAACACATTGAAACGACAACGAGAACAGAAATATTCTACAAAAACGCGAATTATCCTTTCATATCCCTTCTAATATCCCAAATAAAGGCTCACATAAATAATCTAATAGAGAAAAAATCTAAAAGGTCACTTAATTTCTTAGGCAGTGCGTGGAAATGGATTGCAGGAAGACCAGACCACGAAGATCACGAAATAGTTTTAAACAAATGAAATAACGTCCTGGAAAAAAATAACAACCAAGTTCAAGCTTACAATAGAAAAAGTGAATGAAATTACAAATTTTACAAATCACATCATCAAAGATTTGCAAAATGATAAAAGCAAAGAAATAAAACTATTTTTGAAATTAAAATACAAATTAGAAGTAATAAAAGAAGAAGTTGTAAATATCGCATACGCGATACATTGGGCGAAAGCCAATATAATAAATTCGTTCATTATGTCGAGCGAAGAAATAGACATTGCTAAAGGAATTTTCGATAGAGATAATATTCCATTTATAAATTAGGACGAAGCTCTCGAATTTGCAGAAATAATAATTTTAACTCCATCCTTAACTGTGAAAAGACTCTTTACGGAATAATAACCAATTGTAAACAATATAATTCATTACAGATATGTTTAAGAAACAATTTATTAGATTTAAGTAATGACTATTGTATCAGTAATCTCCTAAATAGCCGTTTGCCTAACTGCACAGTAACCAATAGCCAGCACATAGCAGACTTTGAAGAGCTGTCACCAGGAATCCTATTTTTAAATGATTTTAGAGGTGATATCCTAATAAATGAAAGCCTTACGACCCTTAATGGTACTTTCATGATTCACTACAACAACGCTACAATCCAGATCAATGGGAAAAAAATTTTCAGCGCAGAAAAATCAACAAATAAACTCCTACCTGCTATACTTCAGCCAATCTCAACACCAAAAAGAAGCGAGGAAACACTTTCCCTACAGATGTTAAAACAGTTAAATGTCAACAGTATGAAGGAAATAAGCCTCACCCAATCTGCAAACCAGCTAAAATATTACGCAAATATCATCCTTATGATTATACTAATAATCCTTATAACATTCTTAGCCAAAATAGCCTTATCACCCAAGGAAAACAAACAAAAGCCGTCCATCGAGTTAACGGAAAATGCAATAGAAGGACTTAACCAAATTTTCAGCAAAACTTCAAACGAGGACGTTTGAATCCTAGGGGGGTTTGTTAGCACGACACATATTTGTGTAACATAATAGAATAATATCCGCAATACACACAACTCCAGACAATAAATTGCTGAGGTTGCGGCACGTGTAGATCAAACCGTGTGAACGACCAACGGACAAAATAAGTCACGTTGAAACAAACGACTCCACTTGTGGGAAGCGCAGTGTCAGCAAATTCCATTCACGCTGCAGCAAGGCAAACGTAGGTCTAGTAATAAGAAAAACACTTTGTAATAGCCAGTTGGAATTAAGAATGCAATAAAGGAGCACGGCTCCCCAAAACATACATACATATTTTTTTTAACTCTTTAAACAACGAAAGTTGTAACTGGCGCCCGAGCAGGGACCAGCGCGCGAAAGTAGTAACAGCCCGAAAAATAAAAGGTACGTCTACGCGGCTCATAAATGTGTAACACCTAAAAATAAAACGCACCAAGAAGCTGCTACGTTGCAAGACAAGAGGAAATCAGTGACGCCGAGGGACCTTAGTACAACTAATATTATACTAATATTACTTAAAATTTTTAAATTAAATTACGGAAATCAAAAAGCCCGTAGAGTCACACGTTATAAAGTGTGAAAGAAAAACTTAGTAAGAGTTAATAATCTTAACGAAGTTGATAAGCATATTTTATCAGGAAGATACAGGTAAAAATAAATTTTATAACAAAATTCCAGGCACTGCCGAAGAATTACGAGTAGTTGAACAACTAAGAATAGATTACGGAGCCACCCAGTCCGAAAAACCTACTACTCCAAATCCCACAATAATAGAAACAATAGTAAGGGAGGTACTCGAGAGAATGAGTACAACGAATTTAAATGATTCTAGAGAGGCCGACCATTGTGTGGCGCTAAATGCACAGAATGTAAATGAATTAGATACAATACCGGACATGGTAAAATGTCTTAGGGAGTTCGCAGGTCGTCCGGGAGAGTTTAACTCCTGGAGGAAAGGTGTGGATAGGATTTTCAAAGCATACGAGGAGCTTAAGAACACCGCAAAATACTTTTCAATTTTACATACGGTAAGACACAAGGTAGTCGGTGATGCCGACACAGCTTTGGAGTCTTACAGTACTCCACTCGACTGGACTCAAATCAGGAAATGCTTAAAGATGCATTATTCGGACAAGAGGGACATTGGTATCCTAGAATATCAATTGACCACATTGGCACAACGCCACGACAACATCCCAACAAAAAGGTGTATCAACACCTTTCACTTATTCTAGATAAGATAGCGTGCCTCGAGCTAAGTGACGAGTCCATAAGGACAATGACTAATTCCTACAGAGACAAAGCCCTCGATACATTTATCAGAGGACTGATTGGTGATCTACCTCGCCTTCTTAGTATTCGTGAACCTACAACTCTGCCTCAAGCCTTGCATTTGTGTTAAAAGTTAGACAACCGCCACGACCTGTCCGTCAAAATACAACATTTAATAACAACAGACTTTTTTATCCCGACCTTACCTATTCTTATTCACCTAGGCAAAATTCCGGCCAACAAACATTTGGCCGTCAATCGAACCGTTACTTCCAATACTCGTATGCTCCACCAGCTTATCGAGCTCAGCAAACTGCTGTTCCACGTAACAATTATAAGTACCCACACAATTTTCAGGGACTCTAAACAGGATCTAGTAACCACGAAAATAACTCCTATAATACACCAGGATTTAGAAATCAACTAAACACTTCTTCCAATAACAGATCAAATTTACCCCCAAAGCCACCGGCCCTGATGGAGGTGGACAATTCACTACGTTCAAGACAAGTTAACTATCAAACCAGTCAACCACAGAAGCGTCCTCTCTCCACACAACCAATGCCTCCTCCTGCAACGAAACTTCTATGTCAACACAGGATCACTAAATTCTATTGATTATCAAGAAGAGCCAGACCCCGACGGAATTTATGGCAACGATTCCTATTATAGCATTTATGATACAGCGAAACAAACGAATCCACATCTTGAAGCAAATGTTAATTATATTAACAGTCAACAAGGTCAAGCTGAACCAGATACTATTAAAACAAGGAGCGGAGACATAATAGATTTTTTAATTGATACTGGATCTAATAAGAATTATATCCAGTCAACTAGGATTATAAACCCAATTTTAAATGAAAAACCCTTCACGGTAAAATCAGTTGCCGGTACGATCGCTAGCTAGCTATTGTTAGGTCAGGCGAGCTGCTGCAACTACCCATAATTCTGATTGGGGCGTCATCGTTTATCGTGCAGAATGCCAAATCGTCTATTTGCTACGGTCAGACGACTTATGGGGTAGGCGGATCTAAACATGATTAGATCCGGTACGTAGAACCGGCTGAAATGGGAATGCAGTAGTAGTCCTGTGTTTTGACCCTGTGTGGTCCGCAATAATTCGGGGCCAGTTTTGCTACGAAGTTATTTCTTGCTCTCGACAGTGGGTGCTCTTTTAATAGCACCAAGTCGCCTATGGCCGGTATGTACTCTCTGCTACGCAGATTCTAGTGCCGTACTGAATACCTCCTTCAGCGTAGTGGTTGTTGTTGTTGTCGTAGCGGTTATCACGCCCGTTAAGAGCGGATTCACCCATGGTCGTTGTCGTCGAACACATCTAGGGGGAGGCCCAGGAAACGACCAGTTTCGACCAGTTTGGACCAGAGAGAGAGGGGGGTTAGATGAGTGGGTTTGAGGGGGCATGTGAATAGGTGATTGGTGTCGTACGGAGAATATCCACATGCCGGACATGTATTGGGTATGTCGGGGTTGATTCTGGATAGGTAGGAGTTGAGCCTTCTGCAGTATCCAGATCGTAATTGTGCCAGAGTGACGCGGGACTCGCGGGGCAGGAGGGACTCCTCATCTGCTACAAGTGGTGGTTGGGATCCGATAACTGCATTTGCCTGACAAGAGTCAATGGTGGTAGTGACTGTGTCTCTATGGAAGTTGCTTAGGATCCGCCGGTACGCCTCCGGATCAAGCGGTTGCGTGATGAGTGGCTGGATCTCGTCCTTTAGTTCTAAGAGGTGCCTTCTGATGTGCCTGGGGCGTAGTTCCACTGCAAGCAGATGCCTATTTGAGAGTCACCGTTCGGAACTCTTTGCTGAGCGTGAGGTTGTGCTCCTTACCGTGGAGCACATTGACCTCTCGGTGGAGATGCTCCTCAGGCGTCATCAGAAGACATCCTATCACCGTGCGGAGTGCGGCGTTCTGGCAGGTCTGCAGCTTCATCCACTGTGTCCTGCTGGTTCCCGGCGACCACACTGGCGCAGCATAATTTATTACCGGCCAGCCAATCGCCTTGTATGTTGCCAACAACGTTTTTTTGTCTTTGCCCCAAGAGCTGCCGGCGAGCGACTTGAGGGCATTGTTGCGGCTCTGCGCTCTATTGACGATTGCGCTAGAATGCGCGGAGAAGGAGAGCAGGTTGTCGAAAGTCACTCCCAGAATATTCGGGTGATTAACCATCGGAATGGGGGTGCCATCAATATGGATGTTGAGATCCGTTCACCATCGAACACAGGTCGTGAATTACATTGCCGGTTGCCATTATCGAGCAGTCATCGGCATAGGAGACAATTGTGACTCCCTCTGGCGGTTGAGGGAGTTTGGAGATATAATGATTAAACTAGAGTGGAGACAGGACGCCATCGTGCGTTACCCCTTGTTTAATCCTCCTTAGTTTAGATGTTGTGTCACTAGACCATACCGATGATTGACGACCACACAGGTAATTCGCGGTCCACCGTTTCAGTCCCTGCGGGAGAGTCGCTGCTTCCACGTCAGCTAGTAGCGTGGAGTGGCTGACTGTGTTCCGGAAGCCATGTTCATGCTTACCTGACCCAAGGTGGTATGTGTAATATGGGAGGAGTAGGGCCTCAAGTGTCTTTACCACAGGCGAAAGCAGGGAAATCGGCTGATAGGAATGACCCTTGTCGGCCGGCTTCTGGTTTCAGCAGTGATACCACCCTCCCTACCTTCCAGATGCCAGGAATGGTGAGGGTGGCCATTGACAAGTTGAGGATCCCTGTGAGAAACTCAACTCCCGCGGGGCCTAAATTTTTCGGCATCAACACGCTTACCCCGTCAGGGCCAATGGCCTTGGAGGCTTTCGCCTTCCCGATGACCTTCTTTACCTCACCACAAGTGAAGGTAAGAGGCGCGCTGTTGTTCGGTAGTTTGCGCAGCCTCCTGGTCACCTTCCGCTTGGGCCTTTCCCCCGAAGGATGCAGTATAAATTGCCGGCTCAAATAGCTCGCGCATCTCTTCGGGTCCGACGAGGCACGATCCCCGAATGAAATTTCGGCTCAGTCGTCGCGCTTCGTCGGGTTGGATAAGGACTTCACAATGGACCAGAGCTTACCAACACCCGTGACTAGGTTACAGGACTTCAAATGTTCCTCCCACTTGTTCCGCTTATTTTGGTCAACCAGCCTCCGAATCTCCACATTCGAATCCTCTATGTTAGGATTTCGGGGATCGGAGCGGCAAAGGTGGTCGCGTTCATTCGCTAGAGCGGCCGCTTCGGCCGGGAAATTCGGACGGATCTCAGGTATCCTCCCTGCCGGGATGATGCGAGCCGCAGCGAGATCTGAAGGCATTTTCAGTGAACTCCGCGAACCTGACCCAGTCAGCCTTTTTAAAGTTGATATCGGTCCGGTGGTCCGCGGAGACAAAGTCAGCAGGTCTGTCAATTGAGATGATTATGGGTAGGTGGTCTGTTTAAATGCATATATAACAAAAAGGTTGCCAGATAAGTTGTTTTTACAATTAAAAGGGGACAGATTCTTGCAAATATGGCAAGAAAATTGCCAAAAAAAAAGACACAGAGATATTAAAATTCAATTCAGCAGAGACAACCTCTGAAAGTTTAGTGCAATATCAGCAAATGCGAGTTACGGACTGTGATTTAACCCCACTTTCCTTTGAAGCTAGCACATCACGTGTTCGTTCTGAGTCTCGACAACGCAAGGTTTCTGATGAATTTACAAGTCAAAGCGAGTCTGAAGAAGACGTCTTTCATGAAACGGATTTTTTAGACTCAAATTTTGTACCTTCAAGTGAAAATTCTGAGGTGAATGCCACCACTGAAAGCATAAAAGTTATGGCAAATGGATTAGAAGCGAACATCAATAATTTTGTCTCACCTGGTTTGAATGAGGCCGAGCTTTTTTCTACTCCTAATAAATCACCAAAACAAACTAAAAAGCCAGGTAGAAATTTAAACAAGGAATACAAAAAGTCTAGAAAAACTGCAGTGATTACACAAATATACAAGCTCTGGGGGAATGTAGAATGAAATGCAAAACAAAAATTAGCTTCGAAGAACAAACCATCCTCTTTAAAAGTTATTGGAATAGGGACTATAACTCACGTCGGCAAATACTATCAACCCTAATTGACGTTCAGCACAAAAAAACTGCCACCTGAGATAACCCGAACAAAAGAGAGTACGTTTTTATTTACCATTTCGAAACTAATTCCGAAAAGACAAAAGTTTACAAGAAATGTTTCCTTTAATTGTATGGCGAAACAGAACAGAGAATCAAAACTATTTGTATGTACAAAACAAAACCGGAATACGGCGGAGTCCCTCCTAATGACCGCCGGGGATGGAGTGCTCCAAGCAACAAGCTTACGGTTGAGAAGCATAACGAAGTTTTGAACTTTATAAACTCTATACCAAAATATGAAAGCCATTACAGTCGGCGCCATACTACCAGGCATCACTCTATAGATTGTATAAAGAAAATATTTGCAATCCGGTGTCAGAATCAAAATTTGAGGAAATATTTAAAACCTTAGACATTAAATTTAAAAAACCCCAGCTTGATTTATGCGAAACATTGAAAGAAAAAATTAAAAACACTGAGAATATGGAGGAAAAAGCTGAGATTACTTTACAATTAAAAAACCACCATGATGCTGCTGATTTCGCATATGACTGTAAGAAAAGGGACAAAGAACTCTCCCGTCAAGATAAGTCTGTGAAAATGTTTTCTTTCGACCTGCAGCAGTGTCTGCCAACGCCTTATTTAAAAGCTTCAATTTTTTTTTATAAACGTCCCTTGTGGACCTTCAACTTAACTATTCATGATGGTGCCACCAACAAGGCCAACTGCTACATTTGGCATGAAGCTATTGCGAAGCGCGGAGCTAATGACATCGGCTCTTGCATTTATAAGTGCCTCGCAAGCTTATCTAATGACGTAAAGCATGTCATTTTATACAGTGATTCATGCACTGGTCAAAATCGTAACTCGTATATTTATGCTATGTTTGCAAAGCTGTTAGAAGATCATCTCACAATTGAAACAATTGATCACAAGTTGTTGTTGTTGGGCATACCCATCTAGAATGTGATACAGTTCACGCACAGATAGAAAAGAAAAAGAAATACACTTCTGTTTCTCTTCAACATCCCCATGACTGGTCAAATTTAATTGCTGCTACAAACAAAAAGCATATTACTCAGGAGATGAAGCAAGAAGAATTCTACAATTTCAATGCATTGATGAAAGACAAATATACCTGGAGAAACAATAAAACCGAAGGTTAGTATTTTACTTATATCATATTTTTTGCTTATTTCTTATTGAAAAATTATTATTTCTTACAATATTTTAGGTGAAAAGTTTGAGTGGAAGTTGGTAAAGTGGTTGCGGTATGTGAAAAAGGAGCCTGGACTGATACGCTACAAATATTCTCTTGGCTTGGACGATCCATTTAAGGAATTAAACATAAAAGCACGGCGTAAAAGAGATCAAAACTATGAGCTTGCAAAATCTTATACGGGTCGTCTCCCTATTTCTGCAAACAAAAAACGCGATTTGCTAGATATGTTGCCGTTGGTCAACCCAGAGCTGCACAGTTTTTACCAAAATCTTAAAGCTGAAGGAGAATCCGAGTTTGAAATAGATTCAGATTTGGATGAAATTGAAGAAAATCTCTAAAAATTTAATTAATAAAATTCAAAAATATATAGTTATTTGTGTTCATATGTATATGCATCTGTAAGTCTGGTTTTTGTCATTAAAATATTTGAAAAAGGAACTTAAGTCATAATAGGTTAAAAATTTTGTGAAATTTTTCGTCTCAGGTGATTTTTATAAATGCTCTTACCTGACATAAGCGGATATTTTTTTCTAAAATCAGTTTGGAAGAAGCACTTATTTCCTTTAAACTTGGTTTAAAATAAAACTGTTGCGGTTAGTCGAAGATAGTTAACTGGAAAATCATAAGAAATCATGACCCTTTTATGTAATGGTCCTATTTCTTTTTAATATGTATCAACAAAAGTTTTGTTAACAGTTAAATGTGTTTTTTCGCTCTCCTGTAAAATTTGGTTTTTAGACTTAAGTGGGTTTTCCAAATGTCCACAGATATGTATGTACGAGTATGAGTACACACTGTTTTCATTAAATACAGTAAACACTATGGCCGTAGTTTGCTGGGCGAAAGTTGCTAACGTCGTCGCTCTACTGAGCGAAAGTTCGGCGTTCGTCAGTATTGTGTTTCAAGTAAAAGATCGAATTTCAAGAGTAGATACATCAATTACTGAGATATGCAAACAAAAGAATGGCATACTCACCGAAAATAAGAAATATTCGATCCAAAACAGGGGGAATGCTCAACGCAGTGTGGGTGCATGGTATGATAAAACAGTAAAGGGTGTACCCCCAATAATAATTAAACTGAGAAAACTAGGGTGGATCCAAACAAAATCTTGGTCGTGAAAGTTTTGAGCAAATAGCTAAAGTGTCTAACAAGCAAAATGGGGCGGTAGTAATAATACAACAAAAAATACGAATGAAAATTTTACAATAATTGAAAACAAAAACTTTTTAATAAAATTTTGAACTTGAATCTGAATTAGAGCAGCAAATACATGCAAGCAAGTAAAATCGAATGATAAAAGTCAGCGCCAACAGCCAGCCCCAGCAACCACTACAACAATCAATCATCTTGTGGACTAAATCAACTACAACAGTCAGCATCAGCAACCACTACCCGGAAGTGGTAAGTTTATTAAGTTATCATTGAAATAATATCCTAGAGGGAATTATTAATAAATGGGCCTGTACGACCAATAACATGAAAGAAAATTTCATTATAACTCAGGTAAATTGTGCGAATCCTTCAAAGGGGGCCCCGCCCCCCCCCCAGGATAGTAATCCATATAATAATATTTTTGTAAAAACACATAAAAAAGTGAAAATTGTACTACTTTAAGGTTAAATAATAAATTATTGTTTAAAATATCAAAGAAAACACAAGATTCTATAATTTAATTTAATCCAGTCTTATAAAAAAAGGGAAAAAACACTTCCTGGACGATTTAGCAGACAAATTCGCAAACATGACTATAACAGATTCAGAATTAGTAGCTAGGATGATTGCCAGAAGTACAGCCGCGCTTCAGATTGAATTAAATACACTTGCCAGAAAATTAGAAGCACTTACCACTAATACGGCAGTGACCGAATATGAAACACAAGCCATAGTTAACGGGGTGATTTGTGATGAAACCTTGGACGTTGTAAAGTCAATGCCAACTTTCGTAGGTAAGGAAGATTCATATGTGAGTTGGCGCGAAGCAGCGCTCAATTCAATGAGTCTTTATGTGAGAGGCAGTCGAAAATATTTCGCTGCGTTAACCATACTAAGAAATAAAATAATAGGGGACGCTAGCAATATCCTATCCAATCATGGAACAGTCCTCAATTTTGATGCCATTATAAGTAGACTCGATTTCGCATATGCGGATAAGCGACCAGTTCACATACTGGAACAAGAGTTAGGAATTATGAGGCAGGGTAGTAAGCCAATAATAGATTATTACAATGATATAAACCACAAACTACCGCTATTAATAAGTAAGACCATAATGACCCATGGCAATAATACCGAAATGACAAAGGAAATTAATAAAAAGAACAGGCAGCATGCCCTCAGAGTTTTTATAACAAGCTTAAGAAGCCCATTAAATGATATTTTATTTTCCCTATCACCCGAAGATCTTCCAAACGCCTTAGCCAAAGCACAAGAAATAGAACCAAATCGTATGAGAACGAATTTCGCTGAACAATTCTATAGGACAGAAAAAGGTGGTTCGTCAACACAGAAACCTTTTAACTATTCGAGGAACAACCTTAGGTTCCCGCAAAGGGATAATGCAGCTAGACCGAATAGTGGAAGCTATCGGCCCCGTCATCAACCCCAACCAATGGAGGTGGATCCTTCATTGTCAATGCTTAGACAGAATAACTATCCCAGGCAAAACCAAAATCCTGGAAACTTTAATCGATATCAAAATAACCAAGGAAACTTCACCAATAACTATGTTCATCCAAGTTATTCAGATCGCCCCAATTTTAAGCAACCACCGCCCAAAAGACAAGCTAATACTAACCAATTTAGTAACCAACCGAACTATAAGGCACAAAGGATTAAAGGAACAGAACTGCCCCACATATTCAGAACAATCAGAAGTACTAGAAGAACAGTGAAAATCTTATTGGATACAGGAGCAACGTGTTGCTACTGCACACCCAACACTTTACCCAATAGGAAAAAGTTAGAAATAGCTAGAAGAGTAAAAACTATTAACGGATAACACATTTTTCAGAAGCTATAATATTCGGTATAAAAACCCGATTCTACGAGTTCGCGAATTTAGAAACAGATGTCTTGCTAGGAATGAGTTTGCTTTTCAAAGCAAAACCCAGATTGATTTAGATAAACTGAAATAAAAAATTGAAATAAAGTTAGACCAAGAAGGAATTTTAGCTGTGAATAAAATTAAAAATTTATTAAAGGATCAAGTGGAACTAATGCAACCAGACTTTGGACGCATCGAACGACGCAATAGGCGCGGTTCTACAGCAAGAAGGAAAACCAATCACCTTCATTTCAAAAACCTTAAACAGCACAGAGTCAAATTATGCCACAAACGAAAAGGAGCTTTATGCTATCGTTTGGTTATTAAAGACATTGAGAAACTATTTGTATGGAGTATCTGACTTAGAAATTCATACAGACCACCAACCACTTACCTTTGCAATTTCAACAAGAAATCCAAACTCAGAGATTAAAAGATGGACTTCATTTATTATAGAAGAATTTTCCCCTAAAATGGTATATAAACCAGGAAACGCAAACGTCGTTGGGGACGCATTGTCCAGACAATTTGTAAATAACCTTTCCAATCTACATCAACCGACGACACCCAACATTCGTGTTAAAGCACCCTACACGAGGCAATAAAAGAAACGCCGAAGCCATTGAATGAATTTAAACAAGTTTTATTAGGAAAAAATTCAAAATTCACAATTCACGAATGTGTAAGGAATTTTGATAAAATAAGGCATATAGTAGAATATGGCACAGTAGACAATTTAATAAGAATTTTAAAGAGTTTTTACAACCCCATTTAGTAACAGGAATCCATTACACACCAGAAATTTTATACGAAATCCAACAGCCAATAAAAGACAACTTTATAAACAAATTCGTCTTCACTAGGAAGTTTCCTATAGATATAATTAATACAGATGACCAAAAGATCATAATTGAGCAAACCCATACAAGAGCTCATAGGAGCTATATCGAAAATCACAAACAAATCTGCGATATGTACTATTGGCCAAAAATGAGGAAAGAATTTAAGCAATTCATTAAGAGTTGCGACATTTGTAATAGAAATAAATACTGCAGAAATCCTCAGACGGTACCTATTAGAGAGGCTCCAATTCCTAAGAAAGAGGAGGGGCAGATCCATATAGACATTTTTTATGTTCAAAAATTAAAATTCATAACATGCGTTGATTCTTATTCAAAATTTTTAGTTATTAAGCAAATTGAGGATAAACTTAAATTTGATGAAAAAATCATGGAACTGCTCATAAACTTCCCAGTAGCAAAAAAAGATCACTTTACATAACGAGCCAGGATTCACCACGCAGCAATTTAAAAGTTTAATGCAAAGGTTAGAAATCGAACTATATTTCTGTAGTCCTCGACACAGTGCCACAAATGGGGAGGTCGAGAGTACATTCAACTCTACTCGAGATGTCCAGATGCATTAAAGAATTCCATTTAATTAGCGATGTTGAAGAAATTTACAGAGCTGTTTAACAATACAATATATCGATACACTCCGTTACTAATGAAAACCCTTTCGAGATCCTGTATAATAAAAAGAGACATGAAAATATAGAAATCCTCCTGAAAAAGCTCAGGAGAAAATGCTAAAAAGAAACAACCCCAATGGCATAAAAAATTATAAAGGAAATGATATAGTGTATGAAAGATTAATAGGTCAAAGAAACAAGATGAGTCCTAGGTATAGGAAACAAAAGATTAAGGAAGATTTAGGTAATAAAGATAACCTTAAACCATGAAAATACATATTGAATACTTATCAGAAAATGCTACTTTTCATCATATTGAAATATATGGCGAACTTAGGTTTTCACGACCGTTTGGTTGGATTGTACAAATACGAATGTCTCGTTTTATTACTTCAAAAATGGCGTTATGCCTAAGCTTCAACGAATAAAATACAGCGAGTCATACTTACGAGTAATTACAACGAAACTTAGGTGGTAGTTACATCTAGTTACATTTACGTCTTAACAACTAAATCTTAAGGTCTAGTTACGCACATGCACACGTTTACACTTTACTATGCCTTACAACTCGGCCGTCCTGACGCATAGAATCCCCTGATTCTACGGTGGCCTGACTCGAAACAAAGTTGCACCACGGTTTTAAGTTTGCAACCGACCACGTACCTTTATAAGGTATCTGGGTTTGCTGAAACCCCTCTACGTCTTCTACTACATATCGGTCATTTTCTAACACTTGAGTTATTTGATATGGTCCCTTAAACTTTGGGATTAACTTACTGGACACCCCTACCTGAGAGTTAACATTCGCTACCACTACATAGTCCCCCACGGTAAACTTACGTGGTTCTTGTCGTTTATGGTCTGAGTACTCCTTATTATATCTTTGCGCTTTTTTCTGTGCAACCGCTGCTTGTTCTCTAACTGCTTTTCTATCTACCTGTCTTGACAATTGATGTGGGTCGAGCACGTTCTCTCTTAGACTGTCTATAACCTGCCCCTTTTGCCGTACCCCGAACAATAATACGCTTGGTCGCTCTTTGACTGCTCTGTGTACAGTGTTATTCATTGCATGCTCGGCTGACTCCAACACTTTATCCCAGCTCGTATCTTTTCCACTATCTATCATTTTCGCAATCATCGGGCCTAAACTCTTGTTTACTATTTCCACTTGGCCGTTTGCCTGCGGGGAGTTTGTCGCGACTCTTATATGTTCTACATTGCTATTTTCCCAAAATTCTTCGAACTCCCTGGAAGTGAAACAAGTTCCTCGATCTGACACCACGTACTTCGGCCTGCTATACGCTCTAAAATAATCTCGTAACGCTGTGACCGCTTCCTTAGATGCCGTCGTCTTAGCTGGATAAAGGCGAACGAACTTTGTAAAGGCATCTATGACAACTAATACGTGTTTATTTTTCGTGCACTTGCTATGAATCGGCCCATAGTGGTCAACGTGAACCATTTCGAAAGGCATATTTCCTTTAGGTATCATATGCAAAAGCCCTTCCTTTTTGCCGCTTTTATTTGAAAATGCTATGCACTTCAAGCAATTTTCGATGTGGGTCGTCGCTTTCTTTCTCATACCTGGAAACCAGTAACTTTTCCCTACAGTCTCTACTACCTTGTCTATGCCTAGATGGCCCATCTCATCATGATATTTGTACAGAACGTGGTGTTCCATAGCTTCCGGTACGTAGAAAAGTAAGTGTTTGTCTTTCTTTTTGTAGACTATACCATTTCTCATCTCATAGTTGCTATCTTCCGTGACTTCTAACTCCTTTTTAATACTACTTATACGACGATCTCTACTTTGACTTATGACTAAATTTTCCTCAAAAGTGTTCGCGTGAATAAGCAATACGTTGTTTACCCTACTTAGTGCATCGACGTGCTGCATTCTTTTCCCTTCTCTGTGTTCGAGCTGGTAATCGTAATTTTGCAGCTCTAACGCCCACCTCGCTATTCTGGGATTCACCTCTTTTTTATTCAGTGTTAAAGTCAAAGAATTACAATCGGTTATGATTTTAAACTTTATACTGTGGTATCTTGACTCTGTGTCCGTTGTGCGTTTGGAAAAATAGAAAACCGGATGTAGTTTTCCGTCACTCTTCTTTTGTAACAGTATCGCTCCAAATCCCGACGCACTTGCGTCACAGTGTAGTTCGGTTGCGTCACAAGGGTCGTAGATCGCCAGCAGCGGGGACGCCACCAGTTTCTTCTTAAGCTTGTTGAAGGATTCTATTTCTGTCTTACCAAATTGAAATTTTTTATCTTTTTTCGTAAGGTCGTGTAGGGGCTTGGCTATAGTCGAAAAATCTTTAATAAACCTTCGAAAGTATGAGCACAGACCTAAATAGCTTTGAACTTCCTGAATTTTGGTGGGTACAGCGAAGTTTTCTATTGCCTTTATCCCTCTTTCGTCCGCTTGGATGCCTTTGCCCGTTATTACGTATCCTAGATACGATACTTTTGACTGCAGGAACTCGCACTTGTCAAGTCTCAGCTCTAAATTATTTTGTACGATTCTTTGGAAGACTTTTTCTAATATTTCTAAATGTTGTTTTATACCTTCCGTTGCTATCATAACGCCGTCGAGGTAAACTATAATTTCCCCGCTTCGGATCATGTCTGCGAAAACTTTGTTAACGAACCTTTGAAATGTCGCGGGAGCATTTTTCAACCCAAACGGCATTCTCAAAAATTCGTATTGTCCCAGAGGCGTGGTAAATGACGTATACTTAATTGAGTCTTCATGTACGAAAACATGAAAAAACCCGTTCTTTAGATCTAACTTTGTAAATACTCTCTTATTTACCAATCTGTCGAGCAAATCATCGATCAGTGGTATCGGATAACTATCTTTGACCGTAACTTTGTTCAGCTTTCTGTAGTCGACACACAAGCGAAGATCACCTGTCTTCTTTTTAACCAGCACTATCGGCGATACAAACTCCGATTCACTTGCACGTATATACCCTTTTGCTAAGTATTCGTCTAATATCTTTTGTAATTCAACTTTTTCAGTATATGACAATCTTCTCGGAGCGCAGGCAAACGGCTTATCACTCTCTAGAACCAAGCGTATTTCTTTTTTAACAAACGACTTCTTTTCCGTACATGTTAGCTGTTCGCCTACTTTGAGATCGAAGTTTCTTTCTTCGTACATGTCTATTGCCATAATTTCGTTTATAGCTTTACTAAACCCACCAGCAACATCGGACTCAACTTCGCTCACAACTTCTAAATTGTTCACTACATCGTCGGAATCATTGTTCACCACGTTTGAGATACTTGCCTTCACAACATCGTCTTCTTTGTCTGTTCTCCTGTCCATAAACTCAACATTTCCTATCTTAAGCTTTGCGTCGCTGGCATTAATAAAATCTCTCCCCAGTATCACTGAATATCCAACCGACCCACTAGGAACAACTAGAAGTTCAACTAAAACATTTTTATTCAAAACTTTAACATAACACTTAATTTTTCCGAAAATATTCAAAATAGTATTGTTCAACCCATAGTACGACTCTGTCACTTCTTCTAACTTCACTCCTGCAGGTATTACCTCTTGTTTTGCTAAGCTAACTGGGCTTCCTGAGTCAACTAAGCATTCTACAAACATACAAGTATTAACATGTGCATATACACTTAATTTAAAATAACTTACAAAATTATTTTTATTCCTTTTGTACTGGTTACATTCCGTGGCGTAATGTCCTAGGCCTCCGCACGCATAGCATGAACCAGCTTCCCTCTTGGCTTTTCTGCAGTCTTTAGCATAATGTCCGGTGCAATTACAATTATAGCACCTCAGCCTCTCTTCAGTGCGGACTCGTTGGGGTGGACGCTCGGGTAAGGTAACGAAGCGGAAGACGCGAAGCATGTCGTTCGGCGAAATAAAATTTTGAAGCCGCGCCTGGTTTTGGAGCTGTTCGTCGGGGATGCCGTCGACCAAGTAGTCGGCAAACTCTTCCTCACTTAGACTCAATTCACAGCCAAGTACACATTTAACATTAAAATAGCTTGCAAAGCTTTCTTCACGAGACCAAGTACGCTTCTCGAATTTACGGCGGCGTGCAAGTGCGTTTTCGCCAGACCTGAACACCGACTTCATTTCACTAAGGAGTTCGTCCACGCTTTTGGGGTACGAAACTTTAGCGTTGTACCACGCTAGTGCAGCACCTTTCAGCTTGAGATGAATAGCCACGCCCAACATGGCGTCATCGATCTTCAATACGTCGCGATAATGTGCTATCTGGTTGAGCCACACAACAAACCCGTCGCCGCCGTCATACGTCGGAATTATTTCTTTCAGAGTGTCGAACGAAACGTTGTTTTTGTTTTTGTCTGCAGCTGCCGTCTGATTTCTTTCGAGGAAATCCTTTTGAAGCTTTAGCAGTTCTAACTCTTTTTCACAAGCTTTAACTTAATCGTCGCCATTTCAGAGTCGTCGTGTTCAGTTACGGGTCTGCTCGCCATGTCACTCTCACCGTCTTGCACATACCTTATTGGCAAGTTGCCGAAATTCCCGCTGCAAACGTGCGCCACACCGCTTTGAATTATCACGCCATCGTTGTTGCCGAAACCCGTTGCTCCACTTATACCACGCTGTTGCAAACCGCTACCGGAACCGTTGCCGTTAATTGTTCCGCTTCCATCGTTCCTTCCGTTGTTCTCGACGTTATTGTTCGCACCGTTGTTGTTCGCACCGTCGTTGATCGCACCGTTGTTGTTCGCACCGTTGTTGTTCGCACCGTTGTTGTTCGCACCGTTGTTGTTGCCGTTTTTACTGCCGTCGTTACTGCCGTTGTCACTACCGCTGTTTTCTTCTTGTACAGCTTGTACATCTCGCACAGCTATTTTGTCGTTGTCGCCTTCACGGCCATCTGCGATTTTTTTCTTACTTGGAGCTTTGTCTTTTCTACGCCGTTGTTGTACAGATGCGTTTGCGCTTTCATCGTCGCTCAGACTTTCGTTGTCCGGAATATCGTCCCCTTGCGTGCCCGGACAGATTCCGCGCGCTTCGGCGGACAGCTCACTGAGCCTTGCAGCCAACGAAGCTTTGGCGCCGCTAGCGTTGACGCCCACAGCAGCGCACCAAGCTTTGAGCTGCATCAGTGAGTATTTTTCCGCGTTTATTAGTTCGCGTCCCGTTTGGTAATACATAGCGATTTTTTATCAAAATTAACCGTGTTTTAATTAAAATGTACGCTGGGTCAAAGACCACTTCTGATGAAATATATGGCGAACTTAGGTTTTCACGACCGTTTGGTTGGATTGTACAAATACGAATGTCTCGTTTTATTACTTCAAAAATGGCGTTATGCCTAAGCTTCAACGAATAAAATACAGCGAGTCATACTTACGAGTAATTACAACGAAACTTAGGTGGTAGTTACATCTAGTTACATTTACGTCTTAACAACTAAATCTTAAGGTCTAGTTACGCACATGCACACGTTTACACTTTACTATGCCTTACAATATTAACGTTCTTTGCAACCTTACCAACCTCACCTTCTTCTCTAATTTAATAATTGAAACTAGGGAATTAATGAATGGAAAACGAAATCATTTTAACACTGAGGAAAATTCACTGCAGTCGCAATACAAGGAAATGAACTTAGAACTGGAACTAATTGACAATCTACTCGGGCAATTGACCAAGACAAATTTCAGGAACAAAAGAGGTACATGAAATTACCAAACATGAACATGAACAGATAACACTGACCGACTTAATGGATGTATCTAAATTTAAGATTTTACAAAACAATGATGTCATAGTAGTTCATATAAAATATCCGCTAATTCAAAAAAAAAGTAAACTTTATGAAACCAGATCAATATCTCAAATGGATGGAAGACTTTTAATTGAAAAAGAAATTGTTAAAAGCAGAAATAGCTGCTATAATGTTGAAACTTGTAAACCCGAACTAAATACTAATTTTTGTAGATTAAATAAAAAACATCTTGCTTTTTAAATTTGTTAAATAATAATAAAAGAATAAAGATCTAGATATAATAAAAGAGCGAGCGATATTGATATCAGGAAAGCACATTGTTGACGGGCAAAAAATAGACGGAGTTTACCTTCTAACTTTTAAAAACACAACCAAGATCGATAATGTAACATTTGAAAACCCATCGGGGATAATTTTGGATTTCTTGAAAAACTATAAATTAAATAATTATAAAGTTTTCCAATATCTTGAAAGCTCAGACGAAGAACTTAAATTTAAGAATATAAATTTTATAAATTCATTTAGACAAGAAACTAAAAGGCAGCCAATAGTCTATTCCGCTCTATCCCTTCTTACCGTTTCTGTTACTATATATATATTTTATGTAATAATCAAAAAATTAAAAGACACCTTTGAAGTAAGAAAATTGGAAATGAAAGAAAAATTGTATGACGAAATGTTAAGTAAGATTAAAAAAAAAAATCTGAGGAAATGGAAAGAAACGGGACGTTTCAAATTTAAGAAAGAGGGAAGTTATATCACCATTTATTTCAAGCTTTACATAGGAAAAATTCCAAGATTGCATTTATCAAAACATTTGTAAGTTTTGTTGTTGTTTCCCACGGTGCACCTTTGCGCGTGTGGAAATAATGCTGACGCTATGTCTACTACTTGCCGAAATGGAACGGTCACGTTGCATTGAAATGAGCCCATGACCATTTCCCCGTTATTTGCCAACACTTTGTAAGTTTAGTTCTAAGCGTGCTTTCAATGAATAAAGTTGAGCGAAGGCTCATAAAACAAATAAAACATTTTTTTTCTTTTGCCGCCAGGCAAGACACTTAATTTTTACACCGCACACTACACATTACATCACACATTACCACCTGTCAGTCAGTTGTACACACACATATAATCTGTCGTTTCTGAGCCGATTCGAACGCATCCTATAACCTCGCTCGAGTGTTCTTCATAAGAATTGTTAAATCCCTTTTAATTTGTGTGTTGTGGTTTAATTAAAAAAAAAAACGTGCATAAAAGTGGTAAGCACCCATTTAACCATTTGTGTATGGTCCTCCATCGCCTCATCGAACGGCTGTGGAAAAACAAAAAATTTACAGTCCACTAACATAACCAGAAAACCTAAATTAAACTGTCTAAACAAGCAAAAAACAAAAATCTTTGAAAAAAAATCAGTGGCTTAAAAGAAAAGTGCATATAAAGTCATGCATGCATATCTATATAGTTTCAAACAATAATTGGGGCGCGACGCTTAACAAAATACTAAATTTACAACAAGAACCAACCACCGGGCGCGCAACAATTAAAATACTAAAGGAAAACAAAGAAACTAAGGAGACTCAAAGAAGGGGTACCGCAGCCTTTTTAAAATTGGCATAGGTCCGGTGGTCCACGGAGACAAAATCAGCAGGCCTATCAATCGAGATGATTATGGGTAGGTCTGATGCAAGGGGTAGCAAAGGTCGCCACGTTATGCTACTTATTAGACCTGCTCTAGCTATTGTTAGGTCAGGCGAGCTGCTGCAAATACCCATAATCCTGATTGAGGCGTCATCTGCTCTGCCAAATCATTTCCCCTACGATCAGCTGGTAGGCATTAGTGTCACAGATAGTGGTGCGGGCACCTATGTCAGGGTGATATCCTGATGGGCAGCAGGTGACAGGGGGTATATAAACGTTGAATATTTAAGCTCAACATCGCGTGACCGGAGAGCTATTCCTCTACATTCTAAGGTAATATCCTTGCGGTCGATGTCTTCTTCGATGAGACGATACTGCACTGTGTGATGGGTGATGAATGCTAAGCCACCACCAGTACCTCGCTCGCCATCCTTGCGATGCACAGTGTACCCGTTGCAACTCAACAAGGCAGACCAGAACACACACGAAAATGGCACCAACCTTGGTACGATTTGCACTAGGCTGATGCGGCATTTCGGCCACGATATAGCTTGACACACGGAGCACACTGTGTGGGGTACCAGGAGCTGCTGGCGCCATCTATGTCCCTCCCTGTGGCCTTTTAGAGGAGCGTCGCCTGCTGTGGGATTTTAAACGAGACGACATTACTATTCATATTTTCACTGAGCGTCAGCCCCTTAAGTTGGTGTGCATTCGTAGACGAATTTTCCCCGAATTTTCACTATAAGCCTGTACAGAGAATAATGTAGCCAAGGCACTTTGGATTCAGTTATTTAGTAATCTAGAAGCCTATAGCAGACGAAACCGTTCACATTCATCGAGAGTCACCACAAAATCATTAACACGTTAACTGTCCACAGCCCATATATGGGCTGTGAACGGAAAGTGCCTGCAGTCCACAGACCATATGTGGGCTGTTCATCGATACAATTTTCAAGAGCTCTAGAATTGTGGACGTTGAGAGAACATCGTTTATTTGACTTGAACTTCACAGGACAATCTTTAAAGCTATTTATATATATGTTAAAAGATGTAGATATTTATTTTTATTGGGGTTTACCCAAAATACACCGATTGTTAAAAAAAAAACGGACGTGCGAGGCATTCTCAGTATCTGCTTTGGACAGTTAACGTGTTAAATTTAGGAATCAAATCGTTCTATCTCAGTCAGGTATCTGCAGTATAAACACCAAAATTTTGTTTCAGACGCTTATTCGACACACCATTATAATAGACCAGTTTAACCGTAACCGACTCGCAAAATAACACTAGGTAGGATAACGAATTGCATGTAAAGCAACATCACTAACTCGGAAGAATAAATGAGTGGATCAACTCGGCAAAATGATATCCGACCTGAACTGTAGTGTAGTGCAATGAAAAAACTGCACCTAAGAGAATACATGGGCAATTTCAGTTTAATACCAAATCCATCTTTATTTGCATAGTATTTGATGCGGCACAAGAGCCCTCAGCAGGTTAAATTATAGCAGTAGCAGCGTCAGTTGGGTCGCTGCCCATATTGCACTTAGTAATAGGTAGTAGCGGTCGGTATTATTTTGCATGTCGCTGCTAATCGATAGCATATGTAAAAGTGCGTACATAAATAATGGATTTTCGGCACGACAAATATTACACCAGCACTCACTATTGATGCAGCACAAATTGCAAGCGTTTTCATACCTACATACATATGTGCATACGTACATAGTGGAATGGCATCAGGCTGCAGTTAAATCACGCCACCCAACACCCGCTATTCACCGTCTGTTAGTTGTCTATACAGTTCACAAAATTCATTCGCTTTTCGTTGCTCAACCACGCACTACTAGTTATTTCTTCGCTGTCGCATTGATACATTTTTATCTTAACCAATTACCTATTGTATTAATCATCAATAAATATTTTCCAAGTACATAGTGCTTTCGGTTCGTTAGATTTCGCAAGGGCTAAGGAAAACGCTCCTAGCTCCAACATACTGGTCCTTCGAGTCCGATTACGCCCGGCTCATAAAATTTCGCATATTTTCGTCATCGTCATAAATTCTAATTTTTTTTTTTCGTTCGTAATTTGGTCGTTAATATATCTGATATCGACCAAGAAGATACAAGGAAACAGTGCAAGCTCCTCGGAACCGCGAATTGCGTGAAGTCCGTGTAAAAAAGAGTCAGCGGTTATCACTAGTAAATCGCTTGAAAGCTCTTGAATTACGTCGGTTCAATTTAGCGCGTGATCAGCACTGCACATAGAGGCCAAACTGGCGCTAATCGACCGCTACTACGATTTGTTCGAGGAGGTACAAACGCAGCTGGAGATTTTAGGCGAAACCCAGCTGAATGAAGAGCATCACCTTCCCATGGACGAAAGCTATTGCAGCGTCAAGGCTCTGTACAGTGAAAGGCTCTCATTTTTGCGCACCAACTAATCTGATATGCAGTTGAACAGTACCTAGAATACACCACATCTTCATTGCGACAAAAAATAAATTTGCCGAAACTAAAACTAACGACATATTCCAGTCGCATCTTCGACACCTAACGCATCACCAACTCCACCGAAATCAATCTTCGTAGCATTGCTGATGTCATAACTGCCAACATGCGGGCCATGCAGTCGATGGCAACTTTCACTCAAAGTAGTAATGAGCTACTGCTTCACTTGGTTGTTTCAAAACTCGACCATGAAACACATGTGAGATGGGAAGAATAAGTGGCTGCCAAATGGGATCGGCAAACACAGCAGGTCTCACTCAAATACCAACATCTTGATATCATCTATCGCAGTTTTTTGCCAACCAAATCGCCTCGGTCACCTAAACCAAGATCGTCATCGCAACCGAAGTCTCGGCAGTCTCCACAGCAGTTGTTGTTTATCGCCACCAATCAACCAAATTGCATTTATGCGAAAGCGTTAGCAGTCATAAGACATTTAACAGTTACTTCGCGCACTTCGCAAAAAGATTCCATTAGAAATCACTGACATAGGATTATGCGGATCAAGACCACAGTTCCTATGCAAAGTCTAGATACGCTCTCAATACACAGCGAACATAATCCACATCAAGCACCATCCAATCTAACTGTTGATGAAATTGAGTGCGAACAATTTTTTGCAGAGACGACAAAGAGATGCCCCAACAATAAGCTCGTTCGTTTGCCGTTTAAGGAATCACCACAGATGTTGGGCAGTTCTAGTGACATAGCAGTAAAACGATTTGTGTCCATCGAAACCAAACTTCATCGCAGCAAATGTCTCGAGAGAAAATATAATTCCTTCTTGAAATAATACTCCGATCTTCATCAGTTAATTCGCGTACCTCATATTGGTAGCTTCGTAAACTACATACCACACCCTGCAGTAGTGAAGTTAGATAGCAGCAAAACTAAATTTCGCGTCGTGATCGATGCATCATGTAGCACATCCAACGGCAAGTCACTCAACGACATTCTTTGAATTGAACCTACCATACAAGATGACTTATTTTGGATTATCATCAGATTCAGAAGGCATACATTTGTGCTGATGGCTAGCGTTACAAAGATGTACCGACGAATCATCGTAGACAAGAAAGACGTACAATGGCAATGCATTTTGTGGCGCGATGAGATAACTGTCCGTATAATCACATATCAGTTACAAACAGTGACTTACGGTACGGTATGTGGGCCTTACTTCGAAACAAAGTGTATGCAGCAGCTGGCGTGCGAACACATGGCATTGCATCCAATAGGCGCTCCAGCTATCTATAATGATATGTATGTAGATAATCTGACCAAACGGCATTCTCAAAAATTCATATTGTCCCAGAGGCGTGGTAAATGACGTATACTTAATTGAGTCTTCATGTACGAAAACATGAAAAAACCCGTTCTTTAGATCTAACTTTGTAAATACTCTCTTATTTACCAATCTGTCGAGCAAATCATCGATCAGTGGTATCGGATAACTATCTTTGACCGTAACTTTGTTCAGCTTTCTGTAGTCGACACACAAGCGAAGATCACCTGTCTTCTTTTTAACCAGCACTATCGGCGATACAAACTCCGATTCACTTGCACGTATATACCCTTTTGCTAAGTATTCGTCTAATATCTTTTGTAATTCAACTTTTTCAGTATATGACAATCTTCTCGGAGCGCAGGCAAACGGCTTATCACTCTCTAGAACCAAGCGTATTTCTTTTTTAACAAACGACTTCTTTTCCGTACATGTTAGCTGTTCGCCTACTTTGAGATCGAAGTTTCTTTCTTCGTACATGTCTATTGCCATAATTTCGTTTATAGCTTTACTAAACCCACCAGCAACATCGGACTCAACTTCGCTCACAACTTCTAAATTGTTCACTACATCGTCGGAATCATTATTCACCACGTTTGAGATACTTGCCTTCACAACATCGTCTTCTTTGTCTGTTCTCCTGTCCATAAACTCAACATTTCCTATCTTAAGCTTTGCGTCGCTGGCATTAATAAAATCTCTCCCCAGTATCACTGAATATCCAACCGACCCACTAGGAACAACTAGAAGTTCAACTAAAACATTTTTATTCAAAACTTTAACATAACACTTAATTTTTCCGAAAATATTCAAAATAGTATTGTTCAACCCATAGTACGACTCTGTCACTTCTTCTAACTTCACTCCTGCAGGTATTACCTCTTGTTTTGCTAAGCTAACTGGGCTTCCTGAGTCAACTAAGCATTCTACAAACATACAAGTATTAACATGTGCATATACACTTAATTTAAAATAACTTACAAAATTATTTTTATTCCTTTTGTACTGGTTACATTCCGTGGCGTAATGTCCTAGGCCTCCGCACGCATAGCATGAACCAGCTTCCCTCTTGGCTTTTCTGCAGTCTTTAGCATAATGTCCAGTGCAATTACAATTATAGCACCTCAGCCTCTCTTCAGTGCGGACTCGTTGGGGTGGACGCTCGGGTAAGGTAACGAAGCGGAAGGCGCGAAGCATGTCGTTCGGCGAAATAAAATTTTGAAGCCGCGCCTGGTTTTGGAGCTGTTCGTCGGGGATGCCGTCGACCAAGTAGTCGGCAAACTCTTCCTCACTTAGACTCAATTCACAGCCAAGTACACATTTAACATTAAAATAGCTTGCAAAGCTTTCTTCACGAGACCAAGTACGCTTCTCGAATTTACGGCGGCGTGCAAGTGCGTTTTCGCCAGACCTGAACACCGACTTCATTTCACTAAGGAGTTCGTCCACGCTTTTGGGGTACGGAACTTTACCGTTGTACCACGCTAGTGCAGCACCTTTCAGCTTGAGATGAATAGCCACGCCCAACATGGCGTCATCGATCTTCAATACGTCGCGATAATGTGCTATCTGGTTGAGCCACACAACAAACCCGTCGCCGCCGTCATACGTCGGAATTATTTCTTTCAGAGTGTCGAACGAAAAGTTGTTTTTGTTTTTGTCTGCAGCTGCCGTCTGATTTCTTTCGAGGAAATCCTTTTGAAGCTTTAGCAGTTCTAACTCTTTTTCCACAAGCTTTAACTTAATCGTCGCCATTTCAGAGTCGTCGTGTTCAGTTACGGGTCTGCTCGCCATGTCACTCTCACCGTCTTGCACATACCTCATTGGCAAGTTGCCGAAATTCCCGCTGCAAACGTGCGCCACACCGCTTTGAATTATCACGCCATCGTTGTTGTCGAAACCCGTTGCTCCACTTATACCACGCTGTTGCAAACCGCTACCGGAACCGTTGCCGTTAATTGTTCCGCTTCCATCGTTCCTTCCGTTGTTCTCGACGTTATTGTTCGCACCGTTGTTGTTCGCACCGTCGTTGATCGCACCGTTGTTGTTCGCACCGTTGTTGTTCGCACCGTTGTTGTTCGCACCGTTGTTGTTGCCGTTTTTACTGCCGTCGTTACTGCCGTTGTCACTACCGCTGTTTTCTTCTTGTACAGCTTGTACATCTCGCACAGCTATTTTGTCGTTGTCGCCTTCACGGCCATCTGCGATTTTTTTCTTACTTGGAGCTTTGTCTTTTCTACGCCGTTGTTGTACAGATGCGTTTGCGCTTTCATCGTCGCTCAGACTTTCGTTGTCCGGAATATCGTCCCCTTGCGTGCCCGGACAGATTCCGCGCGCTTCGGCGGACAGCTCACTGAGCCTTGCAGCCAACGAAGCTTTGGCGCCGCTAGCGTTGACGCCCACAGCAGCGCACCAAGCTTTGAGCTGCATCAGTGAGTATTTTTCCGCGTTTATTAGTTCGCGTCCCGTTTGGCAATACATAGCGATTTTTTATCAAAATTAACCGTGTTTTAATTAAAATGTACGCTGGGTCAAAGACCACTTCTGATGAAATATATGGCGAACTTAGGTTTTCACGACCGTTTGGTTGGATTGTACAAATACGAATGTCTCGTTTTATTACTTCAAAAATGGCGTTATGCCTAAGCTTCAACGAATAAAATACAGCGAGTCATACTTACGAGTAATTACAACGAAACTTAGGTGGTAGTTACATCTAGTTACATTTACGTCTTAACAACTAAATCTTAAGGTCTAGTTACGCACATGCACACGTTTACACTTTACTATGCCTTACAATATTAACGTTCTTTGCAACCTTACCAACCTCACCTTCTTCTCTAATTTAATAATTGAAACTAGGGAATTAATGAATGGAAAACGAAATCATTTTAACACTGAGGAAAATTCACTGCAGTCGCAATACAAGGAAATGAACTTAGAACTGAAACTAATTGACAATCTACTCGGGCAATTGACCAAGACAAATTTCAGGAACAAAAGAGGTACATGAAATTACCAAACATGAACATGAACAGATAACACTGACCGACTTAATGGATGTATCTAAATTTAAGATTTTACAAAACAATGATGTCATAGTAGTTCATATAAAATATCCGCTAATTCAAAAAAAAAGTAAACTTTATGAAACCAGATCAATATCTCAAATGGATGGAAGACTTTTAATTGAAAAAGAAATTGTTAAAAGCAGAAATAGCTGCTATAATGTTGAAACTTGTAAACCCGAACTAAATACTAATTTTTGTAGATTAAATAAAAAACATCTTGCTTTTTAAATTTGTTAAATAATAATAAAAGAATAAAGATCTAGATATAATAAAAGAGCGAGCGATATTGATATCAGGAAAAGCACATTGTTGACGGGCAAAAAATAGACGGAGTTTACCTTCTAACTTTTAGAAACACAACCAAGATCGATAATGTAACATTTGAAAACCCATCGGGGATAATTTTGGATTTCTTGAAAAACTATAAATTAAATAATTATAAAGTTTTCCAATATCTTGAAAGCTCAGACGAAGAACTTAAATTTAAGAATATAAATTTTATAAATTCATTTAGACAAGAAACTAAAAGGCAGCCAATAGTCTATTCCGCTCTATCCCTTCTTACCGTTTCTGTTACTATATATATATTTTATGTAATAATCAAAAAATTAAAAGACACCTTTGAAGTAAGAAAATTGGAAATGAAAGAAAAATTGTATGACGAAATGTTAAGTAAGATTAAAAAAAAATCTGAGGAAATGGAAAGAAACGGGACGTTTCAAATTTAAGAAAGAGGGAAGTTATATCACCATTTATTTCAAGCTTTACATAGGAAAAATTCCAAGATTGCATTTATCAAAACATTTGTAAGTTTTGTTGTTGTTTCCCACGGTGCACCTTTGCGCGTGTGGAAATAATGCTGACGCTATGTCTACTACTTGCCGAAATGGAACGGTCACGTTGCATTGAAATGTGCCCATGACCATTTCCCCGTTATTTGCCAACACTTTGTAAGTTTAGTTCTAAGCGTGCTTTCAATGAATAAAGTTGAGCGAAGGCTCATAAAACAAATAAAACATTTTTTTTCTTTTGCCGCCAGGCAAGACACTTAATTTTTACACCGCACACTACACATTACATCACACATTACCACCTGTCAGTCAGTTGTACACACACATATAATCTGTCGTTTCTGAGCCGATTCGAACGCATCCTATAACCTCGCTCGAGTGTTCTTCATAAGAATTGTTAAATCCCTTTTAATTTGTGTGTTGTGGTTTAATTTAAAAAAAAAACGTGCATAAAAGTGGTAAGCACCCATTTAACCATTTGTGTATGGTCCTCCATCGCGAGTCACCACAAAATCATTAACACGTTAACTGTCCACAGCCCATATATGGGCTGTGAACGGAAAGTGCCTGCAGTCCACAGACCATATGTGGGCTGTTCATCGATACAATTTTCAAGAGCTCTAGAATTGTGGACGTTGAGAGAACATCGTTTATTTGACTTGAACTCCACAGGACAATCTTTAAAGCTATTTATATATATGTTAAAAGATGTAGATATTTATTTTTATTGGGGTTTACCCAAAATACACCGATTGTTAAAAAAAAAAACGGACGTGCGAGGCATTCTCAGTATCTGCTTTGGACAGTTAACGTGTTAAATTTAGGAATCAAATCGTTCTATCTCAGTCAGGTATCTGCAGTATAAACACCAAAATTTTGTTTCAGACGCTTATTCGACACACCATTATAATAGACCAGTTTAACCGTAACCGACTCGCAAAATAACACTAGGTAGGATAACGAATTGCATGTAAAGCAACATCACTAACTCGGAAGAATAAATGAGTGGATCAACTCGGCAAAATGATATCCGACCTGAACTGTAGTGTAGTGCAATGAAAAAACTGCACCTAAGAGAATACATGGGCAATTTCAGTTTAATACCAAATCCATCTTTATTTGCATAGTATTTGATGCGGCACAAGAGCCCTCAGCAGGTTAAATTATAGCAGTAGCAGCGTCAGTTGGGTCGCTGCCCATATTGCACTTAGTAATAGGTAGTAGCGGTCGGTATTATTTTGCATGTCGCTGCTAATCGATAGCATATGTAAAAGTGCGTACATAAATAATGGATTTTCGGCACGACAAATATTACACCAGCACTCACTATTGATGCAGCACAAATTGCAAGCGTTTTCATACCTACATACATATGTGCATACGTACATAGTGGAATGGCATCAGGCTGCAGTTAAATCACGCCACCCAACACCCGCTATTCACCGTCTGTTAGTTGTCTATACAGTTCACAAAATTCATTCGCTTTTCGTTGCTCAACCACGCACTACTAGTTATTTCTTCGCTGTCGCATTGATACATTTTTATCTTAACCAATTACCTATTGTATTAATCATCAATAAATATTTTCCAAGTACATAGTGCTTTCGGTTCGTTAGATTTCGCAAGGGCTAAGGAAAACGCTCCTAGCTCCAACATACTGGTCCTTCGAGTCCGATTACGCCCGGCTCATAAAATTTCGCATATTTTCGTCATCGTCATAAATTCTAATTTTTTTTTTTCGTTCGTAATTTGGTCGTTAATATATCTGATATCGACCAAGAAGATACAAGGAAACAGTGCAAGCTCCTCGGAACCGCGAATTGCGTGAAGTCCGTGTAAAAAAGAGTCAGCGGTTATCACTAGTAAATCGCTTGAAAGCTCTTGAATTACGTCGGTTCAATTTAGCGCGTGATCAGCACTGCACATAGAGGCCAAACTGGCGCTAATCGACCGCTACTACGATTTGTTCGAGGAGGTACAAACGCAGCTGGAGATTTTAGGCGAAACCCAGCTGAATGAAGAGCATCACCTTCCCATGGACGAAAGCTATTGCAGCGTCAAGGCTCTGTACAGTGAAAGGCTCTCATTTTTGCGCACCAACTAATCTGATATGCAGTTGAACAGTACCTAGAATACACCACATCTTCATTGCGACAAAAAATAAATTTGCCGAAACTAAAACTAACGACATATTCCAGTCGCATCTTCGACACCTAACGCATCACCAACTCCACCGAAATCAATCTTCGTAGCATTGCTGATGTCATAACTGCCAACATGCGGGCCATGCAGTCGATGGCAACTTTCACTCAAAGTAGTAATGAGCTACTGCTTCACTTGGTTGTTTCAAAACTCGACCATGAAACACATGTGAGATGGGAAGAATAAGTGGCTGCCAAATGGGATCGGCAAACACAGCAGGTCTCACTCAAATACCAACATCTTGATATCATCTATCGCAGTTTTTTGCCAACCAAATCGCCTCGGTCACCTAAACCAAGATCGTCATCGCAACCGAAGTCTCGGCAGTCTCCACAGCAGTTGTTGTTTATCGCCACCAATCAACCAAATTGCATTTATGCGAAAGCGTTAGCAGTCATAAGACATTTAACAGTTACTTCGCGCACTTCGCAAAAAGATTCCATTAGAAATCACTGACATAGGATTATGCGGATCAAGACCACAGTTCCTATGCAAAGTCTAGATACGCTCTCAATACACAGCGAACATAATCCACATCAAGCACCATCCAATCTAACTGTTGATGAAATTGAGTGCGAACAATTTTTTGCAGAGACGACAAAGAGATGCCCCAACAATAAGCTCGTTCGTTTGCCGTTTAAGGAATCACCACAGATGTTGGGCAGTTCTAGTGACATAGCAGTAAAACGATTTGTGTCCATCGAAACCAAACTTCATCGCAGCAAATGTCTCGAGAGAAAATATAATTCCTTCTTGAAATAATACTCCGATCTTCATCAGTTAATTCGCGTACCTCATATTGGTAGCTTCGTAAACTACATACCACACCCTGCAGTAGTGAAGTTAGATAGCAGCAAAACTAAATTTCGCGTCGTGATCGATGCATCATGTAGCACATCCAACGGCAAGTCACTCAACGACATTCTTTGAATTGAACCTACCATACAAGATGACTTATTTTGGATTATCATCAGATTCAGAAGGCATACATTTGTGCTGATGGCTAGCGTTACAAAGATGTACCGACGAATCATCGTAGACAAGAAAGACGTACAATGGCAATGCATTTTGTGGCGCGATGAGATAACTGTCCGTATAATCACATATCAGTTACAAACAGTGACTTACGGTACGGTATGTGGGCCTTACTTCGAAACAAAGTGTATGCAGCAGCTGGCGTGCGAACACATGGCATTGCATCCAATAGGCGCTCCAGCTATCTATAATGATATGTATGTAGATAATCTGATGACGGGTGCCTTCACCTTTGAAGAAGTCGCCGAAATCAATAAGCAGGTCATCGAGATAACAAACAATGGGGGATTTCGTTCGTATCTAACGATACACGCATCATCGCAGACGTACCAGAAGCAGATCGTGGAGAGATCATACAGCTACATAGAGGCATTCGGACTGATGTGGTCCCCATCGCAAGATCGTTTTTTGTTTCACTACACATCACCACCATCATCATCGAAAGTGAGTAAGAGAACCATTCTCTCTCACATCATGATTTATTGTCACGTGCAAGGTTGTGTTGCAGTAATTATAGAACTTTCATCTAAATTTGGATGAAAGTGTTCCTCCTTGCATATACACGCAATGGGAGTCATTATGCGCAAAATTGTTAGTTATCGAAAATCTTCGAGAACTAAGGTTAGTAACTTTCCATGCGTTTGCAGATGCCAGTACAAGAGCACATGGAGCTTCCATCTATTTAGCAACGAGCTCTAGTTCGTCACATTTGTGTGCAGTGTCCAAAAAGTTTACATCGCTACTTTTAAATATGTTTCAACACCAAGCAGTACATCTTGAGCTGGTTGTATTTCTGAAGACTTTTTTTCTCGTTTGTGAACACACAGCTTTTTATAGATTTCATATTATTAAATTTTTTTTCAAATAATGTTGTAAACTTCTTGGAGGATATTACTTACTGGCCCGAGCATCGTTGGTCTCCTTGGCGTGGGGATGAGGCTTAAATGTTGGCATGGTTACTCCTTTCGAGGACATCTCCCATTTCCCCACACCTTGCATCCCTCCTAGTATCTCCCAGCTCTCCTTCCTCTCTAGCTAATTCTCCCCCTAATCCAAAGTGTTAAGCGGCACCATGCCCAGGGGATCTAAATTCCGGCTGTATTTTAACGGCACCTCCCTGACACCGGGCCACCTCGTCGAGTAGGCGGTCGTACGACCAAGATGAATAAGACTTTTAAACAACAAACACAAAAACCCAATCTTTCCCATCTCGGGGCAGGACTTTGCAGGCGCGAGCGCCTAGCACAAAAATTTCCTGTCCACCATCTCGGGGCAAGAATTCGCAGGCGCAAGCGGCTAATGCGCCGCTTCGCTACGATAGGGGCTCTTCCGGGCTGGAGGTGAGTGTTACACCGGCCCGTGACTATGGGTGTTATGGCGGGGCCTAGCACCAGTAAAGCTGCGGGGTTTGTGCCTACATTCATTCCCACGACAGTCGGTTCTACGTACCGGAATGACCCGGGTTTCACCCGGCCAAGGACTGTTGTTTGTCTGTCTCCCCTGGAGCAACTCCTTGCAGCAGGGTTGCTTCACCTCTTTCTGATCAGGGCTGGCATCGAGCCTAACCCTGGTCCAGAAACCTATTTTTGCTGCGTTTGCCAGAAAAAGCTCCATCCGAACTCCACTTCGGTAAGGTGTAATTCGTGCGACGGATGGAGCCATCTTAAGGTCTGCTCAGGCCTTAAGATCCATAAAGAGTGGTCCACAAACTATGTGGCCCCATGTTGTTCGCACCCTAAGGCGCCCATAGCCTCTACGGCTCCCCTTGTTGCACCTAGTGCACCCGTGCCTAGCACCGGCAGAACCTCTACGGTTCGCAGGAGCACACAACAACATGGACGATCCCCTCCCCCCCCCCCCCCCCACAACCTAGCTCCGCCACCCGTGTGGGGAGTAGCCAGCAGCTCCTGGTGCCCCACACAGTCTGCTCCGTGTGTCAGGCTAGGATATACCGGAATGCGACATCAGTCAGGTGCAATTCGTGCCAAGGCTGGTGTCACTTTCGAGTATGTTCTGGTCTGCGCACCACACGTGAATGGTCGGGTGACTACCTGGCTCACTGCTGTAGAGCCTTGCAACCGCACGCGCCAGTGGCGGCGCTGCCAAACAACACCTTAAGGCAGCCCAACGTGCCAGTGCATGTGCAGCAGGGACCAGGTGGGCAACATCACCCTTCCCCCACACCACTCTTCGCGACGACTCTACCGAGGCAAACGAGACTTCTTCAACTGAACTGCAATGGGCTGCAGGGCAAGATTGAGGAGATAACCGACTTTATGAGTCAGCATAATCTGTCAATAGCTGCGATCCAAGAAACGAAACTGCACAGCAACTCAACCCTGTTGAGTTGCAACGGCTACAATGTGCATCGTAAGGATCGCGAGCGAGGTAATGGTGGTGGCTTAGCATTCATCACCAATCACACAGTGCAGTATTGTCTTATTGAAGAAGACATCGACCGCAAGGGCACTACCTTAGAATGTCAAGGAATAGCTGTCCGATCAGGCGATGTCGAGCTCGAAATATTTAATATTTATATACCCCTGTCATCTGCTGCCCGGCTGGATATCACCCTGACATAGGTGCGCTCCTCAGAGGTGAAAACCGATTGGTAGTTGGTGACTTCAACGGGCACCACGATCTATGGCATTCAAGCCTACCAGCTGATCGTAGGGGAAATGATTTGGCAGAGCAGATAGACGATTCGACATTCTGCACGATGAATGATGATGCCCCCACCAGGATTATTGGCAGTTGCAGCAGCTCGCCTGACCTAACAATAGCTAGCGCAGGTCTGATAAATAGCATAACGTGGCGACCTATGCTATCGCTTGCATCAGACCACCTACCTATAACCATCTCGATTGACAGACCTGCTGACTTTGTCTCCGCGGACCATCGGACCTATATCAACTTTAAAAAGGCTGACTGGGTCAGGTTCGCGGAGTTCACCGAAAATGCCTTCAGGTCTCTTCCCACACCCACTGACGTTCGAAAAGGCGAACATAAGTTCCGCAAGGTGGTTGCGTCAGCTGCGGCCCGCTTCATTCCGGCAGGGAGGATCCCCGAGATCCGTCCCAACTTCCCGGCTGAAGCGGCCGCTCTAGCGAACGAACGCGACCACCTTCGCCGCTCCGGTCCCCGTAATCCTAACATTCAGGATTTAAACGTGGAGATTCGGAGGCTGGTGGACCAACACAAGCGGAACAAGTGGGAAGAGCATCTGAAGTCCTGTAACCTGGTCACGGGTGTTGGTAAGCTCTGGTCTACCGTGAAGTCCTTATCCAACCCGACGAAGCACGACGACCGAGTGGAAATTTCATTCGGGGATCGTGCCTCGTCGGACCCGAAGAGATGCGCGAGCTATTTTAGCCGACAGTTTATACTGCATCCTTCGGGGGATAGGACCAAGCGGAAGGTGACCAGGAGGCTGCGCAAATTACCGAACAACAGCGCGCCTCTTGCCTTCACTTGTGGCGAGGTAAAGGGCTAAGCGTGTTGATGCTGAAAAATTTAGGCCCCGCGGGAGTTGAGTTCCTCACTGGGATCCTCAATTTGTCCATGGCCACCCTCATCATTCCAGACATCTGGAAGGTTGGGAGGGTGGTCCCACTACTGAAACCAGGGAAACCGGCCGACAAGGGGGATTCCTATCGGCCTATTTCCCTGCTTTCACCTGTGGTAAAGACACTTGAGGCCCTGTTCCTCCCGCATTATACATACCACCTTGGGTAGGCTAAGCATCAACATGGCTTCCGGAAAGTGCACCGCACAACAACAGCACTTAATGCCATAAACACACAGGTGAACCGCGGTCTTAACCAAAACCGCCCTTGCTTTTGACACTGTCAGTCACTCCACGCTACTAGCTGACGTGGAAGCATCAACTCTCCCGCAGGGACTGAAAGGGTGGACCGCGAATTACCTGTGTGGTCGTCAATCATCAGTATGGTTTAGAGATAAAAAATCCAAATCAAGGGTACCGCAGAGTGGCGTCCTGTCCCCATTATTGTTTAATCACTATATCTCCAAGCTCCCTCAACCGCCAGAGGGAGTCACGATTGTCTCCTATGCTGATGATTGCTAGATAATGGCAACCGGCAATGTAATTGATGATCTGTGTTTGAAAGTGAACGGATATCTCTCTGATCTTGCCCATTTCTTCACTAGCAGAAACCTGGCGCTGTCCCCTGCTAAGTCCTCGGCGACCCTTTTTAGCACCTGGACGAAGGAGGTCAGGGTGGATCTTAACATCCATATCGATGGCACCCCATTCCGACGGTTAACCACCCGAAGATTCTGGGGGTGACTTTCGACAGCCTGCTCTCTTTCTCCGCGCACACTACCGCAATCGCCAATAGAGTACAGAGCCGCAACAATGTCCTCAAGTCGCTCGCCGGCAGCTCTTGGGGCAAAGACAAAGAAACGTTGTTGGCAACATACAAGGCGATTGGCCGGCCGGTAATAAATTATGGTGCGCCAGTTTGGTCGCCGGGAACCAGCAGGACACAGTGGCCGAAGCTGCAGACCTGCCAGAACGCCGCACTCCGCACGGTGACGGGATGTCTTCTGACGTCGCCTGAGGAGCATCTCCACCAAGAGGTCAATGTGCTCCGAGTTAAGGAGCACAACCTCATGCTCAGCAGGCAGTTCCTTGCTGGATGTCACCGCTCGTAGCATCCAAATAGGCACCTGCTTGCAGTGGAGCTGCCCCCAGGCACATTAGAAGACATCTTCTAGAACTAAAAGACGAGATCCCGCGGATCCTAAGCAACATCCACAGAGACTCAGTCACTAACATCATTGACTCCCGCCAGGCAAATGCAGTCATCGGAGCCCAACCACTACCTGTAGCAGATGGGGAGTCCCTGCTGCCCCGCGAGTCCCACGTCACTCTGGCACAACTACGATCTGGATACTGTAGCAGGCTCAACTCCTACTTATCCAGAATCAACCCCGACATACCCAACACATGTCCGGCATGTGGAGATTCTCCGCACGGCACCAACCACCTATTCACATGCCCTCTCAAACCCACTCATCTAACCCCCCTCTCCCTCTGGTCCAACCCTGTCGAAACTGCACGTTTCCTGGGCCCTGCACGACCATGGGTGAATCCGCTCTTTACGGGGCGCGACTAGCCGCTACAACAACAACAACAACAACAACAGTTATTGAGTTTATTGAGTTCTTATTGGATAGTAACCGAATCATTAAAGTGTATCTAACCTCAGAGTAAATTTTCAAGTCATCAGTATAGCGAAGAAATCGAACTGAAGAGGAGCACGAATAAATATCATTAATGAAGAGAATAACAAATAATGGGCATAATATGCTATCCTGAGGCACACTGGAGGATGCAATGGAACGAAACTCCATCAATTAGAGCTCCTGTTTCTCAAATACGATCTAATCGCTTGTAGAATTGAAGAATCAGAACCAAAATTAGCCATTTTAGAAAGTAAGATTTTATGGCGAATCTTATCGAAGACTCTAAAGAAATTTATTAAATTACTTCACTTTAGTAGCCACGACGAAAAGTCGCAAAACAGTATTCAGTAAAAACTAATTGATTAAAGTAAATCTAGCAGCTATAAACCCATGTTGATTAGGACTAAATACTTCTTTCACAATAAAATAAAGATTGTCTTTAATTATGCATTCAAAAAGTTTAGACAGAAATTAATTTCGAAATTGGCCTATAATTCCCGATGTAGCTTTTATTACCACTTTTGAATACTGGGGGACAGTAGTGCGTTTCCAATCACTAATGAATGTACCAGATGATAGACCTATTAAATAATAACGCCAACGGAGTCACCAAATATACACAATTTTTTAGCAGAATTACGGAGAGACCGTCAACACCGGACAGAGAAGAGTTTTTAATTGTCCTTGACCCTACCAAAAGGTATTCGTCGGTAAGAACGAGGGATCGAAAACCACTGTATAACCAGTAGACAACCTGAGGTGAAAACTTGCCTCAAACTTGCTAACCGTGTACACCGTTCTCACCATACATGGTTGCTCTTGGAAAGAAGAAAAAAGAAGCAGGCTGTGTCAGAGACACGGCCATTAAGTTTAACGTAGAATACGCCATCCGATAAGACAGAAAACATATGTAACAATAAATGATAAATAATACAAGCAAATGAATTTCTTTATTTGATAGTTACTTTGGATGATATACATAAGCTTTGCAGTGCTTGGCAGCATTTTCTCTTCTTTTACTCTACTTTAACTTGCCCGCCTAAAATTATGCAATACAAATTAATGCAGAAAGGGCTGCACGGGTACATTTAAATCGCCCAACAGCAAATACTCAACCAAACACCACACACATATTTGTGTGCATGTGTTTATACAATTTTCATTTGAGAAATTTAAATATTAGGAAGATATCAACCAACATGAAATGTATGTCAAACGAAAGCTAACATCTTCATTTGACTACAAAAAAAAAAAAAAAAAAAAATTAATCGAGCCGTTTCCTTATAATTAAAGAAATAGAGATTACAACAATAAAAACCTGACATTGGTGCCCATACCGTTAGGTAAGACGTATTCTACGCCAAAATTAACATACCAAATTGATTAAAAAATTATAATATAATTTACATCATTTGACGTAAGAACTGTAGAATAATTTATATAAAGCATTCAGCACACATATTTATCTTAAAATTTTGTTTCTTCACATATATCTTTCAAAATAAAAGTGGTTGTCGGATTGCTCCGAGCGGCGCCACTAAGAAAAATGTTTACATACAAATGCAGCACTGTTGGTTTTCGTTACACACATTATTTCATACATACATATATGTACATATATCATGTACATTTCTTTATTTTCAAAAACTTGTTCATTTTGTACTTTTCAGACTCAGCAATATCCTAGCCCGGAGTTGTATTTAAATCAATTGCTCGTGTTTAAAATTTAACTCTGATCACATAGATTCTATCATTATAGTCGACTTTACAGTTGGTAGCAGATTTATGGCATTGAGGAATACGCCTATAGTAAAAATTAAGTTAATACTTAAAGTTATTTGTAGTTTTTTGACCTAATTTTCAATGGGCTATCTGACGCAAACGCTGCAACTAACTTTAAGCAGCAATTTAGTTTTGACTATGAATACGCCCCAATGTCAACCAAGTTTAAATACATACCAACTTAATATTCTAAAATTTTCAAATTTGACTTGGGTTGAATGGGAAGATATGTATATTTTTTACAATCTGAGTCCTTCCCTTTAATACTTGACTACGAATATTACATCCATTTTTTATGCTTCCCTGTTTATGAAGGTTTCCACTTCGGCTATTTATATTACTTCACAATGAAAATGCATGAATTATTTTACGCTTTTCCAACTTTTTTGTATTTTTTCACATGAGAAAATTAATTCCAGTATATTTCAATTAAAATTATAATGCAAATTTTGAGATTCTTCTACAAAAATCAGGCGGTATAAGGAAAACGTTGGCTATATTCGGATTACAAAAGAATCTCCTAAAATAGAAAATATATTTGTCCCTTAGATTTTTAACAAATCTTTAAAGACGATAAACCATATATTTTCATAGAACGTTCCTAGAAAATATTGAGTAAAGTGCCGAACACAGAATTTTGCTCTTTCCGAAATTGTAATCAATTGATGTTCAGTACTGATGAATTAATAAAAAATTGTATCACTACCTAGTCGAAGTGTATTTTGATATACATATGTATGTACGCATTTCTGTATATCAAGAAATTATGGTTATACATATGATGTATGTATATTTCATCATAAAATGTTTTAAAGTTCACTTTTACTTCGTAATAACTCGCCATATTTTAAACTAGTTGTTTGCCAACAAATGTTAAAATTTATTGATTGTTTTCTGGCAGCACAAAACCGTAACAGGAGAGAAGACCAAAAACTCGCAACATCAACCCTAAAGCCTTGCCCAGGGGTGAATTTCACAAAAATTACAAATACAAAAAGTAAATAAATCAAAAAGGTTGTCTACTGGTTATACTGTGTCTAAAATCGAGGGACGAAAGCACATTACTTGAGCGGTTACCCAAAATGGCATTCGAATCAATTTCATCATCTGTCGTAAAATTATACGAAAAAAGTTCAGCAAAAAAGTCAGCAGCTTCACTCATGGAGGAAGCATTGGAATTATTATAATATACTGCGAATTTTTTTAGATTGAATTTAATTCCAAAAGTTCTTTGGAGAACTTCGGAAGCCGATACTAGTTCAGTTTAATTATACGAATAAACTTAGAGCAAACACACACAAACATACCATACCATACACTTCGTTGTCGCCGAACAAAAAATTCCACTCAAATTCATAATGTATCAAATTATCATTATCTATCAAACCAAAATCACGACGAACGTCAGTAAAAGATTTAGTTTTAGGTCCTGGACAGTAAGTTCATGAAATTCCACTACCAACAATACAGGCGAGTGATTTTCAGTTAGCTCTGCTATGAGGGTACGTTGCATATGATTCTCTGTATATAATTACCTCATAATTGGCATAATTAGTCTGGTTATAGATAATTTACATGGTAATAATCTTTGAGTGATGCGTAATTTTAGTATATTTAACGTTAGATGTTGTATTAATTCCGATAATTCAGATCTTGTACTTAATAATATAGCTACCAGTCACGAATCTTATATTACAGATAGCTTTCTTAGCCTAAATTACAATAAAACAAATTAACTGTTCTCTCAACAATTTAAACAGGTTGTTTGACCTTGTATATGTAACAGAAAATATAAGCTTCTGATACCAAAGTACCCTTATATAATTGATTATGCTGGTATTCATCATATTCCTTGAGGTATTAAGCTAAAGTTTTATGAGTTTGCAACAACATCGCCTGTTGATGAAATCGCTTTTAAATAAGCATCCTGTGATTTTTCCATCTAAAATAAATCTCTATTATAATATAGGTAGGTAGGTAGGAGTGGCTGCCGTCATCTTCAGATACCCCTGTTTAGATCGGCCTACCCCATAAGTCGTCATTAGCAGCAGGGTTGCTCCACATCCTTCTGCTAAGGGCTGGCATCGAGCGAAACCCCGGACCAGAAACCTATTTTTTACCTATATTTAATGTTTATATCCGCGCCTTCTGCTTTCACTTGTGGCGAGGTGAAGGAGGTCATCGGGAAGGTGAAATCCTCCACGGCCATTGGCCCTGACGGGCTAAGCGTGTTGATGCTAAAAAATTTAGGCCCCGCGGGAGTTGAGTTCCTCACTGAGATCCTCAATTTGTCCATGGCCACCCTCATCATTCCTGACATCTGGAAGGTTGGGAGGGTGGTCCCACTGCTGAAACCAGGGAAACGAGCTGACAAAGGAGTCTGCTATCGGTCGATTTCCCTGCTTTCGCCAGTGATAAAGACGCTTGAGGTCCTACTCCTCCCGCGATTTACCTGTTTGGTCGCCAATCATCGGTAGTATCAAAGACAAAACATCAAAACTAAGGAGGGTTAAACAAGGGCTACCGCAGGGTGGCGTCCTGTCTCCACTCTTGTTTACATTACATCTCCAAGCTCCCGCCAGAGGGAGTCATAATAGTCTCTTACGCCGATGATTGTTCGATAATGGCAACCGGCAATGTAATTGATGACCTGTGTTCGAAGGTGAACGGATATCTCTCCGGCCTTGCTCATTTCCTCACACCTTTCACACATTTTCACCTGGCGTTGTCCTCTGCAAAGTTGTTGTTGTTGTTGTAGCGCCTACTCGCGCCCCGTAAAGAGCGGATTCACCCATGGTCGTTGTCGTCGAACTCATCTAGGGGGAGGCCCAGGAAACGTGCAGTTTCGACAGGGTTGGACCAGAGGGAGAGGTTGGTGTCGTGCGGAGAATCTCCACATGCCGGACATGTATTGGGTATGTCGGGGTTGATTCTGGATAGGTAGGAGTTGAGCCTTCTGCAGTATCCAGATCGTAATTGTGCCAGAGTGACGCGGGACTCGCGGGGCAGGAGGGACTCCTCATCTGCTACAAGTGGTGGTTGGGATCCGATAACTGCATTTGCCTGACAAGAGTCAATGGTGGTAGTGACTGTGTCTCTATGGAAGTTGCTTAGGATCCGCCGGTACGCCTCCGGATCAAGCGGTTGCGTGATGAGTGGCTGGATCTCGTCCTTTAGTTCTAAGAGGTGCCTTCTGATGTGCCTGGGGCGTAGTTCCACTGCAAGCAGATGCCTATTTGAGAGTCACCGTTCGGAACTCTTTGCTGAGCGTGAGGTTGTGCTCCTTACCGTGGAGCACATTGACCTCTCGGTGGAGATGCTCCTCAGGCGTCATCAGAAGACATCCTATCACCGTGCGGAGTGCGGCGTTCTGGCAGGTCTGCAGCTTCATCCACTGTGTCCTGCTGGTTCCCGGCGACCACACTGGCGCAGCATAATTTATTACCGGCCGGCCAATCGCCTTGTATGTTGCCAACAACGTTTTTTTGTCTTTGCCCCAAGAGCTGCCGGCGAGCGACTTGAGGGCATTGTTGCGGCTCTGCACTCTATTGACGATTGCGCTAGAATGCGCGGAGAAGGAGAGGAGGCTGTCGAAAGTCACTCCCAGAATATTCGGGTGATTAACCATCGGAATGGGGGTGCCATCAATATGGATGTTGAGATCCGTTCACCATCGAACACAGGTCGTGAATTACATTGCCGGTTGCCATTATCGAGCAGTCATCGGCATAGGAGACAATTGTGACTCCCTCTGGCGGTTGAGGGAGCTTGGAGATATAATGATTAAACTAGAGTGGAGACAGGACGCCATCCTGCGTTACCCCTTGTTTAATCCTCCTTAGTTTAGATGTTGTGTCACTAGACCATACCGATGATTGACGACCACACAGGTAATTCGCGGTCCACCGTTTCAGTCCCTGCGGGAGAGTCGCTGCTTCCACGTCAGCTAGTAGCGTGGAGTGGCTGACTGTGTTCCGGAAGCCATGTTCATGCTTACCTGACCCAAGGTGGTATGTGTAATATGGGAGGAGTAGGGCCTCAAGTGTCTTTACCACAGGCGAAAGCAGGGAAATCGGCTGATAGGAATGACCCTTGTCGGCCGGCTTCCCTGGTTTCAGCAGTGATACCACCCTCCCTACCTTCCAGATGCCAGGAATGGTGAGGGTGGCCATTGACAAGTTGAGGATCCCTGTGAGAAACTCAACTCCCGCGGGGCCTAAATTTTTCAGCATCAACACGCTTACCCCGTCAGGGCCAATGGCCTTGGAGGCTTTCGCCTTCCCGATGACCTTCTTTACCTCACCACAAGTGAAGGTAAGAGGCGCGCTGTTGTTCGGTAGTTTGCGCAGCCTCCTGGTCACCTTCCGCTTGGCCCTTTCCCCCGAAGGATGCAGTATAAATTGCCGGCTCAAATAGCTCGCGCATCTCTTCGGGTCCGACGAGGCACGATCCCCGAATGAAATTTCGGCTCAGTCGTCGCGCTTCGTCGGGTTGGATAAGGACTTCACAATGGACCAGAGCTTACCAACACCCGTGACTAGGTTACAGGACTTCAAACGTTCCTCCCACTTGTTCCGCTTATTTTGGTCAACCAGCCTCCGAATCTCTACATTCGAATCCTCTATGTTAGGATTTCGGGGATCGGAGCGGCAAAGGTGGTCGCGTTCATTCGCTAGAGCGGCCGCTTCGGCCGGGAAATTCGGACGGATCTCAGGTATCCTCCCTGCCGGGATGATGCGAGCCGCAGCGAGATCTGAAGGCATTTTCAGTGAACTCCGCGAACCTGACCCAGTCAGCCTTTTTAAAGTTGATATCGGTCCGGTGGTCCGCGGAGACAAAGTCAGCAGGTCTGTCAATTGAGATGATTATGGGTAGGTGGTCTGTTTAAATGCATATATAACAAAAAGGTTGCCAGATAAGTTGTTTTTACAATTAAAAGGGGACAGATTCTTGCAAATATGGCAAGAAAATTGCCAAAAAAAAAGACACAGAGATATTAAAATTCAATTCAGCAGAGACAACCTCTGAAAGTTTAGTGCAATATCAGCAAATGCGAGTTACGGACTGTGATTTAACCCCACTTTCCTTTGAAGCTAGCACATCACGTGTTCGTTCTGAGTCTCGACAACGCAAGGTTTCTGATGAATTTACAAGTCAAAGCGAGTCTGAAGAAGACGTCTTTCATGAAACGGATTTTTTAGACTCAAATTTTGTACCTTCAAGTGAAAATTCTGAGGTGAATGCCACCACTGAAAGCATAAAAGTTATGGCAAATGGATTAGAAGCGAACATCAATAATTTTGTCTCACCTGGTTTGAATGAGGCCGAGCTTTTTTCTACTCCTAATAAATCACCAAAACAAACTAAAAAGCCAGGTAGAAATTTAAACAAGGAATACAAAAAGTCTAGAAAAACTGCAGTGATTACACAAATATACAAGCTCTGGGGGAATGTAGAAACTAATTCCGAAAAGACAAAAGTTTACAAGAAATGTTTCCTTCAATTGTATGGCGAAACAGAACAGAGAATCAAAACTATTTGTATGTACAAAACAAAACCGGAATACGGCGGAGTCCCTCCTAATGACCGCCGGGGATGGAGTGCTCCAAGCAACAAGCTTACGGTTGAGAAGCATAACGAAGTTTTGAACTTTATAAACTCTATACCAAAATATGAAAGCCATTACAGTCGGCGCCATACTACCAGGCATCACTCTATAGATTGTATAAAGAAAATATTTGCAATCCGGTGTCAGAATCAAAATTTGAGGAAATATTTAAAACCTTAGACATTAAATTTAAAAAACCCCAGCTTGATTTATGCGAAACATTGAAAGAAAAAATTAAAAACACTGAGAATATGGAGGAAAAAGCTGAGATTACTTTACAATTAAAAAACCACCATGATGCTGCTGATTTCGCATATGACTGTAAGAAAAGGGACAAAGAACTCTCCCGTCAAGATAAGTCTGTGAAAATGTTTTCTTTCGACCTGCAACGCCTTATTTGAAAGCTTCAATTTTTTTTTATAAACGTCCCTTGTGGACCTTCAACTTAACTATTCATGATGGTGCCACCAACAAGGCCAACTGCTACATTTGGCATGAAGCTATTGCGAAGCGCGGAGCTAATGACATCGGCTCTTGCATTTATAAGTGCCTCGCAAGCTTATCTAATGACGTAAAGCATGTCATTTTATACAGTGATTCATGCACTGGTCAAAATCGTAACTCGTATATTTATGCTATGTTTGCAAAGCTGTTAGAAGATCATCTCACAATTGAAACAATTGATCACAAGTTGTTGTTGTTGGGCATACCCATCTAGAATGTGATACAGTTCACGCACAGATAGAAAAGAAAAAGAAATACACTTCTGTTTCTCTTCAACATCCCCATGACTGGTCAAATTTAATTGCTGCTACAAACAAAAAGCATATTACTCAGGAGATGAAGCAAGAAGAATTCTACAATTTCAATGCATTGATGAAAGACAAATATACCTGGAGAAACAATAAAACCGAAGGTTAGTATTTTACTTATATCATATTTTTTGCTTATTTCTTATTGAAAAATTATTATTTCTTACAATATTTTAGGTGAAAAGTTTGAGTGGAAGTTGGTAAAGTGGTTGCGGTATGTGAAAAAGGAGCCTGGACTGATACGCTACAAATATTCTCTTGGCTTGGACGATCCATTTAAGGAATTAAACATAAAAGCACGGCGTAAAAGAGATCAAAACTATGAGCTTGCAAAATCTTATACGGGTCGTCTCCCTATTTCTGCAAACAAAAAACGCGATTTGCTAGATATGTTGCCGTTGGTCAACCCAGAGCTGCACAGTTTTTACCAAAATCTTAAAGCTGAAGGAGAATCCGAGTTTGAAATAGATTCAGATTTGGATGAAATTGAAGAAAATCTCTAAAAATTTAATTAATAAAATTCAAAAATATATAGTTATTTGTGTTCATATGTATATGCATCTGTAAGTCTGGTTTTTGTCATTAAAATATTTGAAAAAGGAACTTAAGTCATAATAGGTTAAAAATTTTGTGAAATTTTTCGTCTCAGGTGATTTTTGTAAATGCTCTTACCTGACATAAGCGGATATTTTTTTCTAAAATCAGTTTGGAAGAAGCACTTATTTCCTTTAAACTTGGTTTAAAATATAACTGTTGCGGTTAGTCGAAGATAGTTAACTGGAAAATCATAAGAAATCATGACCCTTTTATGTAATGGTCCTATTTCTTTTTAATATGTATCAACAAAAGTTTTGTTAACAGTTAAATGTGTTTTTTCGCTCTCCTGTAAAATTTGGTTTTTAGACTTAAGTGGGTTTTCCAAATGTCCACAGATATGTATGTACGAGTATGAGTACACACTGTTTTCATTAAATACAGTAAACACTATGGCCATAGTTTGCTGGGCGAAAGTTGCTAACGTCGTCGCTCTACTGAGCGAAAGTTCGGCGTTCGTTAGTATTGTGTTTCAAGTAAAAGATCGAATTTCAAGAGTAGATACATCAATTACTGAGATATGCAAACAAAAGAATGGCATACTCACCGAAAATAAGAAATATTCGATCCAAAACAGGGGGAATGCTCAACGCAGTGTGGGTGCATGGTATGATAAAACAGTAAAGGGTGTACCCCCAATAATAATTAAACTGAGAAAACTAGGGTGGATCCAAACAAAATCTTGGTCGTGAAAGTTTTGAGCAAATAGCTAAAGTGTCTAACAAGCAAAATGGGGCGGTAGTAATAATACAACAAAAAATACGAATGAAAATTTTACAATAATTGAAAACAAAAACTTTTTAATAAAATTTTGAACTTGAATCTGAATTAGAGCAGCAAATACATGCAAGCAAGTAAAATCGAATGATAAAAGTCAGCGCCAACAGCCAGCCCCAGCAACCACTACAACAATCAATCATCTTGTGGACTAAATCAACTACAACAGTCAGCATCAGCAACCACTACCCGGAAGTGGTAAGTTCATTAAGTTATCATTGAAATAATATCCTAGAGGGAATTATTAATAAATGGGCCTGTACGACCAATAACATGAAAGAAAATTTCATTATAACTCAGGTAAATTGTGCGAATCCTTCAAAGGGGCCCCCCCCCCCCCCCCAGGATAGTAATCCATATAATAATATTTTTGTAAAAACACATAAAAAAGTGAAAATTGTACTACTTTAAGGTTAAATAATAAATTATTGTTTAAAATATCAAAGAAAACACAAGATTCTATAATTTAATTTAATCCAGTCTTATAAAAAAAGGGAAAAAACACTTCCTGGACGATTTAGCAGACAAATTCGCAAACATGACTATAACAGATTCAGAATTAGTAGCTAGGATGATTGCCAGAAGTACAGCCGCGCTTCAGATTGAATTAAATACACTTGCCAGAAAATTAGAAGCACTTACCACTAATACGGCAGTGACCGAATATGAAACACAAGCCATAGTTAACGGGGTGATTTGTGATGAAACCTTGGACGTTGTAAAGTCAATGCCAACTTTCGTAGGTAAGGAAGATTCATATGTGAGTTGGCGCGAAGCAGCGCTCAATTCAATGAGTCTTTATGTGAGAGGCAGTCGAAAATATTTCGCTGCGTTAACCATACTAAGAAATAAAATAATAGGGGACGCTAACAATATCCTATCCAATCATGGAACAGTCCTCAATTTTGATGCCATTATAAGTAGACTCGATTTCGCATATGCGGATAAGCGACCAGTTCACATACTGGAACAAGAGTTAGGAATTATGAGGCAGGGTAGTAAGCCAATAATAGATTATTACAATGATATAAACCACAAACTACCGCTATTAATAAGTAAGACCATAATGACCCATGGCAATAATACCGAAATGACAAAGGAAATTAATAAAAAGAACAGGCAGCATGCCCTCAGAGTTTTTATAACAAGCTTAAGAAGCCCATTAAATGATATTTTATTTTCCCTATCACCCGAAGATCTTCCAAACGCCTTAGCCAAAGCACAAGAAATAGAACCAAATCGTATGAGAACGAATTTTGCTGAACAATTCTATAGGACAGAAAAAGGTGGTTCGTCAACACAGAAACCTTTTAACTATTCGAGGAACAACCTTAGGTTCCCGCAAAGGGATAATGCAGCTAGACCGAATAGTGGAAGCTATCGGCCCCGTCATCAACCCCAACCAATGGAGGTGGATCCTTCATTGTCAATGCTTAGACAGAATAACTATCCCAGGCAAAACCAAAATCCTGGAAACTTTAATCGATATCAAAATAACCAAGGAAACTTCACCAATAACTATGTTCATCCAAGTTATTCAGATCGCCCCAATTTTAAGCAACCGCCGCCCAAAAGACAAGCTAATACTAACCAATTTAGTAACCAACCGAACTATAAGGCACAAAGGATTAAAGGAACAGAACTGCCCCACATATTCAGAACAATCAGAAGTACTAGAAGAACAGTAAAAATCTTATTGGATACAGGAGCAACGTGTTGCTACTGCACACCCAACACTTTACCCAATAGGAAAAAGTTAGAAATAGCTAGAAGAGTAAAAACTATTAACGGATAACACATTTTTCAGAAGCTATAATATTCGGTATAAAAACCCGATTCTACGAGTTCGCGAATTTAGAAACAGATGTCTTGCTAGGAATGAGTTTGCTTTTCAAAGCAAAACCCAGATTGATTTAGATAAACTGAAATAAAAAATTGAAATAAAGTTAGACCAAGAAGGAATTTTAGCTGTGAATAAAATTAAAAATTTATTAAAGGATCAAGTGGAACTAATGCAACCAGACTTTGGACGCATCGAACGACGCAATAGGCGCGGTTCTACAGCAAGAAGGAAAACCAATCACCTTCATTTCAAAAACCTTAAACAGCACAGAGTCAAATTATGCCACAAACGAAAAGGAGCTTTATGCTATCGTTTGGTTATTAAAGACATTGAGAAACTATTTGTATGGAGTATCTGACTTAGAAATTCATACAGACCACCAACCACTTACCTTTGCAATTTCAACAAGAAATCCAAACTCAGAGATTAAAAGATGGACTTCATTTATTATAGAAGAATTTTCCCCTAAAATGGTATATAAACCAGGAAACGCAAACGTCGTTGGGGGCGCATTGTCCAGACAATTTGTAAATAACCTTTCCAATCTACATCAACCGACGACACCCAACATTCGTGTTAAAGGACCTTACACGAGGCAATAAAAGAAACGCCGAAGCCATTGAATGAATTTAAACAAGTTTTATTAGGAAAAAATTCAAAATTCACAATTCACGAATGTGTAAGGAATTTTGATAAAATAAGGCATATAGTAGAATATGGCACAGTAGACAATTTAATAAGAATTTTAAAGAGTTTTTACAACCCCATTTAGTAACAGGAATCCATTACACACCAGAAATTTTATACGAAATCCAACAGCCAATAAAAGACAACTTTATAAACAAATTCGTCTTCACTAGGAAGTTTCCTATAGATATAATTAATACAGATGACCAAAAGATCATAATTGAGCAAACCCATACAAGAGCTCATAGGAGCTATATCGAAAATCACAAACAAATCTGCGATATGTACTATTGGCCAAAAATGAGGAAAGAATTTAAGCAATTCATTAAGAGTTGCGACATTTGTAATAGAAATAAATACTGCAGAAATCCTCAGACGGTACCTATTAGAGAGGCTCCAATTCCTAAGAAAGAGGAGGGGCAGATCCATATAGACATTTTTTATGTTCAAAAATTAAAATTCATAACATGCGTTGATTCTTATTCAAAATTTTTAGTTATTAAGCAAATTGAGGATAAACTTAAATTTGATGAAAAAATCATGGAACTGCTCATAAACTTCCCAGTAGCAAAAAAAGATCACTTTACATAACGAGCCAGGATTCACCACGCAGCAATTTAAAAGTTTAATGCAAAGGTTAGAAATCGAACTATATTTCTGTAGTCCTCGACACAGTGCCACAAATGGGGAGGTCGAGAGTACATTCAACTCTACTCGAGATGTCCAGATGCATTAAAGAATTCCATTTAATTAGCGATGTTGAAGAAATTTACAGAGCTGTTTAACAATACAATATATCGATACACTCCGTTACTAATGAAAACCCTTTCGAGATCCTGTATAATAAAAAGAGACATGAAAATATAGAAATCCTCCTGAAAAAGCTCAGGAGAAAATGCTAAAAAGAAACAACCCCAATGGCATAAAAAATTATAAAGGAAATGATATAGTGTATGAAAGATTAATAGGTCAAAGAAACAAGATGAGTCCTAGGTATAGGAAACAAAAGATTAAGGAAGATTTAGGTAATAAAGATAACCTTAAACCATGAAAATACATATTGAATACTTATCAGAAAATGCTACTTTTCATCATATTGAAATATATGGCGAACTTAGGTTTTCACGACCGTTTGGTTGGATTGTACAAATACGAATGTCTCGTTTTATTACTTCAAAAATGGCGTTATGCCTAAGCTTCAACGAATAAAATACAGCGAGTCATACTTACGAGTAATTACAACGAAACTTAGGTGGTAGTTACATCTAGTTACATTTACGTCTTAACAACTAAATCTTAAGGTCTAGTTACGCACATGCACACGTTTACACTTTACTATGCCTTACAACTCGGCCGTCCTGACGCATAGAATCCCCTGATTCTACGGTGGCCTGACTCGAAGCAAAGTTGCACCACGGTTTTAAGTTTGCAACCGACCACGTACCTTTATAAGGTATCTGGGTTTGCTGAAACCCCTCTACGTCTTCTACTACATATCGGTCATTTTCTAACACTTGAGTTATTTGATATGGTCCCTTAAACTTTGGGATTAACTTACTGGACACCCCTACCTGAGAGTTAACATTCGCTACCACTACATAGTCCCCCACGGTAAACTTACGTGGTTCTTGTCGTTTATGGTCTGAGTACTCCTTATTATATCTTTGCGCTTTTTTCTGTGCAACCGCTGCTTGTTCTCTAACTGCTTTTCTATCTACCTGTCTTGACAATTGATGTGGGTCGAGCACGTTCTCTCTTAGACTGTCTATAACCTGCCCCTTTTGCCGTACCCCGAACAATAATACGCTTGGTCGCTCTTTGACTGCTCTGTGTACAGTGTTATTCATTGCATGCTCGGCTGACTCCAACACTTTATCCCAGCTCGTATCTTTTCCACTATCTATCATTTTCGCAATCATCGGGCCTAAACTCTTGTTTACTATTTCCACTTGGCCGTTTGCCTGCGGGGAGTTTGTCGCGACTCTTATATGTTCTACATTGCTATTTTCCAAAAATTCTTCGAACTCCCTGGAAGTGAAACAAGTTCCTCGATCTGACACCACGTACTTCGGCCTGCTATACGCTCTAAAATAATCTCGTAACGCTGTGACCGCTTCCTTAGATGCCGTCGTCTTAGCTGGATAAAGGCGAACAAACTTTGTAAAGGCATCTATGACAACTAATACGTGTTTATTTTTCGTGCACTTGCTATGAATCGGCCCATAGTGGTCAACGTGAACCATTTCGAAAGGCATATTTCCTTTAGGTATCATATGCAAAAGCCCTTCCTTTTTGCCGCTTTTATTTGAAAATGCTATGCACTTCAAGCAATTTTCGATGTGCGTCGTCGCTTTCTTTCTCATACCTGGAAACCAGTAACTTTTCCCTACAGTCTCTACTACCTTGTCTATGCCTAGATGGCCCATCTCATCATGATATTTGTACAGAACGTGGTGTTCCATAGCTTCCGGTACGTAGAAAAGTAAGTGTTTGTCTTTCTTTTTGTAGACTATACCATTTCTCATCTCATAGTTGCTATCTTCCGTGACTTCTAACTCCTTTTTAATACTACTTATACGACGATCTCTACTTTGACTTATGACTAAATTTTCCTCAAAAGTGTTCGCGTGAATAAGCAATACGTTGTTTACCCTACTTAGTGCATCGACGTGCTGCATTCTTTTCCCTTCTCTGTGTTCGAGCTGGTAATCGTAATTTTGCAGCTCTAACGCCCACCTCGCTATTCTGGGATTCACCTCTTTTTTATTCAGTGTTAAAGTCAAAGAATTACAATCGGTTATGATTTTAAACTTTATACCTTGTAGATATATCCTAAACCTTCTTAGTGCGTACACTATCGCTAGCGTTTCTAACTCGAAACTGTGGTATCTTGACTCTGTGTCCGTTGTGCGTTTGGAAAAATAGAAAACCGGATGTAGTTTTCCGTCACTCTTCTTTTGTAACAGTATCGCTCCAAATCCCGACGCACTTGCGTCACAGTGTAGTTCGGTTGCGTCACAAGGGTCGTAGATCGCCAGCAGCGGGGACGCCACCAGTTTCTTCTTAAGCTTGTTGAAGGATTCTATTTCTGTCTTACCAAATTGAAATTTTTTATCTTTTTTCGTAAGGTCGTGTAGGGGCTTGGCTATAGTCGAAAAATCTTTAATAAACCTTCGAAAGTATGAGCACAGACCTAAATAGCTTTGAACTTCCTGAATTTTGGTGGGTACAGCGAAGTTTTCTATTGCCTTTATCCCTCTTTCGTCCGCTTGGATGCCTTTGCCCGTTATTACGTATCCTAGATACGATACTTTTGACTGCAGGAACTCGCACTTGTCAAGTCTCAGCTCTAAATTATTTTGTACGATTCTTTGGAAGACTTTTTCTAATATTTCTAAATGTTGTTTTATACCTTCCGTTGCTATCATAACGTCGTCGAGGTAAACTATAATTTCCCCGCTTCGGATCATGTCTGCGAAAACTTTGTTAACGAACCTTTGAAATGTCGCGGGAGCATTTTTCAACCCAAACGGCATTCTCAAAAATTCGTATTGTCCCAGAGGCGTGGTAAATGACGTATACTTAATTGAGTCTTCATGTACGAAAACATGAAAAACCCCGTTCTTTAGATCTAACTTTGTAAATACTCTCTTATTTACCAATCTGTCGAGCAAATCATCGATCAGTGGTATCGGATAACTATCTTTGACCGTAACTTTGTTCAGCTTTCTGTAGTCGACACACAAGCGAAGATCACCTGTCTTCTTTTTAACCAGCACTATCGGCGATACAAACTCCGATTCACTTGCACGTATATACCCTTTTGCTAAGTATTCGTCTAATATCTTTTGTAATTCAACTTTTTCAGTATATGACAATCTTCTCGGAGCGCAGGCAAACGGCTTATCACTCTCTAGAACCAAGCGTATTTCTTTTTTAACAAAAGGCTCGTCTAACTTTTCCGAATTAACGTAGATTTTGCTAAACATGTCTTCGAACGACTTCTTTTCCGTACATGTTAGCTGTTCGCCTACTTTGAGATCGAAGTTTCTTTCTTCGTACATGTCTATTGCCATAATTTCGTTTATAGCTTTACTAAACCCACCAGCAACATCGGACTCAACTTCGCTCACAACTTCTAAATTGTTCACTACATCGTCGGAATCATTATTCACCACGTTTGAGATACTTGCCTTCACAACATCGTCTTCTTTGTCTATTCTCCTGTCCATAAACTCAACATTTCCTATCTTAAGCTTTGCGTCGCTGGCATTAATAAAATCTCTCCCCAGTATCACTGAATATCCAACCGACCCACTAGGAACAACTAGAAGTTCAACTAAAACATTTTTATTCAAAACTTTAACATAACACTTAATTTTTCCGAAAATATTCAAAATTGTATTGTTCAACCCATAGTACGACTCTGTCACTTCTTCTAACTTCACTCCTGCAGGTATTACCTCTTGTTTTGCTAAGCTAACTGGGCTTCCTGAGTCAACTAAGCATTCTACAAACATACAAGTATTAACATGTGCATATACACTTAATTTAAAATAACTTACAAAATTATTTTTATTCCTTTTGTACTGGTTACATTCCGTGGCGTAATGTCCTAGGCCTCCGCACGCATAGCATGAACCAGCTTCCCTCTTGGCTTTTCTGCAGTCTTTAGCATAATGTCCGGTGCAATTACAATTATAGCACCTCAGCCTCTCTTCAGTGCGGACTCGTTGGGGTGGACGCTCGGGTAAGGTAACGAAGCGGAAGGCGCGAAGCATGTCGTTCGGCGAAATAAAATTTTGAAGCCGCGCCTGGTTTTGGAGCTGTTCGTCGGGGATGCCGTCGACCAAGTAGTCGGCAAACTCTTCCTCACTTAGACTCAATTCACAGCCAAGTACACATTTAACATTAAAATAGCTTGCAAAGCTTTCTTCACGAGACCAAGTACGCTTCTCGAATTTACGGCGGCGTGCAAGTGCGTTTTCGCCAGACCTGAACACCGACTTCATTTCACTAAGGAGCTCGTCCACGCTTTTGGGGTACGAAACTTTAGCGTTGTACCACGCTAGTGCAGCACCTTTCAGCTTGAGATGAATAGCCACGCCCAACATGGCGTCATCGATCTTCAATACGTCGCGATAATGTGCTATCTGGTTGAGCCACACAACAAACCCGTCGCCGCCGTCATACGTCGGAATTATTTCTTTCAGAGTGTCGAACGAAACGTTGTTTTTGTTTTTGTCTGCAGCTGCCGTCTGATTTCTTTCGAGGAAATCCTTTTGAAGCTTTAACAGTTCTAACTCTTTTTCCACAAGCTTTAACTTAATCGTCGCCATTTCAGAGTCGTCGTGTTCAGTTACGGGTCTGCTCGCCATGTCACTCTCACCGTCTTGCACATATCTTATTGGCAAGTTGCCGAAATTCCCGCTGCAAACGTGCGCCACACCGCTTTGAATTATCACGCCATCGTTGTTGTCGAAACCCGTTGCTCCACTTATACCACGCTGTTGCAAACCGCTACCGGAACCGTTGCCGTTAATTGTTCCGCTTCCATCGTTCCTTCCGTTGTTCTCGACGTTATTGTTCGCACCGTTGTTGTTCGCACCGTTGTTGTTCGCACCGTCGTTGATCGCACCGTTGTTGTTCGCACCGTTGTTGTTCGCACCGTTGTTGTTGCCGTTTTTACTGCCGTCGTTACTGCCGTTGTCACTACCGCTGTTTTCTTCTTGTACAGCTTGTACATCTCGCACAGCTATTTTGTCGTTGTCGCCTTCACGGCCATCTGCGATTTTTTTCTTACTTGGAGCTTTGTCTTTTCTACGCCGTTGTTGTACAGATGCGTTTGCGCTTTCATCGTCGCTCAGACTTTCGTTGTCCGGAATATCGTCCCCTTGCGTGCCCGGACAGATTCCGCGCGCTTCGGCGGACAGCTCACTGAGCCTTGCAGCCAACGAAGCTTTGGCGCCGCTAGCGTTGACGCCCACAGCAGCGCACCAAGCTTTGAGCTGCATCAGTGAGTATTTTTCCGCGTTTATTAGTTCGCGTTCCGTTTGGCAATACATAGCGATTTTTTATCAAAATTAACCGTGTTTTAATTAAAATGTACGCTGGGCCAAAGACCACTTCTGATGAAATATATGGCGAACTTAGGTTTTCACGACCGTTTGGTTGGATTGTACAAATACGAATGTCTCGTTTTATTACTTCAAAAATGGCGTTATGCCTAAGCTTCAACGAATAAAATACAGCGAGTCATACTTACGAGTAATTACAACGAAACTTAGGTGGTAGTTACATCTAGTTACATTTACGTCTTAACAACTAAATCTTAAGGTCTAGTTACGCACATGCACACGTTTACACTTTACTATGCCTTACAATATTAACGTTCTTTGCAACCTTACCAACCTCACCTTCTTCTCTAATTTAATAATTGAAACTAGGGAATTAATGAATGGAAAACGAAATCATTTTAACACTGAGGAAAATTCACTGCAGTCGCAATACAAGGAAATGAACTTAGAACTGGAACTAATTGACAATCTACTCGGGCAATTGACCAAGACAAATTTCAGGAACAAAAGAGGTACATGAAATTACCAAACATGAACATGAACAGATAACACTGACCGACTTAATGGATGTATCTAAATTTAAGATTTTACAAAACAATGATGTCATAGTAGTTCATATAAAATATCCGCTAATTCAAAAAAAAAGTAAACTTTATGAAACCAGATCAATATCTCAAATGGATGGAAGACTTTTAATTGAAAAAGAAATTGTTAAAAGCAGAAATAGCTGCTATAATGTTGAAACTTGTAAACCCGAACTAAATACTAATTTTTGTAGATTAAATAAAAAACATCTTGCTTTTTAAATTTGTTAAATAATAATAAAAGAATAAAGATCTAGATATAATAAAAGAGCGAGCGATATTGATATCAGGAAAGCACATTGTTGACGGGCAAAAAATAGACGGAGTTTACCTTCTAACTTTTAAAAACACAACCAAGATCGATAATGTAACATTTGAAAACCCATCGGGGATAATTTTGGATTTCTTGAAAAACTATAAATTAAATAATTATAAAGTTTTCCAATATCTTGAAAGCTCAGACGAAGAACTTAAATTTAAGAATATAAATTTTATAAATTCATTTAGACAAGAAACTAAAAGGCAGCCAATAGTCTATTCCGCTCTATCCCTTCTTACCGTTTCTGTTACTATATATATATTTTATGTAATAATCAAAAAATTAAAAGACACCTTTGAAGTAAGAAAATTGGAAATGAAAGAAAAATTGTATGACGAAATGTTAAGTAAGATTAAAAAAAAAATCTGAGGAAATGGAAAGAAACGGGACGTTTCAAATTTAAGAAAGAGGGAAGTTATATCACCATTTATTTCAAGCTTTACATAGGAAAAATTCCAAGATTGCATTTATCAAAACATTTGTAAGTTTTGTTGTTGTTTCCCACGGTGCACCTTTGCGCGTGTGGAAATAATGCTGACGCTATGTCTACTACTTGCCGAAATGGAACGGTCACGTTGCATTGAAATGTGCCCATGACCATTTCCCCGTTATTTGCCAACACTTTGTAAGTTTAGTTCTAAGCGTGCTTTCAATGAATAAAGTTGAGCGAAGGCTCATAAAACAAATAAAACATTTTTTTTCTTTTGCCGCCAGGCAAGACTCTTAATTTTTACACCGCACACTACACATTACATCACACATTACCACCTGTCAGTCAGTTGTACACACACATATAATCTGTCGTTTCTGAGCCGATTCGAACGCATCCTATAACCTCGCTCGAGTTTTCTTCATAAGAATTGTTAAATCCCTTTTAATTTGTGTGTTGTGGTTTAATTAAAAAAAAAAAACGTGCATAAAAGTGGTAAGCACCCATTTAACCATTTGTGTATGGTCCTCCATCGCCTCATCGAACGGCTGTGGAAAAACAAAAAATTTACAGTCCACTAACATAACCAGAAAACCTAAATTAAACTGTCTAAACAAGCAAAAAACAAAAATCTTTGAAAAAAAATCAGTGGCTTAAAAGAAAAGTACATATAAAGTCATGCATGCATATCTATATAGTTTCAAACAATAATTGGGGCGCGACGCTTAACAAAATACTAAATTTACAACAAGAACCAACCACCGGGCGCGCAACAATTAAAATACTAAAGGAAAACAAAGAAACTAAGGAGACTCAAAGAAGCTGCGGTACCCGCCTTTTTAAAATTGGCATAGGTCCGGTGGTCCACGGAGACAAAATCAGCAGGCCTATCAATCGAGATGATTATGGGTAGGTCTGATGCAAGGGGTAGCAAAGGTCGCCACGTTATGCTACTTATTAGACCTGCTCTAGCTATTGTTAGGTCAGGCGAGCTGCTGCAAATACCCATAATCCTGATTGAGGCGTCATCTGCTCTGCCAAATCATTTCCCCTACGATCAGCTGGTAGGCATTAGTGTCACAGATAGTGGTGCGGGCACCTATGTCAGGGTGATATCCTGATGGGCAGCAGGTGACAGGGGGTATATAAACGTTGAATATTTAAGCTCAACATCGCGTGACCGGAGAGCTATTCCTCTACATTCTAAGGTAATATCCTTGCGGTCGATGTCTTCTTCGATGAGACGATACTGCACTGTGTGATGGGTGATGAATGCTAAGCCACCACCAGTACCTCGCTCGCCATCCTTGCGATGCACAGTGTACCCGTTGCAACTCAACAAGGCAGACCAGAACACACACGAAAATGGCACCAACCTTGGTACGATTTGCACTAGGCTGATGCGGCATTTCGGCCACGATATAGCTTGACACACGGAGCACACTGTGTGGGGTACCAGGAGCTGCTGGCGCCATCTATGTCCCTCCCTGTGGCCTTTTAGAGGAGCGTCGCCTGCTGTGGGATTTTAAACGAGACGACATTACTATTCATATTTTCACTGAGCGTCAGCCCCTTAAGTTGGTGTGCATTCGTAGACGAATTTTCCCCGAATTTTCACTATAAGCCTGTACAGAGAATAATGTAGCCAAGGCACTTTGTATTCAGTTATTTAGTAATCTAGAAGCCTATAGCAGACGAAACCGTTCACATTCATCGAGAGTCACCACAAAATCATTAACACGTTAACTGTCCACAGCCCATATATGGGCTGTGAACGGAAAGTGCCTGCAGTCCACAGACCATATGTGGGCTGTTCATCGATACAATTTTCAAGAGCTCTAGAATTGTGGACGTTGAGAGAACATCGTTTATTTGACTTGAACTTCACAGGACAATCTTTAAAGCTATTTATATATATGTTAAAAGATGTAGATATTTATTTTTATTGGGGTTTACCCAAAATACACCGATTGTTAAAAAAAAAACGGACGTGCGAGGCATTCTCAGTATCTGCTTTGGACAGTTAACGTGTTAAATTTAGGAATCAAATCGTTCTATCTCAGTCAGGTATCTGCAGTATAAACACCAAAATTTTGTTTCAGACGCTTATTCGACACACCATTATAATAGACCAGTTTAACCGTAACCGACTCGCAAAATAACACTAGGTAGGATAACGAATTGCATGTAAAGCAACATCACTAACTCGGAAGAATAAATGAGTGGATCAACTCGGCAAAATGATATCCGACCTGAACTGTAGTGTAGTGCAATGAAAAAACTGCACCTAAGAGAATACATGGGCAATTTCAGTTTAATACCAAATCCATCTTTATTTGCATAGTATTTGTTGCGGCACAAGAGCCCTCAGCGGGTTAAATTATAGCAGTAGCAGCGTCAGTTGGGTCGCTGCCCATATTGCACTTAGTAATAGGTAGTAGCGGTCGGTATTATTTTGCATGTCGCTGCTAATCGATAGCATATGTAAAAGTGCGTACATAAATAATGGATTTTCGGCACGACAAATATTACACCAGCACTCACTATTGATGCAGCACAAATTGCAAGCGTTTTCATACCTACATACATATGTGCATACGTACATAGTGGAATGGCATCAGGCTGCAGTTAAATCACGCCACCCAACACCCGCTATTCACCGTCTGTTAGTTGTCTACATATACAGTTCACAAAATTCATTCGCTTTTCGTTGCTCAACCACGCACTACTAGTTATTTCTTCGCTGTCGCATTGATACATTTTTATCTTAACCAATTACCTATTGTATTAATCATCAATAAATATTTTCCAAGTACATAGTACTTTCGGTTCGTTAGATTTCGCAAGGGCTAAGGAAAACGCTCCTAGCTCCAACATACTGGTCCTTCGAGTCCGATTACGCCCGGCTCATAAAATTTCGCATATTTTCGTCATCGTCATAAATTCTAATTTTTTTTTTTCGTTCGTAATTTGGTCGTTAATATATCTGATATCGACCAAGAAGATACAAGGAAACAGTGCAAGCTCCTCGGAACCGCGAATTGCGTGAAGTCCGTGTAAAAAAGAGTCAGCGGTTATCACTAGTAAATCGCTTGAAAGCTCTTGAATTACGTCGGTTCAATTTAGCGCGTGATCAGCACTGCACATAGAGGCCAAACTGGCGCTAATCGACCGCTACTACGATTTGTTCGAGGAGGTACAAACGCAGCTGGAGATTTTAGGCGAAACCCAGCTGAATGAAGAGCATCACCTTCCCATGGACGAAAGCTATTGCAGCGTCAAGGCTCTGTACAGTGAAAGGCTCTCATTTTTGCGCACCAACTAATCTGATATGCAGTTGAACAGTACCTAGAATACACCACATCTTCATTGCGACAAAAAATAAATTTGCCGAAACTAAAACTAACGACATATTCCAGTCGCATCTTCGACACCTAACGCATCACCAACTCCACCGAAATCAATCTTCGTAGCATTGCTGATGTCATAACTGCCAACATGCGGGCCATGCAGTCGATGGCAACTTTCACTCAAAGTAGTAATGAGCTACTGCTTCACTTGGTTGTTTCAAAACTCGACCATGAAACACATGTGAGATGGGAAGAATAAGTGGCTGCCAAATGGGATCGGCAAACACAGCAGGTCTCACTCAAATACCAACATCTTGATATCATCTATCGCAGTTTTTTGCCAACCAAATCGCCTCGGTCACCTAAACCAAGATCGTCATCGCAACCGAAGTCTCGGCAGTCTCCACAGCAGTTGTTGTTTATCGCCACCAATCAACCAAATTGCATTTATGCGAAAGCGTTAGCAGTCATAAGACATTTAACAGTTACTTCGCGCACTTCGCAAAAAGATTCCATTAGAAATCACTGGCATAGGATTATGCGGATCAAGACCACAGTTCCTATGCAAAGTCTAGATACGCTCTCAATACACAGCGAACATAATCCACATCAAGCACCATCCAATCTAACTGTTGATGAAATTGAGTGCGAACAATTTTTTGCAGAGACGACAAAGAGATGCCCCAACAATAAGCTCGTTCGTTTGCCGTTTAAGGAATCACCACAGATGTTGGGCAGTTCTAGTGACATAGCAGTAAAACGATTTGTGTCCATCGAAACCAAACTTCATCGCAGCAAATGTCTCGAGAGAAAATATAATTCCTTCTTGAAATAATACTCCGATCTTCATCAGTTAATTCGCGTACCTCATATTGGTAGCTTCGTAAACTACATACCACACCCTGCAGTAGTGAAGTTAGATAGCAGCAAAACTAAATTTCGCGTCGTGATCGATGCATCATGTAGCACATCCAACGGCAAGTCACTCAACGACATTCTTTGAATTGAACCTACCATACAAGATGACTTATTTTGGATTATCATCAGATTCAGAAGGCATACATTTGTGCTGATGGCTAGCGTTACAAAGATGTACCGACGAATCATCGTAGACAAGAAAGACGTACAATGGCAATGCATTTTGTGGCGCGATGAGATAACTGTCCGTATAATCACATATCAGTTACAAACAGTGACTTACGGTACGGTATGTGGGCCTTACTTCGAAACAAAGTGTATGCAGCAGCTGGCGTGCGAACACATGGCATTGCATCCAATAGGCGCTCCAGCTATCTATAATGATATGTATGTAGATAATCTGATGACGGGTGCCTTCACCTTTGAAGAAGTCGCCGAAATCAATAAGCAGGTCATCGAGATAACAAACAATGGGGGATTTCGTTCGTATCTAACGATACACGCATCATCGCAGACGTACCAGAAGCAGATCGTGGAGAGATCATACAGCTACATAGAGGCATTCGGACTGATGTGGTCCCCATCGCAAGATCGTTTTTTGTTTCACTACACATCACCACCATCATCATCGAAAGTGAGTAAGAGAACCATTCTTTCTCACATCATGATTTATTGTCACGTGCAAGGTTGTGTTGCAGTAATTATAGAACTTTCATCTAAATTTGGATGAAAGTGTTCCTCCTTGCATATACACGCAATGGGAGTCATTATGCGCAAAATTGTTAGTTATCGAAAATCTTCGAGAACTAAGGTTAGTAACTTTCCATGCGTTTGCAGATGCCAGTACAAGAGCACATGGAGCTTCCATCTATTTAGCAACGAGCTCTAGTTCGTCACATTTGTGTGCAGTGTCCAAAAAGTTTACATCGCTACTTTTAAATATGTTTCAACACCAAGCAGTACATCTTGAGCTGGTTGTATTTCTGAAGACTTTTTTTCTCGTTTGTGAACACACAGCTTTTTATAGATTTCATATTATTAAATTTTTTTTCAAATAATGTTGTAAACTTCTTGGAGGATATTACTTACTGGCCCGAGCATCGTTGGTCTCCTTGGCGTGGGGATGAGGCTTAAATGTTGGCATGGTTACTCCTTTCGAGGACTTCCATGCCACCACGAACTAAGAGGGAGGCTCCATATAAGAATCAATGTAGGACCCGATCTTGCACGGCTTCTTATGTGGAGAGTACCGCACCAACATCTCCCATTTCCCCACACCTTGCATCCCTCCTAGTATCTCCCAGCTCTCCTTCCTCTCTAGCTAATTCTCCCCCTAATCCAAAGTGTTAAGCGGCACCATGCCCAGGGGATCTAAATTCCGGCTGTATTTTAACGGCACCTCCCTGACACCGGGCCACCTCAGGGAGTAAATTTGGCCTTACCGCAGCAAGGAGCGCTGTCGTGGTGTACCATCCATTTTCCCCTTTTATATCTTTAGACCGCTACGCTTGCCTCGTCGAGTAGGCGGTCGTACGACCAAGATGAATAAGACTTTTAAACAACAAACACAAAAACCCAATCTTTCCCATCTCGGGGCAGGACTTTGCAGGCGCGAGCGCCTAGCACAAAAATTTCCTGTCCACCATCTCGGGGCAAGAATTCGCAGGCGCAAGCGGCTAATGCGCCGCTTCGCTACGATAGGGGCTCTTCCGGGCTGGAGGTGAGTGTTACACCGGCCCGTGACTATGGGTGTTATGGCGGGGCCTAGCACCAGTAAAGCTGCGGGGTTTGTGCCTACATTCATTCCCACGACAGTCGGTTCTACGTACCGGAATGACCCGGGTTTCACCCGGCCAAGGACTGTTGTTTGTCTGTCTCCCCTAGAGCAACTCCTTGCAACAGGGTTGCTTCACCTCTTTCTGATCAGGGCTGGCATCGAGCCTAACCCTGGTCCAGAAACCTATTTTTGCTGCGTTTGCCAGAAAAAGCTCCATCCGAACTCCACTTCGGTAAGGTGTAATTCGTGCGACGGATGGAGCCATCTTAAGGTCTGCTCAGGCCTTAAGATCCATAAGGAGTGGTCCACAAACTATGTGGCCCCATGTTGTTCGCACCCTAAGGCGCCCATAGCCTCTACGGCTCCCCTAGTTGCACCTAGTGCACCCGTGCCTAGCACCGGCAGAACCTCTACGGTTCGCAGGAGCACACAACAACATGGACGATCCCCTCCCCCCCCCCCACAACCTAGCTCCGCCACCCGTGTGGGGAGTAGCCAGCAGCTCCTGGTGCCCCACACAGTCTGCTCCGTGTGTCAGGCTAGGATATACCGGAATGCGACATCAGTCAGGTGCAATTCGTGCCAAGGCTGGTGTCACTTTCGAGTATGTTCTGGTCTGCGCACCACACGTGAATGGTCGGGTGACTACCTGGCTCACTGCTGTAGAGCCTTGCAACCGCACGCGCCAGTGGCGGCGCTGCCAAACAACACCTTAAGGCAGCCCAACGTGCCAGTGCATGTGCAGCAGGGACCAGGTGGGCAACATCACCCTTCCCCCACACCACTCTTCGCGACGACTCTACCGAGGCAAACGAGACTTCTTCAACTGAACTGCAATGGGCTGCAGGGCAAGATTGAGGAGATAACCGACTTTATGAGTCGGCATAATCTGTCAATAGCTGCGATCCAAGAAACGAAACTGCACAGCAACTCAACCCTGTTGAGTTGCAACGGCTACAATGTGCATCGTAAGGATCGCGAGCGAGGTAATGGTGGTGGCTTAGCATTCATCACCCATCACACAGTGCAGTATTGTCTTATTGAAGAAGACATCGACCGCAGGGGCACTACCTTAGAATGTCAAGGAATAGCTGTCCGATCAGGCGATGTCGAGCTCGAAATATTTAATATTTATATACCCCCTGTCATCTGCTGCCCGGCTGGATATCACCCTGACATAGGTGCGCTCCTCAGAGGTGAAAACCGATTGGTAGTTGGTGACTTCAACGGGCACCACGATCTATGGCATTCAAGCCTACCAGCTGATCGTAGGGGAAATGATTTGGCAGAGCAGATAGACGATTCGACATTCTGCACGATGAATGATGATGCCCCCACCAGGATTATGGGCAGTTGCAGCAGCTCGCCTGACCTAACAATAGCTAGCGCAGGTCTGATAAATAGCATAACGTGGCGACCTATGCCATCGCTTGCATCCGACCACCTACCTATAATCATCTCGATTGACAGACCTGCTGACTTTGTCTCCGCGGACCACCGGACCTATATCAATTTTAAAAAGGCTGACTGGGTCAGGTTCGCGGAGTTCACCGGAAATGCCTTCAGGTCTCTTCCTACACCCACTGACGTTCGAAAAGGCGAACAGAAGTTCCGCAAGGTGGTTGCGTCAGCTGCGGCTCGCTTCATTCCGGCAGGGAGGATCCCCGAGATCCGTCCCAAATTCCCGGCCGAAGCGGCCGCTCTAGCGAACAAACGCGACCACCTTCGCCGCTCCGATCGCCGAAATCCGAACATCCAGGATTTAAATGTGGAGATTCGGAGGCTGGTGGACCAAAACAAGCGGAACAAGTGGGAAGAACATTTGAAGTCCTGTAACCTGGTCACGGGTGTTGGTAAGCTCTGGTCTACCGTGAAGTCCTTATCCAACCCGACGAAGCACGACGACCGAGTGGAAATTTCATTTGGGGATCGTGCCTCGTCTCACCCGAGAGATGCGCGAGCTATTTTAGCCGACAATTTATACTGCATCCTTCGGGAGATAGGACCAACCCACGGAAACTACCGAACAGCAGCGCGCCTCTTACCTTCACTTGTGGGGAGGTAAAGGAGGTCATCGGGAAGGCGAAAGCCTCCAAGGCCATTGGCCCTGACGGGCTAAGCGGGTTGATGCTAAAAAATTTAGGCCCCGCGGGAGTAGAGTTCCTCACAGGGATCCTCAACTTGTCCATGGCCACCCTCATCATTTCTGACATCTGGAAGGTTGGGAGGGTGGTCCCACTGCTGAAACCAGGGAAACCGGCCGACAAGGGTGAATCCTATCGACCGATTTCCCTGCTTTCACCTGTGGTAAAGACACTTGAGGCCCTACTCCTCCCGCATTTTACATACCACCTTGGGTCGGCTAAGCATCAAAATGGCTTCCGGAAAGTGCACAGCACAACAACAGCACTTAATGCCATAAACACACAGGTGAACCGCGGTCTTAACCAAAACCGCCCCTGCGAGAGAACCGTCCTAGTAGCGTTGGACCTGTCTAAAGCTTTCGACACAGTCAGCCACTCCACGCTACTAGCTGACGTGGAAGCATCAACTCTCCCGCAGGGACTGAAACGGTGGACCGCGAATTACCTGTGTGGTCGTCAATCATCAGTATGGTTTAGAGATAAAACATCGAAACCAAGGAGGATTAAACAAGGGGTAACGCAGGGTGGCGTCCTGTCCCCATCATTGTTTAATCACTATATCTCCAAGCTCCCTCATCCGCCAGAGGGAGTCACGATTGTCTCCTATGCTGATGATTGCTCGATAATGGCAACCGGCAATGTAATTGATGATCTGTGTTTGAAGGTGAACGGGTATCTCTCTGATCTTGCCCATTTCTTCACTAGCAGAAACCTGGCCTTGTCCCCTGCTAAGTCCTCGGCGACCCTTTTTACCACCTGGACGAAGGAGGTCAGGCTGGATCTTAACATCCATATCGATGGCACCCGCATTAAATCGGTTAACCACCCGAAGATTCTAGGGGTGACTTTCGAAAGCCTGCTCTCCTTCTCCGCGCACACTACCGCAATCGCCAATAGAGTACAGAGCCGCAACAATGTCCTCAAATCGCTCGCCGGCAGCTCTTGGGGCAAAGACAAAGAAACGTTGTTGGCAACATACAAGGCGATTGGCCGGCCGGTAATAAATTATGCTGCGCCAGTTTGGTCGCCGGGAACCAGCAGGACACAGTGGATGAAGCTGCAGACCTGCCAGAACGCCGCAGTCCGCACGGTGACGGGATGTCTTCTGATTTCGCCTGAGGAGCATCTCCACCAAGAGGTCAATGTGCTCCGAGTTAAGGAGCACAACTTCATGCTCAGCAAGCAGTTCCTTGCTGGATGTCACCGTTCGGGGCATCCAAATAGGCACCTGCTTGCAGTGGAGCTGCCCCCCAGGCACATTAGAAGACATCTTCTAGAACTAAAGGACGAGATCCAGCCACTCATCACGCAACCGCTGGATCCGGAGGCGTACCGGCGGGTCCTAAGCAACATCCATAGAGACACAGTCACTAACATCATTGACTCCCGCCAGGCAAATGCAGTCATCGGAGCCCAACCACAACCTGTAGCAGATGAGGAGTCCCTGCTGCCCCGTGAGTCCCGCGTCACTCTGGCACAATTACGATCTGGATACTGTAGCAGGCTCTACTCCTACCTATCCAGAATCAACACCGACATACCCAACACATGTCCGGCATGTGGAGATTATCCGCACGACGCCAACCACTTATTCACATGCCCTCTCAAACCCACTCATCTAACCCCCCTCTCGAAACTGCACGTTTCTTGGGCCTCCCCCTAGATGAGTTCGACGACAACGACCATGGGTGAATCCGCTCTTTACGGGGCGCGACTAGCCGCTAAAACAACGACAACAACAACGAGCAACTCCTCTCAGAAGATGGTGTCGGAGCGGCTCAAATTCGCTGAAAAGCGCAAGGCCGCGCCTCATATGCCCTCGATGAGGTCATCATCAAAGTGTACCGCGTGACGCTCAGCGTGCCTCTGGGGCGGGTGAAGCAATGGACGTGAACCGGAGTGGCAACCGGAACTCTCCGATGCTGAAGGCGGCGTCTCCTCCTAGACAAACCTTGCACCAACAACTCATAGGATGTTTGCGGAGGAGGAGCTGCTTCTCAGTGACGGGGTGTGTGAAGCTGACGTTACCATCGTAGCGGGAGTGGAGGAAATGGCTTTCTCGTATGAGAGTGCGGCAAATAAACCTCCATCGCCCTAAAGCAGCCTCACCTAGGTCGCCTGAGCAAAAGCGACGTTACGGCGGTACTCATTCAGGAACCTTGGGCTTGCAACTCAAGGGTACGTGGGTTGAGTGCTACCGGCTGTAAGCTTTTTGTGGAGTGTGGTAAAGGTAAAATTAGAGCCTGTATTCTGTCTAAAGCAGATTTAAATATCTTTCTTTTACCTAATTACAGTGATGGCGACGTCACGGGTATGTGGCATCTCTCCCAGAGATAGGGGGTATGCCAATCGTGCTGGGCATGCCGTACGAAGCCGAGTATCCTCCTCCCTCTATGAAGCGGTACTTGGTGTCCGGTTATGAGAGCACACATTGTGGTCGGCAGCGACGCGAATGCTCACCATGTCAACTGGGGGAGCACGGATATTAACGATCGAGGTAAGTTACTTTTCAACTACCTTCTAACAACTAACCTACTTATATGCAACAAAGGTAGGGATCCCACCTTCATTACTAGCAATCGTAAAGAAGTTTTAGATATAACTCTACGTAGAGTTAGTCTATCTGAATTGATCGAGAGTTGGCGGGTTCTAGATGAACACTCCTTCTCTGATCATCGTTATATTGAAATCGTATTGAACTTTTCTTTTACGCGCCCAAAAGTGCGCAAAAACCTAAAAAAGACGGATTGGCGCTCTTATAAAAGGTTATTTGAGGATAGGCTAACCAGCGAACCTCTTATTGAACCTAATTGTATCGTGGATCTAGAGAGCATGGTGAACGTTTTTACGCTGACCTTCTCAAATGCCCTAGATCAGGCTTGTCCTGAACCTAAACAATGGGGCAAACGTAAACACCATTGGTGGTCACGTGAGTTGGACTCACTACGTAAATATTGTAGGAAAAATTTCAACAAAGCCAAGTCTTTAGTCTCGAGCTGGTATGGCAAGAGTACAAAAAGTCTCTCCGGACCTATAAAAAAGCTTTAAGGGCGCTTTCTACCGCAAAGGAGAAACTTCTGCGGCGGCATCCAAGGTGCTTCCGAGACAGCCAGGCTAAGGAAGGTTCGCTCAGGATCCTCTAACCCGATAGGTTTCTTGCAAAGGAAGACGGTTTCGAGGGAAAGGAAACCCTTGAACTGCTGCAAAATACCCACTTCCCTGGGAACACAACTGCGGAGGAAAGAATTCCTCCGTTTATTTCTTCCAACCCCGTCAACATACTGGTTTCGGAAGAAATGGTTAAATGGGCTATCCAAAGCTTGAAACCATACTAATCTGCACGGCCGGATGGGATAATACCTGCTCAGCTAATTAAGACACTGGAGGTGTCTGGAAAATGGCTCTCTACTATTTTCAGGGGCTGTTTCAAACTGAATCACGTACCGTTGGCATGGAGAAATGTCAAGGCTGTCTTTATTCCTAAAGCCGGTAAGGCCTTTCACACTAATCCAAAGGATCTTAGCCCTATCAGTCTACCATCTTTTGCTCTTAAGGCACTTGAAAGGACTGTTACTACCGGTCCGATACCATCGACAATCAACTACTGTCTAATGACCAACATACCTACCGCAAAGGCAAATCTACTGAGACTGCACTCCATAGCTTGGTCGGCTATATTGAGAAGTCTCTCAGTGTCAAGGAGTTCTGTCTTGTAGCCTTTCTGGACATTGAAGGCGCCTTTAATAACGTGTTTCCAGAAGCTATAGCTGGCGCCGTTAGGGATCTAGGGGTTGAACGCTCACTAAGGGCTGAGGGCTAAGCTGGGTGCGAGCGAATTGACGTGCCACGTGTCGAGGAGAACGCCACAAGGTGTCCTATCCCCACTTCTGTAGAACCTCACCGTAAATACGCTACTGCGAGATACGGCATGGGGGAGCAAAAGTTGTCGCGTGCGCTGATGACGTCGCGATCGAACTCAGGGGAAAGTTTCCGCAGACATTATGCGAGCTGATGCAACGTGCGCTTCGGGAGGTATCCAAGTGGTCCACCCACTGCGGGCTCAGGGTCAGCTCAAGTAAGGTGGAACGTGTACTCTTCACGGGAAGGTATAAAGTGCCTTCGGTGACTCCACCGGTACTAAATAGTATCCGGTTAAGACTTTCTACAAGTGCCAAATTTCTACGCGTCATTTTAGATACGAAGTTGAACTGGAAAGAGAACCTAGTTCAACGTTATGAGAAGGTTGCCTTAGCCCTCTACACATGTAAGAGAGCCATAGGCAGGAAATGGGGTCTTAATCCCTGGATCTGTCGGTGGATTTTCACAGCGGTCGTCAGACCAATACTCCTAATATGGGGTGATCGTATGGTGGCCTGCATTAGAAAAAGTTAACCTCAGACTACTCACCAAGGTGCAAAGATCTAGTATGATCTGTATAAGTGGGGCGCTCAGAACCACTCCAAATGAGGCCTTGAACGCCATTTTAGACTTTCTTCTTTTAGATTTGGTTGGACAACAGATGGCAGCGATGACTGCTATGCGACTAAGAGAGACATCCCAGTGGCACCCTGAAATCCAAGGGCACTCTTGTATTTCGAACAAGTTCTGCTCTATTCCGAGCAGCACGGACCGGTGTGCTTTGACATCGGTTTCTGAAAGTAACTTTATTACTCCAATTCCAAGCAGGGAGGAGTGGAAACTTGAGTTTCATACTCCACCTGATAGCATTGTCATATATACAGATGGCTCGAAACTCGATAATAAGGTAGGAGGAGGCGTTTTCCCACGAAACCCTGTCCTGCAAATTTCTTTTAGGTTAGCAGATCACTGCAGCGTCTTCCAGGCTGAGGTCTCAGCTATCATGGAGGCGATAGAGAAGATTGGGACCGGGATTATAGGAAGGGACATCTTCATTTTTAGTGACAGCCAGGTTGAAATCAGAGCTCTGAGCTCTGTCACATTTAACTCGAACAACGCGCTGGGCTGCCGCCTATCTCTACAGGAGATGGCCAAGCAGAACAGACTGTACCTCATTTGGGTCCCTGGTCACAGGGACATAGAGGGAAACTGCATGGCAGACGAACTTGCAAGACAAGGTACGACCAAGCAGATTCTTCAGGATAAAGAACGCATTGGTATGCCGTTTGCCACTTGCAAACTGCTACTCAGGGATTGTGCATATAAACAAGCTGACAATAGATGGAGAAAAAATACGAGTAATAGGATCGGTAACGCTGCAGGCGGCTGCCACTCCAACCTAACCTAACCTACTTACTGAAGCAAAAACATTGATAGGCTAACGACAACATTAATTTTTGAGCTCAAGGCCAGTACGAGGGTTGCCTTTTATATTTTGCGCCTAATAATGAAAACACATTCAAATATTAGGGAAAATAGTTTTATTGTTTTTTAAAATATTCTCCATCCAAGTCAATACACTTCTGCATTCGCTTGAACCAATTTTCAAAGCACTTTTGCCACTCAGAAGAGGATACCTCTAAAACGAGCTGTTTGAAGGCTTCTTCAGCTCCTTCAGGCGTTGAAAAACGTTGACCTCGCTTCTTTTTTTTTAATGTTCGGGAATAAAAAGAAATCATTAGGTGCCAAATCAGGGCTGTAAGGCGGATGACCCATCAATTCGACCTTTTGACTCCTCAAAAACTCTCTTGTGTGAATCGATACGTGAGAGCTCGCATTGTCTTGGTGAAAATGATTTGTCTTCGGCGGTTGGTGTTCCTTAATTCTCCATAAACTTTTGGCAAACAAATGGTTGTATACCACTCAGAATTGACCGTTTTAAGTTTATCTAGTGGAACAGTTGCGACATGACCAGATTTTCCGAAACAAATGGTTGTATACCACTCAGAATTGACCGTTTTAAGTTTATCTAGTGGAACAGTTGCGACATGACCAGATTTTCCGAAGAAACTGTTGGATTAGGCTCGTCTTGGAACACCCATACAGTCGATTGCTGCTTTGTTTCCGGCTCATATGAATAGATCCAAGATTCGTCACCTGTTACGATGTCACAGACGTGCTTTGCTCCACCGCAGCTAAATTTCTTCAACATTTCTTTACACCAATCGACGCGAGTCCTTTTTTGGGCAATTGTCAAATTATGCGGTATCTAACGAGAACAAATCTTCTTTACGACCAAATGTTCATGCAATATTGAATGTATGATGGTCCCACTAATGGCCAAGGATGCCTCTATCTCGCGATATGTCACATGACGATCTTGTATTATCAATTGACGCACAGCATCCACTGTTTCTGGCACAACCACCGTTTTTGGACGACCTTCACGAGGAACTCGTTGTACCATCGTTTCGCAGTGGCTAAGTGTGGTGATTCAACACCAAAAGTAGAAGTAAGTTGATTGATGCACTCTTGTCTCGATAATCCACGTCGAAAATCGTAGTAAATCATTGCACGAAAATGTTCACGGGTTAACTCCAATAAGAATTTTTAAACTCACTATAAATAAACACAAATAAAACTCGTACTTGAAAACGTTATATGCAAGTTTATGGCACAAAATATCAAACTTTACGATAAAAATATCTAATTACAGCTAATCACATGTAGTGTTGCGAAGGCGCAAAATATAAAAGGCAACCCTCGTATAAGATTATATTGGAAAAAACACAACAGGCGGAGATCACCACATCTCCTCATCAGATTTCTTTCACAGCTCCACCGGCAATTGAACCCACAACCTACAACTTGCTGGACAAGTACGTAGGCAATGGACCACAGGCGGCTGGTGAGCTGCTTTTGCTTTTTACCACTTTCCTTATGTCCTATCAAACACGGCCGTCTGCCGCTATTAAAGTGAATGTGTGGTTATTGTTGTTGGGTAACACAACATCTATTTATTTATTATTGTTAGAGTTTGTTGTTTGGTGTGCTCATACATTAGAAATAGTCATATATTATTTTTGGCCTGATTTCATGAGCTCAAGGCCAGTATAAGGAAAGTATTTTGAAAAAACGACAACAATAGTCAGAAATGGTAGAAATTATAGCTATTTCGGAGATCACCACTTCTCCTCATCGGATTTCTTTCATGACTCCACCAGCATTTGAACCCACAACCTACGACTTGCTGGGCAAGTATTTCTTCGTAACGTAAATGCAACTAACATGAAAATGCTCTCCAAATTTTTAAAAAGACTCACTCCTTCTACGGAATTTAATATTTTACTTACTCAAAAACTCTTGTAAATATTATCAGTAAATTTAATTTACCTTTGCATTAGTCTAGCAGGGATTAGCCGAAGATTCATTCTTCATTCATTATTTTTCTAAATAAATTAATAATAATAGTAACGGGCCTTTTATTTATATATGTACACAATACATTTTATACGCTTATTATACGTTTATTTATTTACTCCCTTTTTCTATCTTTCACCTATTTTAATGAAATAGTTGGCAATCTTAATAAAATCAGCTGTTTATCTAACTGGCAAATTCTTGCTAGTAGTAATTTATCCAGAAAGTTTTGGCATAAGAACGCGATATCCAGTAAAATTATTATTAGTTCTTGCTGGCTTTTACTGGATAGTGAATACGAAAACAGAACTATTAGTATCATCCTAACGCACCAACTAATGCTAACGTAGGTTTGATAAAGCCTACTTAATCATTAAGTGAATTGTAACAGAGCGAGTAACATCGCCTGGTACTGTCTACAAGCTGAATGTATAACTTGTAGAAATTGTTGACCATTAATGCTTATGGGGTAGGCCGATCTAAACAGGGTTAGATCGCCGAAACAACAGTCCTTGGCCGGGTGGAACCCGGGCCATTCCGGTACGAAGAACCACACACTATGTGGCCCCATGTTGTTCGCGCCCCACGGCGCCCATAGTCTCTACGGCGCCCATAGTCTCTACTCCCCTAGTTGCACCGGTGCCTAGCCCCGGCAGAACCTCTACGGTTCGCAGGAGCACACAACAACATGGACGCTGTACTCCCACCGCCCGCCCCCCCAACCTAGCTCCGCCACCCGTGTGGGGAGTAGCCAGCAGCTCCTGGTGCCCCACACAGTCTGTTCCGTGTGCCAGGCCAGGATATACCGGAATGCGACATCAGTCAGGTGCAATTCGTGCCAAGGCTGGTGTCACTTTCGAGTATGTTCTGGCCTGCGCACCACACGTGAATGGTCGGGTGACTACCTGGCTCCCTGCTGTAGAGCCTTGCAACCGCACGCGCCAGTGGCGGCGCTGCTAAACAACACCTTAGGGCAGCCCAACGTGCAGCAGGGACCAGGTGGGTAACATCACCCTTCCGTCACACCCCTCTCCGCGACGACTCTACCGAGGCAAACGAGACTCCTTTAGCTGAACTGCAATGGGCTGCAGGGCAAGATTGAGGAGATAACCGAGTTTATGAGTCGGCATAATCTGTCAATAGCTGCGATCCTGGAACGAAACTGCACAGCAACTCAACCTTGTTGAGTTGCAACGGCTACAATGTGCATCGTAAGGATCGCGAGCGAGGTAATGCTGGTGGCTTAGCATTAATCACCCATCACACAGGGCAGTATCGTCTTATTAAAGAAGACATCGACCGTAGGGACACTACCTTAGAATGTCAAGGAATAGCTGTCCGGTCAGGCGATGTTGAGCTCGAAATATTTAATATTTATATACCCCTGTCACCTGCTGCCCGGCAGGATATCACCCTGACATAGGTGCGCTCTTCAGAGGTGAAAACCGATTGGTTATTGGTGACGTCAACTCGCACCACGATCTCTGGCATTCAAGCCTACCAACTGATCGTAGGGGAAATGATTTGACAGAGCAGATAGACGATTCGACATTCTGCACGATGAATGATGATGCCCCCACCAGGATTATGGGCAGTTGCAGCAGCTCGCCTGACCTAACAATAGCTAGCGCAGGTCTGATAAATAGCATAACGTGGCGACCTATGCTATCGCTTGCATCAGACCACCTACCCATAATCATCTCGATTGGCAGACCTGTTGACTTTGTCTCCGCGGACCACCGGACCTATATCAACTTTAAAAAGGCTGACTGGGTCAGGTTCGCGGAGTTCACCGAAAATGCCTTCAGATCTCTTCCCACACCCACGGACGTTCGTAAAGGCGAACAGAAGTTCCGCAAGGTGGTTGCGTCAGCTGCGGCCCGCTTCATCCCGGCAGGGAGGATCCCCGAGATCCGTCCCAACTTCCCGGCTGAACCGGATTTAAATGTGGAGATTGGGAGGCTGGTAGACCAAAACAAGCGGAACAAGTGGGAAGAGCACTTGAAGTCCTGTAACCTAGTCACGGGTGTTGGTAAGCTCTGGTCTACCGTGAAGTCCTTATCCAACCCGACGAAGCACGACGACCGAGTGAAAATTTCATTCGGGGATCGTGCCTCGTCGGACCCGAAGAGATGCGCGAGCTATTTTGGCCGGCAATTTATATTGCATCCTTCGGGGGATAGGACCAAGCGGAAGGTGACCAGGAGGCTGCGCAAATTACCGAACAACAGCGCGCCTCTTGTCTTCACTTGTGGCGAGGTAAAGGAGGTCATCGGGAAGGCGAAAGCCTCCAAGGCTATTGGCCCTGACGGGCTAAGCGTGTTGATGCTGAAAAATTTAGGCCCCGCGGGAGTTGAGTTCCTCACTGGGATGCTCAATTTGTCCATGGCCACCCTCATCATTCCAGACATCTGGAAGGTTGGGAGGGTGGTCCCACTACTGAAACCAGGGAAACCGGCCGACAAGGGTGAATCCTATCGGCCGATTTCCCTGCTTTCACCTGTGGTAAAGACACTTGAGGCCCTACTCCTCCCGCATTTTACATACCACCTTGGGTCGGCTAAGCATCAAAATGGCTTCCGGAAAGTGCACTGTACAACAACAGCACTTATGCCATAAACACACAGGTGAACCGCGGTCTTAACCAAAACCGCCCCTGCGAGAGAACCGTCCTAGTAGCGTTGGACCTGTCTAAAGCTTTCGACACAGTCAGCCACTCCACGCTACTAGCTGACGTGGAAGCACCAACTCTCCCGCAGGGACTGAAATGGTGGACCGCGAATTACCTGTGTGGTCGTCAATCATCAGTATGGTTTAGAGATAAAACATCGAAACCAAGGAGGATTAAACAAGGGGTAACGCAGGGTGGCGTCCTGTCCCCATCATTGTTTAATCACTATATCTCCAAGCTCCCTCAACCGCCAGAGGGAGTCACGATTGTCTCCTATGCTGATGATTGCTCGATAATGGCAACCGGCAATGTAATTGATGATCTATGTTTGAAGGTGAACGGGTATCTCTCTGATCTTGCCCATTTCTTCACTAGCAGAAACCTGGCGCTGTCCCCTGCTAAGTCCTCGGCGACCCTTTTTACCACCTGGACGAAGGAGGTCAGGCTGGATCTTAACATCCATATCGATGGCACCCGCATTCCATCGGTTAACCACCCGAAGATTCTGGGGGTGACTTTCGACAGCCTGCTCTCCTTCTCCGCGCACACTACCGCAATCGCCAATAGAGTACAGAGCCGCAACAATGTCCTCAAGTCGCTCGCCGGCAGCTCTTGGGGCAAAGACAAAGAAACGTTGTTGGCAACATACAAGGCGATTGGCCGGCCGGTAAAAAATTATGCAGCGCCAGATTGGTCGCCGGGAACCAGCAGGACACAGTGGATGAAGCTGCAGACCTGCCAGAACGCCGCAGTCCGCACAGTGACGGGATGTCTTCTGATTTCGCCTGAGGAGCATCTCCACCAAGAGGTCAATGTGCTCCGAGTTATGGAGGAGAACTTCATGCTCAGCAAGCAGTTCCTTGCTGGATGTCACCGTTCGGGGCATCCAAATAGGCACCTGCTTGCAGTGGAGCTGCCCCCCAGGCACATTAGAAGACATCTTCTAGAACTAAAGGACGAGATCCAGCCACTCATCGCGCAACCGCTGGATCCGGAGGCGTACCGGCGGGTCCTAAGCAACATCCATAGAGACACAGTCACTAACATCATTGACTCCCGCCAGGCAAATGAAGTCATCGGAGCCCAACCACCACCTGTAGCATATGAGGAGTCCCTGCTGCCCCGTGCGTCCCGCGTCACTCTGGCACAATTACGATCTGGATACTGTAGCAGGCTCAACTCCTAACTATCCAGAATCCACCCCGACATACCCAACACATGTCCGGCGTGTGGAGATTCTCCGCACGACACCAACTACCTATTCACATGCCCTCTCCACTCATCTAACCCCCCTCTCCCTCTGGTCCAACCCTGTCGAAACTGCACGTTTCCTGGGCCTCCCCCTAGATGAGTTCGACGACAACGACCATGGGTGAATCCGCTCTTTTCGGGGCGCGACTAGCCGCTACAACAACAACAACCATTAGTGCTTCTCTTTCTAAATATTGGAACAGTGATATCGCTATCGCTGTGACTACAATGAATTATCGTTAGATCTAAGTATGTACATATCCACGAATTAACTATATCAGTAGTACGATTCACTTACTTTAAACCAGAGGTGGGCACTCACACATATTGTTACATTTTTACACGCATACTATTACTATTTGTGTGTGAAGCAGCGAAAGCACGAATTTGAGCATGTCGTTCGGCTCAACAACAGTGTACACTGAGTCTTGCAAGTTAACGTACAAATGTGCTATTCATGATTATTATTTATTGTTATTACTTTTTATTCTTATTATTATTTATAATTATACATTATTTTTACTTTTTATTAGTATTATTATTCATTATTATTTATTATTATTATTATTATTATCATTTATTATTATTCATTATTATTACTTTTTATTAGTATTGTTATTCATTATTATTTATTATTATTATTATTATTATCATTTATTATTATTCATTATTATTACTTTTTATTAGTATTGTTATTCATTATTATTATTATTATTTATTATTTTTCATTATTATTATTTATTTATTATTATAATTATTTATTACCCTTTTTTACTTTTCAATAAGACTATCTATGTCTATTTCTCCTTCGTAGTCCTAATCCGGAGGAGGTCTGCTAAATGCTGGTCCGTCATTCGATTTCTTTGTTTGTTAAGTATAAGTTTCATCGACGAAAAGGCAGATTCACAGTTGTATGTCGATCCAAACATAGAATACAGTCTGTAAATCTGATCCTTTGTCTTTGGATACTTCTTTTCGTCGATTGCCCTCCAAAATTGTTCGCCAGTTAGCAACGGAATTGAGAAATCTTGTCTCATGTTAACTAACTCTGGTTGCAGTTCAGGGTCTTGCTTTTCAATATCGCAGATAAGGGTATATTCGTGCAGATCTATTATATTCTTTATAATTTCAAAATCTTTAAATCTTAAATGATAATCTGTGTATAAGTTTTCTAGTATGTTGCAGTATTCTATGTTCTTATCAAATGTTTTAAATTGGCTATAGATTTCTGTTACTTTTTTCAAATTTAAAAGATTTCCATTTTTTATTTCATTTATTAGAATTTGAATTTTCCGGCTGAAATGGTGTACTGTGGTTAATTCTGTTATGTCGCACAAAAAGGCTGGATCATACAAAAAATTTTTGTTTTTTAGTTCTAAAACGAAATCCCCATTATCTGCAGACATATTTTGTTCAAAAAATGTTAAGATTTCATTCCGTAAATCGAACAGGCGCTGAAGGCTTCTCCCACGGCTTAGCCAACGAACCTCAGTATATAATAGTACGTCACCGTATTCCACTTTTAGATCCTCAAGAAGCGTTTTGAATTTTCGGTGGTTTAAAGAGTTGTGGCCCTCTTTAATTTTATTTATAATTTTTATTGATATATTCATTGCCCTTTTCAAATAATCCCCTTTTGCGAATAACGCTTGCTGGTGGATTATACAATGGAAAAAAAGAACCTTGAAATGATTTTTTAATAATTGCCCTACTAAGCCCTTTTTCGATCCCACCATTACTTTGGCCCCGTCCGTACAAATTCCGGCTAATTTATTTTTATCAACGAAGCAGAAGACTTTCTCAACCAAAACATTGTATAAAATTTCACCGGTTACATTGCTATGCAAAGCAATAACATCAAAAATTTCTTCGAAAGTTTGAAAGTTTTGATCGACAGTTTTTACACAAATTATTAGTTGACAAATACTATTTAGATCAGTACTCTCATCCAAACTGAGAGAAAAATATTTGCAATTTAGCAATCTATTTTTAGTCTCAGAGTGGATGAATTTGCTTATATCTTCAGTCCTACGTGTGACGGTACGACGAGATAAAGGTACTTTTTCTATGATTTTCAAAACTTCTTGCCCTTTTTCACCAAAACATTTCAAAACTTTTGAAGACAAATTTAAGAAAAAAAGGCCATCTTCAAATGGGCGACACTGCTTTGCCAAAGCCAACGCAACAGTAAAAGATGCCTTTATTAAAGGCAAATCAATATCTTTAATATTATTTTTACCATTATCAGTTTCAGTATCATTATTATTATCATTTGCAATGAATTTTAAAAAAAATTCTGCTTGCAATTGCAAAAGCATTAGCTTCCGCTCACCTCCAGTAAAAAATTTAAAATTTGTATGGCAAGAGAAATAATGTCGGCTTAAACAAAATTTAGAATTGCGACCAACAATGTCGTAACAAATAAGACATTGTGCTCTTCCATCCAAATTTTCTATACAGAAAAAATCTTCCCATTCGCGCATAAACATTGTTAGCTCTCACTGTATATTTGAAATAGCGCAGCGTGGTGTTGCTTGAACAAGTGTTGGCATGCGACTGTTTTGCTTTCCCATAGCCACTGGTATGATAGCATTCAGTCTTCATTGTGCCGAGGGCTACCGATCGTTCGTATTCTATAAATAGCGTAATATTTTGTGCTGCTCGTCGCAGCAGAGGCCCTATGCACGCGTGCATAGGAAAATCAACTTAAATAAATGCGAGATGCCGAATATAAATTTGAGCGCGTTTTTATTATATTTGATTAAAGTGGGATACCAATTTATTTCAAACTACAAATATATATAATTGATTTTATATATTGCAATGTTCCATTGTAGCGGAATTTCTGACTCTCCTCTGAGTGATTTGTTAGAATAGTCATCAACACCTGGAAAAATGGTTTTCGTTTTCAAAAATCGCTCCATTATTAATCGTGTTGTGCTCCAAGTTACTTATATTTTTTTTAAATTAGGATCATTTATCTGTATATTAAAAATGAACTATAATTCTGTTTTTATACTTTAATCCTTGATAAAAGTTTGCTTTTACCATTTGCACAATAATTGAATGGTAGATATGGTGGTTGACATCTTTGACGCCAAAATTGAAACTTGAGTACACTCGACGGTCCTAATAATGCCTCCTAGAAAAGGTGCCGACGCTGAAACAAACATTTTTTTGAGAAATTTGGTCTTCAGGTAGGTCTGGAGTTATACGATACAGCTTCTGTGATATTATTACATTCAAATAAAAGGGATTGCCCACATCCCGGAGTAAACCTCGCAGCTGATCGTAGGGGAAATGATTTGGCAGAGCAGATAGACGATTCGACATTCTGCACAATGAATGATGATGCCCGGACGTTCGTAAAGGCGAACAGAAGGTTCGCAAGGTGGTTGCGTCAGCTGCGGCCCGCTTCATCCCGGCAGGGAGGATCCCCGAGATCCGTCCCAACTTCCCGGCTGAACCGGATTTATATGTGGAGATTGGGAGGCTGGTGTAATTAATTAAAACGCTGATGAGTAGCGATTGATTTGAATTGATTCTTTATTTACAATTGCTTTCTTTTTATAGCAAAATTCTTACTCTAATTTACACCAATACAAACGAACTACTTATGAATGTAACTACAATACTTACAAACTACTTACGTATACATAATATGCTACATCAGCATATGTGTAATAATATCTTCGCCCGCTGCGGGGTTTAATGGCATTTGAATGTGTCACAATATTATTTGCATGTGCATGCCAAATGTTTGTAAACCGCAGCGTATACAAGTAATACTACACCTTTCCTCCTTAAAAAAAATAGATGTATATAATTGTAGCCAAATATATATCTATTTTTAAAATGACTTAATGACCCACTTAAGGTTTGCCTGCGTTTACAAAATTTTGATTGCTTTTCGGCTCTTATTGTCATTATTGCATAAAGTGGTTTTTTTTTTTTTTTTTTTTTTTTTTTTTGTGGTGTATTTGTTGTCATTTGTTTACATTTGTTTTTATTTTGTTCTTTTTTGTGTGTTGAAAATGATATGTGGTATTTTGCTTTCTTTGGCGTGTGTGCTTGTTTATCTAAATGAGTAAACTGGAGTGCTTATTGTTTTGTTTTTGGCGTAGAATACGTCTTACCTTACGGTATGGGCACCAATGTCAGGTTTTTATTGTTGTAATCTCTATTTCTTTAATTATAAGGAAACGGCTCGATTAATTTTTTTTTTTTTTTTTGTAGTCAAATGAAGATGTTAGCTTTCGTTTGACATGCATTTCATGTTGGTTGATATCTTCCTAATATTTAAATTTCTCAAATGAAAATTGTATAAACACATGCACACAAATATGTGTGTGGTGTTTGGTTGAGTGTTTGCTGTTGGGCGATTTAAATGTATTGCATAATTTTAGGCGGGCAAGTTAAAGTAGAGTAAAAGAAGAGAAAATGCTGCCAAGCACTGCAAAAAAATAATAAAATTGATTCGCGTATGTTATTTATCATTTATCTTTACTATTGATAACAGCCATTGACTTCGTTTTTGCGAGAAATTTAATTGATAATTTAAAAACATTTTTATCCTATTTTTCCTATCATAAGCTTATGTACATATATCATCCAAAGTAACTATCAAATAAAGAAATTCATTTGCTTGTATTATTTATCATTTATTGTAACATATGTTTTCTGTCTTATCAGATGGCGTATTCTACGTTAAACTTAATGGCCGTGTCTCTGACACAGCCTGCTTCTTTTTTTTTTTTTTTGTTATTACTAGCGGTGTTAAATTGTTTTGAGTCTGTTTTTATGGATTATAATCTCCTTTTTGTTTATATTGCTATTTGCTATGATATGTGGTATTAGAGTGAAATTGTTATTCTTATCAATACTTTTAACTTTATAGTGCCCCTTATATCTATTTTCTAACTTATGGGAGGCCTCTTCTCTAACTAATACTAAATCTCCTATGTTAATTTCCTTACTATAGCTGCTTTTATCATAATTTATTTTTTGTTTTTCTTTAGCCTCTTGGACTAATTTCCTAGCTCTTTGCTGTGCTATTTGAAGTCTATATTTTATTTCTTTGTCATAAGCTTCGTGGTTGTATAATGGGCTGATTTTGTTTTCTTTTAAAAATTCGTATTTCGGTGGGTTCATTGCAAATATTAATTCAAATGGACAATATTTGTGTGTGGTAGATGGGGTCGTATTGTAACAATACGCGAAATGGTATTCATCCCAATCATTTTTGTCACTGGATATGTATGAACGTATATATTCATTGAATGTTCGGTGACTGCGTTCTACAGTACCCAAAGTTTGATGATGATACGGTGTTGAAGATTTATGTTCAATTTTCAACAATTTACACAGTTCTTTAAATAAGCTATTTTTGTATTCTGTGCCCATGTCCGTCATGATTGTTTTCATTTGTCCATAAATCAAGATGAAATGTTCGAACACGGCTTTAGCGACTGTTGTTGCGTGTTTGCTTGGAACTGGGATAGCTACCAAATATTTGGTTAGGTCGCATATAATGGTAACTGGATATTCGTTTCCATTTATCGCCTTCGGTAATGGGCCTACTGTATCGATTTGTACAATATCGAATGCCTTCGGAGGTGTCTCCGTTATTGTCATTGGTTCTTTTAGATGTTTATTTGTCTTATTTTTCTTACAGTGGATGCAGTTTTTTACGTATTTTCTTACGTCATTTTTCATATTCAGCCAGCTATATTTCTGTTGGATTTTGTTTGTCATGCGATTTATTCCTGGGTGGCCACCACTAATAGGATCGTCATGATATTTGTGCAGAATTTCTTTAATTTTCCCGGGATGTGTCACATATATAACCTCTGGGGTTAGAGCGATTGTTAGATTTTTGAGAACTTTATTACCCATTTGTATAAATTTGCCTACTGCAGTATAATTTCTTTTAAACAATTTGTCTCCTAAGGACAACTGTATTTGTACAAGTCCTAAATTGCCGGCTTCTCTCTCAAGCCTGGTAAAGAATTGTCCTAAGTCAATCTTATCCTCAACAATTAGGTTGCTTGTATCCAAATCGCTACAAATTTTCTTTCCTTTTTTGAAATATAATTTCGGAGGATTGAAAACGAGCTCGGCATGTCTTTTTACTTCAAATTTATTTAGCGCTTCGTATATTTTGGGGTTCTCTTTGTGACTTTCTTTATTTTCAATATTACTGCTGGTATGTTTTGTTGCTGATCTTGTTGTTATTTTTAGTATTTTACTTGCTTCCACTGACATATCTTTTAAGTTTGTAATTGTTATGGGGGATAATGCATCCGCAATGTGATTTTCCTTTCCGGCTATATACTCCACTTCAAAATCGTACTCTTCTAAATCGAGTCTTACTCGTGTCAGCTTGGATGAAGGATTCTTCATTGAGAATAGGTATGTTAAAGGACGATGGTCGGTTTTAACTAGGAATTTTCTGCCATAGACATATGGTCTGAAGAAGGTTATGGCCCAATGGATTGCGGCCAGTTCTTTTTCTATTGTGGCATTGTTGGTTTCGCCTTTTGAGAAGGACCTAGAGGCGTAAGCAATTGGAAACTGTTTGCCATCGTGTTTTTGGCTAAGGACCGCCCCACAAGTGTACCCGCTAGCGTCTGTTGTTATGCAGAATTCTTTATCGAAATCTGGGTATTGCAAAAGTTTTGGACTAATTAATGCTTCCTTTAAGTAGACAAAAGCTTTTTGACATTCTTCTGTCCATTTGAAGGAAATATTCTTTTTGCAAAGCCTAGTTAGTTTTCTTGAGTGTTCCGCGAAATTCGGTACAAATCTTCTGTAATAGTTGTAGAAAGCTACGAATCTTTTAACTTCATCGGCTGTTTTTGGTGTTGGGTAATTTTGAACTGTTTCAAATTTGCTCGGGTCGGGTAATATTCCCTTGTTTGTACATGTACATTTATGTCCTAAATAAGTTACTTCTTGGCTGAAAAATAGGCATTTATCTGGATGTAATTTTAGGTTGTATTTTCTGGGTGTAATTCGATTCGATGAAAACCTGACATAAGGTCTAGGCATGAAAAATATTTTGCTCTTCCGAGTTGATCTAAAATGTCATCAATTCTTGGGAGTGGGAATTTATCTGCTGTTAATTTTTTATTTACTTGTCTGTAGTCAACAACCAATCTCCATCTTTTTTCTGTTTTTCCTGGAAGTGATTTTTTATGAACTAATAAAATTGGACTATTATATTCCGAAATTGAAGGTTCTATTATATCATCTTTGATTAGCTTATTTACTTGTTTGGTTATATCTCCTTTTTGTGTTTGGGGTAATCTATAATTTTTAATGTAAACGGGGTTGTCATCCTTCATATATAATTTTTGTTTATAAAAATTGTTAGAAGTAATTGGTTCTGTTTCCAGTGCAAATATATCTATGAATTCTGTGCAAAGTGATGTTAATTGAGTTTTAACAAAATTTGGAAAATTTTTGGTTAATCTTTTTAATTTTTCTGTATCTGTGCTACTTTTACTGTGTGTGGTTGCTTTAATTAGTGTATAATCGTCTAAATTTTCAGTATTAATTTTATAATTTTGAATAATTGTGTTGTTATGTGTCATGTTAATAATTCTAATGAAAGTTTGCTCGTTATTTGTAATGGTATTTGCAATATAAATGCCTTCGGATAGTTGTTGGTGTGGTATGAAAATGTTTTTATTATTTGTATTTATTTTAATTTGTCTAATAACTTCCGATCTAGCTGGAATTGTGATTGTGTTGACGGACATGCAGTTTGTTAGGTTCATTGTTATTGTTTGAGGGAAATCATACGGTCTTCGGATTAGTTTATCCTCTGTTTTTCCATAATCTAGAATACAATTGTATTTCTTTATGAAATTTAGGCCTATTATTCCATCACATGGAATTGGAAAGTTGTCTTCTACAACATGAAATTTATGATAAATTAGAAGGTCATCGCCTTTTAGATCTGCTTTGATTGTGCCTAAAGTGCTAGTTATTCCCTGACCAATGCCTTTCAGATCTGTGATTTGTTCAGTATTTATTTTTTCTTTATTATCTATTTGCTGTTTTTTAATTATGGAGATATCGGCTCCAGTATCAATTAAAAAATTTGAGTATGAATTGTTTAATGATGTCCTTGTAGATATATAGCTGTTTAAGTTTAGATTAAGTACGCATATTTTTCTTTTTGTTAATTTTGAAGTGGAGTTTCCTGGTTTTCCGATTCGGTGCAACTGCGCACGTTACGGGTTTGTGTGTATGGTCTGTTTGTATTTCGGGATTGTGATCCTCTTTGATTGCTATTATTGTTATTATTGTTTGATCTAGAATTATTGTTGTAAATTGGCTGTGGTCTGTATCTTCTATTTTGGTAATTTCCATAGTTGTTACTACGGTAACCTCCACGGAAATTACTCCTGTACTGACTTTGCTGTCGTACATTTAAGATCGTGTTTGAGCTGCCAGTGATTTCGGTACAACTGTTAGTGAATTTCGAGATTGCGTCGTTCATCGTAGTGAACGTTCCTGCTTGCATGATCATTTTGACCTTGTCATTAGAGCAGTTTTTACACATGGCTTTAACTGCTGCCTGTGTTGAATATCTTGTGGCTAAGTCTGGGTTTAATCCATCAGAGGTATATGCTTCCAATGACCTTGTGATTTTTTCAATTTCCGCTGTGTATTGGTTAGCAGTTTTGCTACGCTGTTGGATGTTCAGTAGTTTAGCGGTCAAAACCTCCACTGATTCACCCTTTATTGCGGTCTTTAATTTGTTTTTTATTTGTTCGAGTGTGGTCTCATTACTAATAAAATTTCTTGTTGTACCCTTCAGCTTTGTTTTTATCATGGTAATGGCCAATGCCTCGTGTGTATCCTTGATTTGCTCAAGTATATCAAGTGCATCTAGGAAGCTATGTAGATTTTCTGGTTTATCATCAAACTCTGGTAATACTGACGAAGCAGTTTTAATAAACTCTACTACGGTTTGTGGCATTGTGACGTTTATTATTGGGATGTCTATTTTAAATTCTTCCACCGATGTGGCTTGACTTAATGAAGGTGAGGGGGTTCGGCTAGGAACGCGTTCAGATAGAAGTAATGAAAAATCTATTTGAATTTCCTCTTCTGTTGTATTTGGTATGTCAAATTCTATATTGTGTTTGGCTAGAGCAGATACTAGTTTGTCTCGAACTGCTGAGAAAAATCTGTATGCTTCTTTTTGGTGTTCTTTGGTAAGTATGTTATTTACCGATTTAATCACCCGTCCTATGCTATTTAGAGCTTCTAAAATTATGTTCAAATGCTTTACTATTGTTTCTGTTGTAATAGGAGTATTTTTATTTATGCATTTGTACGACTTACTGGCTTTTGTTTTTTCTTCATATAATGTGTCGTATATTTCCTGCCATTGATTCATTTCTTACTCTATAAAGTTTTTGCTTATACGCGTTGTTGTTCATTATTTAATTGTCTCAATTTATTCTTTATATATGTAGTTTTTTATTAGAATTACAATTGCGACAATTAAACATGTAGTTAAACATGCAAAAACAGTCAACCATTTATTGGGAAGTTCTTCCTTGTTTTCTATAATAGGATGTGGTTCATATTTGACTAATTTATTTTCATAAGTTTTCTCTGCTGAATGTTCTTTACCTACTTCGTATCCTGCTATTCCTATTAGGATACCATCTAGTGCAATTTTCCACCATGCCATTTTTATAAAAAATTATTTTTTTTTTGAAATTATTTGTATTTTTATTTACATTCCAATTTACTCAGTTTGCATTTTGTTGTTTTATAAAAAAAAATTTTTCTTAACTCGTTAATTTTTTCTTTTAATTTTAGCCTATCGATAGTATTTGTAGTTAGATTGAGTAGCCTAAAAGTTTCGGCTATTTCTTTTCTTTTTCTAACTTGTTTGCCTCCCCGTTTTCTCTTTTGGATTTTTATAGGGGTAGGTATTTTTGGAATTTCTTCCTTTTTAGTAAGCTTGTTCCTTCGCCGATACTCTTCTATGGTAATCGGTGTAGGGCCTTGCTTTACAGTGTTACGACTCTCAAGAATTTGTTCGGAAATTTTTAAAAATTCTTTAATAGTGTCTTCGCACTTTTTGAATACACTATTAAATTTTTCCTGAGTTGTAATCTCCTGCATATTACTTAAATATTTGTATTATTTATTGTATTCAATTTTATTCATTTTTTTTGTAAGATATTTTCCTAAGCAAAATGGAAATTTTGCTCCTGGTTTAGCGGGCCTTGAGGCGTGCTCAATTTATTCTAATATGTTGTGTATAGAAATTTTTTTTTTTTTACTTTTTAAATTTTATCTCTAAGCAAATTAATGCTATTTGGATGGCGGCCATAAGGCGTGCCAAAGTTTTCTAAGTTTTGTTAATATTTGGCGATGTCCGTGACTTTGTTGCCGGGATGTTTTTCCTTGATTTACTCACGAGTCTCAGGTTGGTCCCGGGCTCCAGGTTGACAGAGGACGCTTTGCTGACAGAGGACGCTTTGGACATTCACCAGCCATATTTGGTGTTTGTTAGGATTGATTTAATTTGATGACTTCAAGATGTTTCCAATAAACTTTATTAGTCCCGCTAATGTTTTGCAATTTTCAACTGTAGCAAAAACGCTGATATTTGGTTTTCAATTCACGTACTATAATTTAATTTTTCTTCCGTGCTTCCACTGGTTCTATGGCTGCCTTGTAGTATAGCTTTTGAGCCTCCTGGCAGGATCGCCATGTAATTAATTAAAACGCTGATGAGTAGCGATTGATTTGAATTGATTCTTTATTTACAATTGCTTTCTTTTTATAGCAAAATTCTTACTCTAATTTACACCAATACATACGAACTACTTATGAATATAACTACAATACTTACAAACTACTTACATATACATAATATGCTACATCAGCATATGTGTAATAATATCTTCGCCCGCTGCGGGGTTTAATGGCATTTGAATGTGTCACAATATTATTTGCATGTGCATGCCAAATGTTTGTAAACCGCAGCGTATACAAGTAATACTACACTGGTAGACCAAAACAAGCGGAACAAGTGGGAAGAGCACTTGAAGTCCTGTAACCTAGTCACGGGTGTTGGAAGCTCTGGTCTGCCGTGAAGTCCTTATCCAACCCGACGAAGCACGACGACCGAGTGGAAATTTCATTCGGGGATGGTGCCTCGTCGGACCCGAAGAGATGCGCGAGCTATTTTGGCCGGCAATTTATATTGCATCCTTCGGGGGATAGGACCAAGCGGAAGGTGACCAGGAGGCTACGCAAACTACCGAACAACAGCGCGCCTCTTACCTTCACTTGTGGTGAGGTAAAGGAGGTCATCGGGAAGGCGAAAGCCTCCAAGGCCATTGGCCCTGACGGGCTAAGCGTGTTGATGCTAAAAAATTTAGGCCCCGCGGGAGTAGAGTTCATCACAGGGATCCTCAACTTGTCCATGGCCACCCTCATCATTCCTGACATCTGGAAGGTTGGGAGGGTGGTCCCACTGCTGAAACCAGGGAAACCGGCCGACAAGGGTGAATCCTATCGGCCGATTTCCCTGCTTTCACCTGTGGTAAAGACACTTGAGGCCCTACTCCTCCCGCATTTTACATACCACCTTGGGTCGGCTAAGCATCAAAATGGCTTCCGGAACGTGCACTGTACAACAACAGCACTTAATGCCATAAACACACAGGTGAACCGCGGTCTTAACCAAAGAGAGAACCGTCCTAGTAGCATTGGACCTGTCTAAAGCTTTCGACACAGTCAGCAAGGAGGATTAAACAAGGGGTAACGCAGGGTGGCGTCCTGTCCCCATCATTGTTTAATCACTATATCTCCAAGCTCCCTCATCCGCCAGAGGGAGTCACGATTGTCTCCTATGCTGATGATTGCTCGATAATGGCAACCGGCAATGTAATTGATGATCTGTGTTTGAAGGTGAACGGGTATCTCTCTGATCTTGCCCATTTCTTCACTAGCAGAAACCTGGCGCTGTCCCCTGCTAAGTCCTCGGCGACCCTTTTTACCACCTGGACGAAGGAGGTCAGGCTGGATCTTAACATCCATATCGATGGCACCCGCATTCCATCGGTTAACCACCCGAAGATTCTGGGGGTGACTGCTCTCCTTCTCCGCGCACACTACCGCAATCGCCAATAGAGTACAGAGCCGCAACAATGTCCTCAAGTCGCTCGCCGGCAGCTCTTGGGGCAAAGACAAAGAAACGTTGTTGGCAACATACAAGGCGATTGGCCGGCCGGTAATAAATTATACTGCGCCAGTTTGGTTGCCGGGAACCAGCAGGACACAGTGGATGAAGCTGCAGACCTGCCAGAACGCCGCAGTCCGCACGGTGACGGGATGTCTTCTGATTTCGCCTGAGGAGCAGCTCCACCAAGAGGTCAATGTGCTCCGAGTTAAGGAGCACAACTTCATGCTCAGCAAGCAGTTCCTTGCTGGATGTCACCGTTCGGGGCATCCAAATAGGCTCCTGCTTGCAGTGGAGCTGCCCCCCAGGCACATTAGAAGACATCTTCTAGAACTAAAGGACGAGATCCAGCCACTCATCACGCAACCGCTGGATCCGGAGGCGTACCGGCGGGTCCTAAGCAACATCCATAGAGACACAGTCACTAACATCATTGACTCCCGCCAGGCAAATGCAGTCATCGGAGCCCAACCACCACCTGTAGCATATGAGGAGTCCCAGCTGCCCCGTGAGTCCCGCGTCACTCTGGCACAATTACAATCTGGATACTGTAGCAGGCTTAACTCCTAACTATCCAGAATCAACCCCGACATACCCAACACATGTCCGGCATGTGGAGATTCTCCGCACGACACCAACCACCTATTCACATGCCCTCTCAAACCCACTCATCTAACCCCCCTCTCCCTCTGGCCCAACCCTGTCGAAACTGCACGTTTCCTGGGCCTCCCCCTAGATGAGTTCGACGAAAACGACCATGGGTGAATCCGCTCTTTATGGGGCGCGACTAGCCGCTACAACAACAACAACCATTAGTGCTTCTCTTTCTAAATATTGGAACAGTGATATCGCTATCGCTGTGACTACAATGAATTATCGTTAGATCTAAGTGTGTGCATATCCACGAATTAACTATATCAGTAGTACGATTCACTTATTTTAAACGAACCGACAATCGCAATTTTTGTCGACAATGTTCGGCTTTGCAGGAACGATTGTGCCATTCACTAACTTATTCTTAAAGACACTTAACAGCTGTCTCATTGTATTTATTCAAAGTACTAAAGAGTGGCATCTTGGTCAAACTAAATGCCAAAGTGGGCGAAAAACAAAAAAAGGAATGTAAAAAAAATAAATAAATGCGAGATGCCGAATATAAATTTGAGCGCGTTTTTATTATATTTGATTAAAGTGGGAAACCAATTTATTTCAAACTACAAATATATATAATTGATTTTATATATTGCAATGTTCCATTGTAGCGGAATTTCTGACTTTCCTCTGAGTGATTTGTTAGAATAGTCATCAACACCTGGAAAAATAGTTTTCGTTTTCAAAAATCGCTCCATTATTAATCGTGTTGTGCTCCAAGTTACTTATATTTTTTTTAATTAGGATCATTTATCTGTATATTAAAAATGAACTATAATTCTGTTTTTATACTTTTACCATTTGCACAATAATTGAATGGTGGATATGGTGGTTGACATCTTTGGCGCCAAAATTGAAACTTGAGTACACTCGACGGTCCTAATAATGCCTCCTACAAAAGGTGCCGACGCTGAAACAAACATTTTTTTGCAGCTTGACGCTCCACTCGGGTCATAGGAAACCTGTCAAGCTGAGAAATTTGGTCTTCAGGTAGGTCTGGAGTTATACGATGCAGCTTCTGTGATATTATTGCATTCAAATAAAAGGGATTGCCCACATCCCGGAGGAAACCTCGATCCACTGAGTAGTAGTAATATACCGGTTCTACTCCATTTGGTGAAAGGAAAAGTATGTATATACATACTGTCATACATACATATGTATATGCGTGAGAATTTAGTGTGACCGCAAGTGTGTGTATGTTTCTTTTGCGGTTTTTAGGCGTGTGAATTTAATGTGACCAGGTGTCTTTTTTTCGTTCGGTGTGTGCGTGTGTGCGTGTCTTTTTTTTTCGTTTGCGTGTGTGCGTGTGTGTGTGTGCGCTTAATAATTTTGTTAGTTTTGCTGTTTGTTTGTATGTTTATTTTGTGGTTTTTTTAGATAGAAGCCATGTGAGAATTTTATAGACAAGTACATAAATATGAATGTTGATAAATTTGTCTATATTTTTAATTAAAATATGAATGTATAAAAAGCTGTATGTTTATTTTGTGGTTTTTAGATAGAAGCCATGTGAGAATTTTATAGACAAGTACATAAATATGAATGTTGATAAATTTGTCTATATTTTTAATTAAAATATGAATGTATAAAAAGCTGTATGTTTATTTTGTGGTTTTTAGATAGAAGACAAGTGAGAATTTTATAGGCAAGTGAGAATTTTATGAAACCACAGAAATATGATTGTTGATAAATTTGTCTATATTTTTAATTAAAATACGAATGTATAAAACGCCATGATCCATTAAAAATATATTTCAGTATTAATTTTTCTAACACAATTCTCAAAAGTTCATCAGTGAAATTAATTTTTTGTATAATTAAAATCCTTGGTTTACTATATGATTTTGCTACCGATTATGATGAAGATGTTTTTTTTGATGTGGATTGTGATATTACTAAAGGAATTGGAGTTTTGTCTTTTTGTTTTAAACTGAGTGAACAAGCGCGAAGGAATGTCATCAGGAAAAACTGGAGGAGTAATATTTGGGTGTTTAAGTTACAAGCATTTTGTGAAAGTTTCATACGACAACTATATAAAAAACAGATGGAATACTATTTTCGTTTTAAACTTAATGGAACTCCTAGAAAATATGAAAAGGAGACAACATATGGAGAGTTTGAAGTCAATGTTTTTTGGCTTTAAGTTAGATGAACATTGTGCTACATACTGCACACAATTTCTTGTTGCAGTAAATTTTGATGTATTTACAATAATAAAAGAAACAGTATTGTTTTAATTATTTTTATTTCTTTTGTATTCAAATAAAATGTATTATTTCAAATTTAAAACATTTGTACATTTATAAATAAACCATTTGTTACAACTAAATTTAATAAATGCATATAAACTTTTTTTCAAGTGATTAATACGTGCAAAACCACCAATACCTTTATATTTATATACAATTCCTAAAAGTTCATTAAGAAGTTTATCTTCATGGATCCATTCAACATCACAGCTAATATTATGTTTTTTTGGTGAAGTTCGAGAGCATTCCAAATCGATATCATCCGCTATAATTTCATCATCAAGCCACTGTTGTATTAAAAATTTTAATTTTTGAATATCTCTATCATTTTTAAAATTAACTTCAAATGAGGGATCTTCTTTCGCCTTATTATTTAAATTAATTTTTGCAACATTTAATAACCCTTTAGTGTCTATAATTCCATTTATAGGAACAGTTGCAAGTGTTGATTCACAAAGATCAATACAATTATTTACATTTTTGGTGTTAGCTTTTAGTGGGGTGGCTTTTTGTGTTGATCCTTCAGCTGGTATTATCTTTACAGGTCGTTGTCTCTCTTTTGAAATTGCTTATTAAATTCTTCTTCATCAAAATTTTTTAACATATTTTCGGATTCCTCTTGATCGACCACAAAATTAAACATTTGTTGTTCGCTGTCAAAGGCTGTAGAATCCATTGCTCTACGTTAATGTGCCCACCATAAATATAATATTACAATTAGTTTATTTCAAAATAAAATTTATATTTATAGCTTCTTCAACCGTTTATCGAAATTGTTTTTTTTGTTTTATATTATATACATACGTGAACCATTGTCATAAATTTCTGGTTTCTTTATCACACAGATTACAACCACCTAGGTTCGTTAAACATGGCTGCATATAAATTATAAATTTTTTTCATTGTTTTATATCGTGAATAAAGCGAAATACAATTACATATATCTAATATTTCCTTGTATGAATTATCAGCAAAATGACAATCTTTCTTATGTAACCCATTTGATGAATATATGAATGGTTCGGATAAACATGATCGCAATTCATTTATTATAGAATAAAAAAATATTTGATGTTCATTATCAATTAAATCGGTATATTTTCTTAAAAACTTTTCTAAATAATTCGGGAAAGACATTTTTTTTTTTTTTTCCTTTTCTCTCTACTCTTTACTTGATACTAAATTAGAAATTATAAAACCCCTACTAGTAGTACGTAACTGGTGGTTTGCGAAACCACAATTTCCGCAAAATACATACCGATAGACATATACACATATATATGTATATATGTACATACAGATATACATACATATATGTACATTTAGAAAGATAAGGCTACTTGTCCCAATGCCTATAAATTAGACATCTTTTCAGTGAAATCATAGAGTAAATTATTTGAAGTGGCTATTGTTTCAACTCATTTATATTTCAAAGGATAATAAAATTATTTTATAAGAATTTTTAACATTGTTTAACCACCAACACTTCTAATAAACGGAAATAAGGATTTAAAAGCAGTTTCGAAGAAAAAAAATGAACAAAAACCAATATTGAAGGCGATTGATGTACCAATTAATAACAAATTAAGAATATTAAAAGCCATAAGGGTAAAGACAAAGTTTGGGGAGAAGGTAATGATAGAACTAGATGATAGTGTTCTTTTTCTTCCGAAATCCTACAACTCCTTAGAAGATTCAACTATTGAAACAATAAATAATAATTCATTTTATATTGAATTGATTAAGCCTGGTGAAAAATTTACTTCTCCGTTATTTAAATTTCATACAGCATACACTTTTTTTTGAATGCTTTTTCAAATAAAAACAAAAAAAAAAAAAATGTATCCGTGTAGTTTTTGTGCAAAGATATATACTCGGAAGAGGAGTTTAGACAAGCATATTACAATGAAACATCAAGTTTAAAAAAAAATAATTTTTTGTGAGCAATGTAAAATTCAATTGAAAGAAAATGTATGGGCATCACACGTGAGAACAAACATGCATAAAAAAAATTGTATGTATAGTTTAAAAAGTAATGTTAAATGTATTAATGCTATGTTTAATAATCGTATTGAAACATACGTTTTGGAAAACGATCAACCAAATGATTTAGTTATTGAAAATTTTTTCGAAAAACATGAAGATGAATTATCTGAACTTTTACTGAAATCTATAGAAAAGCATGAAAACATCAAATTTAACTTTGAATTATTTTGTAAATATATTCAAATAAAAGAAAATATTGAAGAATTTGCTATAATGTCACATCAAACATTAATGACTGAAGCATTTATGGAGAACAACTATGTTGTTGATATAATTAAAGAAAAGTTTAGTAAATTGATCGAAAAAATGAATACATTTCAAGAGCGAGATAGTGGTTGGAGTCTAAGTGAAATTATTCATCTAGAAGTAAACATAAATAAATATCAACCAATTAGAGGTTCGTTATATATACCACTACCAAAAATAATTGCAGATAAAAAAGCATGTGTTAATATTGTTAACAATGATATACATATATTGCTTTAAGTGGGCCATAATTTCATCTCTTTATCAACCCTCAAAACACAGAGAAAGGTGCTCTTCATATAACATTAAAAATATCCAAGATTCCATTATAACTTTAACTAATGATAAAGTAGTCAATTTTGAAAATTTAAATTTTCCATTACAAATAAAAGATATTAAAATATTTGAAACAAATAATTCAGATATTAGTGTAAATGTGTTTGGTATAGAGGACAATTTGATAATAGGTCCCTTTTATTTAACAAAAGAAGAAAAAACGCATCACGTTAATCTTATTTCTTTATACAGTGATGATTTCAATGAAAGTCATTATGTTTGGATAAAATATTTAAGTAGATTACTTGGATCCCAAGTTACAAGAGTTGAGAAAAGATTATATATTTGTAATACATGTCTAATACATTTTTATGAGGAAGAAAAATTATTTATTCATAAAATGCATTGTAGAAAAATTGTAACACGTATGCCTGAGCCTGAAAAAAGAATATTAAAATTTAAAAATTTCAAAAAACAATTAGATGTACCATTTACTATATATGCAGATTTCGAATGTATTCTAAAACCAATAGATATTCAAACTTCTACTAAGACTCAATGTGTACAAGAACATATTCCATATGCCTATTGTTATTTTATTAAGTGTTCATATAATAATCAACTGAATCGTTTAAAAATATATAGCGTTTTTAATGCTCCAAAACATTTTTTTAAAAGTATTTTCGATGATGTTTTAGATATTTACCACCGTTATTTGAGTAAAACAGTAAGAATGCATCCATTAACTGCCAACCAACTTAGTCATCAAAAAGAGGATATAGTTTGACATATTTGTGGAATGGAACTTTTATTAAATGATAGGGTAGCAGACCATTGTCATTTAACAGGTGAATATAGAGGTCCGGCACATAAAAAATGTAATTTAGAGTATCAGATAGTAAATTGTATTCCAATATTTTTTCATAATTTATCGAAATATGATTGTCATCTATTCATTAAAGAGTTGTCATCTGTTAAGGGGAATATAAATATTATTCCCTTAAACAAAGAATTATATATTTCGATATCAAAGAGAATATATGTTAATGATAAAGATACAATTGAACTTCGTTTTTTAGATTCATTTCGATTCATGCCCTCTAGTTTAAACAGTTTAGCAAAGAATTTAAATAATAATGATTTAGAAACAACAAAGGCTTTTCCCCCTAACGATTATCACTTTATCTTGATGAAACGTAAAGGTACTTTCCCATATGACTACCTAGATTCAGAAGAACGTCTCAATGAAACACAATTACCAGCTCGTTCACATTTCTTTAATAAATTATCAAATGAATCATGTAGTATTGATGATTATCAGCATGCACAAAATGTTTGGACAACATTTAATTGTTCCAATTTATTAGATTATTTATTACTAGATATATTTAAAAGTAGATGTGCTTCTGCTCAGTGACATTTTTGAAAATTTTAGAAAATTATGTAAAGGAATATATCGATTAGACCCATGCCAATATTATACATCTCCAGGATTATCTTGGGACGCAATGCTCAAAATAACTAGAATAGAATTAGAATTGTTGACTGATGAAAACATGCATAATTTTATTTTGTCAGGGATTAGGGGAGGTATTGTTCAATGTTGTAAACGGCGTTCAGTTGCGAATAATAAATATTTAAGTGATTACGATGCGACTAAGCTTTCAAATTATATAATTTATTTAGATGTCAATAATTTATATGGTTATGCTATGTCACAATATCTTACTCACAATAATTTTGAATGGGTTGAAAACGTGGAGGAGTTTAACGTTTTTAGTATACCAGAAGATTCTTTAGTTGGATACATATTAGAAGTAGATTTAGATTATCCCATAACCACTCACAATATTCATAATGACTTACCATTTTGTTTTGAAAATAAAAAAGTTGATTCAATGAAAATCTCAAAGTTGATTGGTGATTTAGGAAACAAAATAAAATATATTATTCATTATAAAAATTTACAACAATGTATTAAACATGGTCTTGTATTAAAGAAAATTCATAGAATTCTACAATTTAATCAATCGGATTGGTTAAAAAAATATATTGATTTAAATAATTATCATAGAACATTAGCAGCAAATAAGTTTGAAAAAAATTTCTTTAAATTATTAAATAATGCGGTGTATGGAAAAACTATGGAAAATGTAGATAAAAGAGTAAATGTTAAATTAGTACAAGATTGGGAAAATACTAATCTTGGGGGAAGAGGTAGGAAAAAATTAGGTGCTAGAGCCTTAATAGCAAAACCAAATTTCCATAGTCTAAGCAAATTTTCTGATAATTTAATAGCTATTCAAATGAAACAAGTGTCCATTCTATACAATAAACCGATATATATTGGTTTTTCCGTTTTAGAATTTTCTAAATTTAAAATGTATAGTTTCCATTATGATTATATCAAAGAGAAATATAAAAATAATATTGATTTGAATTATATGGATACTGATTCATTCATATATGATATTCAAACTGACGACTTTTATAATGATATTCGCGTTGACATTTCAAAATTTTTCGATACCTCTTCATATCCAATAGACAATATTTTTAATTTTCCTCGGTTGAATAAGAAGGTTCTAGGTATGATGAAGGATGAATGTAATGGAAAGTTAATAAAAGAATTTATTGGTTTAAGAGCGAAAATGTATTCATTTAGAATTGATAACGATATAAATGAAATTAAGAAAATTAAAGGAATAAAAAATAGTGTAACTTCTACATTGAGTTTAAGTGATTTTAGAAAATGTCTGTTGGAAAATAAATTGTATAATGAATCAATGTATATATTTAGATCTAAATTACATACGGTTTATACTCAAAATATTTATAAAGTAGCTCTAATTAATATAGATGATAAGCGAATTGTACGAGAAAATCATATTAATACTTATGCTTATGGACATTTCGAAACACTATAGGAGTGCTTTATTGTTGTAATACAAAAAAAAAAAAAAAAAAAAAAAAAACAATTTATATTTTATGTTATTTATTTTTTATTGAATACAAATTTTAAACATAATTGACCACATATTGCAGTGTTATATTTTTGTTTCTGCTCATAATTGTAATGTATTGGTGGCTTCAGGTAATTAATTAGTTCTATCGGTGGCTGTAAATTTCCAAAACTATCAAAATATTCTTTATAATTTTTGTTTTTATAGTATGCTACCCAATGAGTGCCAGGACCATCAACATCATCTAAATTAAGAATTCCACATTCTTGAGATTTCGGTTTATTCGGTAAAGAATTTCTCATAAAAATTCCCCTGAAATCTTTAAGATGTTTGCAATATTTCATTAAATCTACATCCGTCAATGGTCTTTTGGATAGCTTTTTTGTTAGTTTTTTGGATAGGGTCGTAAATATAAACCATATCCCTTTTTATATGGCTTGAGGAATAAGCCCTTCCCCATAGCGATCGATTCCATATATCTATTATGACGGCTAGCCTCAGCCAATTGCTCCTTTCCATTTCTGATATCATTAAAAACTTTTGCTATAGCTGATCCACCAGATGCTATACCACCAAGTGCACCTAACGCCGTTAAAATAGGAAGTAGTGGTAAAATTCCACCAATTTTTGGAACTGGAATTATTCTCGGTATGTTAATTTTTTTATTTTTAAAGCTAGACTTTATAGCATCCTGAGAAATGTTATAAGCCTCATTAAATGACTGCGGCTTCTTTTTGTTAAGCATATTGACACCTTTTTTAAAAGCCATCAAAAAAAATTTATTAGATGTCACTTTACAGTTTTTCATCTTTTTACGTTTTTTACATTTAGATGTATTTCTTTTTTTATTTTTAATACCCATTCCCAATTTGAGTTTTGCTTTCATTGCATTTGTAACGAACCAAGCGTTTGCTCGTTCTTTGAAATCACTGTCCTTAGATGTAACACGCTGCCAGGCTTTCTCAGATAAAACTTTATCAGCTTGGTGTCTGATATTTATATCTTTCGCTTGGAAATATGCAATATCATGTTCTCTGCAAGCTGCATCTAAATGATTTATACCCTGATCTCCTCTTTCTATCCGTTGTCGGAGTTTTGTTCCTGGGCCACAAAATTGATATCCGGGTAAATGAAGTTCAAAAGGTAAGGAATTAATCAAACTATTTACAAAACCCTGTCCAATCTTTTTATGTATAAGTCCCATTAGGTGAGTTTTTTTTAATTAAATGATGACCTTATTATAAAAGCGATGGTTTATATTGCTATAAATCTAGTAATCAAAATGAAAGTTGTTAAACAACGTCTCCAACTTAAAGTTAATAATGCCGACAATTATATAAATGTTAAAAATGTTTCTAGACATATGTAGTCCCCTTTTACCAAATTCCATACGAGCGCTGATTGTGGGACCATCAAATTGTGGAAAAACTAATGTTATGCTTAGTTTGATTGAAAGCCCAAACGGGCTTAATTTCCGAAATATATACATTTATTCTAAATCATTATATCAGCCAAAATATATCTATCTAAAAAGACTTATTGACCCGATAAAAGGAATAAATCTTTATACATGTAGTGAAAACGTTGATGTTATTAAGCCCACTGAAGCCAAACCGGACTCAATTTTTATATTCGATGATGTAATATGTGGAAAACAAAGTCAATACGAGATTATTTTTGTATGGGTCGACATAAAAACATTGATTATTTTTATTTATGCCAAACTTATACAAAAATTCCTAAACACTTAATTCGTGATAATACAAACATGATTATTGTATTCAAGCAAGATGAAATGAATCTTAAGCATATCTATAATGATCATGTTATTGGAGATATGTTATATAAAACATTTTTAAAAATTTGTTCCAAGTCTTGGCGAAATAAATATGACTTTGTTGTTATAAGTAAAGACGATCCTATAAACAAAGGTCGATATCGAAAGGGTTTTGATAATTTTATACAATTATAAAACCTCTATAAAACCCATATACCAGACCAGATTCTTATCAGATATTCAGCTGATAGGTAGCAGATTTTTCACTCACTCGTTAAAGAACATGTTAAATAATCATATGAATGTATTAGCAAATCTTGCTAAGACCAGGAAAGTATTAAAGGAAAAAATAAAAAGAATGAAATCGGGAGAATTGGATAGAATTAATTTGTTGGAGGATACATTTAAACCCATTTCAAAACCATTAAATGAATTAGTTGATAATTTGAAAAACTCTAATCAATATAATGTTACTAATTATAATGGCGATCATGATGATGGAATTTGGCAGACGGACAGTGTAAAAAAAAGTGAAGACATGGACGTTGATACATTGTCAACTGTTGAAAATTTATGTGAAAGCTAATAATCTTAATAATAAAATAAACACTTTTTCGAATATCACAGATTTAGAAAATTCTGCAGATAGTTCCCAGAAACAAAATGTTAAGAAGCGAAATCCTATTAATATTATTAATGAGCAATGTTTTGATAAAAACCAAAAATTAGATAAGGTTGTTAGCATTAGAAGCAAAATAAATTTTATGAATGACCCCGAAAAGCCAGCATCATATATTCCAAGTAAACCTAATGATGAAGAATTACTAAAAAGAGCTGCACAAAGCAATGTAATGAAAACTAAAACAAATATTGATAATAAACCTGAAAAGCGAAAAGCAATTGATATCATTAATGACCAATGTTTTGATAAAAACCAAAAATTAAATAAGGTTGTAAGCGTTAGACAAAAAATAAATTATATGAATAATTGTGAACGACCAGAACCATATATTCCCAGTAAAGCAAATGATGAAGAATTACAAAAAAAGGCTGTAGAAAACCAAAGTCAAGCTGAAACGTATAATAATAATACTTCTCCAACTGAAAATGATATTTTAAGAAGAATCGAAGAAGATCCTGATCTGTGGGAAAGACATAAACTTGTAAAACGTCAGTGTAAAAATCAACTAAATGAAGACTTTAAACGGATTAAGCTTACTCATCCCAATTCACTATTACAAAACATAAAATTGCTTAAAGATCTTAAAATGCTTGATACATTGTATGGTCTGAATAGAGATTCAAATGGCCGATTGCGATTTGGATTGAAACCATTAAAAATTAATTCCAAAGACATTATACATTTGAATGGGTTGAAAACGTGGAGGAGTTTAACGTTTTTAGTATACCAGAAGATTCTTTAGTTGGATAAGTACATATTAGAAGTAGATTTAGATTATCCCATAACCACTCACAATATTCATAATGACTTACCATTTTGTTTAGAAAATAAAAAAGTTGATTCAATGAAAATCTCAAAGTTGATTGGTGATTTAGGAATCAAAATAAAATATATTATTCATTATAAAAATTTACAACAATGTATTAAACATGGTCTTGTATTAAAGAAAATTCATAGAATTCTACAATTTAATCAATCGGATTGGTTAAAAAAATATATTGATTTAAATAATTATCATAGAACATTAGCAGCAAATAAGTTTGAAAAAAATTTCTTTAAATTATTAAATAATGCGGTGTATGGAAAAACTATGGAAAATGTAGATAAAAGAGTAAATGTTAAATTAGTACAAGATTGGGAAAATACTAATCTTGGGGGAAGAGGTAGGAAAAAATTAGGTGCTAGAGCCTTAATAGCAAAACCAAATTTCCATAGTCTAAGCAAATTTTCTGATAATTTAATAGCTATTCAAATGAAACAAGTGTCCATTCTATACAATAAACCGATATATATTGGTTTTTCCGTTTTAGAACTTTCTAAATTTAAAATGTATAGTTTCCATTATGATTATATCAAAGAGAAATATAAAAATAATATTGATTTGAATTATATGGATACTGATTCATTCATATATGATATTCAAACTGACGACTTTTATAATGATATTCGCGTTGACATTTCAAAATTTTTCGATACCTCTTCATATCCAATAGACAATATTTTTAATTTTCCTCGGTTGAATAAGAAGGTTCTAGGTATGATGAAGGATGAATGTAATGGAAAGTTAATAAAAGAATTTATTGGTTTAAGAGCGAAAATGTATTCATTTAGAATTGATAACGATATAAATGAAATTAAGAAAATTAAAGGAATAAAAAATAGTGTAACTTCTACATTGAGTTTAAGTGATTTTAGAAAATGTCTGTTGGAAAATAAATTGTATAATGAATCAATGTATATATTTAGATCTAAATTACATACGGTTTATACTCAAAATATTTATAAAGTAGCTCTAATTAATATAGATAATAAGCGAATTGTACGAGAAAATCATATTAATACTTATGCTTATGGACATTTCGAAACACTATAGGAGTGCTTTATTGTTGTAATACAAAAAAAAAAAAAAAAAAAAAAAAAAAACAATTTATATTTTATGTTATTTATTTTTTATTGAATAAAAATTTTAAACATAATTGACCACATATTGCAGTGTTATATTTTTGTTTCTGCTCATAATTGTAATGTATTGGTGGCTTCAGGTAATTAATTAGTTCTATCGGTGGCTGTAAATTTCCAAAACTATCAAAATATTCTTTATAATTTTTGTTTTTATAGTATGCTACCCAATGAGTGCCAGGACCATCAACATCATCTAAATTAAGAATTCCACATTCTTGAGATTTCGGTTTATTCGGTAAAGAATTTCTCATAAAAATTCCCCTGAAATCTTTAAGATGTTTGCAATATTTCATTAAATATACATCCGTCAATGGTCTTTTGGATAGCTTTTTTGTTAGTTTTTTGGATAGGGTCGTAAATATAAACCATATCCCTTTTTATATGGCTTGAGGAATAAGCCCTTCCCCATAGCGATCGATTCCATATATCTATTATGACGGCTAGCCTCAGCCAATTGCTCCTTTCCATTTCTGATATCATTAAAAACTTTTGCTATAGCTGATCCACCAGATGCTATACCACCAAGTGCACCTAACGCCGTTAAAATAGGAAGTAGTGGTAAAATTCCACCAATTTTTTGAACTGGAATTATTCTCGGTATGTTAATTTTTTTATTTTTAAAGCTAGACTTTATAGCATCCTGAGAAATGTTATAAGCCTCATTAAATGACTGCGGCTTCTTTTTGTTAAGCATATTGACACCTTTTTAACTGCCATCAAAAAAAATGTATTAGATGTAACTTTACAGTTTTTCATCTTTTTACGTTTTTTACATTTAGATGTATTTCTTTTTTTATTTTTAATACCCATTCCCAATTTGAGTTTTGCTTTCATTGCATTTGTAACGAACCAAGCGTTTGCTCGTTCTTTGAAATCACTGTCCTTAGATGTAACACGCTGCCAGGCTTTCTCAGATAAAACTTTATCAGCTTGGTGTCTGATATTTATATCTTTCGCTTGGGAATATGCAATATCATGTTCTCTGCAAGCTGCATCTAAATGATTTATACCCTGATCTCCTCTTTCTATCCGTTGTCGGAGTTTTGTTCCTGGGCCGCAAAATTGATATCCGGGTAAATGAAGTTCAAAAGGTAAAGAATTAATCAAACTATTTACAAAACCCTGTCCAATCTTTTTATGTATAAGTCCCATTAGGTGAGTTTTTTTTAATTAAATGATGACCTTATTATAAAAGCGATGGTTTATATTGCTATAAATCTAGTAATCAAAATGAAAGTTGTTAAACAACGTCTCCAACTTAAGGTTAATAATGCCGACAATTATATAAATGTTAAAAATGTTTCTAGACATAGTCCCCTTTTACCAAATTCCATACGAGCGCTGATTGTGGGACCATCAAATTGTGGAAAAACTAATGTTATGCTTAGTTTGATTGAAAGCCCAAACGGGCTTAATTTCCGAAATATATACATTTATTCTAAATCATTATATCAGCCAAAATATATCTATCTAAAAAGACTTATTGACCCGATAAAAGGAATAAATCTTTATACATTTAGTGAAAACGTTGATGTTATTAAGCCCACTGAAGCCAAACCGGACTCAATTTTTATATTCGATGATGTAATATGTGGAAAACAAAGTACAATACGAGATTATTTTTGTATGGGTCGACATAAAAACATTGATTATTTTTATTTATGCCAAACTTATACAAAAATTCCTAAACACTTAATTCGTGATAATACAAACATGATTATTGTATTCAAGCAAGATGAAATGAATCTTAAGCATATCTATAATGATCATGTTATTGGAGATATGTTACATAAAACATTTTTAAAAATTTGTTCCAAGTCTTGGCGAAATAAATATGACTTTGTTGTTATACGTAAAGACGATCCTATAAACAAAGGTCGATATCGAAAGGGTTTTGATAATTTTATACAATTATAAAACCTCTATAAAACCCATATACCAGACCAGATTCTTATCAGATATTCAGTTGATAGGTAGCAGATTTTTCACTCACTCGTTAAAGAACATGTTAAATAATCATATGAATGTATTAGCAAATCGTGCTAAGACCAGGAAAGTATTAAAGGAAAAAATAAAAAGAATGAAATCGGGAGAATTGGATAGAATTAATTTGTTGGAGGATACATTTAAACCCATTTAAAAACCATTAAATGAATTAGTTGATAATTTGAAAAACTCTAATCAATATAATGTTACTAATTATAATGGCGATCATGATGATGGAATTTGGCAGACGGACAGTGTAAAAAAAAGTGAAGACATGGACGTTGATACATTGTCAACTGTTGAAAATTTATGTGAAAGCTAATAATCTTAATAATAAAATAAACACTTTTTCGAATATCACAGATTTAGAAAATTCTGCAGATAGTTCCCAGAAACAAAATGTTAAGAAGCGAAATCCTATTAATATTATTAATGAGCAATGTTTTGATAAAAAACAAAAATTAGATAAGGTTGTTAGCATTAGAAGCAAAATAAATTTTATGAATGACCCCGAAAAGCCAGCATCATATATTCCAAGTAAACCTAATGATGAAGAATTACTAAAAAGAGCTGCACAAAGCAATGTAATGAAAACTAAAACAAATATTGATAATAAACCTGAAAAGCGAAAAGCTATTGATATCATTAATGACCAATGTTTTGATAAAAACCAAAAATTAAATAAGGTTGTAAGCGTTAGACAAAAAATAAATTATATGAATAATTGTGAACGACCAGAACCATATATTCCCAGTAAAGCAAATGATGAAGAATTACAAAAAAAGGCTGTAGAAAACCAAAGTCAAGCTGAAACGTATAATAATAATACTTCTCCAACTGAAAATGATATTTTAAGAAGAATCGAAGAAGATCCTGATCTGTGGGAAAGACATAAACTTGTAAAACGTCAGTGTAAAAATCAACTAAATGAAGACTTTAAACGGATTAAGCTTACTCATCCCAATTCACTATTACAAAACATAAAATTGCTTAAAGATCTTAAAATGCTTCATACATTGTATGGTCTGAATAGAGATTCAAATGGCCGATTGCGATTTGGATTGAAGCCATTAAAAAGTAATTCCAAAGACATTATACATTTGAATGGGTTGAAAACGTGGAGGAGTTTAACGTTTTTAGTATACCAGAAGATTCTTTAGTTGGATACATATTAGAAGTAGATTTAGATTATCCCATAACCACTCACAATATTCATAATGACTTACCATTTTGTTTTGAAATTAAAAAAGTTGATTCAATGAAAATCTCAAAGTTGATTGGTGATTTAGGAAACAAAATAAAATATATTATTCATTATAAAAATTTACAACAATGTATTAAACATGGTCTTGTATTAAAGAAAATTCATAGAATTCTACAATTTAATCAATCGGATTGGTTAAAAAAATATATTGATTTAAATAATTATCATAGAACATTAGCAGCAAATAAGTTTGAAAAAAATTTCTTTAAATTATTAAATAATGCGGTGTATGGAAAAACTATGGAAAATGTAGATAAAAGAGTAAATGTTAAATTAGTACAAGATTGGGAAAATACTAATCTTGGGGGAAGAGGTAGGAAAAAATTAGGTGCTAGAGCCTTAATAGCAAAACCAAATTTCCATAGTCTAAGCAAATTTTCTGATAATTTAATAGCTATTCAAATGAAACAAGTGTCCATTCTATACAATAAACCGATATATATTGGTTTTTCCGTTTTAGAACTTTCTAAATTTAAAATGTATAGTTTCCATTATGATTATATCAAAGAGAAATATAAAAATAATATTGATTTGAATTATATGGATACTGATTCATTCATATATGATATTCAAACTGACGACTTTTATAATGATATTCGCGTTGACATTTCAAAATTTTTCGATACCTCTTCATATCCAATAGACAATATTTTTAATTTTCCTCGGTTGAATAAGAAGGTTCTAGGTATGATGAAGGATGAATGTAATGGAAAGATAATAAAAGAATTTATTGGTTTAAGAGCGAAAATGTATTCATTTAGAATTGATAACGATATAAATGAAATTAAGAAAATTAAAGGAATAAAAAATAGTGTAACTTCTACATTGAGTTTAAGTGATTTTAGAAAATGTCTGTTGGAAAATAAATTGTATAATGAATCAATGTATATATTTAGATCTAAATTACATACGGTTTATACTCAAAATATTTATAAAGTAGCTCTAATTAATATAGATAATAAGCGAATTGTACGAGAAAATCATATTAATACTTATGCTTATGGACATTTCGAAACACTATAGGAGTGCTTTATTGTTGTAATACAAAAAAAAAAAAAAAAACAATTTATATTTTATGTTATTTATTTTTTATTGAATAAAAATTTTAAACATAATTGACCACATATTGCAGTGTTATATTTTTGTTTCTGCTCATAATTGTAATGTATTGGTGGCTTCAGGTAATTAATTAGTTCTATCGGTGGCTGTAAATTTCCAAAACTATCAAAATATTCTTTATAATTTTTGTTTTTATAGTATGCTACCCAATGAGTGCCAGGACCATCAACATCATCTAAATTAAGAATTCCACATTCTTGAGATTTCGGTTTATTCGGTAAAGAATTTCTCATAAAAATTCCCCTGAAATCTTTAAGATGTTTGCAATATTTCATTAAATCTACATCCGTCAATGGTCTTTTGGATAGCTTTTTTGTTAGTTTTTTGGATAGGGTCGTAAATATAAACCATATCCCTTTTTATATGGCTTGAGGAATAAGCCCTTCCCCATAGCGATCGATTCCATATATCTATTATGACGGCTAGCCTCAGCCAATTGCTCCTTTCCATTTCTGATATCATTAAAAACTTTTGCTATAGCTGATCCACCAGATGCTATACCACCAAGTGCACCTAACGCCGTTAAAATAGGAAGTAGTGGTAAAATTCCACCAATTTTTGGAACTGGAATTATTCTCGGTATGTTAATTTTTTTATTTTTAAAGCTAGACTTTATAGCATCCTGAGAAATGTTATAAGCCTCATTAAATGACTGCGGCTTCTTTTTGTTAAGCATATTGACACCTTTTTTAAAAGCCATCAAAAAAAATTTATTAGATGTCACTTTACAGTTTTTCATCTTTTTACGTTTTTTACATTTAGATGTATTTCTTTTTTTATTTTTAATACCCATTCCCAATTTGAGTTTTGCTTTCATTGCATTTGTAACGAACCAAGCGTTTGCTCGTTCTTTGAAATCACTGTCCTTAGATGTAACACGCTGCCAGGCTTTCTCAGATAAAACTTTATCAGCTTGGTGTCTGATATTTATATCTTTCGCTTGGAAATATGCAATATCATGTTCTCTGCAAGCTGCATCTAAATGATTTATACCCTGATCTCCTCTTTCTATCCGTTGTCGGAGTTTTGTTCCTGGGCCACAAAATTGATATCCGGGTAAATGAAGTTCAAAAGGTAAGGAATTAATCAAACTATTTACAAAACCCTGTCCAATCTTTTTATGTATAAGTCCCATTAGGTGAGTTTTTTTTAATTAAATGATGACCTTATTATAAAAGCGATGGTTTATATTGCTATAAATCTAGTAATCAAAATGAAAGTTGTTAAACAACGTCTCCAACTTAAAGTTAATAATGCCGACAATTATATAAATGTTAAAAATGTTTCTAGACATATGTAGTCCCCTTTTACCAAATTCCATACGAGCGCTGATTGTGGGACCATCAAATTGTGGAAAAACTAATGTTATGCTTAGTTTGATTGAAAGCCCAAACGGGCTTAATTTCCGAAATATATACATTTATTCTAAATCATTATATCAGCCAAAATATATCTATCTAAAAAGACTTATTGACCCGATAAAAGGAATAAATCTTTATACATGTAGTGAAAACGTTGATGTTATTAAGCCCACTGAAGCCAAACCGGACTCAATTTTTATATTCGATGATGTAATATGTGGAAAACAAAGTCAATACGAGATTATTTTTGTATGGGTCGACATAAAAACATTGATTATTTTTATTTATGCCAAACTTATACAAAAATTCCTAAACACTTAATTCGTGATAATACAAACATGATTATTGTATTCAAGCAAGATGAAATGAATCTTAAGCATATCTATAATGATCATGTTATTGGAGATATGTTATATAAAACATTTTTAAAAATTTGTTCCAAGTCTTGGCGAAATAAATATGACTTTGTTGTTATAAGTAAAGACGATCCTATAAACAAAGGTCGATATCGAAAGGGTTTTGATAATTTTATACAATTATAAAACCTCTATAAAACCCATATACCAGACCAGATTCTTATCAGATATTCAGCTGATAGGTAGCAGATTTTTCACTCACTCGTTAAAGAACATGTTAAATAATCATATGAATGTATTAGCAAATCTTGCTAAGACCAGGAAAGTATTAAAGGAAAAAATAAAAAGAATGAAATCGGGAGAATTGGATAGAATTAATTTGTTGGAGGATACATTTAAACCCATTTCAAAACCATTAAATGAATTAGTTGATAATTTGAAAAACTCTAATCAATATAATGTTACTAATTATAATGGCGATCATGATGATGGAATTTGGCAGACGGACAGTGTAAAAAAAAGTGAAGACATGGACGTTGATACATTGTCAACTGTTGAAAATTTATGTGAAAGCTAATAATCTTAATAATAAAATAAACACTTTTTCGAATATCACAGATTTAGAAAATTCTGCAGATAGTTCCCAGAAACAAAATGTTAAGAAGCGAAATCCTATTAATATTATTAATGAGCAATGTTTTGATAAAAACCAAAAATTAGATAAGGTTGTTAGCATTAGAAGCAAAATAAATTTTATGAATGACCCCGAAAAGCCAGCATCATATATTCCAAGTAAACCTAATGATGAAGAATTACTAAAAAGAGCTGCACAAAGCAATGTAATGAAAACTAAAACAAATATTGATAATAAACCTGAAAAGCGAAAAGCAATTGATATCATTAATGACCAATGTTTTGATAAAAACCAAAAATTAAATAAGGTTGTAAGCGTTAGACAAAAAATAAATTATATGAATAATTGTGAACGACCAGAACCATATATTCCCAGTAAAGCAAATGATGAAGAATTACAAAAAAAGGCTGTAGAAAACCAAAGTCAAGCTGAAACGTATAATAATAATACTTCTCCAACTGAAAATGATATTTTAAGAAGAATCGAAGAAGATCCTGATCTGTGGGAAAGACATAAACTTGTAAAACGTCAGTGTAAAAATCAACTAAATGAAGACTTTAAACGGATTAAGCTTACTCATCCCAATTCACTATTACAAAACATAAAATTGCTTAAAGATCTTAAAATGCTTGATACATTGTATGGTCTGAATAGAGATTCAAATGGCCGATTGCGATTTGGATTGAAACCATTAAAAATTAATTCCAAAGACATTATACATTTGAATGGGTTGAAAACGTGGAGGAGTTTAACGTTTTTAGTATACCAGAAGATTCTTTAGTTGGATAAGTACATATTAGAAGTAGATTTAGATTATCCCATAACCACTCACAATATTCATAATGACTTACCATTTTGTTTAGAAAATAAAAAAGTTGATTCAATGAAAATCTCAAAGTTGATTGGTGATTTAGGAATCAAAATAAAATATATTATTCATTATAAAAATTTACAACAATGTATTAAACATGGTCTTGTATTAAAGAAAATTCATAGAATTCTACAATTTAATCAATCGGATTGGTTAAAAAAATATATTGATTTAAATAATTATCATAGAACATTAGCAGCAAATAAGTTTGAAAAAAATTTCTTTAAATTATTAAATAATGCGGTGTATGGAAAAACTATGGAAAATGTAGATAAAAGAGTAAATGTTAAATTAGTACAAGATTGGGAAAATACTAATCTTGGGGGAAGAGGTAGGAAAAAATTAGGTGCTAGAGCCTTAATAGCAAAACCAAATTTCCATAGTCTAAGCAAATTTTCTGATAATTTAATAGCTATTCAAATGAAACAAGTGTCCATTCTATACAATAAACCGATATATATTGGTTTTTCCGTTTTAGAACTTTCTAAATTTAAAATGTATAGTTTCCATTATGATTATATCAAAGAGAAATATAAAAATAATATTGATTTGAATTATATGGATACTGATTCATTCATATATGATATTCAAACTGACGACTTTTATAATGATATTCGCGTTGACATTTCAAAATTTTTCGATACCTCTTCATATCCAATAGACAATATTTTTAATTTTCCTCGGTTGAATAAGAAGGTTCTAGGTATGATGAAGGATGAATGTAATGGAAAGATAATAAAAGAATTTATTGGTTTAAGAGCGAAAATGTATTCATTTAGAATTGATAACGATATAAATGAAATTAAGAAAATTAAAGGAATAAAAAATAGTGTAACTTCTACATTGAGTTTAAGTGATTTTAGAAAATGTCTGTTGGAAAATAAATTGTATAATGAATCAATGTATATATTTAGATCTAAATTACATACGGTTTATACTCAAAATATTTATAAAGTAGCTCTAATTAATATAGATAATAAGCGAATTGTACGAGAAAATCATATTAATACTTATGCTTATGGACATTTCGAAACACTATAGGAGTGCTTTATTGTTGTAATACAAAAAAAAAAAAAAAAAAAAAAAAAAAACAATTTATATTTTATGTTATTTATTTTTTATTGAATAAAAATTTTAAACATAATTGACCACATATTGCAGTGTTATATTTTTGTTTCTGCTCATAATTGTAATGTATTGGTGGCTTCAGGTAATTAATTAGTTCTATCGGTGGCTGTAAATTTCCAAAACTATCAAAATATTCTTTATAATTTTTGTTTTTATAGTATGCTACCCAATGAGTGCCAGGACCATCAACATCATCTAAATTAAGAATTCCACATTCTTGAGATTTCGGTTTATTCGGTAAAGAATTTCTCATAAAAATTCCCCTGAAATCTTTAAGATGTTTGCAATATTTCATTAAATCTACATCCGTCAATGGCCTTTTGGATAGCTTTTTTGTTAGTTTTTTGGATAGGGTCGTAAATATAAACCATATCCCTTTTTATATGGCTTGAGGAATAAGCCCTTCCCCATAGCGATCGATTCCATATATCTATTATGACGGCTAGCCTCAGCCAATTGCTCCTTTCCATTTCTGATATCATTAAAAACTTTTGCTATAGCTGATCCACCAGATGCTATACCACCAAGTGCACCTAACGCCGTTAAAATAGGAAGTAGTGGTAAAATTCCACCAATTTTTGGAACTGGAATTATTCTCGGTATGTTAATTTTTTTATTTTTAAAGCTAGACTTTATAGCATCCTGAGAAATGTTATAAGCCTCATTAAATGACTGCGGCTTCTTTTTGTTAAGCATATTGACACCTTTTTTAAAAGCCATCAAAAAAAATTTATTAGATGTCACTTTACAGTTTTTCATCTTTTTACGTTTTTTACATTTAGATGTATTTCTTTTTTTATTTTTAATACCCATTCCCAATTTGAGTTTTGCTTTCATTGCATTTGTAACGAACCAAGCGTTTGCTCGTTCTTTGAAATCACTGTCCTTAGATGTAACACGCTGCCAGGCTTTCTCAGATAAAACTTTATCAGCTTGGTGTCTGATATTTATATCTTTCGCTTGGGAATATGCAATATCATGTTCTCTGCAAGCTGCATCTAAATGATTTATACCCTGATCTCCTCTTTCTATCCGTTGTCGGAGTTTTGTTCCTGGGCCACAAAATTGATATCCGGGTAAATGAAGTTCAAAAGGTAAGGAATTAATCAAACTATTTACAAAACCCTGTCCAATCTTTTTATGTATAAGTCCCATTAGGTGAGTTTTTTTTAATTAAATGATGACCTTATTATAAAAGCGATGGTTTATATTGCTATAAATCTAGTAATCAAAATGAAAGTTGTTAAACAACGTCTCCAACTTAAGGTTAATAATGCCGACAATTATATAAATGTTAAAAATGTTTCTAGACATATGTAGTCCCCTTTTACCAAATTCCATACGAGCGCTGATTGTGGGACCATCAAATTGTGGAAAAACTAATGTTATGCTTAGTTTGATTGAAAGCCCAAACGGGCTTAATTTCCGAAATATATACATTTATTCTAAATCATTATATCAGCCAAAATATATCTATCTAAAAAGACTTATTGACCCGATAAAAGGAATAAATCTTTATACATTTAGTGAAAACGTTGATGTTATTAAGCCCACTGAAGTCAAACCGGACTCAATTTTTATATTCGATGATGCAATATGTGGAAAACAAAGTACAATACGAGATTATTTTTGTATGGGTCGACATAAAAACATTGATTATTTTTATTTATGCCAAACTTATACAAAAATTCCTAAACACTTAATTCGTGATAATACAAACATGATTATTGTATTCAAGCAAGATGAAATGAATCTTAAGCATATCTATAATGATCATGTTATTGGAGATATGTTATATAAAACATTTTTAAAAATTTGTTCCAAGTCTTGGCGAAATAAATATGACTTTGTTGTTATAAGTAAAGACGATCCTATAAACAAAGGTCGATATCGAAAGGGTTTTGATAATTTTATACAATTATAAAACCTCTATAAAACCCATATACCAGACCAGATTCTTATCAGATATTCAGCTAATAGGTAGCAGATTTTTCACTCACTCGTTAAAGAACATGTTAAATAATCATATGAATGTATTAGCAAATCTTGCTAAGACCAGGAAAGTATTAAAGGAAAAAATAAAAAGAATGAAATCGGGAGAATTGGATAGAATTAATTTGTTGGAGGATACATTTAAACCCATTTCAAAACCATTAAATGAATTAGTTGATAATTTGAAAAACTCTAATCAATATAATGTTACTAATTATAATGGCGATCATGATGATGGAATTTGGCAGACGGACAGTGTAAAAAAAAGTGAAGACATGGACGTTGATACATTGTCAACTGTTGAAAATTTATGTGAAAGCTAATAATCTTAATAATAAAATAAACACTTTTTCGAATATCACAGATTTAGAAAATTCTGCAGATAGTTCCCAGAAACAAAATGTTAAGAAGCGAAATCCTATTAATATTATTAATGAGCAATGTTTTGATAAAAACCAAAAATTAGATAAGGTTGTTAGCATTAGAAGCAAAATAAATTTTATGAATGACCCCGAAAAGCCAGCATCATATATTCCAAGTAAACCTAATGATGAAGAATTACTAAAAAGAGCTGCACAAAGCAATGTAATGAAAACTAAAACAAATATTGATAATAAACCTGAAAAGCGAAAAGCAATTGATATCATTAATGACCAATGTTTTGATAAAAACCAAAAATTAAATAAGGTTGTAAGCGTTAGACAAAAAATAAATTATATGAATAATTGTGAACGACCAGAACCATATATTCCCAGTAAAGCAAATGATGAAGAATTACAAAAAAAGGCTGTAGAAAACCAAAGTCAAGCTGAAACGTATAATAATAATACTTCTCCAACTGAAAATGATATTTTAAGAAGAATCGAAGAAGATCCTGATCTGTGGGAAAGACATAAACTTGTAAAACGTCAGTGTAAAAATCAACTAAATGAAGACTTTAAACGGATTAAGCGTACTCATCCCAATTCACTATTACAAAACATAAAATTGCTTAAAGATCTTAAAATGCTTGATACATTGTATGGTCTGAATAGAGATTCAAATGGCCGATTGCGATTTGGATTGAAACCATTAAAAATTAATTCCAAAGACATTATACATTTGAATGGGTTGAAAACGTGGAGGAGTTTAACGTTTTTAGTATACCAGAAGATTCTTTAGTTGGATAAGTACATATTAGAAGTAGATTTAGATTATCCCATAACCACTCACAATATTCATAATGACTTACCATTTTGTTTAGAAAATAAAAAAGTTGATTCAATGAAAATCTCAAAGTTGATTGGTGATTTAGGAATCAAAATAAAATATATTATTCATTATAAAAATTTACAACAATGTATTAAACATGGTCTTGTATTAAAGAAAATTCATAGAATTCTACAATTTAATCAATCGGATTGGTTAAAAAAATATATTGATTTAAATAATTATCATAGAACATTAGCAGCAAATAAGTTTGAAAAAAATTTCTTTAAATTATTAAATAATGCGGTGTATGGAAAAACTATGGAAAATGTAGATAAAAGAGTAAATGTTAAATTAGTACAAGATTGGGAAAATACTAATCTTGGGGGAAGAGGTAGGAAAAAATTAGGTGCTAGAGCCTTAATAGCAAAACCAAATTTCCATAGTCTAAGCAAATTTTCTGATAATTTAATAGCTATTCAAATGAAACAAGTGTCCATTCTATACAATAAACCGATATATATTGGTTTTTCCGTTTTAGAACTTTCTAAATTTAAAATGTATAGTTTCCATTATGATTATATCAAAGAGAAATATAAAAATAATATTGATTTGAATTATATGGATACTGATTCATTCATATATGATATTCAAACTGACGACTTTTATAATGATATTCGCGTTGACATTTCAAAATTTTTCGATACCTCTTCATATCCAATAGACAATATTTTTAATTTTCCTCGGTTGAATAAGAAGGTTCTAGGTATGATGAAGGATGAATGTAATGGAAAGATAATAAAAGAATTTATTGGTTTAAGAGCGAAAATGTATTCATTTAGAATTGATAACGATATAAATGAAATTAAGAAAATTAAAGGAATAAAAAATAGTGTAACTTCTACATTGAGTTTAAGTGATTTTAGAAAATGTCTGTTGGAAAATAAATTGTATAATGAATCAATGTATATATTTAAATCTAAATTACATACGGTTTATACTCAAAATATTTATAAAGTAGCTCTAATTAATATAGATAATAAGCGAATTGTACGAGAAAATCATATTAATACTTATGCTTATGGACATTTCGAAACACTATAGGAGTGCTTTATTGTTGTAATACAAAAAAAAAAAAAAAAAAAAAAAAAAAACAATTTATATTTTATGTTATTTATTTTTTATTGAATAAAAATTTTAAACATAATTGACCACATATTGCAGTGTTATATTTTTGTTTCTGCTCATAATTGTAATGTATTGGTGGCTTCAGGTAATTAATTAGTTCTATCGGTGGCTGTAAATTTCCAAAACTATCAAAATATTCTTTATAATTTTTGTTTTTATAGTATGCTACCCAATGAGTGCCAGGACCATCAACATCATCTAAATTAAGAATTCCACATTCTTGAGATTTCGGTTTATTCGGTAAAGAATTTCTCATAAAAATTCCCCTGAAATCTTTAAGATGTTTGCAATATTTCATTAAATCTACATCCGTCAATGGCCTTTTGGATAGCTTTTTTGTTAGTTTTTTGGATAGGGTCGTAAATATAAACCATATCCCTTTTTATATGGCTTGAGGAATAAGCCCTTCCCCATAGCGATCGATTCCATATATCTATTATGACGGCTAGCCTCAGCCAATTGCTCCTTTCCATTTCTGATATCATTAAAAACTTTTGCTATAGCTGATCCACCAGATGCTATACCACCAAGTGCACCTAACGCCGTTAAAATAGGAAGTAGTGGTAAAATTCCACCAATTTTTGGAACTGGAATTATTCTCGGTATGTTAATTTTTTTATTTTTAAAGCTAGACTTTATAGCATCCTGAGAAATGTTATAAGCCTCATTAAATGACTGCGGCTTCTTTTTGTTAAGCATATTGACACCTTTTTTAAAAGCCATCAAAAAAAATTTATTAGATGTCACTTTACAGTTTTTCATCTTTTTACGTTTTTTACATTTAGATGTATTTCTTTTTTTATTTTTAATACCCATTCCCAATTTGAGTTTTGCTTTCATTGCATTTGTAACGAACCAAGCGTTTGCTCGTTCTTTGAAATCACTGTCCTTAGATGTAACACGCTGCCAGGCTTTCTCAGATAAAACTTTATCAGCTTGGTGTCTGATATTTATATCTTTCGCTTGGGAATATGCAATATCATGTTCTCTGCAAGCTGCATCTAAATGATTTATACCCTGATCTCCTCTTTCTATCCGTTGTCGGAGTTTTGTTCCTGGGCCACAAAATTGATATCCGGGTAAATGAAGTTCAAAAGGTAAGGAATTAATCAAACTATTTACAAAACCCTGTCCAATCTTTTTATGTATAAGTCCCATTAGGTGAGTTTTTTTTAATTAAATGATGACCTTATTATAAAAGCGATGGTTTATATTGCTATAAATCTAGTAATCAAAATGAAAGTTGTTAAACAACGTCTCCAACTTAAGGTTAATAATGCCGACAATTATATAAATGTTAAAAATGTTTCTAGACATATGTAGTCCCCTTTTACCAAATTCCATACGAGCGCTGATTGTGGGACCATCAAATTGTGGAAAAACTAATGTTATGCTTAGTTTGATTGAAAGCCCAAACGGGCTTAATTTCCGAAATATATACATTTATTCTAAATCATTATATCAGCCAAAATATATCTATCTAAAAAGACTTATTGACCCGATAAAAGGAATAAATCTTTATACATTTAGTGAAAACGTTGATGTTATTAAGCCCACTGAAGTCAAACCGGACTCAATTTTTATATTCGATGATGCAATATGTGGAAAACAAAGTACAATACGAGATTATTTTTGTATGGGTCGACATAAAAACATTGATTATTTTTATTTATGCCAAACTTATACAAAAATTCCTAAACACTTAATTCGTGATAATACAAACATGATTATTGTATTCAAGCAAGATGAAATGAATCTTAAGCATATCTATAATGATCATGTTATTGGAGATATGTTATATAAAACATTTTTAAAAATTTGTTCCAAGTCTTGGCGAAATAAATATGACTTTGTTGTTATAAGTAAAGACGATCCTATAAACAAAGGTCGATATCGAAAGGGTTTTGATAATTTTATACAATTATAAAACCTCTATAAAACCCATATACCAGACCAGATTCTTATCAGATATTCAGCTAATAGGTAGCAGATTTTTCACTCACTCGTTAAAGAACATGTTAAATAATCATATGAATGTATTAGCAAATCTTGCTAAGACCAGGAAAGTATTAAAGGAAAAAATAAAAAGAATGAAATCGGGAGAATTGGATAGAATTAATTTGTTGGAGGATACATTTAAACCCATTTCAAAACCATTAAATGAATTAGTTGATAATTTGAAAAACTCTAATCAATATAATGTTACTAATTATAATGGCGATCATGATGATGGAATTTGGCAGACGGACAGTGTAAAAAAAGTGAAGACATGGACGTTGATACATTGTCAACTGTTGAAAATTTATGTGAAAGCTAATAATCTTAATAATAAAATAAACACTTTTTCGAATATCACAGATTTAGAAAATTCTGCAGATAGTTCCCAGAAACAAAATGTTAAGAAGCGAAATCCTATTAATATTATTAATGAGCAATGTTTTGATAAAAAACAAAAATTAGATAAGGTTGTTAGCATTAGAAGCAAAATAAATTTTATGAATGACCCCGAAAAGCCAGCATCATATATTCCAAGTAAACCTAATGATGAAGAATTACTAAAAAGAGCTGCACAAAGCAATGTAATGAAAACTAAAACAAATATTGATAATAAACCTGAAAAGCGAAAAGCAATTGATATCATTAATGACCAATGTTTTGATAAAAACCAAAAATTAAATAAGGTTGTAAGCGTTAGACAAAAAATAAATTATATGAATAATTGTGAACGACCAGAACCATATATTCCCAGTAAAGCAAATGATGAAGAATTACAAAAAAAGGCTGTAGAAAACCAAAGTCAAGCTGAAACGTATAATAATAATACTTCTCCAACTGAAAATGATATTTTAAGAAGAATCGAAGAAGATCCTGATCTGTGGGAAAGACATAAACTTGTAAAACGTCAGTGTAAAAATCAACTAAATGAAGACTTTAAACGGATTAAGCTTACTCATCCCAATTCACTATTACAAAACATAAAATTGCTTAAAGATCTTAAAATGCTTGATACATTGTATGGTCTGAATAGAGATTCAAATGGCCGATTGCGATTTGGATTGAAACCATTAAAAATTAATTCCAAAGACATTATACATATCGGGAAGGATAAATGGAAAATGACACCAGGTCTGTTTGAGTTAATATTTCATAAAACCCCCAAACATTATAAAAAGTGTGATTTGAAAACTTATCGACAGATCTTATTAGATACAAGCGCTCACAAACGTAATTATAACCCAAATAGTAAAATTAAGGGAACCAAATCTTTTAAATATCTACATATTATTAGGAAATTGTTCAATTATAATCCACACTCATTCGTAAGTGGTAGAGGTTTATTGAAATCATTCGATTGTCGCAAAAATATTTATCAATATTGGGATAACCCTAATGAGTTGGTGGATAGATTGAGATTGCTTATATCTTCAACAAGTGCCGGCCATAACAACCATCACAACGAGATTATATCAATTATTGAAGAGTTGCGGGAAGCAAATATTATTAAATAATATGAGTATAAATAAATTTGGGCATTTCTCTTTTGATCATAGTAATGAATCAAAAGCGAAATCAATTCTAGACCGAAACAAAAATCTTAATTTAAACAAGAAAAGAATAATTAACCTAGCTGCTCCTATAGAAGACGATGATGCCATTTCAAAAGTATTCCTTTCAGAAACATTAAATAAGATGAAACCCAAATTAGAACATCAAATCAAAGAAATAAATGTAATCCTGAATACTAGTATTAAAAATGACGTATCAATTCTTGAGGGTCTAATAGACCAACGAATAAAAGATGCATGTGGGGAAGAATTAAGTAGATGATATAAAAAACTATTTATCAACTATTGAGGATTATTTGATGCGTTTCGTTGTGTTGAAACAACACCCAACTGAAAAAGACGTTGAAGCGGTAAAAATAAAGTTCCCTACTATAAAAGGATTAACAAAATGAATAACAAAAGAGCTATTGTAGAAGAATTACATAAACAAGCTAGAAAAAGTTTTAAACAAGACGAGTTATTATTAAAGGCATCGATGATTTATGGCAAGCTGACTTGGTGGTAATGACTCAGTATTCCAAAAGTAATAATCATTATCAATACCTTTTAACGGTAATCGATACATTTTCTAAAAAAGCATGGGCCGAAGCAGTTAAGGATAAAACAAAAGAAAATGTAACAAATGCAATGACTAAGATTTTAAACTCAAGTAACCGAATACCGAAAAACCTACAAACAGATGATGGAAAGGAATTTTATAATACTTATTTTAAGAGATTATTACAAACAAAAAATATCAATCATTATTCTACATTTTCATTATTAAAAGCATCTATAATAGAGCGATTTAATAGGACATTAAAAGGAATGATGTGGAAAGAGTTTAGTTTTCGGGGAACCTATAAATGGATTGATATCTATACAAATTTAGTCAATGATTACAATAATACTATTCACAGGACCATCAGAATGACTCCAAATGAGGTAAATTCCTCGAATGAACAACATTTATTGAATACTGCATACAACAATTTAAAAGTTTTTCATAGACCAAAATTTAAAATAAATGATGAGGTTAGAATAAGTAAATATAAACATGTATTTGGAATGGGGTATACATCAAATTGGACAACAGAAGTTTTTAAAATAAAATCAATTAAAAACACAAATCCTACAACATATATACTTGAAGACTATCAAGGTAATGCTATTAAGGGTGGATTCTATGAATATGAACTAATGAAAACTAAACTCCCTCATGTATATTTAGTTGAAAAAGTTTTGAGACGTCGAAACAATAGAGTTTATGTTAAATGGTTAGGATTCTCTTTTGAACACAATTCCTGGGTAAATGAAAATGACTTAAATTAAAAAAAAAAAACAAAAAAAAAAACAAAAAAAAAATAAATACATATATATATATATATATATATAAGTGTTTTAAAAATTATTTCAGTTAAGTATTTAATGATAACCTATCAACATGTCGATTACATTAACAATAAATGGTAATTCATCTATACTGATTGCAAATTATTTCCCTCCCATAGAACTCAAGCAAGACTATGTTTGTGGGTTGATTAGTTTTGACTCGTACCATACAATTCCAAATGTGGACAAAGAAAACAATTTGTTTCACATTGGATCGAATGTTTTTGAGATACCTGTTGAAACATACATATGAATTGGATGATATAGTTGAGAAAATTAGCAACATGTATGAACCTTTGAATCGAGGGTTTATTGATATAAAAGCTAATCCTAATACATTTCGAACCGAAATTATGAGTAATAACGAAGAAGTGAATTTTGATAAAAAATACGCAATTGGTCCATTACTAGGTTTCAGTAAAAGAATATTGGAGCCAAAGATTGTTCATTACTCTGACAATCCAGTGGATATAACAAAAATAAACACAATATCTGTTGAATGTAATATCATCTACGGCTCATATATGAATGAAATATCTGCGCATACAATACATCAGTTTTCTCTTAGAGTTAGTCCAGGGTATAAAATCTCAGAAATACCTGTTAATGTTATATATTTACCGGTTAATACTCGTCAAATAAGCACTCTAGTTCTTAAAGTTGTTGATCAAACGGGTAGCCTGATTAATTTTCGTGGAGAAGACATATCAATAAGACTACATTTAAAACCTATCTAAAGGGGGGAAAAAAATGATAATTTTTAATAAAAAGCAAATACATACAGATTTTGTGAATAGTTTCCAATCATCCTCAAAAGTATTGGTTACAAAAACAAAAAATCTACGCCCTAAAGAGGTAAATTCTCCTGTTCAACATAAAATTGATTTAACCCCATCGAATAAGGAGTTTCTAATAAGCCTAGGATTTAATTTGAAAAATGAGTGATATAAGAAACGTTTTGTACAAGCCCATTTTTGATGATAGTATCATAAAAAATGATTATCATACCTACATACCATACTTACAATCGTTTCAAAACAATGATGAAATTCGGATCCCGATACAAAATCAAGACCTACATATACATATGTGCTACCAAGTGAGAGTATTTTATACATTGAGGGATTCATATCAAATAGTGATGCAACAATTTCAAAAACTGTGCAGCTGCTAAATAATTGTATGGCCTATTTATTCGAGGAGATACGATATGAAATAAATGGAATAGAAATTGATCGCACTAGAAAGTTGGGTATTGCAACAGAAATGAAAAATTATGTATCACTTAGCGAATTTGAGAGTGCAAATCTAAAAAATGCAGGGTGGTGCCCTTTTAAAAATATTAACTTAAAAACTGGACATTTCAATTTTTGTATACCATTGAAAAACCTGCTGGGTTTGCTGAAGATTTTGATAAAATTATTGTTAATTGTAAACATGAATTAATCTTAATACGAGCTAAAGAAGATGATGCTGTTATGATGACAACTATAGAAACAGAAAAGCTTACATTAAAACTTTTAAATATTACATGGAAAGTGCCACATATTCAACTTTCAGACTCGTATCGGTTAACTATGTTGAAAATAATTAATAGTAAACAACCGCTAAACATTTCATTTAGAAGTTGGGATGTCTACCATAACCCCTCTCTACAGGAAAGCACGAATATCTTATGGAATGTTAAAATGGTTGGTGAAAATGAAAGACCTCGCTATATTCTTTTAGGATTTCAAAATGATAAAAAATTTAAACATTGTGACTTATTAGATGTCAAAGTTCACCTTAACTCCGCTACATATCCATATGATGAACTTAATATTAAATTTGAACGAAATCGGTATGCTCTATTATATGACATGTATTTAAAATTTCAACAAAGTTACTATGGACGCACTCCCCAACCACTTTTATCACCTGATCAATTTGTTGAAAATGCTCCAATAATTGTTTTAGATGTAACACATCAAAATGAATCTATAAAAAGCGGCCCATCGATATTCGGATTGAATTAATATTTCACAAGTCCGTCCCTGCTAACACTGCTGCTTATTGTATACTTATCCACGATAAAATGTATGAATATATTCCATTTACAAATGTTATTAAAAAGATTATTTAAAAATTTAAAAATAAAATAAAAATTCTTTTTATTTAAAGAAAGTATTTCCAGAGGGGATTTTTTTTTTATTATTTACAATGTTTACATTGCAATTGATTATAAATTTTAGTATAAGTGTCCAAAATGTTGTAGGCTTCCTTATCCAGACGCTCTAGGTATGAGCAATGGCAAGTGTCTGGGCCAACTGTGCAATTAGAATTCGACCAAACGCAGTCTTCATAATGTTCACCGAAACGATTCTTTATTTTATTTAATTTATCTCTATACTCAATTTTTGAATGAATATCCAAAAGTATTTTCTTCTGCTCTTCAGGCAAAATATGTTCAAAGTTTTTTAGAAAATTAAATATGACTACAGCTGACGACGACATGTCTTTGATTACTGAACCTTCATATGTAATGTTTGATAATAACGATCAACATGAATTATTGTTGGGCTTATATCGTATGAAGTGCGCTCATGTAATGCTTCTCGTTCATGTAATTCCTCCGTATTGTTTTCCGAAAATTCAAAACAATAGATATTTAGAGTACGCTTCACATAATTGCTATAATAAGAGCATTTAATTCGAATTTCACAATTATCGTAAACTAAATTGAAATGTCGATAAAAAACCCCTGGGCTTTCAAGAATACCTCCAATTCTTTTTTCCTTTTCAACTAAATCTTTTTTAAAAACGTCAATAGCCTCGAGTATGGTGTATACACTTCTTTTCACACTATGCGACTGTCCTTTGGTCGGGGTAAGTTGGTCTAAAAGATACCCAAGGGCTCTGCGTTGTTGTTGTTGTTGTTTTTAATAATTGGGGGTTCAGCTCAGGAAAACTTTGATCTATCAACTGAATTGTCACATTTGTTTTTAAACGTAAAGAAGTGTTTGGAATATTGTATTCAAAACTAGCCTGTTTACTATTTTCAAAACTTCTAAAGCTGCTTATATTTTGGTTTTGGTTCATAAATTGATTATAATAATAGCTTGTTACATAAGTTAAATACAACAGGTGTAGAAGTAGAAGTTTTATTGAATTAGTTAATTTCATCTTTGTTTTTTTTTTTTGTTTTTTTTTTTATAATGTATATACGTCTACAATATGTTATACAATGACCATATTATATGTTTGTCTATAGTTTTTTACATCAATTATTTCTACATTTGGTCTTTTATATGAAGTATCCTGGACTAGAACCTTTTCAATGTCACCATTACTTAGAATTCGTTCAGTTTCAATTTCACGATATTCAAAGCACTTGATACTCAACAGTTTGTCAATATATCTGCTATCATAAGTACAACGAATGGGTATATCAAAATTATCATATTCCAATTTGAAATGTCTATAAAAGGCTTGTTTTGACTCAATGATTCCTCCAATATCAGATTCCTTTTCAATAATCTCTCTACGAAATGCCTCTATAGCTTCATCTATAGTAAAAATTCTCATAGGTTTCCCTTTAGTTGTAAAGTCAACTATAGACGATGGTGTGATTGTTGTATATGATTGAGTTATTTTGGTAGGGGGTAGAGATCGTTGTATTATCTCTACAATGGGGGTCGATGACTGTTGCCGATAAATATAAGCATATTTCCAAATTAATACTTAATATTACAACACTGTAAATTATCTTAAGCATAGACTTCACAATTGAGTTATTTTATTCGCTTGTATATATATGTATAAATGGTCACCGTTAGGTACGAGCTTATGTACATCTGCTCTATTGTACTGATATGCTATATAGGTATATCGCAGTGAATTTGAACGGTATGGTCTTTTTTGCATATGAACAGTTAAAGAGGCGACAAGCTCACAAATATTTTTTAAAGCGTAACGCGAAGAAACGTATATTTAATAAAGTTCTAAAGTTCGCTAAAAAAGTTGTGTTTTTTCTATTAAAGTCGCCTCGACGGCAACAAATCTTTAAAAAATATTTTCAATCGCGAGAAACCCGCGAAGTGAAGTTAAAATGCCAAAAGAGTATAGCTGCCAAAATTGCATTCGGGAAGACAATAACAAAATGGTACAGTGCGATTCGTGTGACCGGTGGTACCATTACGATTGTGTCGGGGTAACAAGTGTAATAGCGGATGTGAGCTGGAGTTGCAATATTTGCGAGACCCCTCAACCAGTTTCTACTGCGACGAGCACCTCTGCTCCTCCAGCAGCATGTACCGAGACGTCCACAGCGATGTCAGCACTACCACGAGCGTCATCCTCACCCAGTATTGAACCACCTGGTGACACTTCTTCGGCCGCAATAAATATGGATATTCAACAACCAACAGATTGGCCAAGTTCATCGTTGGTAAATAAGAATATAATTCCAATGGCACCGAAGTCAGTGTCAAATATCGTCACCTCTACGGTGCATCATGCAATCCCTGCAATATTACATCCAGCGAAAACGTTTGCATCCGTTGAGCAGGTCGCCGCACGTCAAAACGAGATTGGGCCAGCGACAATGTTTACGGGCTACCGGCAACATGTTGGGCAACATTGCATGTCGTCAACAAGTAACAATACCGTTCCAATAAGCAGCGAAAATTACACTCATCAACATATGCTCGAATTAGAGCTTTTAGAAGAAAATTGGGCAGAAATATTTGCACAGAAAATATGAAATATTGAGTCAAACTGGTGGTTCGCTCATTGGAAATCATCTCACAGCCACTCCGACTTCTTCACAGCTTGCAGCTAGACAGGTGATTCCGAGAGATTTACCGTTTTTTAATGGAAATCCCGACGAATGGCCGCTGTTCATAAGTAATTATGAGAACAGCACAGAAGTTGCGGGATATACGAACGTGGAGAATCTCATGCGCTTGCAAAAGAGTCTCAAGGGCAAAGCGCTAGAGATGGTACGTTGTAAACTTCTCTTACCATCAATGGTTCCCGAAATAATTCAAACGCTCAAAATGTGCTTCGGACGACCGGAGCATATACTTGAATCGCTCATCGAGAGAGCCCGGCGTATTCCACCGCCAAAAGAAAAGCTCGATTGTTTTATTGAATTCGCCTTAGGTGTGCGCAAGCTGCCTAATCAACACAAATTGAATTGGGCTATGCAGCTACGCGACGAACGAGTGCCTATCATGAAGGCGTTTAGTGATTGGATTTTTCTAATCGCTGAAGCTGCAAGTAAAGTGGTCCCGCCATGTGTTTCCAAACAAAGCGCTTCTATTAACATGCATACGCAATCGTTACGGACGGTCAATTATAGTAAGGCATCATGTTTTGGATGTAAATGTGATGACCACAAAATCCAGAATTGCGACGAATTTAAAAAATTCAGCATAGAACGTAAATGGAATGTAGTAAAGGAAAACAAATTATGTCGTCAATGCCTTAACGCTCACCGTCGCAAATGCTTCTTGAATAAAGAATGCGGTATCGATGGATGTAAGTCAAAACATCATGCGCTTCTACACAGGAGCACACCGCAACTAAGTAATGCACCGGCAGTTCAGTCAGAACGAAATACTCCGTCTCTAACAGTTAACAAGCAGCTGGTTAATACTCATACTGATGTCGATGAAGAGACTTCACCTTGTTTCCGCATTATACCTGTACGCATTTATTCTAATTGTAAATCAGTAGATACCTTCGCCTTTTTAGATGAAGGATCTTCCGTCACCTTGATGGAACAGCAAATCTACGATTCGTTGGGTCTTTGTGGAGTACGAGAAACGATGTGCCTTCGTTGGACTTCGAAAATGGCTCATTTAGAACATCGATAGAAATCTCTAATGTAGATCACGGCACGAAATACAATATAAACGAAGTACACACGGTCCAGCAACTTGGTCTACCTAGCCAGTCGCTAAATACGGAGAAAATTGCGGAGAGGTATTCATATCTGCGTGGCCTCCCTATAAAATCGTACGAAAACGCTAAGCCAACCATCCTAATCGGAGCCAACTGCTGGAAGCTGGCCGTACCGATAAAAACTCGTGAAGGAGACTGGTTCGAGCCTATTGCTACTAAGTGTCGCCTAGGATGGACATTGCAAGGGAGTAGTGCTAATCGCTCTGGCCCACAGAAATTGAATATTCATTTATGCGACTGTGAGAAAAAGTATGAAAGTCTTCATGAAGAAGTGAAGCAGTATTTCAATCTCGAAATTTCACAACCCAAAAAGCTAATGTCTCCCGATGACCAAAGAGCGCTGCAGATATTAAATTCTACGTGTCGTCAACACAATGCGCGGTACGAAGTTGGCTTATTGTGGAAGCAAGATGAGGAAAAGCTGCCTACCAGTTATGACAACGCATTTAAACGCTTTATTTGTATGCAAAGGAAGTTTGCCAAAGATACGAATCTGCGACGCAACATGCAAGAACAAATTAACAACTTATTAGTTAAGGGCTATGCAAGAAAGCTCTCAATAGACGAAATAAATATCTCAGTGGATCGTATGTGGTATCTCTCGATTTTTATCGCGCTCAATCCTAATAAGCCCGGAAAGGTGCGGCTTGTGTGGGACGCGGCTGCCAAGTCTAACGGTGTTGCCCTCAACGATTTTCTCGTTAGCGGTCCGGATCTTCTTAATTCGCTTACTGATGTATTAATGGCATTCAGGATCGGTCGAGTGGCTATTTGTGGAGACATCGCTGAAATGTTCCACCAGATAAACGTTAGGGACGCTGACATGCATGCCCAACGTTTTCTGTGGAGCGACAATCACGAGGAGTTGCAAAATCCGAACATCTACGTCATGCAGGCGCTCACCTTCGGTATTAGCTGCGCTCCATGCATCGCGCACTTCGTCCGTGACAAAAACGCTAAAAAATACGAGCAAATATTTCCTCGAGCCGTCGAAGCCATACAAAAGTACCACTACGTCGACGACTTTATTGATAGCGTTGATAGCGAAGACGAAGCAGTGCAACTAGCGATGCAGGTTAGAAGAATTCACGCTGGAGCAGGATTTCGCATCCGGAATTGGGCGTCGAACGCACCCGTAGTACTCAAACAACTCAGTGACGATATCGCTGCCACTCAAACACCTAAGGGAATGGGTCATACGGAAAAAATACTAGGTTTGTATTGGGATCCAGATAATGATGTTTTTAAGTTTATTTGCAGATTCTCTAAAATGCGACGAGATATCTTGCAAAGCAACGTGGTACCGACGAAAAGAGAGGTCCTACAGATTTTGATGTCGATTTTCGATCCTCTTGGATTCTTGGCACATTACACCATCGGGTTGAAAATACTGTTGCAGGAAGTATGGCGATCTTGCATCGGCTGGGACAATCCGCTGCCAGAACAGCTCTACAACCAATGGTGTCTTTGGAAGACGCTATTGCCAGCAATATCGGTCACAACAATTCCGCGTTGCTACTCGCCCCTCATGACAAACTCTGAGTATAACCAACTCCACACGTTTGTGGATGCCGGCGAGTATGCATATGCCGCCATTTGCTATATACGAACTCAGCTCGGTAACAAAGTTGACACCATTATAGTTGCTGCTAAATCAAAGGTTGCCCCATTGAACCCATTATCTATACCGAGGCTCGAATTGCAAGCCGCAGTAATTGGCGTGAGGTTGGCAACCACCGTCACAACAGCGCTGCGTGTGCCGATACATGCTCGATTTTGGTGGTCTGACTCAAAAACGGTCCTAAAGTGGCTGCGCATGGACCCCAAAAACTTTAAGCCATACGTAATGCATCGCATAGGCGAAGTGCTCGAGACGACAAGCGCCACTGATTGGCGCTGGGTTCCTTCGAAATTAAATCCAGCCGATCTGGCAACAAAATTCAACATACAGCCCAACTCCGAGTTTTGGATATATGGACCAAAGTTTTTATCGTTCGAGCAGGCGGAGTGGCCAACGTGCGAGGACTTTGGTACGGTGGAGCACACTGAGTTGCGACACTGCATTCTGCATATGACTAAAAGTACTCCTAAACAACCTCTCCTCAATGTAGAGGATTTTTCGACATGGCGACGCTTATATCGCGTGGTGGCGACGGTAATCATATTTGCAACGAAGCTGAAAGCCGTAATCACGAAAGTAAAGACACCCCTCGAAACCCTCTGCGAAACCATGCAAAAGGCTAAAAAAATGCTCATAAAAGAAGCGCAGATGAGTGAATACCTTCAAGAAATGCTAACCCTAACGTCTGGTAAGAATATTGAAAGAGATAGTAAACTAATATCCTTAAATGTTTATTTAGACGATGACGGCTTACTCAGAGCACGAGGAAGAGCAGAAAACTTGCGGTCTGGCGATGCCATCATTCTACCAAGTAACCATTACACCACGTTTTTAATAGTTCGCCATTATCACCATCAAAACCATCATCAGTTTCACGAAGCTACTGTAAACACAATTCGTGAAAAATACTACATTCCTCGCCTAAGGGTGCTTTATCGAAAGGTACGGCGATTGTGCCAACGCTGCAAGAACGACGCCGCTAAACCAAACGTTCAGCAAATGGCACCGCTACCGGCTGCACGATTGGCCAGCTTCGAACGCCCTTTTACCTATGTCGGTATAGATTTATTTGGGCCTATACACGTATCAGTGGGAAGACGTCGAGAAAAAAGGTGGGGCGTAATCTTTACTTGCCTGACTGTTCGTGCAGTCCACTTGGAAATCGCACACAGCCTAGACGTGTCCTCATGTATTATGTGCATTCAAAATTTTATTTCAAGGCGCGGAAAGCCGCGCGAAATTTACACGGACAACGGCACTAATTTTAAGGCAGCGGAAAAGTCTCTGCGTGTAAACTCCGGAATTATTGAAATGGCGCAAGTAAAATACGAGGATGTCATGTGGCGATTTAACCCACCCGCAGCTCCACACATGGGTGGTGCTTGGGAGCGATTGGTCCGTTCGGTCAAAACCGTGCTTAATGCCATCTGCCCTTCATTTAAATTTACCGACGAAACGCTAAGGAACGCATGTGTGAAGTTGAGCTCATAATAAATTCTCGACCGCTTACGTTTGTGTCACTTGATAGCGCGGATGACGACGCGCTTACTCCAAACCATTTGCTCTTGGGATCAACATACGGCCACAAAGCGGTTTTTGATGATAAACACGATTTACGACAGCAATGGCATAAAACGCAAGAATTCGTTAATAAGTTCTGGCAGCGTTGGCTATGGGAATATGTGCCGATTTTGCAGTGAAGAGTAAAATGGTTCAACAAGCGGGCACCAGTCGCAGTTGGAGACGTCGTGGTCATCGTAGATGAAACTCTGCCACGCAACTCTTGGCCAAAAGGCATTATTACTGAAGTAGTAAAAGCTAAGGACGATCAAGTGCGGCGAGTGACAATTAAAATTCAAAAGAACATACTGCAGCGACCCGCAATGAAGGTGGCAGTCTTAGACGTCAGCGGCGCCACTTAAGCAAGTCTCATCGCTCTTAATTCGCTTGCTCGAGGGGGGAATGTTGCCGCTAAATATAAGCATATTTCCAAATTAATACTTAATATTACAACACTGTAAATTATCTTAAGCATAGACTTCACAATTGAGTTATGCTATATATGTATATCGCAGTGAATTTGAACGGTATGGTCTTTTTTGCATATGAACAGTTAAAGAGGCGACAAGCTCACAAATATTTTTTAAAGCGTAACGCGAAGAAACGTATATTTAATAAAGTTCTAAAGTTCGCTAAAAAAGTTGTGTTTTTTCTATTAAAGTCGCCTCGACGGCAACAATGACGATGACGAGGATGTCGTTGACAACACTTCAATTTCTTCGTTATAATTCGTTAATAGAGGCTCACTTTGTTTAAGTAATAATAATGAAATATTTATTTGTAAAATATCATTGCTATTCGGTAATGTTAAATTAAATTGAATACTTTTCGAGTTTTGGTTTATCGCAAACCCTTTATTATCTAGTTTTTCCCAAAATGGTGCTCCGTAGACAGCTTTGAAAACAAGTAATAATGACAATAATAAAATATAAAATTTAAATTCCATTGTGTCATATCCCCTTCTCTACAACAAGTTAAAATGAGGGTGATATTTGAAAAATATGTATTTATATACTTATTTTTCTTCTTCTTCTAATCCTGTTTTATTTCATTATAATTTAAATTACAATCCAGTATGTACTTAAACAAAATATATGCTGTTTTTAAACCACAACGAATTTGTAGTCTATTTATTTTTACATTACACTCACTATGAAAATGATACTGACAACGCACAGCATCTGTGTGTAAATTATATAATCTAGAGAGATTCAATACATCACATTCTGTACTCTACTCTTCAATGTTAAACACCGGCTTTTGCAGGAACTCTGCTATCCACACTTGCTTTTCTTCTCCCTTTACATACACTTTTAAGTTTTTCAATGCCGTCATCAAATAGTTTCTTACAGCTTTAAAGTTTTCACATCCATAGGTCCATAATAAATTATGGTGGTGTAACATTAACCAATTAGCTTGTCGTTGATAATCCTTACTCAGATCTGAAAATTCAAACGGAGCTTTGATGTGAAAACAATGAAACTCTTCATTATTGAAGACCACAGCTATTTCCTTTATAATAAATCTATTATTATATGTTTTGAAGCCTTGAACATATACTGTCGCAAACATTTTAAAAATTAAAAGTGAAATATATTTTTAATGGATCACGGCTTTTTATACATTCGTATTTTAATTAAAAATATAGACAAATTTATCAACAATCATATTTCTGTGGTTTCATAAAATTCTGACTTGTCTATAAAATTCTCACATGGCTTCTATCTAAAAAAAAAAAAAACAAAATAAACATACAAACAAACAACAAAACTATCAAAATTATCAAGCACACACACACACACGCACACACGCAAACGAAAAAAAAGACACACGCACACACCGAACGAAAAAAAAAAGACACCTGTAGTGCGATTCACTAACTTATTTTAAAGATATTCGTTTGGTTAACTCAACTTAACCAAAATTTTAGCGACCCTGCTATTCAGTAGCCATTTTTTAACGATTTTCGCATTCGCCGAATCAGCTGTTGATGTTAGCTAGTCGATGACCGAAAACTAAACGACAACAAATTTTATGTTGTTAACTCAATCGTGAAAAGTGAAATTCGTGATTTCAATTTAAATAAAAGAAAAATTTTAAATTCAGTGATTTGTTTTCTTGTAATTAAAAAAGGAACATGGAAATAATGTCGTTTAAATATTTGGCTCCAACAGTTGATCGACGTTTACTCCGATGTGGACATCTAAATGCAACAGAATTTCAAAAAACTATATCGGTTAACTCCACGCATATATCAATTTTGCCACCAAGGAATCATGAGGAGGCTTATGCCAACCACCACATCTACTATTCAATTAATATGCTAATGGTAAAAGCAAACTTTTACAAGGATCCATGTATAAAAACAGAAATATAGTTTAGTTTTAATACATAGATAAATGACTATAATTAAAAAAAATTAAATATATGTATGTAAATCCTAAATACGCTGGAGCACAACGCGAAGTTTGAAAACGATAACCATCGCATAATTAAATATCGCCGACAGTGCAGACGTGTTTTCCACTCGCTCTAGCAAATCGTAAATATTTATTAAATTCCGCCGCCTTTTAAATTGTGAAAATTTTCTATTATGGTTGCCAAAACCTTGAGACAGTGACTCTCTCTTACTATCTAATTCGCCTACCACAAATAAAAGTTAATATAATTAATATTATTTTGCATTATGCCTTGCGTTTGCGGACAGAAAGTCGATCGTCCTCAAGCCAAAGTTCAGTGCGCTAAGTGCAATGAGTTCTCTCACTTGGTTTGTGTTGGTATGATACAAGCAGATCTCGATTTTCTGCAGAGTTCGAATAAACCTTTTTTCTGTAAAGAGTGTATGGCTGTGCGTCGCGGTTCTATTTGTGTGCCTCTTTCGCCCGCTGCTTCGGAAGAGTCAACTGCTGATAAAAGTGCTAATATTTCAAAATGCGTAAATGACAAATCATCAAATATGCAAATCCATAAACAACAAATAACCCTTGTAACCGCTGCTGCGGAGGGGACGGCTACTGCTAAGAGTGCTACTACATCTAAAAGTGTAAATGACAAGTCTTCTAATGTACAAGTCATCAAGCAACAAATAACATTGCAAACTTTAGCCAACGAAATCTCAGCTCTTAGAACCGAGAATGTGCGTGTGCTCTCATGATACAATTCTTTCTCCTAATTCCAAACTAAGTGACAAAGATAACGCTATTATTTCGCTTACCGCAGAAATAAAGAAAATGCACGGCATCATTGGTGCTTTTACAAGCAATAATACATTTGCCGCTGCTACTCAAACTCTTGCGTGCTCTTCGCCATCAAACAATGACACTCCTTGTGTATCTGCTTCGCACACTTTTGTACCTGCTGTCTCTAATGCTGCTAACGCAGAGCGGCTGTCAAGTGTTACTATGCCCGCTAGTACGTCTACTTCGTCTAATGCTGTTGTCAATGCTTCGCTCTCTCTTGTTCCTGCTGTCGCTACGCCGCGCTCTGCTGTTACCTATAGCGCTGCTGTCTCTTACGCTGCCAAGGCGAAGATATCGCCAAGTGTTGCTGCGCCTGTTATTACTTCTGCTCTGCCTTTGAAGTCAGCTGCTAGTAAAGTGTCCGCAATGCCGAACTCTTCTGCTCCTACATCTCAACGTGCACAACTGTCAATACCTGATATGTCGGATTTTCCCGTATCAGCTCAATCATCTTCTCCTTCTAATCGCAGTAATCCAGAATGGAAAACCGTAGCCAAAAATCCACGCAAGAATCCCAAACAACCATTGGTTCGGTTTGGTTCTAATGACAATAATGAATTAACCGTTATTCATTCTATGAAGTGGCTACACATATCTTCTTTTTCACCTACCGTAACTGTGGATAATATCTTAACTTACGTTGCTAAACATGCTGAAATTGATAAAAAGTATCTTAACTGTTATATGCTTATAAAAAAAGATGCCCAAGTGGAAGATTTTAAAAAGATTAATTTTAAATTAGGTGTATCTGAATGTTTTTATGATAAGTTATTAAACGCGAATATCTGGCCCATTAATGTAAAGATTCGTCCTTTCCGTTTTTTTCAAAAAAGCGACGCTCCACCGCAAATTCAATAATTGGCGCTACTCAGGTTAAATCTCACTCTACGTCCCTGAGGATATATTATCAAAATGTCTCTGGTATTAGGACTAAATCTAAACTTCTCTTTAATATGACCGCTCATATGGACTATGACGTGTTTGTGCTAGTGGAGACATGGTTGAACGCGGATTTTTGTGAGAACGAATTTTTTGACTGTAAGTTGTACAATGTTTACAGAAAAGACCGGGATGTTGTGAAGACTGGACTCTCAAGAGGTGGTGGTGTGCTCATTGCCGTTCGGCGACGATTTCGATCTTCGCTAGTGCCACTAGATAATAATGACCCTCTTCTAGACCAACTTTGTGTATTAATTCACGGAATTTCGGATATCTTTATTTGTACGTCCTATATACCCCCTTCCAGTGCGGATTTTCTATACAAAGCGCACGTGGACAATGTAGTCGATATGGTATCTAAGCATGATAGTAGTAAGTTCTGCATTCTTGGAGATTTTAATCTTTGCAATGTAGTATGGTCGCATATAGGTAATAGCGTGGCGCTATGTCCAAAAAATATTACCACTTTTTCCGAATCTTACTTAATAGATTATTTCCTAAGTACTAGTCTCTTTCAGGTAAACAGTTTTGCTAACAAGCTTGCCAGATTTCTTGACCTAATTTTTATTAATGATGACATGCATTTTTCTTTACATGAATGTCTAGACCCATTATCTGCTGCCGGTATGCATCATGTCCCGCTCGTTCTTAATCTTGAATTTTACGATTTTAAAAGCAGAAATATTAGTCAACCCACAAGTTTTTGCTTTAATCGTTGCAATTTTCAAATTGTCAACAGTGAGATTTCAGCATTAGACTGGGACATATTATTTGAAAGGGCCAGTGTCGCGGAATGCTTTGATGTTTTTAAAAACAAAACCAGGGAAATTTGTATCAATAATATTCCGCTATTAAAAAGGAATAATTATAAAATTCCTTGGCATACTAAGGATCTGAAGAGGTTAAAGAATCTGAGAAATAGATACTATAAGAAATTCAAGTCATCTAAATCGTTAGTGCATAAGGACAAATACCTGCGATATGCTAGTGAATTTTAAGTTATGAGTAAAAATCTTCATAGGGACTTTATTCGTAAATATGAATGTGACATAAAATCCAACCCCAAGTCTTTCTGGAATTTTGTTAAGACCAAACGGTCTTGCTCTAGTATTCCATCCGACATTTTCTATGATGATTCCCATGCGTCAACCCCTGAAAATGCTGCTAATCTCTTTGCTGATTTCTTTCAGTCTAATTTTGAACCGGAGTCTGACCCCGCCAGTAATATTATCCCAAATGTTAGTTCCCCGATCAACTTTGGTTCTTTGTCTTTATCCCTTGATGACGTTATGGATGGAATTTTGCATATCAAGTCTAATTCGCAAACTGATATAGATGGATTATCCCCTATTCTTCTAAAAAAGTGTGAAGCTTTTGCTTATCCACTGTTGTTAATCTTCAATAAGTCCCAGTTATGCGGAGAATTCATTGAAGCTTGGAAGATAACCTCTATTACACCTATTATCGGCCTATTTCCAAACTGTCGACAGTTTCTAAACTATTTGAATACATAGTTAAGCAGAAGTTGTATTTTTCAGTTAAACGTTTAATATCTGACAACCAGCATGGCTTTGTGGCCGGTAGGTCGACGGTAACAAACCTAGCTGTATTCACAGAATGTTGTATGTCCGCCTTTAATGATCGTCTCCAGGTTGATGTGGTATATACTGACTTTTCCAAAGCATTTGATAAGGTCAACCACTCAATTTTAATTTCCAAATTAGCTAGTCTTGGTTTTCATTCTGTGTTCCTGTCTTGGGTGGAGTCTTACCTTTCCCTTCGTTATTGTGTAGTTGTTGTTGATAACGTTCCCTCCTATCCTTTTATTGCCTCGTCTGGGGTTCCCCAAGGTAGCATTTTGGGCCCTTTGTTATTTGTATTGTTTATAAATGATATATCTGATTGCTTCGTTAACTCTAACTTTCTTCTTTATGCGGATGACTTGAAAATTTTTACTACAATTTCGAGGCCCTCAGACTCCTTAAAGGTTCAATCAGACCTAAATAATGTAATAACGTGGTGCAGAAAAAATCAATTGCCATTAAACATTGGTAAATGTTTTCATCTTTCTTTCTCTAAGTCTCGTTCCCTCATTCCTACTACATATTTCATTAATGACTCTCGGCTCACCACTCTTGATGAAATTTCCGACCTTGGGGTGGTCTTTGATACCAAATTCTTATTCCATAGTCTCATAAACTGCACTATCGCTAAGGCTTACTCAATGCTTGCCTTCCTTCGCCGATTTTGTACAGATTTCACAGATCCTTACACTTTTAAGTTGTTATATACTTCGCTTGTTCGCTCCAAGCTGGAATATGCTGTATTCATATGGAGACCGTATCACGACTGTTACATTAAAAGACTTGAACGTATTCAGAAAATTTTTGTAAAATTTGCTCTCCGATCTCTTAACTTTGTAGAACCAATACCTCCGTACAATGCTAGATGTTTGTTAATTAATCTCAAATCCTTACATATTAGGAGGAATATTCTCTCACTCTCCTTCGTGTTTGACATCTTAAGTGGTGAGATTGATTCTCCGTTCCTTCTCGAACGAAGTTATTCTCACATTCCGCAAAGAAGTCTTCGAAATCATGACCCTTTCTTCTTAGAAAGAGTCCGAACTATTTATGCCTCTCACGCTCCTTTACTTCGTACATTAAAAGAGTTCAATTTGCTTTCAACTACTCTGGCCATTGATTTTGGTTCTTCTAAATTTAACTTTAAAATGCTTTTAAATGAATTTTATAAATAATGTAGAAGAATATACACCCAAACTGGCGTCCTTTCTAGCGTTCTGTTGGCGTCCCTTCTGGCGTACATACATGTTTATCTATAAGTATACCACCGACGTCCCTACTGGTGTCTCCACTGGTTGCACACTTATATTCGGTGTCAGCCATTATAAAGATTATACCTTTTTTAACTCCAAACATATATGTATTTACAAATTAATCAATAAGTTGTCTGTAGAAATATGTATCTTTCTGTAGACTAAATAAATAAAAAATTAATATGTAATACTTTCTAATATGTGTAGTCTGTAAGAATTTTGTATTCATTGATTTCATAAACAAATAAATAAATAAATATTTGCAGGTTATTCCGCATATTCCTTGGAGTCGAGTTAAGGACTATTCTAACAAAACACTCAGAGGAGAGTCCGGAATTCTGCTACAATGGAACATTGCAATATATATAAAGAATTTTAAGTGTTTGTAGTTTGAAACAAACTAATATCTATTTCACTTTAATGAAATATAATAAAAACGTTCAAATTTATATTTGGCAGCAGGCATTAGTTTGTTTTTTTTCTATTCCTCTTTGTGCTTTTCGCTTATTTTGGCATTTAGTTTGACAGAGATGCCACTCTTTATCGCTTTGAATAAATACAACGAAACAGCTGTTAAGTGTCGTTAAGAATAAGTTAGAGAATCGCACAATCGTTAGTGCAAACGGCAAATATTGCCGCTAAAAATAACAATTGTCGTACCGTTTACAGTTAGTGAATCGCACTACTGGTCACATTAAATTCACACGCCTAAAAACCGCAAAAGAAACATACACACACTTGCGGTCACACTAAATTCTCACGCATATATGTATGTATGACAGTATGTATATACTTTTCCTTTCACCAAATGGGGTAGAACCGGTATATTACTACTACTCCACTGTTGGAGCGATTAATTCTTCGTGATCTCATGATAAATCATATGACAAATATTCAAACTATACCTACTATTTAAAATCACGAATATTTCTTTTCTCGACTGAGTTCACAACAGCTGATTCTGCGATAACGAAAATCGTTTTAAAAATGGCTGCTGAATAGCAACATCATTAAAATTTTCGTTAATATGAGTTAACCATGAGAATATCGTTAAAATAAGTTAGTGAACCATAAGAGTTACTCACAGTCGCCTACAGCAGCATTGAAAGAATCTTGCACGAAATGTGGGCAACATCGTCACAAAAGCCCAGCAGCGGGAGCAAGATGAAGGCCAGCAATTCATTTGTTCATTATGCGAAATTGTGTTTTAAGAAGCGTAGTATACGAAATTTGGCGTTGCTCCTCCTCCACCAACTTTATCTTTAAAGCACTTAGCTTTGGTAAATCATCACGCGGCTCCAACACGACGACGAAGTTCTCGAATAACTTGAGAAGGCTCGCAAGGAGCATTATCACAAATAACTACTCCTGTAAGTTCAAACCTATCTCTGGTAGCTTCCCGACAATAATTGAAAAATTATTTAGGTCTCGTTGTACCTGGTCACCTTCTTCCATCCCCGTTCCCAGTAGATGCTTAAATAATGAAACACTGATTCACCTAGGCAATTTGCTTAGGCGTTAAACACAGTATTATGGTAGCCATGGCCTTTTCGTCGGCTGAATTCCACGCCTTCAATTCATCTATGTACGTCGTACTCTACGGCATTTGGCTGTTTCAGCTCATGTATGTAATTCAAGAAAGGGTTGAACCCATAAACTCTTAGAATTCGCAAGCCAAATAGAAAAAAAACCGAACTCCTCTTAACGTTACAAAAGATTTATTCAGAGAGAGATTTAGCAGTTACGAAAAAATTAATTCAGAATCAAGATGTCGACAGAATGAATAGCAGAGTTGCCATAAAAATAGGAATTCAACAAAAATAGAAGCCCAAGTACAACTGTTCTCGAAAAATATAAATGATAACTGAAACAAAAAGTCTTATTTCTAGAGCAGAAAACAAAAGTCATAAAATATTAATAATGAATTTAATTGTATGCGTTGAAAATTGATACAGTTTTCCTTTACTTTTTATAAAAAGTTAAAAAAGAAACAACTTGAAGATATTGTTATGGAAAAGTCACATAACAACTAAGGCCCCCGCAAATTTCTGTTTCTCAAATGCAACCCTACAAAGCAGTCGAAAAACACAAATTTTTCAACCTTCTATTATTTACTAACGGTTTTACCTATTTGCTCGAAGATGGGCGTTACTTGGCCTTTCCCAACATTTAAGATTCCATGTATTTCAGTATTTTGCATTTTATCGTTTTATGAGAGATGGACATTTTCAAACTTTAGCTTATTGACTTCAAATGCAATGTGTGCAATGGGCATACTTGTTGAAATATACTTATTTGCTTGAAAGTGGGCGGTGCCACGTCTATTTAGACATTTTTTTGATCCACTGTATTTGCTAGTCTTTTGTGCTGACTTGAATACCGTTTTTTTTTATTTTTTAAAACTACCGTTATACGAGAGTTAGGCGTGATTTTTCTGCGATTTTGATTTTTTTTATAGTTAGCTTACTGATTTGAAAAGAAAGATGTGTACTAAATTTGGCTTAGTAGTTTCGCAAATTCAGCGTTTCCTATGTATAAAATTTAAGTAAATTAGCTTTACTGGTTACTGAAATATTCCTTTCTTTTGATTTTCACAAAAAAAATCCGCTAAGTGAGCTTCGTTGTTATTGATTTCGCCCATGTGACGTGAAGTCCTTTTCCACTTAGGCCTTCCAACGCAGAGGTGGCCATCCTCTTTCTCTACCACCACCAGCTGATACCGCATTGAATACTTTCAGGACTGGAACATTTTCGTCCATTCGCACGACATGTCCCAGCCAACGTAGTCACTATTTTAATTCGATGGACTATTGCTATGCCGCGTGAAGCTCATACAGCTCAACGTTCCATCGTCTACGATATTCGCCGTCGCAAAGACGTAGACGTGCATAAACCTTTCGGAGAACCTTTCATTCGAATACGCCATACAATTGCACGGGCATGATGGAAGCCTTATAGAATGTGGTTTTGGTTTGTCGGGAGAGGGCTTTATTGTGCAGTTGCCTACCAGCCCAAGATAGCGTTGGTAAGAGAGATTCTACGTAAGATTTACAGGCTGACAGATAAACAAAGTGTTCCGCGACCGCAATTTATTAAGCAAGCCAAGTTTTTATTAGAGAATAATATGAGAAATTTTCAAAATGATAGAAGTGATAGCTGCTATTTCGTAGATCATCACATCTCCTCATCAGACTTTTTTTTCTGGACTTTACCAGGCTTTGAACCATGGTTCACGAACATGGTATAAGAACATATTTTTACCCTAAATGAAATTAATATTATCCGATAATACCAAACAATCAAAACAGTGAAAACTCAACATTACTCATCTTTTCATAAATAAAATTACTAAAATAAATTTAAAAGTAATTGTGCCAACTTTCAACGTACATATGAACATAAACATATACTAATATATTGCACAACCTTTCTTAAGTTAATTTACTACAAAATAAAATATGGGACTTTTATTATACTTTCTTGAACATAAAAGTTTTGACCTGACTTTTTTCAACGATAAATAGTTAAATTTTCTATCATATATGAATGTTTATTCTAGGATAGAAAATTAGTTAGAATTCGCAAGCCAGGTAGAAAAAACACCGAACACGTTTTAACGTTATAAAAGATTTATTCAAACAACTTAGCAGTTACAAAATGGCAAGTATAATAATGAACAAAAATGGTAGAAAAAATTAATTCAGAATTGGGCTTATTAAATTAAACCCAATACCGATTGAGGTGTCGTGCCGCCTCATATTTCACTGACGCCATGACTGTTTCAGTCCATGTAAGGCCTTCTTTACCTTCAGTACCCATTTGCATTTTACAGTTTTCTGATTGGCAGGCAAGTCTACTAGGTGCCAAGTCTCATTGTCCAGAAGAGATTGATACTCTTCTTGTTTTGCCTTATGCCACTCACCACCATGTTTACCGGACATCGCTTGTTCGACATTATCTGGAGCATCAACGTCGTGAAGCAAATTTAGTATGTTATACGCCTTCTTCGGACTTCCTGGTTTACCGGATTGCAACAATCTAGGACGACCAGGACCCATACGTTTGATAGCGGATTCTTCTTCATTTTCTTCTTGTACAGATTGATAGTCACTCTGTGAATCATTAACCATACACTCGGCATCCACTCGCGTTTTATTACCTTCTAATATGTCTTGTGGGCCGCCGTATCCGAGTGAGTAGCGTGTGCGCGCTTCATTCGGTGGGTTCCGGTTTCGAGTCCTGTCCGGAGCAAGTAACATCAAAAATTATAGCGGTAGCCCTCGGCAAGTAATGGCAAACCTCTGAGTGTATTTCTGCCAAAAAAAAAAAGCATTCGCCGTTCGGAGTCAGTAAAATTGTAGGTCCCTCAATTTGTGTTACAACTTCAAGACGCACACCACAAATTGTAGGAGAAGTTCGGTCAAAATCGCTTAAGTAGTTATAGTGCTAATTAAGTAAGTAAATGAGAAGGTCTCTGAATATTTTTGGTTTATGGTGAGACTATTAAAATTCATAAAGAAAGATTAGAAAGAGTAATGCAAACAGTCAAAGAAGTAAATATAAAACTCAATAAGTCAAAATGTAAACTATTGGTAAAATTTTTAGGACACGTTTTTAATAAAATTTAAAAGTTGGCAAGGAAAAAGATAACGCCATCACGGAACTACCAATAACACAATGTGTCAAAAACCTACAAAAATTTCCTGGAATGGTCAATTATCTGGATCCATTTATTAAGAATTTGTCGAAAAAAAAACAAGCATATTGGAAAATCTTTTTAAAAAAATGGGGTAGAATGGATTTGGGATGAGAACTGCCACCTATGTTTCAATAATTTAAAAACACTATTCCGAACAATAGCCATGAAAAGCACGCTCAAATTGAAAAAGAATTATTTTCAATACAATTTGCTTGTGTAAACTTGTATTCATACACTTATGGTAATAAGGTAAGAGTAGAAATTAATCGCAAACCATTGGAACATATTTTCAAATGCCTTTAAATGATTTACCGGCGAGGGTACAAAGAATGATGTTATCCCTACAAGCTTATGACTTGAACGTTCCTTGTAAGAAGATGCACATTTCAGACACTCTGTTCAGAGCCGTAATTAAAAAACAATAATACCCAATTAAGAGCCAGATATTTAACATAATGTCAAATTAGGTTTTTTTTCGAACATATCAATTAGTTAGGAGTATCGCAAAAAGATGGGAGATGCCACAAATGCTGATGAGGTTTTCTGCGGGAGCTTAAGAAGTATTTTAGAGAAGGTTGGCCTCAAGTAAAGCCAAAATGCATGCAATGTCAAAATGTTATGCCAATATCACGATTGAAATCCATGTCATGAACGAGTTATGGTTTAAGGACAGTAGACTTATAGTACCACAGTCACTACAAAAAGAGATGTTATGTAAAATTTATGAAGCCCATCAGCGACAAGCAAATGTTAAAAGCTAGAAAGAGAAACATTATATTGGCCTAACATTAATTCTAAAGAAAATAATTTGATAGAAAAGTTTCAAATATCTGCTAAATTTAGATCTTCTAATCAAAAAGAACCATTGCAAAGCTACAAAGTCATGGGACCGAGTAGGCATTGATTTCCTGTATTTTTTAAATTTGAAATATTTCACTGTAATAAGCTATTACTCAAAATTCAAAGAAATTACTCTAACGAGTAAGGATTACTCAGCAAAAAATTCAATTTTGCACTTAAAATCTGTTTTTGCACGTCATGGCATACCCATGCTACTAGTTTCGGATAGTGGTATTCCATTTCAATCAACTGAATTTAAATCGCTTTTGTCGAATTGGGATATAGAGCATATTTCCATTTCCAGCCCATATCATTTACAATCAAATGGCTAAGCGGTTAGTTCGGTCAAAATTGTCAAAAATATCTTACTTAAATCTTCAGAAACTACACAACTGCCAATGGCTAGGAATTTGAGAATGAATATTTCGGTAACTAAAAGCAGACTTAGACCCAAATTGGAAAAATTTTCAATTTATAAAAAACGATTCGACAAGGGTAAAGAGCAAGATGCAAAATCATTGCCTCTCCTAGAAGCAGGAGATAGTGCACTTTAAGAAAACACCGAAGTCCGATTAGATATCTGCTAATATAAAACGAATATTATGTTGTAAAAGATCATATATACATAGTAGAAGACACGAGAGGTAATACGTGAGGAGGGAAGAGTTCATCTGAAATTTATATATAGCACTAATACCCAGCAAGCGATCATCTACCTTCGCGCACAGTACAGCCGGTAGACAACCTGAGGTGAAACCTTGCCTGGGGTTGGGCCTTTTAGGGTTGAAATTAATCGTATACACCGTTCTTACCATTTATGGTTTCTCTTGGAAACAAACAAAAATAACATAATAAATTGATATAATATAATGCACATCTTTTTACGTAAGAACTCGTTGAATAATTTTTATAAAGTATTCAGCACAAATATTTATCGTAAAAATTCGTTTCTTCCCTTATTTCTTGAAAAATAAAATTGGTAATCGGATTGCTCGGAGCGTCGCCACTAAGAAAAATGTTTACATACAAAGGCAGCACTGTTGGTTTTTGTTGCTAATGTATAGAGAGCTGAATTCGCATCATTTGCTAATTCCCTTATAATAAGGCTCAAATTTTCATATATTATTTCATAAATATATATCATGTACATTTCTTATTTTCAAAAACCTTTGTAAGTATAGGCATCATTTTATATATTTGCGTTAATTTTGTACTTTTCTGGCTTAGCATTATCCTAGCCCAGAGTTGTATTTAAAGCAATTGCTCGATGGAGTGTTTAAAATTGAACTCGGATCACATTGCTTCTATCATTGCAATAAAGTACTAGGTTATTAAATATTTATTGCTCTAGTTGAATATAAAAAACTCGTAATCCTTTTAAAATCGGTTATTTGGTGAAATAGAAGTTACCTACATAAACTAATTGACGCGTAATTAGTCGGATTTATAGATGGTAGCAGCTTTATAACATAAAGGCGTATTCATAATAAAAATTAAGTTCATAATTAAAGTTAGTTGTTGCTTTTTGACCTAATTTACTTTTGACTATGAATACGCCCAATGTCAAGAGCTGCAACTAAGTTTAGATGCATACCAACTTAATTTTGTTTATGAATACGCCCCATAATTTTGAATATGCTATCTATCAAATTAAACCGCAACTAACTTTCAGGTAGATTTTTTTTTTACCTTGATCTAGCGGTATTGAATTCGGATTAGATTCTAAAATGTTCAGATTTGATTTGGATTGAATGGGGAGATATGTATGTTTTCTTTATAATGTGAGTCCCTCCCTTTCATGCTTATGTTAAAAGATCTCATGACTACGAATATTACATCCATTTTTCATCCTACCCTGTTTATGAAGGTTTCCACTTCAGCTATTTATATTACTTCACAATGAGAATGAATGAATTATTTTACGCTTTTCCATTTTTTTCTTTTTTCACATGAGAGGATGAATTGCGATATATTTCAATTAAATTTATAATACAAATTTTACTATTCTTTTACAAAAATCAGGCGGTATAAGGAAAACGTGGGCTATATTCGGATTACAAAAGAATCTCCTAAAATAGAAAATATATTTGTCCCTTAGATTTTTAACAAATCTTTAAAGACGATAAACCATATATTTTTATAGAACGTTCCTAGAAAATATTGAGTAATGTGCCGAAGACAGAATTTTGCTCTTTCCGAAATTGTGATGAATTAATGTTCAGTGCTGATGAATTAATAAAACATTTTATCATTGCCTAGCCGAAGTGCATTTCGATATAAATATGTATGTATTTCTCTATTTCAAGATGGTATGTGCAAATGTATGTGGGTTCCAAGTAAATAAATAAATAAAACACGACACTTTGTACTTAAATATAATAGTTTTATTAATAATATATATTTTTCAATAAAGATAAGTTGTAGTTCATTTTTCACATTCGGCTATTTTACACGAAAAGCTAGTGCGGCACGTGTTACTTAAATCGGCTCTTCTTACATACTAACGTTTTCTCTTTTCTTGAGACTATCTTCAACTTCTTCATCTTCAATTGTCGTTCTGTCGAGTTAGGGTTGCATTGTATAGTACGTGTTTCAGTACGTCTTTCCCGTACGGGTGCCTTTTCCCCATACTGATCCCACATTCGGCCGTCCTGATGAATCATTCGCCCCGAATGAATCGCGCCACTTTTTCATGTTTTCCTAAACTTAGGTTTCAGCTTTAGCCCAGTTCCGAATAACGTTCGTTTAATTGCCACTAAATCTTGAATTTTGTATTTTGTTTCAGACTTTCTTTTTGAGTTACAAGTCTTACAGTTCTCTTGCTGAGTTTTCTGAATATTATTATTTGCTTCTTTTCGCACTATATCTCACTCTTCATTTATTTCAACTATTGCAGCTTCTCTTATCAACTCTTCTAACTCGAAATCATATTTAACACGCATTTCTAACCCAGTCAATAGTTTAAACGGTGAAAACTTAGTACTTCTAGGGGAAGTTTTGTTTATCATTTATTGAACACGGCCTACATATCTGTACCACTGTTAAGGGTTTTCTTGACACAGTTTTGCTAACATAGGAACAGCAACTTTGTGGATACGCTCCACCTGGCCATTGCCTCTTGGTACCCCAGTTGCAATAACTAAATGCTGAATACCATGTATGTTGCAATATCCCTTAAACGCTTCTGACGTAAATGCAGTTCCTCTGTGCGAAATTATCCGTTTCGGATTTCCAAAAACCGTTGATAACTTTTGCAAACTGTCAATAACTGATGCAGTGTCAGTTGACCTTACTGGGTACAACCACACAAACTTTGAAAATCCGTCAATATCTCTTCGCGGTCAAATCCATAGGTCCTACGTGGTCAATATGAAAAATTTACAGCGGTGTGTTTTCTTTATCAATTGGTTAAAGAAACCCTTTCTTTCCTGCCTTGCTTTCAGTGATAATGCACTCTATGCAATTTCTAACAACTTTATCTACCTTGGACCACAACTGCGGAATATAAAATTCTTTCTCTAGGCAATCCTGAGTTTTCTTTGTACCATAGTGTCCTTTTCTGTGAGCAATACTAATTTCTCCATAGCACCTGGCCCAACTAAAAGCTCTAATACTGGGTCCTTGTACAACAAATCATATTTTACAAAAAATCTTGATACTCTTCCCTTTCCAACACTTTACGGATCGCTTTAATCCATTCATCGCTCATTTGAATTATCGAATATTCTATCAGTAAACAGGACATACGCCTCAAAGCATCGACATGCTCCATCTTTGTTCCGGATCGGTGTTCAATAGTGAAATCAAAATCTTGAAGGAAAATGGCCCTCCTAGAAACCCTCAATGGAACTTCACTTTTTTCAATGTCTGAGTAAACGCGTTACAATCTGTTACTATTTTGAACTTTAACCCTATCAAATAAACACGCCACTTCTTCAGCGCTTCTATAATAGCAAGAAGTTCCAGCTCATATGAGTGGTACTTTTCTTCCTGCTGGGTAGTTCGTCGACTCATGTACTGTACTGGATGGTACTGCTGATCTGTTATATCTTTTTGCATTAATACCCCTCCGTACCCATACATACACGCATCCGCGTGAACTTCCGTTTCCGCCCGCGGGTCATATAGTCTAAGCACTGGAGCACTTATTAAAGCGGTTTTCAATTGCTGAATTGCTAACATTTTTTCATCACCCAATCCGAACTTGCATTCTTCCGCAATAAATTTATCAGAGGTCTAGCCTTTGCTGGGTAATCAGCTAAGAATCGACGGAAATATGAGGTTAAGCCTAAAAAACGCTGAACCGCCTTTACATTATTCGGCACTGAAAACTTCTTAACCGCCCGAATTTTCTCCTCACAAGGTTGTTGCTGTTGTTGTAACAGCATAAAACATTCCCCATGAAATTTTGGGGAATGCTGCTGAAGTGACCGTCCTTGGCCGGATATAGATCCGGGTCGTTCCGGTACCGTAGAACCGACTGTCGTGGTCTTATGGTTCCGTTTTCTACCAAATACCCTAAAATTCGAATTGCCCACTGTGAGTAACGAATGATGTATACTTTCGCGAATCTTTAGCCATTGGCACATGGAAAAATCCATTTGCTAAATCTAGCGTTGTAGAAACCTTCGAATCTTGTAATCGTTCAAGCACATCAACACCATAGGAAAATTATCCCTGACTTCCGGTAGTCACAACACATCTTTCTTTGGCACTAATACTACTGGTGAGGCATACTCAGATGTACTATGCTGAACTACTCCCTCTTCTAATTCTTTGCTTTTCAATAAAACACTGATCTACGTGCGAAATTCTTCTGGAGGTAGTGCATACTGGCACATCATCCGTAAGCACAATCTTCATAACAACAGGGCTATCTAGTGTCTTTAATGGTAAATAGGAGTTAATCATTGATGACAAAATCTTAGGGTTTTCTTCGTTTAGGTGTTCTAAATCAATTCATTCTGATTTTTTACAGGCTCAGCAGACCTTTTAACGAAGATCGCTTCACTTTCTTTTACCAACATATCGACGTTCTTTAGAACACTATTTCCAATGATTGCAGCATAACCCAATGAAATGCAATATTAAGTTTAACACCATCTATGTCCACTTTTATGTCGAAACATCCAATTGTAACAATAGCACTTTCTTTTAGTCCTACCAAACGTCGCTTTTCATTACTTAGGTCAATATTCTGATCAAGCATCATCAAGGTATCATAACGCATGATGCGAAGATCACTTCCTGTATCAATCAATGCCGAAAAATTATACCCATTTATAAACACGTCTTTAAATATTAGTCCGCCTACATCTCTTAACACATTTACGCTGCGCTCAGTCTTAACAACATTGCGTGGTGGAACTGTTTCCATGCATTCGAAGGATCGATGCCCGATTTTATTGCATTTATAGCAGCGGTACTGCTTTCCCGGACAGTTTCTTGCGAAATGAGACCCATCCCCACATTTAAAACATTTTTTATTTTCCCCCATATTCACATTTGGTTTTGTATCGCCACGTTTGCCTTAAGGCTGTGACTGGACAGTTCTGGCCGGCGTTTGTTGCGTTGGCCCAATCTTTTCATATATTTTAATCTGAGTTTTAAGTTCACTTGATACAAAACTATTTTATTTATTTTGGCATCTGGTATACCATTCACAAAATATTCAATCAAGCTTTCATCGTCAATATTAATAGGTTTACCAATCACAATTAAAGAGTACAAATATTTAAGAAATGATTCTGATATTTTCTTCCGACCATTTCTCAAAATAATGTGAACTTCGGCTGAAGAAACTTCGAATTCATCAATAAGAGCTTTTTTCAACGACGACCAATCTCGTATGCCACTAACACCCCTAATGTACAATTTCGCTGCACCCTTGAGTAGTTGCTTTGCATATATAAACATCTGCAAATTATTCCACCCAACTGTAGCCGTATTGTCTTCATACTCTCATACCCACTGATTAAAGTCGAGTGAATCTGTGCTAGTAAAAGATGACAAACTGTCTTCAATGTCCCTTAATGTAAAGTGTGAAACGTTATTTCTATCACGCGGGCCCACCACCCCACGTCTTCGTACTGGCTAGCGCTCGATTCACCGTCGCTGACTTCATCATCAGCTAAACCGAAATGTTGGATCAAACGTGCCTGTAAATCTGGTTTGTTTCCGTCCGTTGTCAATCTTAACTCTCTTAATTTGTCTTTCAACGCTGCTACATTCATAGCTCTTATAGTTTGAATATCCATTTTAAATAATTTATATTAAACTTACAAAACAAAACTGAAACTAACGCGCCGCTTATAAAATATTACAAAATATATGGTTTACAGATATATTCATTACAATATTTTCTCAGGTGTATGCAAATAACTCTTGTTCATTAATAAATTACCAATTCAGTAAAGTGACATTAGTTTAGTCTTATTAATTCTTATAGAATGCAAATTGTTTGTATCTACGCTCAAACAAAAGTATATAGGTACAACTCTATTGTATTCGTACGCGCATATATTTGTACCAACAATTGTGTCTTCTAACGTATGATAAAGCAGACAGATTTTTCAGTTCAGATTTTTCTGATCCGTATACACTAATGTTGCTCTACACCTCCCTGGTACGCTCTAAGTTGGACTATGCTGCTGTAATTTGGAGACCTTATTATGCCTGCCAAATCAGTAGAGTTGAACGAATTTAAAAAAAAATTTCTTAGTTATGCTCTCCGTTCTCTGCGTTTCGTCCACCCTATTCCATCCTATAGAAGTAGATGTCTACTTATTAATCTAAGGTCGTTGGATTGTAGATTGACTTTTCTCTCTCTTACCTTTGTTTACAACTTAGTACGTGGTGTGATAGACTGTCCATATTTGCTAGGGCGCATCGATTTCGCAGTGCCACAAAGATGCTTAAGGAACTTACCAACTTATTCTCAAGTTTTTCCGCTCTAGACTTTTCGTATCCGGAATTCCGTTTTAAATCATTACTCAATGAATTAATTACTTAGCTTGTGCTTTTTATTTATTTATGTTTCTTTCAAATCTTTACTAAATTTATAAATTACTTAGTTTGTACTTTTCATATATAATATCTTTTTAATCTGTATGAAATGTAATTACTTTCTTGATTATTAATACTAAATAAATAAATAAATAAATAAACAATCAATAAAACTTCGATCAACTGTCTCCGGTTTGCGAAACTTTAAAACATTAATAAATTGAAGATAGCTCTACTCTTCCTTGAATATCAACAAAAGTTCTCTTTGTTTTACATTTACTTCTCGCTGCTTTAATCAACGATTGTTCTTCAATACATGTACGTACTTATGTATACTTACAAAATCACTACTATCACCAATCAATCCCCTAACAATCGCTGCTGCTTCTTATTTCCTTACTCCGTTCTCTTGAAATTTTCTCTGCTACTGCTCCAGTCTGCTTTCAATTACTTCTGCTTTTAAAATTCATCAATTATAGTTTCACTCCAACTTCCTCATTTCGCCTACTGCTTTGCTCTTCTAATACTCGTTTGTTCTCTCGTTACCTTTCTGCTGACGTTATTCAAATGCACTCACCCTTATTTACTGTGGTGCGCATTGCGTTTAACATACATACATGTATTTTATGTATATCTCGTCGCTCGTTGGTGCCGATTTCAAATATTCGCCGTTAGAGTTTATGTACTACTTTCCACTTATTCGCTTTACTTATGTAACGCAATTTCTGGAACTTCGAAAAGACGCCGCCGTTTTGAAATTGAAAACCAATGACGAAATTTTTCGGATTCCTAACCTCCAATGTCTCAACTGACGCCACGGTTTTGAAATTGAAAAATTTTTAATGAAATTTAGCAATTCCTGATCGCAAAGTTTTTTGCGCACTCACAAACGTGTATTTTATAACTCCTTTTGGCAAACATTTTTCATCATAAGATCTTGAACTATCCCAATTTGTATATAAATTTAAAGTTTTACTGCACACTCATCCCGGCGAGTCCCCATTTATGTGGGTTCCAAAATAAATACAATTAAACACGACACTTTGTACGTAAATATAATAGTTTTATTAATAATATATATTTTTCAATATAGTTAAGTTGTAGTTCATTTTTCACATTCGGTTATTTTACGCGAAAAACTAGTGTTACTTAAATCGGCTCTTCTTACATACTAACGTTTTCTCTTTTCGTGAGATCATCTTCCCTCAATGGAACTTCACTTTTTTCAATGTCTGAGTAAACGCGTTACAATCTGTTACTATTTTGAACTTTAACCCTATCAAATAAACACGCCACTTCTTCAGCGCTTCTATAATAGCAAGAAGTTCCAGCTCATATGAGTGGTACTTTTCTTCCTGCTGGGTAGTTCGTCGACTCATGTACTGTACTGGATGGTACTGCTGATCTGTTATATCTTTTTGCATTAATACCCCTCCGTACCCATACATACACGCATCCACGTGAACTTCCGTTTCCGCCCGCGGGTCATATAGTCTAAGCACTGGAGCACTTATTAAAGCGGTTTTCAATTGCTGAATTGCTAACATTTTTTCATCACCCAATCCGAACTTGCATTCTTCCGCAATAAATTTATCAGACGTCTAGCCTTTGCTGGGTAATCAGCTAAGAATCGACGGAAATATGAGGTTAAGCCTAAAAAACGCTGAACCGCCTTTACATTATTCGGCACTGAAAACTTCTTAACCGCCCGAATTTTCTCCTCACAAGGTTGTTGCTGTTGTTGTAACAGCATAAAACATTCCCCATGAAATTTTGGGGAATGCTGCTGAAGTGACCGTCCTTGGCCGGATATAGATCCGGGTCGTTCCGGTACCGTAGAACCGACTGTCGTGGTCTTATGGTTCCGTTTTCTACCAAATACCCTAAAATTCGAATTGCCCACTGTGAGTAACGAATGATGTATACTTTCGCGAATCTTTAGCCATTGGCACATGGAAAAATCCATTTGCTAAATCTAGCGTTGTAGAAACCTTCGAATCTTGTAATCGTTCAAGCACATCAACACCATAGGAAAATTATCCCTGACTTCCGGTAGTCACAACACATCTTTCTTTGGCACTAATACTACTGGTGAGGCATACTCAGATGTACTATGCTGAACTACTCCCTCTTCTAATTCTTTGCTTTTCAATAAAACACTGATCTACGTGCGAAATTCTTCTGGAGGTAGTGCATACTGGCACATCATCCGTAAGCACAATCTTCATAACAACAGGGCTATCTAGTGTCTTTGATGGTAAATAGGAGTTAATCATTGATGACAAAATCTTAGGGTTTTCTTCGTTTAGGTGTTCTAAATCAATTCATTCTGATTTTTTACAGGCTCAGCAGACCTTTTAACGAAGATCGCTTCACTTTCTTTTACCAACATATCGACGTTCTTTAGAACACTATTCCCAATGATTGCAGCATAACCCAATGAAATGCAATATTAAGTTTAACACCATCTATGTCCACTTTTATGTCGAAACATCCAATTGTAACAATAGCACTTTCTTTTAGTCCTACCAAACGTCGCTTTTCATTACTTAGGTCAATATTCTGATCAAGCATCATCAAGGTATCATAACGCATGATGCGAAGATCACTTCCTGTATCAATCAATGCCGAAAAATTATACCCATTTATAAACACGTCTTTAAATATTAGTCCGCCTACATCTCTTAACACATTTACGCTGCGCTCAGTCTTAACAACATTGCGTGGTGGAACTGTTTCCATGCATTCGAAGGATCGATGCCCGATTTTATTGCATTTATAGCAGCGGTACTGCTTTCCCGGACAGTTTCTTGCGAAATGAGACCCATCCCCACATTTAAAACATTTTTTATTTTCCCCCATATTCACATTTGGTTTTGTATCGCCACGTTTGCCTTAAGGCTGTGACTGGACAGTTCTGGCCGGCGTTTGTTGCGTTGGCCCAATCTTTTCATATATTTTAATCTGAGTTTTAAGTTCACTTGATACAAAACTATTTTATTTATTTTGGCATCTGGTATACCATTCACAAAATATTCAATCAAGCTTTCATCGTCAATATTAATAGGTTTACCAATCACAATTAAAGAGTACAAATATTTAAGAAATGATTCTGATATTTTCTTCCGACCATTTCTCAAAATAATGTGAACTTCGGCTGAAGAAACTTCGAATTCATCAATAAGAGCTTTTTTCAACGACGACCAATCTCGTATGCCACTAACACCCCTAATGTACAATTTCGCTGCACCCTTGAGTAGTTGCTTTGCATATATAAACATCTGCAAATTATTCCACCCAACTGTAGCCGTATTGTCTTCATACTCTCATACCCACTGATTAAAGTCGAGTGAATCTGTGCTAGTAAAAGATGACAAACTGTCTTCAATGTCCCTTAATGTAAAGTGTGAAACGTTATTTCTATCACGCGGGCCCACCACCCCACGTCTTCGTACTGACTAGCGCTCGATTCACCGTCGCTGACTTCATCATCAGCTAAACCGAAATGTTGGATCAAACGTGCCTGTAAATCTGGTTTGTTTCCGTCCGTTGTCAATCTTAACTCTCTTAATTTGTCTTTCAACGCTGCTACATTCATAGCTCTTATAGTTTGAATATCCATTTTAAATAATTTATATTAAACTTACAAAACAAAACTGAAACTAACGCGCCGCTTATAAAATATTACAAAATATATGGTTTACAGATATATTCATTACAATATTTTCTCAGGTGTATGCAAATAACTCTTGTTCATTAATAAATTACCAATTCAGTAAAGTGACATTAGTTTAGTCTTATTAATTCTTATAGAATGCAAATTGTTTGTATCTACGCTCAAACAAAAGTATATAGGTACAACTCTATTGTATTCGTACGCGCATATATTTGTACCAACAATTGTGTCTTCTAACGTATGATAAAGCAGACAGATTTTTCAGTTCAGATTTTTCTGATCCGTATACACTAATGTTGCTCTACACCTCCCTGGTACGCTCTAAGTTGGACTATGCTGCTGTAATTTGGAGACCTTATTATGCCTGCCAAATCAGTAGAGTTGAACGAATTTAAAAAAAAATTTCTTAGTTATGCTCTCCGTTCTCTGCGTTTCGTCCACCCTATTCCATCCTATAGAAGTAGATGTCTACTTATTAATCTAAGGTCGTTGGATTGTAGATTGACTTTTCTCTCTCTTACCTTTGTTTACAACTTAGTACGTGGTGTGATAGACTGTCCATATTTGCTAGGGCGCATCGATTTCGCAGTGCCACAAAGATGCTTAAGGAACTTACCAACTTATTCTCAAGTTTTTCCGCTCTAGACTTTTCGTATCCGGAATTCCGTTTTAAATCATTACTCAATGAATTAATTACTTAGCTTGTGCTTTTTATTTATTTATGTTTCTTTCAAATCTTTACTAAATTTATAAATTACTTAGTTTGTACTTTTCATATATAATATCTTTTTAATCTGTATGAAATGTAATTACTTTCTTGATTATTAATACTAAATAAATAAATAAATAAATAAATAAATAAACAATCAATAAAACTTCGATCAACTGTCTCCGGTTTGCGAAACTTTAAAACATTAATAAATTGAAGATAGCTCTACTCTTCCTTGAATATCAACAAAAGTTCTCTTTGTTTTACATTTACTTCTCGCTGCTTTAATCAACGATTGTTCTTCAATACATGTACGTACTTATGTATACTTACAAAATCACTACTATCACCAATCAATCCCCTAACAATCGCTGCTGCTTCTTATTTCCTTACTCCGTTCTCTTGAAATTTTCTCTGCTACTGCTCCAGTCTGCTTTCAATTACTTCTGCTTTTAAAATTCATCAATTATAGTTTCACTCCAACTTCCTCATTTCGCCTACTGCTTTGCTCTTCTAATACTCGTTTGTTCTCTCGTTACCTTTCTGCTGACGTTATTCAAATGCACTCACCCTTATTTACTGTGGTGCGCATTGCGTTTAACATACATACATATATTTTATGTATATCTCGTCGCTCGTTGGTGCCGATTTCAAATATTCGCCGTTAGAGTTTATGTACTACTTTCCACTTATTCGCTTTACTTATGTAACGCAATTTCTGGAACTTCGAAAAGACGCCGCCGTTTTGAAATTGAAAACCAATGACGAAATTTTTCGGATTCCTAACCTCCAATGTCTCAACTGACGCCACGGTTTTGAAATTGAAAAATTTTTAATGAAATTTAGCAATTCCTGATCGCAAAGTTTTTTGCGCACTCACAAACGTGTATTTTATAACTCCTTTTGGCAAACATTTTTCATCATAAGATCTTGAACTATCCCAATTTGTATATAAATTTAAAGTTTTACTGCACACTCATCCCGGCGAGTCCCCATTTATGTGGGTTCCAAAATAAATACAATTAAACACGACACTTTGTACGTAAATATAATAGTTTTATTAATAATATATATTTTTCAATAAAGTTAAGTTGTAGTTCATTTTTCACATTCGGTTATTTTACGCGAAAAACTAGTGTTACTTAAATCGGCTCTTCTTACATACTAACGTTTTCTCTTTTCTTGAGATCATCTTCAACATCTTCATCTTCAATTGGCGTTCTGTCGAGTTAGGGTTGCATTGTATAGTACGTGTTTCAGTACGCCTATCCCGTACGAGTGGCTTTTCCCCTTACTGATCCCACATGTATATATGTTTGTATATTTCATAATAAAATATTTTAAAGTTCACTTTTACATCGTTTGCGCATACAAGGGGAGGAGTGGTATAGCACCGCTACAGCAAAATTAAAACGCCTGCCCTCAACTCAAAAGCAGGACTCACATCAAACTAGTGCCCCATGGAGCGCCTACTCCGGTGTCACTTCCTAAGTTAAGTGTGATATGAATTACGGTCAGGCATGGGACCTATTGACCGCGAGACACCAGGTCATACGGGTCATCGTGGGCAACCACATTAAATCGCTGGACGTCGATTCAAAATGCAACCAAAGACACCTCAAAATTATATAGGGCAAGTTTTATGCAGTTACGGGCGTTGCTTGATAATTTTTCACATGCTTCATTCGTCACCGATTCATGCGCTCAGTCATAGTACAGACATTAGGAAATGGGTAAGAATTCCTGAAGTGGGCCACCCAAAAATCTTCTGATTCCAGTTGTTGTTGGAAATACACTACTTTGGTAGAGTTTGAGTTCAAACATTAATATCCGAAGGCTTTTGGAAAAAAAAAAATAATTTTGTTGCTGATATTAACAAGCAAAGATTTTCGTCACTTTTCTACTACTCGTATAACGTGTGATTTTCGCTATACTGAACCGATTTGAAAAATTCAGCGGCCCATAAATTCTTAAGAAAATTAATTTTCGTGTATTACTGCATTTTTATTAAAATTGTTTATAACAAATTGCGAAAAAACAGTGGTCTTCATCGAAGTTTTCGACGTAAAAAACTGGCGATACAAACAATAGTTTTAAACAACATCCGTTGAGAAAAAAAAATGAGACGCATCTGAAATAAAAGATATTAACATTATACTGCTCACGCACACACGTGCGAAAACATGATATGAGCGCTTTCGAAACAGAGCACGCGCATTCCTGCGCGTTAAATGCTACTTCACTGAATGCGCATTATTTCCATTTTAATAAAAATGTACTAATACACGAAGTTTGAATTGATGGGCGGTTCAATTTTTCAAATCGGTTCAGTCTAGCGAAAATGACACGTTATAGAAAAAAAAGTGACGAAAATCTTTGTTTGTTAATATCAGCAACAAAGTTTTTTTTTTTCAAAATCCTTCAGGATATTAATGTTTGAACTCAAACACTACCAAAGTAGTGTATTTCTAACAACAACTGGAATCAGAAGATTTTTGAGTGACCCACTTCAGGAATTCTTACCCAAATATTACAAATATAGTTATTTACAGTAGTGACATGTTCTTACGATTAAGTACAATAATATACAAGATAAATGATAAATCCTTTAAGCCAAGAAGAGACGAGCAATCAATTTTACCAGAGATGATGTCAAGCGGGGAAAAATAGTTAAAGCGTCCGTCTACTATTTGATAATATTATAAGTAGGCTGATCAATGACAGCGAGATTCATAGGATGGAATCGGGTCGAAAAATGTTAGCATATTGAGAAATTTTAAAAAAAAATGGGGTAGAATGGAACAATGTTTCAAAAATTTGAAGGAAGCTATTTCAAACTCTCCAGTCTTAGCTCACTACGTTCCAAGGTTACTACTTATTTTATCAGTAGATATGTACATACATTTTTCCAGAAGCTATGTCATGAAGAAAAGAAATAGTTAAAAGCGACTTCTATTATTGAATGAAAGTAGATAATTGGAAATGAGATTCATAAAATGGAATCGGCTAAGAAAAATTGAAGGAATACAAAACAAAACGTAAGAATATTTTCTGCACTCTCTCTACCCAGTCGATTGATATGAACGGCATGGTACGATCTCCAGAACACGGCAGCATACTCTAATTTAGACCGCAGAGTACAGCATCTTAAGTTTTAGTTTAGTTTAGTTTATTTAGCTCCTGCTATTTCAAATTCACACTAGTATTATTTTCCATAATTACATCGTGCTTTGCTTAACATTAAATGTGAGTTTAATTTTATACAATATTTTTCTTAATATAATCGATTAATAATCTTCTATATACAATGATATTTCTCTCTTTTTTAATACTATTTGGCAATTCGTTAAATAATTTTAATCCTTTATAAAGTAAAACGTTTTGTGATTTACTAGTTCTGTACAGATTAATCCTAAAGTCTTCGTTGTTCCTTAAGTTATATGGTTGTACATCTCCCACATACACTAACTGGCTTGATAAATATCGGTAAGAAGATTTACGTCTAAAAAATGTCAACATAGCAAGAGACTTTGAAGCAACACAATTAATATGCGTGACAAAATTGAACTTAGAATCAAAAAATACCCAAAGTTTTAGTTACATCGGATAATTGAAGAACTGTGTTAGCAAAGTGGTACGATGTGCAAACAGGGTTTTTTTTTTATATTGAGGTATAAGCGATTAATAACACAACGGAAAGTGCACAGTACAACAACAGCACTTAATGCCACAAACACACAGGTGAACCGTGGTCTTAACCAAAACCGCCCCTGCGAGAGAACCGTCCTAGTAGCGTTGGACCTGTCTAAAGCTTTCGACACACTCAGCCACTCCACGCTACTAGCTGACGTGGAAGCATCAACTCTCCCGCAGGGACTGAAACGGTGTACCGCGAATTACCTGTGTGGTCGTCAATCATCAGTATGGTTTTGGCAAACATTTTTCATCATAAGATCTTGAACTATCCCAATTTGTATATAAATTTAAAGTTTTACTGCACACTCATCCCGGCGAGTCCCCATTTATGTGGGTTCCAAAATAAATACAATAAAACACGACACTTTGTACGTAAATATAATAGTTTTATTAATAATATATATTTTTCAATAAAGTTAAGTTGTAGTTCATTTTTCACATTCGGTTATTTTACGCGAAAAACTAGTGTTACTTAAATCGGCTCTTCTTGCATTGTGTAGTACGTGTTTCAGTACGCCTATCCCGTACGGGTGGCTTTTCCCCTTACTGATCCCACATGTATATATGTTTGTATATTTCATAATAAAATATTTTAAAGTTCACTTTTACATCGTTTGCGCATACAAGGGGAGGAGTGGTATAGCACCGCTACAGCAAAATTAAAACGCCTGCCCTCAACTCAAAAGCAGGACTCACATCAAACTAGTGCCCCATGGAGCGCCTACTCCGGTGTCACTTCCTAAGTTAAGTGTGATATCAATTACGGTCAGGCATGGGACCTATTGACCGCGAGACACCAGGTCATACGGGTCATCGTGGGCAACCACATTAAATCGCTGGACGTCGATTCAAAATGCAACCAAAGACACCTCAAAATTATATAGGGCAAGTTTTATGCTGTTACGGGCGTTGCTTGATAATGTTTCGCATGCTTCATTCGTCACCGATTCATGCGCTCAGTCATAGTACAGACATTAGGAAATGGGTAAGAATTCCTGAAGTGGGCCACCCAAAAATCTTCTGATTCCAGTTGTTGTTGGAAATACACTACTTTGGTAGAGTTTGAGTTCAAACATTAATATCCAAAGGCTTTTTGAAAAAAAAAAAAAAATTTGTTGCTGATATTAACAAGCAAAGATTTTCGTCACTTTTCTTCTACTCGTATAACGTGTGATTTTCGCTATACTGAACCGATTTGAAAAATTCAGCGGCCCATAAATTCTTAAGAAAATTAATTTTCGTGTATTACTGCATTTTTATTAAATTGTTTATAACAAATTGCGAAGAAACAGTGTTCTTCATCGAAGTTTTCGACGTAAAAAACTGGCGATACAAACAATAGTTTTAAACAACATCCGTGGAGAAAAAAAAATGAGACGCATCTGAAATAAAAGATATTAACATTATACTGCTCACGCACACACGTGCGAAAACATGATATGAGCGCTTTCGAAACAGAGCACGCGCATTCCTGCGCGTTAAATGCTACTTCACTGAATGCGCATTATTTCCATTTTAATAAAAATGTACTAATACACGAAGTTTGAATTGATGGGCGGTTCAATTTTTCAAATCGGTTCAGTCTAGCGAAAATGACACGTTATAGAAAAAAAAGTGACGAAAATCTTTGTTTGTTAATATCAGCAACAAAGTTTTTTTTTCAAAATCCTTCAGGATATTAATGTTTGAACTCAAACACTACCAAAGTAGTGTATTTCTAACAACAACTGGAATCAGAAGATTTTTGAGTGACCCACTTCAGGAATTCTTACCCAAATATTACAAATATAGTTATTTACAGTAGTGACATGTTCTTACGATTAAGTACAATAATATACAAGATAAATGATAAATCCTTTAAGCCAAGAAGAGACGAGCAATCAATTTTACCAGAGATGATGTCAAGCGGGGAAAAATAGTTAAAGCGTCCGTCTACTATTTGATAATATTATAAGTAGGCTGATCAATGACAGCGACAGTCGGTTCTACGTACCGGAATGACCCGGGTTTCACCCGGCCAAGGACTGTTGTTTCGGCGATCTAACCCTGTTTAGATCGGCCTACCCCATAAGTTGTCTGTCTCTCCTGGAGCAACTCCTTGCAGCAGGGTTGCTTCACCTCCTTCTGATCAGGGCTGGCATCGAGCCTAACCCTGGTCCAGAAACCTATTTCTGCTGCGTTTGCCAGAAAAAGCTCCATCCGAACTCCACTTCGGTAAGGTGTAATTCGTGCGACGGATGGAGCCATCTTAAGGTCTGCTCAGGCCTTAAGACCCATAAGGAGTGGTCCACAAATTATGTGGCCCCATGTTGTTCGCGCCCTAAGGCGCCCATAGCCTCTACGGCTCCCCTAAATGCACCTAGTGCACCGGTGCCTAGCACCGGCAGAACCTCTACGGTTCGCAGGAGCACACAACAACATGGACGCGACGACTCTACCGCGACGACTCTACCGAGGCAAACGAGACACCTTCAGCTGAACTGCAATGGGCTGCAGGGCAAGATTGAGGAGATAACCGACTTTATGAGTCGGCATAATCTGTTGAGTTGCAACGGCTACAATGTGCATCGTAAGGATCGCGAGCGAGGTAATGGGGGTGGCTTAGCATTCATCACCCATCACACAGTGCAGTATCGTCTTATTGAAGAAGACATCGACCGCAGGGACACTACCTTAGAATGTCAAGGAATAGCTGTCCGATCTGGCGATGTCGAGCTCGAAATATTTAATATTTATATACCCCCTGTCACCTGCTGCCCGGCAGGATATCACCCTGACATGGGTGCGCTCCTCAGAGGTGAAAACCGATTGGTAGTTGGTGACTTTAACGCGCACCACGTTCTCTGGCATTCAAGCCTACCAGCTGATCGTAGGGGAAATGATTTGGCAGAGCAGATAGACGATTCGACATTCTGCACGATGAATGATGATGCCCCCACCAGGATTATGGGTAGTTGCAACAGCTCGCCTGACCTAACGATAGCTAGCGCAGGTCTGATAAATAGCATAACGTGGCGACCTATGCTATCGCTTGCATCAGACCACCTACCTATAACCATCTCGATTGACAGACCTGCTGACTTTGTCTCCGCGGACCATCGGACCTATATCAACTTTAAAAAGGCTGACTGGGTCAGGTTCGCGGAGTTCACCGAAAATGCCTTCAGGTCTCTTCCCACACCCACTGACGTTCGAAAAGGCGAACATAAGTTCCGCAAGGTGGTTGCGTCAGCTGCGGCCCGCTTCATTCCGGCAGGGAGGATCCCCGAGATCCGTCCCAACTTCCCGGCTGAAGCGGCCGCTCTAGCGAACGAACGCGACCACCTTCGCCGCTCCGATCCCCGTAATCCTAACATTCAGGATTTAAACGTGGAGATTCGGAGGCTGGTGGACCAACACAAGCGGAACAAGTGGGAAGAGCATCTGAAGTCCTGTAACCTGGTCACGGGTGTTGGTAAGCTCTGGTCTACCGTGAAGTCCTTATCCAACCCGACGAAGCACGACGACCGAGTGGAAATTTCATTCGGGGATCGTGCCTCGTCGGACCCGAAGAGATGCGCGAGCTATTTTAGCCGACAGTTTATACTGCATCCTTCGGGGGATAGGACCAAGCGGAAGGTGACCAGGAGGCTGCGCAAATTACCGAACAACAGCGCGCCTCTTGCCTTCACTTGTGGCGAGGTAAAGGGCTAAGCGTGTTGATGCTGAAAAATTTAGGCCCCGCGGGAGTTGAGTTCCTCACTGGGATCCTCAATTTGTCCATGGCCACCCTCATCATTCCAGACATCTGGAAGGTTGGGAGGGTGGTCCCACTACTGAAACCAGGGAAACCGGCCGACAAGGGGGATTCCTATCGGCCTATTTCCCTGCTTTCACCTGTGGTAAAGACACTTGAGGCCCTATTCCTCCCGCATTATACATACCACCTTGGGTAGGCTAAGCATCAACATGGCTTCCGGAAAGTGCACCGCACAACAACAGCACTTAATGCCATAAACACACAGGTGAACCGCGGTCTTAACCAAAACCGCCCTTGCTTTTGACACTGTCAGTCACTCCACGCTACTAGCTGACGTGGAAGCATCAACTCTCCCGCAGGGACTGAAAGGGTGGACCGCGAATTACCTGTGTGGTCGTCAATCATCAGTATGGTTTAGAGATAAAAAATCCAAATCAAGGAGGATTAAACAAGGGGTACCGCAGAGTGGCGTCCTGTCCCCATTATTGTTTAATCACTATATCTCCAAGCTCCCTCAACCGCCAGAGGGAGTCACGATTGTCTCCTATGCTGATGATTGCTAGATAATGGCAACCGGCAATGTAATTGATGATCTGTGTTTGAAAGTGAACGGATATCTCTCTGATCTTGCCCATTTCTTCACTAGCAGAAACCTGGCGCTGTCCCCTGCTAAGTCCTCGGCGACCCTTTTTAGCACCTGGACGAAGGAGGTCAGGGTGGATCTTAACATCCATATCGATGGCACCCCATTCCGACGGTTAACCACCCGAAGATTCTGGGGGTGACTTTCGACAGCCTGCTCTCCTTCTCCGCGCACACTACCGCAATCGCCAATAGAGTACAGAGCCGCAACAATGTCCTCAAGTCGCTCGCCGGCAGCTCTTGGGGCAAAGACAAAGAAACGTTGTTGGCAACATACAAGGCGATTGGCCGGCCGGTAATAAATTATGGTGCGCCAGTTTGGTCGCCGGGAACCAGCAGGACACAGTGGCCGAAGCTGCAGACCTGCCAGAACGCCGCAGTCCGCACGGTGACGGGATGTCTTCTGACGTCGCCTGAGGAGCATCTCCACCAAGAGGTCAATGTGCTCCGAGTTAAGGAGCACAACCTCATGCTCAGCAGGCAGTTCCTTGCTGGATGTCACCGCTCGGGGCATCCAAATAGGCACCTGCTTGCAGTGGAGCTGCCCCCAGGCACATTAGAAGACATCTTCTAGAACTAAAGGACGAGATCCAGCGGATCCTAAGCAACATCCACAGAGACTCAGTCACTAACATCATTGACTCCCGCCAGGCAAATGCAGTCATCGGAGCCCAACCACTACCTGTAGCAGATGGGGAGTCCCTGCTGCCCCGCGAGTCCCACGTCACTCTGGCACAACTACGATCTGGATACTGTAGCAGGCTCAACTCCTACTTATCCAGAATCAACCCCGACATACCCAACACATGTCCGGCATGTGGAGATTCTCCGCACGGCACCAACCACCTATTCACATGCCCTCTCAAACCCACTCATCTAACCCCCCTCTCCCTCTGGTCCAACCCTGTCGAAACTGCACGTTTCCTGGGCCCTGCACGACCATGGGTGAATCCGCTCTTTACGGGGCGCGACTAGCCGCTACAACAACAACAACAACAACAACAGTTATTGAGTTTATTGAGTTCTTATTGGATAGTAACCGAATCATTAAAGTGTATCTAACCTCAGAGTAAATTTTCAAGTCATCAGTATAGCGAAGAAATCGAACTGAAGAGGAGCACGAATAAATATCATTAATGAAGAGAATAACAAATAATGGGCATAATATGCTATCCTGAGGCACACCGGAGGATGCAATGGAACGAAACTCCATCAATTAGAGCTCCTGTTTCTCAAATACGATCTAATCGCTTGTAGAATTGAAGAATCAGAACCAAAATTAGCCATTTTAGAAAGTAAGATTTTATGGCGAATCTTATCGAAGACTCTAAAGAAATTTATTAAATTACTTCACTTTAGTAGCCACGACGAAAAGTCGCAAAACAGTATTCAGTAAAAACTAATTGATTAAAGTAAATCTAGCAGCTATAAACCCATGTTGATTAGGACTAAATACTTCTTTCACAATAAAATAAAGATTGTCTTTAATTATGCATTCAAAAAGTTTAGACAGAAATTAATTTCGAAATTGGCCTATAATTCCCGATGTAGCTTTTATTACCACTTTTGAATACTGGGGGACAGTAGTGCGTTTCCAATCACTAATGAATGTACCAGATGATAGACCTATTAAATAATAACGCCAACGGAGTCACCAAATATACACAATTTTTTAGCAGAATTACGGAGAGACCGTCAACACCGGACAGAGAAGAGTTTTTAATTGTCCTTGACCCTACCAAAAGGTATTCGTCGGTAAGAACGAGGGATCGAAAACCACTGTATAACCAGTAGACAAACCTGAGGTGAAAACTTGCCTCAAACTTGCTAACCGTTCACACCGTTCTCACCATACATGGTTGCTCTTGGAAAGAAGAAAAAAGAAGCAGGCTGTGTCAGAGACACGGCCATTAAGTTTAACGTAGAATACGCCATCCGATAAGACAGAAAACATATGTAACAATAAATGATAAATAATACAAGCAAATGAATTTCTTTATTTGATAGTTACTTTGGATGATATACATAAGCTTTGCAGTGCTTGGCAGCATTTTCTCTTCTTTTACTTTACTTTAACTTGCCCGCCTAAAATTATGCAATACAAATTAATGCAGAAAGGGCTGCACGGGTACATTTAAATCGCCCAACAGCAAACACTCAACCAAACACCACACACATATTTGTGTGCATGTGTTTATACAATTTTCATTTGAGATATTTAAATATTAGGAAGATATCAACCAACATGAAATGTATGTCAAACGAAAGCTAACATCTTCATTTGACTACAAAAAAAAAAAAAAAAAAAAATTAATCGAGCCGTTTCCTTATAATTAAAGAAATAGAGATTACAACAATAAAAACCTGACATTGGTGCCCATACCGTAAGGTAAGACGTATTCTACGCCAAAATTAACATACCAAATTGATTAAAAAATTATAATATAATTTACATCATTTGACGTAAGAACTGTAGAATAATTTATATAAAGCATTCAGCACACATATTTATCTTAAAATTTTGTTTCTTCACATATATCTTTCAAAATAAAAGTGGTTGTCGGATTGCTCCGAGCGGCGCCACTAAGAAAAATGTTTACATACAAATGCAGCACTGTTGGTTTTCGTTACACACATTATTTCATACATACATATATGTACATATATCATGTACATTTCTATATTTTCAAAAACTTGTTCATTTTGTACTTTTCAGACTCAGCAATATCCTAGCCCGGAGTTGTATTTAAATCAATTGCTCGTGTTTAAAATTTAACTCTGATCACATAGATTCTATCATTATAGTCGACTTTACAGTTGGTAGCAGATTTATGGCATTGAGGAATACGCCTATAGTAAAAATTAAGTTAATACTTAAAGTTAGTTGTAGTTTTTTGACCTAATTTTCAATGGGCTATCTGACGCAAACGCTGCAACTAACTTTAAGCAGCAATTTAGTTTTGACTATGAATACGCCCCAATGTCAACCAAGTTTAAATACATACCAACTTAATATTCTAAAATTTTCAAATTTGACTTGGGTTGAATGGGAAGATATGTATATTTTTTACAATCTGAGTCCTTCCCTTTAATACTTGACTACGAATATTACATCCATTTTTTATGCTTCCCTGTTTATGAAGGTTTCCACTTCGGCTATTTATATTACTTCACAATGAAAATGCATGAATTATTTTACGCTTTTCCAACTTTTTTGTATTTTTTCACATGAGAAAATTAATTCCAGTATATTTCAATTAAAATTATAATGCAAATTTTGAGATTCTTCTACAAAAATCAGGCGGTATAAGGAAAACGTTGGCTATATTCGGATTACAAAAGAATCTCCTAAAATAGAAAATATATTTGTCCCTTAGATTTTTAACAAATCTTTAAAGACGATAAACCATATATTTTCATAGAACGTTCCTAGAAAATATTGAGTAAAGTGCCGAACACAGAATTTTGCTCTTTCCGAAATTGTAATCAATTGATGTTCAGTACTGATGAATTAATAAAAAATTGTATCACTACCTAGTCGAAGTGTATTTTGATATACATATGTATGTACGCATTTCTGTATATCAAGAAATTATGGTTATACATATGATGTATGTATATTTCATCATAAAATGTTTTAAAGTTCACTTTTACTTCGTAATAACTCGCCATATTTTAAACTAGTTGTTTGCCAACAAATGTTAAAATTTATTGATTGTTTTCTGGCAGCACAAAACCGTAACAGGAGAGAAGACCAAAAACTCGCAACATCAACCCTATAAGCCTTGCCCAGGGGTGAATTTCACAAAAATTACAAATACAAAAAGTAAATAAATCAAAAAGGTTGTCTACTGGTTATACTGTGTCTAAAATCGAGGGACGAAAGCACATTACTTGAGCGGTTACCCAAAATGGCATTCGAATCAATTTCATCATCTGTCGTAAAATTATACGAAAAAAGTTCAGCAAAAAAGTCAGCAGCTTCACTCATGGAGGAAGCATTGGAATTATTATAAAAAACATTCCTGGGAATACTGCAAATTTTTTTAGATTGAATTTAATTCCAAAAGTTCTTTGGAGAACTTCGGAAGCCGATACTAGTTCAGTTTAATTATACGAATAAACTTAGAGCAAACACACACAAACATACCATACCATACACTTCGTTGTCGCCGAACAAAAAATTCCACTCAAATTCATAATGTATCAAATTATCATTATCTATCAAACCAAAATCACGACGAACGTCAGTAAAAGATTTAGTTTTAGGTCCTGGACAGTAAGTTCATGAAATTCCACTACCAACAATACAGGCGAGTGATTTTCAGTTAGCTCTGCTATGAGGGTACGTTGCATATGATTCTCTGTATATAATTACCTCATAATTGGTATAATTAGTCTGGTTATAGATAATTTACATGGTAATAATCTTTGAGTGATGCGTAATTTTAGTATATTTAACGTTAGATGTTGTATTAATTCCGATAATTCAGATCTTGTACTTAATAATATAGCTACCAGTCACGAATCTTATATTACAGATAGCTTTCTTAGCCTAAATTACAATAAAACAAATTAACTGTTCTCTCAACAATTTAAACAGGTTGTTTGACCTTGTATATGTAACAGAAAATATAAGCTTCTGATACCAAAGTACCCTTATATAATTGATTATGCTGGTATTCATCATATTCCTTGAGGTATTAAGCTAAAGTTTTATGAGTTTGCAACAACATCGCCTGTTGATGAAATCGCTTTTAAATAAGCATCCTGTGATTTTTCCATCTAAAATAAATCTCTATTATAATATAGGTAGGTAGGTAGGAGTGGCTGCCGTATGCGGCAGCACACCGGGATCATAAATGTTTGAAAACCTCACTAACATTATCCAGAAACGGTCATCTTCAGATACCCCTGTTTAGATCGGCCTACCCCATAAGTCGTCATTAGCAGCAGGGTTGCTCCACATCCTTCTGCTAAGGGCTGGCATCGAGCGAAACCCCGGACCAGAAACCTATTTTTTACCTATATTTAATGTTTATATCCGCGCCTTCTGCTTTCACTTGTGGCGAGGTGAAGGAGGTCATCGGGAAGGTGAAATCCTCCACGGCCATTGGCCCTGACGGGCTAAGCGTGTTGATGCTAAAAAATTTAGGCCCCGCGGGAGTTGAGTTCCTCACTGGGATCCTCAATTTGTCCATGGCCACCCTCATCATTCCTGACATCTGGAAGGTTGGGAGGGTGGTCCCACTGCTGAAACCAGGGAAACGAGCTGACAAAGGAGTCTGCTATCGGTCGATTTCCCTGCTTTCGCCAGTGATAAAGACGCTTGAGGTCCTACTCCTCCCGCGATTTACCTGTTTGGTCGCCAATCATCGGTAGTATCAAAGACAAAACATCAAAACTAAGGAGGGTTAAACAAGGGCTACCGCAGGGTGGCGTCCTGTCTCCACTCTTGTTTACATTACATCTCCAAGCTCCCGCCAGAGGGAGTCATAATAGTCTCTTACGCCGATGATTGTTCGATAATGGCAACCGGCAATGTAATTGATGACCTGTGTTCGAAGGTGAACGGATATCTCTCCGGCCTTGCTCATTTCCTCACACCTTTCACACATTTTCACCTGGCGTTGTCCTCTGCAAAGTTGTTGTTATTGTTGTAGCGCCTAGTCGCGCCCCGTAAAGAGCGGATTCACCCATGGTCGTTGTCGTCGAACTCATCTAGGGGGAGGCCCAGGAAACGTGCAGTTTCGACAGGGTTGGACCAGAGGGAGAGGGGGGTTAGATGAGTGGGTTTGAGAGGGCATGTGAATAGGTGGTTGGTGTCCTGCGGAGAATCTCCACATGCCGGACATGTGTTGGGTATGTCGGGGTTGATTCTGGATAAGTAGGAGTTGAGCCTGCTACAGTATCCAGATCGTAGTTGTGCCAGAGTGACGCGGGACTCGCGGGCAGCAGGGACTCCTCATCTGCTACAGGTGGTGGTTGGGCTCCGATGACTGCATTTGCCTGGCGGGAGTCAATGATGTTAGTGACTGTGTCTCTGTGGATGTTGCTTAGGACCCGCCGGTACGCCTCCTGGTCCAGCGGTTGATGGATGTTAAGATCCAGCCAGACCTCCTTCGTCCAGGTGGTAAAAAGGGTCGCCGAGGACTTGGCAGGGGACAGCGCCAGGTTTCTGCTAGTGAAAAATTGGGCAAGATCCGAGAGATATCCGTTCACTTTCAAACACAGATCATCAATTGCATTGCCGGTTGCCATTATCGAGCAATCATCAGCATAGGAGACAATCGTGACTCCCTCTGGCGGTTGAGGGAGCTTGGAGATGTAGTGATTAAACAGTAATGGGGACAGGACGCCACCCTGCGGTACCCCTTGTTTAATCCTCCTTGGTTTCGATGTTGTATCTCTAAACCAAACCGATGATTGACGACCACACAGGTAATTCGCGGTCCACCGTTTCAGTCCCTGCGGGAGAGTTGATGATTCCACGTCAGCTAGTAGCGTGGAGTGGCTAACTGTGTCGAAAGCTTTCGACAGATCCAACGCTACAAGGACGGTTCTCTCGCAGGGGCGGTTTTGGTTAAGACCACGGTTCACCTGTGTGTTTATGGCATTAAGTGCTGTTGTTGTGCTGTGCACTTTCCGGAAGCCATGTTGATGCTTAGCTGACCCAAGGTGGTATGTATAGTACGGGAGGAGTAGGGCCTCAAGTGTCTTTACCACAGGTGAAAGCAGGGAAATCGGCCGATAGGAATCACCCTTGGTGGCCGGTTTCCCTGGTTTCAGTAGTGGGACCACCTTCCCAACCTTCCAGATGTCTGGAATGATGAGGGTGGCCATAGACAAATTGAGGATCCCGGTGAGGAACTCAACTCCCGCGGGGCCTAAATTCTTCAGCATCAACACGCTTAGCCCGTCAGGGCCAATGGCCTTGGAGGCTTTCGCCTTCCCGATGACCTCCTTTACCTCGCCACAAGTGAACGTAAGAGGCGCGCTGTTGTTCGGTAATTTGCGCAGCCTCCTGGTCACCTTCCGCTTGGTCCTATCCCCCGAAGGATGCAGTATAAACTGTCGGCTAAAATAGCTCGCGCATCTCTTCGGGTCCGACGAGGCACGATCCCCGAATGAAATTTCCACTCGGTCGTCGTGCTTCGTCGGGTTGGATAAGGACTTCACGGTAGACCAAAGCTTACCAACACCCGTGACCAGATTACCGGACTTCAGATGCTCCTCCCACTTGTTCCGCTTGTGTTGGTCAACCAGCCTCCGAATCGCCACGTTTAAATCCTGAATATTAGGATTACGGGGATCGGAGCGGCGAAGGTGGTCGCGTTCGTTCGCTAGAGCGGCCGCTTCAGCCGGGAAGTTGGGACGGCTCTCAGGGATCCTCCCTGCCGGAATGAAGCGGGCCGCAGCTGACGCAACCACCTTGCGGAACTTATGTTCGCCTTTTCGAACGTCGGTGGGAGCGGGAAGAGACCTGAAGGCATTTTCGGTGAACTCCGCGAACCTGACCCAGTCAGCCTTTTTAAAGTTGATATAGGTCCGATGGTCCGCGGAGACAAAGTCAGCAGGTCTGTCAATCGAGATGATTATAGGTAGGTGGTCTGATGCAAGCGATAGCATAGGTCGCCACGTTATGCTATTTATCAGACCTGCGCTAGCTATCGTTAGGTCAGGCGAGCTGCCGATAGTACCCATAATCCTGGTGGGGGCATCATCATTCATCGTGCAGAATGTCGAATCGTCTATCTGCTCTGCCAAATCGTTTCCCCTCCGATCAGCTGGTAGGCTTGAATGCCAGAGATCGTGGTGCGCATTAAAGTCACCTACTACCAATCGGTTTTCACCTCTGAGGAGCGCACCTATGTCAGGGTGATATCCTGCCGGGCAGCAGGTGACAGGGGGTATATAAATATTAAATATTTCGAGCTCGACATCGCCTGACCGGACAGCTATTCCTTGACATTCTAAGGTAGTGTCCCTGCGGTCGATGTCTTCTTCAATAAGACGATACTGCACTGTGTGATGGGTGATGAATGCTAAGCCACCACCATTACCTCGCTCGCGATCCTTACGATGCACATTGTAGCCGTTGCAACTCAACAGAGTTGAGTTGCTGTGCAGTTTCGTTTCTTGGATCGCAGCTATTGACAGATTATGCCGACTCATAAAGTCGGTTATCTCCTCAATCTTGCCCTGCAGCCCATTGCAGTTCAGCTGAAGGAGTCTCGTTTGCCTCGGTAGAGTCGTCGCGGAGAGGGGTGTGAGGGAAGGGTGATGTTGCCCACCTGGACCCTGCTGCACATGCAATGGCACGTTGGGCTGCCTTATGGTGTTGTTTGGCAGCGCCGCCACTGGCGCGTGCGGTTGCGAGGCTCTACAACAGGGAGCCAGGTAGTCACCCGACCATTCACGTGTGGTGCGCAGGCCAGAACACACTCGAAAGTGACACCAGCCTTGGCACGAATTGCACCTGACTGATGCCGCATTCCGGTATATCCTAGCCTGACACACGGAACAGACTGTGTGGGGTACCAGGAGCTGCTGGCTATTCCCCACACTGGGGGCGGAGCTAGGTTGAGGGGGGGGAGGGGAGCGACCATGTTGTTGTGTGCTCCTGCGAACCGTAGAGGTTCTGCCGGTGCTAGGCACCGGTGCACTAGGTGCAACTAGGGGAGCCGTAGAGACTATGGGCGCCATAGGGCGCGAACAACATGGGGCCACATAGTTTGTGGACCACTCCTTGTGGGTCTTAAGGCCTGAGCAGACCTTAAGATGGCTCCATCCGTCGCACGAATTACACCTTACCGAAGTGGAGTTCGGATGGAGCTTTTTCTGGCAAACGCAGCAAAAATAGGTTTCTGGACCAGGGTTTGACTCGATGCCAGCCCTGACCAGAAGGAGGTGAAGCAACCCTGCTGCAAGGAGTTGCTCCAGGAGAGACAGACAACTTATGGGGTAGGCCGATCTAAACAGGGTTAGATTGCCGAAACAACAGTCCTTGGCCGGGTGAAACCCGGGTCATTCCGGTACGTAGAACCGACTGTCGTGGGAATGCTGAAGGAGTCTCGTTTGCCTCGGTAGAGTCGTCGCGGAGAGGGGTGTGAGGGAAGGGTGATGTTGCCCACCTGGACCCTGCTGCACATGCAATGGCACGTTGGGCTGCCTTATGGTGTTGTTTGGCAGCGCCGCCACTGGCGCGTGCGGTTGCGAGGCTCTACAACAGGGAGCCAGGTAGTCACCCGACCATTCACGTGTGGTGCGCAGGCCAGAACACACTCGAAAGTGACACCAGCCTTGGCACGAATTGCACCTGACTGATGCCGCATTCCGGTATATCCTAGCCTGACACACGGAACAGACTGTGTGGGGTACCAGGAGCTGCTGGCTATTCCCCACACGGGGGGCGGAGCTAGGTTGGGGGGGGGGGGAGCGACCATGTTGTTGTGTGCTCCTGCGAACCGTAGAGGTTCTGCCGGTGCTAGGCACCGGTGCACTAGGTGCAACTAGGGGAGCCGTAGAGGCTATGGGCGCCATAGGGCGCGAACAACATGGGGCCACATAGTTTGTGGACCACTCCTTGTGGGTCTTAAGGCCTGAGCAGACCTTAAGATGGTCCCACGACAGTCGGTTCTACGTACCGGAATGACCCGGGTTTCACCCGGCCAAGGACTGTTGTTTCGGCGATCTAACCCTGTTTAGATCGGCCTACCCCATTGCATAAGTGTCGTTGCATATTGCTTGTAAAATGGAATGGTGCAATGACACAGTTAAATCTAAGTATGTCAGCATTATATTTCCTATTGGTAATTGTGGCGTTGCACTCATTTTGTTGTATGGTGAGCGATCAGCGGGCTATGGCGTGCCAACCTCTGATTTAGAATAATAAATTAAGGATAATCATAAAGTGCCTAAAAGTGAGGGTATTGTGATGAATGCCATTGGTCATGATTTGAGGGATCAAAATACTTGCTATCTGCTAAGTGCAACATAGCGAATTGAATCCAATCAGAGTTTTTAATGGGAAATGTGGGAAGAAGTTTAGTTAATTGTTGGAGGACGATTGCTTGGATGCAAATTGGATTTTCTAGTTTTCGGGGAGGCTGGCTTCACAGAATATATATAGGGCTGGAATTTTGAATTATTTCTCCACCCATCTCGGATATTTCGCGCATTTTGCGTAGTCTTAGGTGGTTTAAGCTTTCGACGAGATAGAAGTTGTTTAGGAACCTTGGACGAGTAGGGCTCGAACCATATGCAGTTCTCCGAAATGCCCTATTGAGACAAGAGCTGTGGGGAATAGCATTTTTCCTTCGTTAAGTGTGCACATCGCTTGCACATGTCGACAATTTTTGATTTCCTATCGGATTTCGTGTTTCTGTCTGAGATTTCCTGGATCTTGGCATTTGGAGAGAAGTTGTTTGAGGTACGGGCCTTTTTGTTGGTTTGATCATTTCGAGTGATAACATGAAGCAAGGAATGATGATTTCTTTGGAAAATTGAGCCCGTGTTAGGACCTGAGCAGTAATTTCTTAATGATTCTTGAACCACCATCAACCTGTCACGAATATATAACTTCTTGAATTGTTTGCAGAATTTAAGAGAATGATTAGCCTCACTCATAGGTCAAGTGTTTGCCTTATTCCTTTCAGTGTCAAAATTTTGAGCTCTATTGTGACCGAGATTTTGATCAAAAAAGGGCTTCGTTACCCTAAAGCCGCCTTAGGGACGTAAGGCGAACAAAGAATTATTTATGGCATTCTGAATGCTTCGTTAGCAAGATTCTTTTATTTTCATAACGGGACATGAGGGCATTCCATGCTAGCGGAAAGTTTTCACCACAAATACCGTAGTGATTTACCAGAGCTCCGGCTTTACCGGTTGTTTTTTATCGGAGATAATACAAATTTTGAGCAGGATTGAGCTTGGGATGGCTGATCTAAACTGTCGCGAGAATGTCACGAAATGTCGGTGTATGTTCAGGCAACAACAAACAAATCTCTATCGAGTGAGTTCGTTTTCGGGCTTCGGTCGATTGGCATTTTTTTTTTGAAATTATAAATATTTTCCACAACAAAATTTTGTACATAAGAGATATATACGTGTGAACGTCCAATAGAAGTATTATATTTGATGCTGGTACTTACTGGTTTCTATTGCTCAGGATTAGCAAATATATGCATATATACAGATATTTCTTTTTTTTAATTTTGGCGCTAATTCAAGGTTGCCGCTAAGGACCAATAGATATATTTATAAGTTCGATTTGGATTCTGGGGATCTGGACACTGGGAGGGTGATACCGCTGTTGAAACCAGGGAAACCGGCCTAAAAGGGAGAATCTTAGCGACCGATTTCCCTTCTTTCACCAGTGGTAAAGTCACTCGATGCTATGCTGCTTCCCTATTTCACACACCGTCGGTGTATTTTAGAGACTCAACATCTAAACCGAGAAGAATTAAACAAAGGGATACTTAAGGGTGCCGTCATCTCCCCGGTTCTGTTTAATCATCATATCTCGAAGCTTCCTCAACCACCCGAGGGGGTTTCAATAGTCTCATATGCCGAAGACTGTACGATTATGGCATCCGGCAATGCAATTGATGGCACGTGCTCAAAAGGGAGTGGTTACCTCTCAGAGCTTGTCAGTTTCTTCACTGGTCCTCGGCGACCTTATTTACCACCTAGACGAAGGTCAGGATACAATTACATCTACAAGTAGAGGGTACACACGTACTGGCAGTAAACCTCCCAAAAATCTTGGGTGTTACATTTGACAGCCTGGCCTCTCTCTCTGCGGACACAACTGCAGTCGCCAATAAAGTACAGAGCCAAAACAAAGTCCTCAAGCCGCTAGCCGGCAGCACTTGGGGCAAAGACAAAGAAACGTTGTTGGCAACATACAAGGACATTTGCCGGTCGGTTTTAAACTACGCTGCTCCAATTTGGTCGGTTGGGACAAGGAGGACCAAGTGGATGAGATTACAGGATTCCCAGAACGCAGCACTCCGGACGGCACGGGATGCCTTCTGATGTCTCCGGTCGAAAACCTGCACCGTGAGGCTTCAATGCTCCAGTTAGGGAGCATACCGTGGCGACCTATGCTATCGCTGGCATCTGAACACCTACCCATAATCATCTCCATTGACAGACTTGCTGTCTTTGTCTACGCGGACCACTGGACCTTATTCATGAAAAAGTGTTTATTTCGTCGAGTTCTACCAGAATCAGTCATCAAATCGCGGCGCTCCAGAAATCGTAGTCTCCCCGGATTCTCAATCAAACCACCAGTCAACACCTCTTATCAATGGTGTTATCGGAGCCAAACCACCACCAATTGCAGATGAGGAGTCCCTGCTGCCTAGCGAGTCCATCGCTACTCCGGCGCAATTAAGATCTGTATATTGTAATAGACTTAACTCCTACCTATTCATAATCAACCCTGACATACCCAACATGTGTCCTGCATGTGGAGGTTCTCCGCACGATACCAATCACGTATCCACATGCCCTCTCAAACCCACTCATCTAACCCCCCTCTCCCTCTGGTCCAACCCTGTCGAACCAGCATGTTTCCTAACAACAACATTATCTCTAAAAGGCATGGGTTTTAGAGAAATTGTGATTTAAAAAATAATTCATTTTAAATTTGACCTTCGATTTTTTTGTACCGTTTGAATACCGTTCGGATCACAGAAGTAAGTTAAATACTAAAAAATTCTAAAGATGTATGTAAATATGTAAATAATTTCTGCAATTGTTCCAAAATGAAACTTGTCGAAACTATTAATAGTTTCATCAATAGTAATGAAGCCCTAAAAACAAATAGTTAGCTAGCATACTAAATTACATACATACATACTTTTTGCAATTCACTGCATTTGCGAAACGGATTGTTTCATCAAGTTGAAATTTAAATTCTTGCTGAGAATGTGTCAAACATGCTGTCCCAAATTTAGAGTCACCTGGTTATGTACGAAAATTACAGGATTAACGATTGGATAACCAAAAACATGAAATAGCTTACCAAGATCTATGTTTATAAGGGTTATCTGTATTCCAGTTTCCTCCTTCGCCTTTATTACGTCTTCTTTTTCGAAGCTTGGGAAAGGAATTTCTACCGCTTTAAAGCCGGCAGTGTGAGCCAGTCGTATGCGTTCACAAATACTTTTTCCACCTTCGGTGAATAAAAAATTTAAATTAGCCGCCAACTTTAACACCATTATACTTTACAATCCTGAACTCTATTCAATATTCAAATAACTGAAATAGCTTAGTTAAAAGCCTAATTACATAAAGGGCTGAATTGAATACAGGTAATCCTTATCAACGATAATCTCAGTAAGTCTCATAATAGCAACCTTACATGATCAAATTGTTTATCAAATTCATTGTGAATATACATACATATGTATGTATACACGTGAAAACTCTTAGCCCATATACTATGTACGTCAAAATTCGGTACAGGTGAGATCACCTGATAGCAACCCTCTGCTTTCTTGTGCCATTCGCTGAGCGAATTTCAATGCCTTACAATTAATAATTGCTGTTTGTGACAATTAATATCAGCTGATGCCATCTTTAATTTAAAAGACTTCACACTTGTATACAATGATCAAATTACGTGACTGGTTAGTAAAAATTTGTATATATGAGTGCCATGCATGAGGTTGCATGGCTGCTTGACCAAAAGGAAAAGTTTTAGGGCCAGTTTTTCAGTGCTACTTTGAACTGAGTTTAAACTAAGTTTACTTAAACGCCGTTTAAGGTTAAACTAAGTTTAAACTGCAGAGCTGTATTTCAGTGAGCGTTTAAGGCCGCCCTAGAATTTGACAGTGTGGTAGGGCAACACTGTTTTTTTCTTTATCTACACAACAAAGCAGCTGACGTTTGTTTACATTTTTTGTACACAAAAACCTTCGTGAATTATTTGTGAAAATTGAAGTTACTAATACGGTGAAAAAATGTATAAGCGGAGCGGTAATTATTCGACGAGAGAAGTGAACTTCGTTTACTTCAGCATCGCTATAGTCACTTTCACTTGAAAAATCCATATTTTAATATATTTTACGGACAAAAAACGTAATTTTGTTGATTTCAATTTCTGTGAACTCATGAAATGACAGCTAAACAGTTGAACAGCTGATTGCTTAAACTCAGTTTAAACTTAGCATATCGGGCGTTTAAACTTAGTTTAAACTAAGTTTAAATTCGACTGAAAAACAGCACATCGAGTTTAAACTTAGTTTAAACTGCAAATCAAGTTGAACTAGCACTGAAAAACTGGCCCTTAATTACATATCTTGCTTGCGTATAGTTGTGGACTATGTAAGGTACTGTTTGATCAAATGGCATTCTGGTATGCATTTTGCCAAACGAATTCATATTATTTAACCCTGCTATATATTGGCTATCAAGTCGATCACGCTTACTGCTTGCAAAAATGACTTGCCTTAAGCGCTCTGACATTGTCCGCAACCAACTTGAAAGCCAATTTTACTTTCAACATGCCGTCATCAAGGAAAACACTGAAATTAGTCGCCTTTTTGCAACCAATATATAACACACACATCTCCACAGACTTCTTTATTTCTGCAGAAATTGCTTCATAAATTTCTCCTTCAATATCATGCCGTCGATATGAAGAAAGGTTAATGTTAAATAAAACTTCGTGCCTGGTTCTACAAATCTATAAATGTTTCTCTATTTTTATCAAAATTATTCATTGTTTAATCGCGGAAGATGCTTTGTACAACGAGACACGAAAATTTAGATGCACATACTTTGCGATCAGCTGGGCGATTTGACTATCAGTGGTGCGATTGACTTACTTATTTTAACGATATTTGCATGGTTAACTCATCTTAACGAAAATTTTAACGATGCTGCTATTCAGTATTCATTTTTTTAACGATTTTCGCATTCGCCGATTCAGCTGTTGTCGTTAGCTAGTCGACCACCGAAAACGAAACGACAACAAATTTGATGTTGTTAACTCAATCGAGAAAATAATATGATTTATCATGAGATCACGAAGATGTAAGCGCTCCAACAGTGGATCGAAGTTTGCTTCGGGATGTGGACAATCCCTTTCATTTGAATGGACCAAAATTTTAGAATCTGTATCGATTATCTCCAGAATTGGCTGAATACCTAATTTCTCACTTTAAGCCTGTAAGCAATTTTAAATTCTACTTTTATATTGGTAGGTTCTAGCGGCTTTGAGATTCTTCACAACTGTCAGCAGAAAGTGGGGTTTCCTATGACCCAAGCGGAACGCCAAGCTGTTAAAGAAATGTTTGCTCCCGCGTCGTCTCCTTTTGTGGGATGCACTATTGCGGCCGTCGATTGCATGCATATATCAATTTTGCCACTTTGACTCATGCCAACCACCATATATTCCATTCAATTCATGTAGAAATATAGTTTAGTTGTAATATATGTATATATAAATGATTGTAATTAAATTTTTTTTTAAATATATGTAAATCCTAAATACGCTGAAGCACAACGCATATTTTGAAAACGAATCGCCCCACTGAACAATTTCGGAAAACGCCTAGCAATACCATATTCCATGTATTTTGGTTTTGCTGTTGGTCATTCGACATTACCTGATATAAGGAGTGGCAAGAATGATATAAGACCAGATTACGACAACGCCGGCAGCGTATACGTCACAGAAATCCTCTGTCAAGAATAATGAAAAAGTAGGGTGATAATTTGACAATAACAAAGCAATTACAAAGAATTGCACGCACGCACAGCCAGCATCATCAGCGGGAAATTTGAAAAAACTGCACTTTCTATCCTTGTTTTTGCTGTTGCTTGCACAATTCAAAACGCGGCACTTCATTTTCTTTATTTTTAAGATAGTTTCATACAAATATCTCAAAATTAACGCTTATCATAAACAACACGTGGCACAATCTGTGTTTCTATGTCTGTATTCGTAAACAAACACTCAGAACTTCCTTCTACGTCATTCTGTCAAACGAAGCAAGTACGAAGTAACGGAAGTGCTTTTGTCGTCACCTTGTATTCGCTGTATCGTGAAGGAGTGGTCTTTACGCAAACCTAGCAAAAATTACCCATTAAAAAAATTCAGAGAATAAGTCGTCTTAATGCGCAGTGCCGCAAAGAACAGATACTGAAACAGGAACAGAATCTGACTGATTCAGTTGACGTTTTTTTCTGCTCCTGTTTTTCAGGTTGGTGTAGCAAATAACGCAAACAGAAATCTATCATTATATCGTTACAAAAGAACACTAAGTATGATGACGAATTGCATGTAAAGCAACTACACCAACTCGGAAAATTATGCGAGTTGAGCCAACTTTGTGAACTAATTTCCCATCTGAGATGAAGGGTTGGGAAGTGAAAAAATTGCACTGTTGTGAAGTGACCTTAAAAAAATACCTGGGAAATTTAGATTTAAGACCTAATTCGTTTTTATATGCATAGTATTTTTAACTATTGTATATAACTACAGCACCCTAAAATTTGTTTTCACAGCTATTTTTCGTTCTTAAATAGAGCTAAACAAATCGCATCCTTCTTGAAAGATCAGAGTTGCTTTTGCAACTGATGGAAATTTTATCCGAGTTGAGGCGTTCTTTTGCAAGTCGGGTACAATAAAGTAGGCCCAATAAAAACGGAATATTAATTAGGTTTTCGTATTCACTATCCAGTAAAAACCAGCAAGAACCAGTAAAAATTTTACTGTGTTTTTACGGGATAGCGTTTTTGTACGCCAAAACTAGCAAGAAACTAGCAAAGTAGGGGAAATTGAGAGAGCGAAAATGATAGTTGAACTTCCAAGTTTTACTGGATTTTTACTATATAAATTTTTACCAGCAAGAATTCGCCAGTAAGATAAACAGCTGATTGCAGTTATTCAGTTGATCACAAGTAGAAAACAATTATTAAAATTGCTAACTATTTTCATTAAAAAATGTGAAAAATAGAAAAAGTGAGTAACTAAATAAACGTACACTAAGTTCATTGTGTACATATAATAGTAAGACGCCCAGAATCTGTGTGTTTGTGAAGATAATCCTGCATCTTTAGCCGCAGTGGCTGCAATTAGTTCTTGTGAGACGTAAATTATGAATCGGGGAGCTATTTCTTTATTTTAAGTATGTATTTTTTTTAATTTCGCGCCAAAAACATCAGCTGTAACAAAAACTTGCAACTTCTTGCTGGTTTTGCGTTTTCCTACTTTCTAGCATGCTTCTCTCTTTGAGAGCAAATTTTGCTTACGCTCAAAAATTTCGTTACTGGATAGTTTTTTACTGGAGAATACGAAACATAACTATTGGTTTGGTAAAGATGTAGTTAAGTATTTAACATTACTCCTGTTACCAGCAATAGAAATAAGTCTAAATTAGACAGAAACTTTTTTCGCGAACAGGAGTTAGTAAACATTTGGAAGGAAGCCCGCACAGTAGCGTTTAAATTCGTGCTTTTGAATCATTTTATCCGTACATATTCGTACAGTTGGTGTTTTGGTGATAACATAATGATTCGCTAGTACCAACTGCAACAATTTGTGCAGAAACTCAGAAATGAAAAAGGTAGGTATTACTTACTTACTTGCTTAATTGGCGCTATAACCGCTTAAGCGATTTTGGCCGAACTTCTCCTACAAGTTGTTGCGTGCGTCTTGAGGTTGTAACACAAATTGAGAGACCTACAGTTTTAAGCCGATTCCGAATGGTAAATGATTTGTTTTGTGAATGGTTTTTTTCATGGCAGAAATGCACTTGGAGGTTGGCCATTGTCTGCCGAAGGGTGACCGCTATTAGAAAAAATTGTTTCTATAATTTTTGATGTTATTGCCCCGGCCAAGATTTGAACCCAGGACCCATCGAGTGAAGACCGCACACTCTACACACTCGGCTACGCCGGCCGCCAAGTTTGGTATTAGTGTTAAGAAATTAAGTGGGTTTTTAATAGTATGTATATACCATATATAATAAGGTATATAGTGACATACATATATACATATGTATATAAGTAGAAATATGTACAAGCAACTCTAATGTATATCAGCGATAAATTACCTTTTTTTGCTTTGGTTCGCTCGCTGCTCTGTGCTGATACTTAAAAGTGACATCAGTGTATAAGTTAAACTTTTATATCGAGGTGAATGAAAACACCTCCTGCTATGTAGGCTTGATTATAATTTTTATTACAACTTTATTCCTTGCGCTTATGTGGAAGCAACGATTAGAAAGTCTGGCAAAAGACTGGATTTTAGAATTAAAGTAAATTTTATTCTACCCTGCTTGCAGCAGAGAATGTTGTAGCTACATTGTAGCCGTTGCTATTGTTGTTGTTACAACGACTGCATTTTCAGATAGGTCGCCAATTCGCTATTGCTATTGCTATTCTTGTTGTTGTTGTTGCTGCAACTGCAGTTTCAGGTGGATCGCTCCTCCGCTACTGCCGTTGTTTTTAATTTTGTCACGCGCAAATTAGCGGACATCAGCATTTCTCATGAGAACGGAATGTTTCCCATGAGCGCGCTAGCGGGTGTTAGCTTGTACGCAACCTTGGCTGATATACCCGATCATGTTCGAAGAAAACCGGCGGCAGTCTTCCAGACACAGTGCAGCTTTGTATCCAGCAGCTGTCCATAAAGACGAGTGTTTAAGTCAAATGAGTAATTAAATAATATATAAATTCAAATAACAGATTTGTATATATAATTCATAGGTGTGTATGCACAAATTCTGTTTTTAATTTTAATATGCATAATACGTGTAAAATAGAACTGTTGAGCCATATATATATTTATAAATAACATTGTAAAACAAGTATAGTGGTTTGGGCTGTAGGGAACCCTTGTTAAGAAATGTTTTCCTGTCCCATAATTTTGTGAAGACATCACCTCCAAAAATTAACGCAACCCCTGCGGACGAGTGGAAATTTGGATCGGCCAGCTTGAAATTTGTAAATTTTTTCTACCGTGGTCGACCCTGGCTGTCGACAAGAAGCGGATGCAGGTGTCTCATTTGGTGCTGGCAGAGTGGAGGCATGAAGTTTCTTGATCAACGAGCTGCAACCTTTACCTGTCTGCGAACAAGGGTCAAGCAGAGCTCGTTCTGATTCTGCACATGCCCATATACGGAACATGTAGGCAAGATGGTGCGTTAAAATTTGTGACGGTTTCCGACAGGGTACCAAGATCCTTTGCTGGCGCATTTTTTGATGGTATGATAATACGCCAAGCACCGCGAACAGTACTTGTGCAGTGGGACAAAGCGAAGACGGCGTTCATAATTTGCTACGAGGAAGCCCTTGCAAAATCAATGGGGATGTGACCGATGGAACAGCCTGCACTGAATAACCTTGGCCGATCGTGTTTGTTGAGAGGGCGTCTCTTTCGGTGAAAGGGGTTTGAAATTTTTCGAACGTGAATTTGTATAAGGGAGCAACACGACGAAAATGGAATTTGAAGCTCTTAACTCTAGCCTCTAATATTCCAGCTATATGTGGAGCGCCAGCTGGGATACAATTCCAAGATACTTCTTCATGGCTGTATAGATCACACAAAGGTTCCTGTGACATGATGATACACTTTTTAAAGGCTTTCTTCAAAGCTGTCGAGGCGCCAACAAAATTCATTCCATTGTCCGAAAATATTTGATTTGGTAAACTTCTTCTAGAGACAAATGTCGCGAATGCGAGAATGGATAGGTCGCTTGTCGCTTCAAGATGAATTGCCTTTGTAGAAAAGCATATAAAAATACAGACTTACCCTTTAGTAATTTCACACGCTCGACCTGTGAAACTTTTAATGTCGAAAGGACCGGCGAAATCGATCCCTGTGGTTTGAAAGGGCCTGGAGCGAACTACTCGCTCTTCAGGTAGAGCGGCCAAAATCTGGCAGTGTTCCCTCTTTCTCTGAATAAGACGTATCTTATGATTGTGAATTGAAGTTTTGTTTCGAATTTTTGCTTTCGGAATCCAATACTGGTGACGGGCAAGTCGTAAGAGGAGTCTGTATGAACGTAATTAACAACTTCGAAAAATGTACAACTATATGGCAAGAGGATAGGATATTTCTCGTTATAAGACAGTGTCGACTAATGCACTGTTGACCCGCATAACATCCTGACTATCCAGAAAAGGATTCAATGTGAGAGTTTTGCTCTTTGAGGAAATAGTACTTTTCGACGTTAAGTTACTATGGTCTTCTGAAAAATCCCGTAACTGTGCTGAAATTATTAGGCGAATACGAACTTTCGAGACTTCATCTCCCGAAATTGCTATTGACGGATATGAGTGGAATCTTCGAGTATGTTTATTAGTAATATTATAGAACTGAAATACGTTAAGCTGGGGCAAAAAGTTTCGCTATAGTTGATAAGATTTATCATTTGGTGTAACTATATAACTTTAGGGAAATGCTTTGAACGATAAAGTAAAATTGGTCTGATCTGACATTCCACCTTATACCTACAACTTTTGTAATGCTTTTTTTGCCTAACTCTAAAAAATCCTAATCTAACAGATGATCTTTAGGAAGATCAACTAAGATACCTCCTGCGTTCGATGACCACTTCCTCAGTGAAAATCCTGCACTTCCTAATGCACCAATGAGCTCATCACGTCCTTGTAACGCTGTGAAAACATTATGGAATCCCGCTAAGGCATCATCGACACACATAAAATTTCTCAGAACTCGAGCCGCTAATGGGTGGGAATCTTTTCAGCGTTGGATTTTTTAATTCGAATATATTGCAGTAATGCAATTGGTCGCGATATTCCTAGCTTTATATCCGAGGGGTATAGATTTTTGAAAGATAATGACACCATGAATCTCCTCTCCAAATCACAGGTGGTGGTTTTGTAGTACAACTCTTCTCAAAACGAGTTTTCAGCTGATTGATGAAATGACTTGAAACCTCCCTATTAGATTGAGTGTTGGAAGACACTGTATGTAGCGAAGTGTGATGCCTACTGTTGCACGTAGTGCACGACAACTTGCTTTTACAATCTTTGATTGGATGGCATTTCGACAAGCAGTTCAGACGGCAGTTATGTTTTTTTAATTTGTGCGTACCTATCATTAACATAAAGAGCCATCAACTTTTTGAATAATCGCAAGTGATGCTGTTGCTTTGGACACATGATGCAATACGCAAGTGCCACATTGGTTGCAGGTGATACCCATTTCTGTCCTTTTGTTCTTGGTAAGAAAAGGTTGACAACGACGACCATCACTATCGATTCCAAGGTTCTAACCCGTTGCGCTAGAAACGCGTTCTTCTACCTCCACTCCAGTACAGCTGTTTTGTCCAACAATATGTGCTCCCACATACCAAGTGTTGTTTCTGGTAGCCGATTAGAACAAAGGAGTATTAGAATAGCTTCCCAATTGGAGAAATTACATCATACATCTCGAGTGCTGACAGGCCTCCATTAGTGCTTCGTTGTAGTGAAAACTTGCTGTAGTTGGCTGTTTACTAAGACGCGTTTATGGCTGGTTAATTTCCTACTGGTCTTTTATTGAACTAAGTATATGTGCATATGTATCAGAGATGTACACGAGTAGATTCGCTTTTTTTCTATATGAACCAACTCACTGCTTTTGTTTTGTTTTCATTCATCTCCATGTGCTAATGATATTGCTTGCAGTGTTTGCGCTCTTACAATTGATTGACATTCTCTCACTCTTTTTTTGAATGCCGTTAGCAATAACAAATCAAAAATTATTACTGTATTTTGATTTGTAAGCAAAACAATCAAATGATTCAAAAAAGCCCAATGTCAAGTTGAGTGCATAGAATGAAATCGGTGCATTAATTTGTTTTAAATAAGTTTTCGTGCGTGGTTTATTTGTATATAATGAAGTCCGAAATAATAAAAAAGATCGAAAATGGAGTTTTTCATATTAAAAAAATAGCCAAAGCAGAAGTAAAATTTGGGATATTTTTGGTCAAATTGAAAATGACGACGGTAGACTTATTGATGGAGTGGTGATATGTGAGAAGTGTAATCAAATATTAAAATACAAGGGTAAACAAACAACTAATCTCATCCGACACAAATGCTATGTTGTACGAAATAGCAACGTTGCTTTAAAAAAGTTAGCAATGCAGATAAGGAATGTGTTTTGTTGCCGTGTTCGCAATGGGTTGTACAGGACTGTCGTCCATTTTCCAATGTAGATGGCGAAGGTTTTAAAAAGGTGGTGGAATCACTCCTAAATATCGGATCAAAATATGCAAATAATAATATTGCAAGGTGTAGATGCTAGAAAAGAAAAAAATGTGAAAACTAATATACATATGTATATACATATGTTCATATGTATTTATGATTGTTCGCCTATATGTATGTATGTACAGTTAATGTTTTACGAGTGCACCCAGAGAAAAGAATTCGTGATGCAAATGTTATGGTGCCCACAGTCACCGACGTGTCCGTTTGCCGTGTCTGTTTGTCGGGAGATACACAAAATTGAGCAAAACTTGTGCCCGCGCGTATGTTTTGTAAACAAACTTTGCGTACATAAAACTGTGTTTGTATGCATCAACACAATGTTGCCATTCCTTTGTTTGCATACATACTTTTACACACATCCGCGTTGTCAATCACAATTTTTCATTGTATAATAAACCGAAGCCGAAAACCAACAAATGCAAATAGTTCATTTATCTATAATTAACATTATTAAACATCGATTTTAAATTAATTTATTACAAATTTAAATTTTTATAAGGTTATTTTGTTAATGATTTTAAAAAGTTCTGCTTGGCAACACTGTGCGGTGAGAGAGCACTCAGCTGACACGGCTTCACGGCAAACATCTAAATTTCTCAGTTTACTCACGTACACGTCGCGCGTACCCGTCACACGCACACGTTGATGAGTTTGCATTTACATGGCGCTCTCATAAGTTTGATCGTGTCAGCTGACACGTAGCGTACGTTTGCGTCGGTGACTGTGCGCACCATTAATAACTAATGTATATTTGTATGTATGCATGTATGGAAGTATATACATACATACATATGTATGTACATATGTAAGCGCAAATATATAAACACAAAATATTCTGTATATTTATATATTATAAAATGTAGCCGGAGGCGCGAAGTCGATAAATTTTAAATTTTAAATTCTATAACACTTTGGGAAAGGAAAAAAGAAGTTATCTTCTCCTATAAAAAAATACGCGCATATTAGGAATAATACTTGAAAGTAAAACTTACGGATTTAAAATCCGTATCTATAGGTATATACATATGTACATACATATGTATGTATATACAAAACAATTTATGTAGATATGCCGATTATCAGTCTGATCACTGAACTTAAAATCACTTTTGTTTCTTTTTGCACTTTTTGATATATCTACATACGTACATATGCCATTAAACAATGTTGTTTTTATACTTTGTAATTTCATGAAAAATTATTCTTATTTTTTTCGATTTTGCATCAAGGAGCTGGAAAGGAGAGGATGCTCGGTTATCGCCTATGCCGACGATGTAGCACTCATTGCCAGGGGAAAGTTTTTGGGTACATTTTTTGACATCATGCAGGGTTACCCAAACTTGATCGAAAAGTAGTCTGCAGGATGTGGGCTCGCTATCAATCCTAGCAAGACAGAGCTCGTCTTGTTTACCAGAAGGTATATGATGCCAGATATCCGACCTCCCTCAATCGGCGGTGTCCCACTTGTGCTTTCCGACCGGATCAGGTATCTGGGTCTGGTTTTAGACAGGAAGTTCTCCTGGGGGCCAAATATTGAGGAAAGAGTGAAAAAGGCATCGGTTGCTGTAGAGTACAGTGTAGACTGTTGCCGAGGTGCTATTGGGAAGAGATTTACCAGAACCAGCACAATTTGGCCACTTCCTCTCTAAATGAAATGTCAAAATTGCGCTCTCTTCTTGCAAGTTTCATTATTATTTAATTTTCATCAGTTTTTTACTAAAATATTTATCTGTCAAACGAATACTTAATTCGCCTTGCTCTTTGCTTATAGGCGCCGTACCGTGATATAGGCAAATCATAGCATTCAGTAAACAAGAAATATGAAGTAGGAAAAATTAGAAAAATTTATTATTTCAGTGAGAAACGTATTTTAATTTTGCTAAACTGCGCAAATATGAATTAAAGGAAAAGATTTTATAAATAAATCTGCAAAATAGTAAAATAAGTGTCAGTGGTGAAAGTTTGATTGAATTTTAGTACACCTAAAATCAGATAAAGTGGTAGAAGTTTCAAAAATAAATACAGTACCTCATGGAGTTCTGTCCTTTAATCCAAGAAAACTTCTCGATGTTGTTCTGCTTAATTTAGTCGATGATATTTGCCTTCGATCGCGTTGAGGACACACTATGCAATTTTGCATTGAGTACCCACTTTAGATGCTGTTGTTGTTATAGTGGCATAAAACATTTCCCATACAGTTTCGACTGCTCTTGCCTATGATGGCTAAATATGGAGTTAGTGCCCGCGAAAGCCGCGGTGGACTCAATACAGATGTATCATTCTTGAGCATAAACATAGCCGATCTGTACAATCTGTATCATATAGCACGAGCTTTTGTCCCTACACCGCATGTTACAGACATGCATATATTATCACAAAATTGCTAAATAATGATATTTCGCCGCCAGATTTCAATTGTAACTGTAATTTGGTCTTTCAAAATACTTGTGTACAGTTTTCTGAGAACTGCCCTGTTTAGATCAGCCCAACTCATCGTTTGTCTGCTCTGGAGCTACTCCCAGGAGCAGGGTTGCTTCCTGATTTTCTGCTGGCATCGAGTCAACCCCTGGGCGAGAAACCTATTTTTGATGCATTTATCAGAAACGACTCCATCCAAACTCTACCCCGGAAACGTGTTTTATGAGCAACGCATGGAGCTATCGCAAGGTCTGCTCAGGCGTAGGACCCATAAGAAGGGGTCCAAAAAATATGCGACCCCATGCGTTTTGCACCCCACTGCGTATATATCCGCACCTAGTGCACCGGTGCCTACCAGCACCGACAGAACTTTCACGGTTCAAAGAGCACGGAACAGCGACATGGTCGCTCCGCTCTCCACCTGGCTCCGCCTTTCGTATGGGGACTTACCACCAGCTCCTGGTACTTCACACATTCTGTTACGTGTATCATTTCAGATTATGTCGAAGTGCGACATCAGTAAGATATAATGTATCCAAGGATGGTGTCACTATCGGGTGTGCTCGGCTCTGCGCACCACATCTGAGTTTGACAAATCTCCCGAGGCAGATGCGACTCCTATAACTGAACTGCAAGAGCAAGATCGAGGAGATAACCGACTACATGAGCATGCACAGCAGCTCAACTTTGTTGCCCAGGAGGTTGCGCAAACAGTTCAACCCAGCGTACACCTAAGCTTCACCTGTGGCGAGGGGAAGGAGGTTATCGGAAATGCGGAATCCTCCAAGGCCAATGACCCTGGATTACCGGTGTGGTCAACAATCATCGGTATTGTCAACGTGTCGGTAGAAGAAACGTATCTCCCGTAGAATGTCACACCTAATTTTGCTTTTAGTTGCTCAGTATATTAATGTAGTAGGCCAAACTGTACTAACGTATGTTCTGTTTATATAGTGCATACTGTAATCAAGTAGATGTAAAACATACGTATATACACATGTATATAGTTATGTAAATGGCTAATAAGAATAAATGTGACATTGAAACGATTCGGTCGTCTAAATTAATGAACAGACACTCAAACTCAGACGTAATATCTGAGCTCGTAAAACTTATTTACGCCAAAGCAGAGGAGGTCTACACAAAAATACTGTGGTGGGCGCAACCAGTGTTGGACCAACCAGGACCACCAGAAACTGTTGCAAAAGTTCAGAGAGGCTATAAAATACACACAATTTTATTAATGATTGGAAAAATCTTTGTTCGAAATTATAATTGCTCAATTTATTCAGCACAATTTTTTAATCCAATTTATTCACAAAGGAAAAAGTGGGGTTATATCAGAATATTTTTGCGAGTTCAGCAACGAATTATAGGTATCTTCTTTTCCAAACGTACTTCTTGCTTACTGGCGCCAATTAGAAATACCAAGTGACGTCAAGTTTTTTCCACTCCATTCTTCCAATGCAGAGAAGGCGTACCATCGTCTGCGGTATTCGCCTTCGCAAAGACGTAGAGGTCCATAAACCTTTTGCAGAATCTTTCTCTCGAAAATTCCAAGGGTCATCACATATGATGTTGTCGGCGACCATGCTTCTGCGCCATACAGTAACACGAGCATGATGACGAGCATTTACAGAGTGGTTTTGGTTCGCAGAGAGAGATGGTGGAGGCGATCGGACAGAATTTCGGCGCGCAATCGTACATGGCTTACAAGAAAAAGGAACGTCCGAACTTAAGAGAAATTCCGCATCAGGGGGTGATAAATCAACACACTTTAAGTGAAAATACTCTTTGCACTTATCACAAAGCACTTTTGGCTTATCGCGGTCAACTTTATGTCCGCAAAAACACGGCATATTAAAAAAATTAAATTCTAATAATGTCTATCAAGCTTTTATAGATTTATAAAATAAGAGTCAATATCTCAAAACAAAATAGTACATTATAAAACAAAATCGGGTCTAAATAAAGCAAGATTTACACCGCAAAATTGAATTAAATCAGAGCGAAATAGAACACGTCTGCACCGCTTGACTGTATACGCAAAGTGAAGTATTTAATATACATATACATATCAAATTAAAGTATTTAAAAAACAGGTGCCGATCAAATAATATATATATGGCGTGTCACGCTAATTAGCTCACCCTGGCGAAAGCTTAAGGAGTGTCGAATTGAATATACATATACACATAGCAAATAACAAATCTCACATTTATTTATATCTAAATTTGATTTCGAAAAAAACATTTTATGAGTGTAAAAAAATTAAAAGGGTACACTAAAATATATCGTTTAGGTAAAAAGTAAAAGAAAAGCATCATCAATCTGTCAAGGTGGCTGAAAGAGAAAGCGATAAATATTTGATAAATCTTGAACATTTGAAGTATAAGGTGTGCACTTACACAATATTTCTCGGGATATTACTTTTGTGAAATTACTGCTGAAAATCTCCTTTGCATAGAGGATGCAGGTTCTGCCAATCTTGCTCGAAAACGATCCACAATTGTTGCATAGTATTCGGTTTTAATGCCATAACTCTTCTTTTCATAATTCCCTACAAGTTTTCGACTGGATTTAAATCTGGACTTTGGGCAGTCTTGTACAGCTTGATCTTCGAACCGCCATTTTAATATTATCGACTTATGCCTAGTCCATTGACTTAAAGGAAAACTTCTTTTAAATAAACAAATAATAGTAAGTTTTTCAAACATGATATGAGCTGTTCCGGAAATAAAGCCAAATAGCCAATAAGCCAAAGTATCCATTACTTGGACAATGGGCTGACCTCGTATTTGCTCAAACAACGTCATACCATAACACTGCCGCCACCGAAGTTCAACGTCTTTCTGGTGTACCGGGCCCAACTCTTTCTTAGGAAGACGTCGTGCGTAAGTTATGACTGATCTCGCCGGGCTCTAATGAAGGCAAAATGAACTTTGAGCAGCTGGGGCGCTGATCGAGGTCTTCAGCCCCAGCTACTCCAGTGTATATTTTCTGCAGGAGCGGTCAAACGCTTGTCCGTGGAGGACTTTGCGTTTTCCTCCTGCGAGTTGGGTATACCCGACATGGGCTTGGAGAGCCGGGCCGTCGGTCGTCAGCCCCAGCAGTAAATTTTCCTCTGGAGGCTTCACCCTGCCGGCTTCCATAGAGGACGGGGTTTCACTGCCGACGACCGAATCAATGTGTTGGGCCGTGTAGGCCCTCTCGCCACCGTCAATGCGATTCCCGAAGATTTTTTGAACTTGTCCTCGCCAGGTCCAACGGCTGGGCAGTGTTCCGAGGCTGGTTTGTTATTTGCCATTTCATCTTGTTCTTTGGCCGAGTTGAGACCTTTCGGTGGCCGGAAAGAAGGAGATGGGAAAGGGAAAGAAAACGGTCGACCCGGGGAAGAGCTGCATGCCGCAGCAAGTCCACCGTTACTCTCAGAGGCGGGCCGATATCTACTGTTACATCGTTAAATTTACTTGTGTTAGGGAGAAAGAAGAATTAATACAACCCGATTTCTAAGTGAGAAACGAGTTTTAATTTTGATGAAGTATACAAATATGATTTATAGGCAGCGATACTAACAAATGTGATTCTTTGCCGTCCAGCTTGGTCTACTTGGACTTAAGAAATGTCAAAGTAGGCAAAAAACAAAGTAACGGTACCACTGACGGCGCCACCTTCTATATTCAATCCATCGTGCATGAAACACAAGAATGATGTAAAACCAGATAACGGTAACACTGACAGCGTACGCGTCACAGTTCTTACTGCCACATGCATAAAGAGAGAACAGGAAACCCATAACTGGACTTATTATTATTTATTTCGCTGCAGCTGCCACAATACAAAACTAGGCATTTCATATTATTCTGGGTTTAACTTAAATTAAAAATTAAAATTAGAAAACTCAAAGTTTTAATTCCTTTTAATGACGTTAAGCCTTCAAAAGAGAGAAGTACGTAGTAACATAAGTACTTCGGTCATTACCTTCTATTCTCTGCATCGTGTATAAAACTTAAAGAGAGCGTTCAGCGGGCTATGGCGTGCCGACCTTTGATTTAAAATAATAAATTAAGGCTAATCATAAAGTGCCTAAAAGTGAGGTTATTGTGATGAATGCCATTGGTCATGATTTGAGGGATCAAAATACTTGCTATCTGCTAAGTGCAACATAGCGAATTGAATCCAATCAGAGTTTTCAATGGGAAATGTGGGAAGAAGTTTAGTCAATTGTGGGAGGACGATTGCTTGGATGCAAATTGGATTTTCTTGTTTTCGGGGAGGCTGGCTTCACAGAATATATATAGGGCTGGAATTTTGAATTATTTCTCCACCCATCTCGGATATTTCGCGCATTTTGCGTGAAGAGTCTTAGGCGGTTTAAGCTTTCGACGAGATAGAAGTTGTTTAGGAACCTTGGACGAGTAGGGCTCGAACCATATGCAGTTCTCCGAAATGCTCTATTGAGACAAGAGCCGTGGGGAATAGCGTTTTTCTTCGATCGGATTTCGTGTTTCTGTCTGAGATTTCCTGGATCTTGGCATTTGGAGAGAAGTTGTTTGAGGTACGGGCCTTTTGGTTGGTTTGATCATTTTGAGTGATAACATGAAGCAAGGAAAAAGTTAGCCTTCCTAGACATGGAAATACAGCGAAATGACAATAAAATCACAACAAACTGGTATACAAAATCGATAGCATCGTCAAGGATGATTAATTATCATTCAAACCACCCGTGGACGCAAAAAAGAAACACAGCTATCAATTTCATAAATAAAATTTACGATTTAAGTGACCAAGAATTCAAAAATGAGAACACCAAGAAAATTAAAAATATATTGTACAAAAGGGCATTGGCGCACACAAATACTGTAACCACAAACAAAAACGCAAACAAAAAATACACAGGTATCACATACATACCAGGACTAACGGACAAAAAAACAATAAGCAGAAGTATACAGACAGACAAAATATGCTTTGCACATAAAACCCATCGCACGCTAAATTCGGTGTTTACCAAAACAAAAGACAGAATTAACAAGGAACAACAACACAACGTAGTATATGAAATCAAGTGCAATGGTAAATTGGGTGAACATTGCGATAAAGTATACATAGGCACTACAAAGCGATCACTCGGAATTCGAATTAGCGAACATAAAACGGACGCGAAGAACAAAAAGACAACAACAGCATTGGCACAACATTTAACGAATAGCGGACACTCAGCCGATTTCGAAAATACAAAAATATTAGGCGTGGAGAAAAAAGAGAGGACAAGATTAACATTAGAAGGGCTGAGAATACAACAACAAATACGACACACTATGAATTTTAAGGAGGACGTAGACAATATAAACTGCGCATACAGAACAGCAATAACGAGTGATGGATAAACAGAGAGACAAAAACGTAGTGTACAATTCAATATGTGGAGTTTTATTTTCGTTTTTATATTTTTATTTGTTTTGATGTTGTTACTGTTTTCAATGTAATTAAAAATGTAAGTGCAATTATTGTTGTAAGCAAAAATATTGTTATTTTGTTAACACTTGTTTTTATGTTTTATGTACAATAAAATGCAGACTCCCTGATGAAGGCGCGGAAGACGCCGAAAGAGAAAAAAAAAAACTTTTTGTTTGCTTTTAATACATAACCGACCGAAAAGCTCCTAAAGCATCCCAATTGGAAATTCAACTTTGGTCCCAAGAAAAATACGAATGATGATTTCTTTGGAAATTTGAGCACGTGTTAAGACCTGAGCAGTCATTTCTTAATGATTCTTGAACCACCATCAACCTGTCACGAATATATAGCTTCTTGAATTGTTTGCAGAATCTAAGAGAATGATTAGCCTCACATAGGTTAAGTGTTTGCCTTATTCCTTTCAGTGTCAAAATTTTGAGCTCTATTGTGCCCGAGATTTTGATCAAAAAAGGGCTTCGTTACCCTAAAGCCGCCTTAGGAACGTAAGACGAACAAAGAATTATTTATGGCATTCTGAATGCTTCGATAGCCGGATTCTTTTATTTTCATAACGGGACATGAGGGCATTTCATGCCAGCGGAAAGTTTTCACCACAAATACCGTAGTGTTTTACCAGAGCTCCGGCTTTACCGGTTGTTTTTTATCGGAGATAATACAAATTTTGAGCAGGATTGAGCTTGGATGGCTGATCTAAACTGTCGCGAGCATGTCACGAAATGTCGGTGTCATAGGGTGGAATGTTTAGGCATAAATATTTTCTTGCAGTTTTCTAAAAATTGGGCATTTTTCTGTTAGTGTTTCGCTGATCTGAACTCTTTGCGCGTTCGACAGATCTGAAATTTGCTCCTGACATAGTTACATTTCATTTCGAGCAACTAGTTTGAACGTAGAGGGTAGTTCATCATCTGCGGCCAACGAGAGTGAAGAAATCAATCGGGAGTGAAGAAAATTTGGTACAGAAATGTAAAAAGTTATCAGCTCAAATATAAAAACGCTCATAGATGGGTCATATTCGCGTTCCTTCTGGTTTCGTGATTTGAGGAAACAAATCTCCATCGAGTGAGTTCTTTTTCGGGCTTCGGTCGATTGACATTTTTTTTGTGAGATTATAAATATTTTCCACAAAAAATTTTTGTACCTAAGAGATATATACGTGTGAATGTCCAATATAAGTATTATATTTGATGCTGGTACTTACTGGTTTCTATTGCTCAGGATTAGCAAATATATGTAGGTTTTTTATTTAATTAAAGGTATTTAATTCAGGTTTTATTTAGTTTGTAGATATTTACAAGTTAAAGAATTTGATTAGATTGAAAATAAAGCGCGTCGTTACTCGTCAAATGCCGTCGTTCAACTCTCTCGTCGTCTCCTCGTCGTTTTTCTTCGCCGTCGTTGCTTTCGTCGTATTCGTCGTTCTTTCGTTGTTTCTCCGTCTTCTTTAATTTAACATCGTCGTTCAAAAGTAAATACATTCTCACTCTTCTTCGTCTTTTCGACGTCATTCACCGAAGCAGGGTTTTGGAACTATTCCCACATTCGGCCATTTTGACTAAGTATTCGACTCGAATGCTTCGTCGCTATCAACGTCATCACCGGCCCTAGGCCATGGTTTTATATATTCCGCACAAGTCGTTGTATTTTTCGGACCTTCACTGGTGCCAACTTTCTGTACGTCATAAGAGTTATTGTGCTTCACCTTAACAATTTGGTAAGGACCCAAGAACTTTGGCTTTAGTTTTAGGTTGCCACCAAACTGTGTTCGCTTTATCGCTACAAGATCGCCAACGTCGTATCGCCTCGCATTTTTTCGTCGCAAATTAAATGTCTTCTTATTTTCGGTTTGTACTTTTAAAATTGTCGTCTTCGCCTTTTCTCGTAAATCATTTCGCTCGTTGTTGAGTGTATTCAAAAACTCTTTGTTGATACATTCTCGCAACTGGAGATCTTCGCACGTTCGCATTTTCGCACCTACTAGTAGTTCAAATGGAGTCGTATCGATGCTTCTGCAGAATGTTGAGTTGATTGCTTGCTGCATTTTGCTGACATGCTTATACCACTTTGATGAATCGTCGATGCTGAGCTTAGAGAGTACTGAAATAATTATGGCATTCAGTCTCTCTACTTGCCCATTCACTCGTGGCAGGCCTGTTGTCGTCTTTATTAACTTTATACCTTCATCGTCGCAGTACTTCACGAAGTCGTTAGAGGTAAACGCAGAACCCCTATCGGAGATGATGTACGCTGGATTACCAAACACCGCACTCTGATTACTAAGTCGTGTGATGACCTCGTTCGACGTTGTCGACTTTGTCGGATACAGCCAACAAAATTTCGTAAAAGAATCAATTACAGACAAAATATGCTTGTAGTCTTTATGCGTTGATTCTAGTGGCCCTAAAAAGTCGATATGATAGGTAAACAGTGGTGTGTCTTCCTTCTGAAGTGGATGTAAAAGCCCCTCTTGCTTGCCTCGTTTACGATTGCTCATGATGCATGGAATGCAACACTCAATGTACTCTTGGATCTTTTCTTCTAAACGCGGTATGAAATAAGTTTTGGAAATCAAATCTTTCGTCTTCTTGATTGCGAAATGACCTCTGTCATGCGCATTGCTGATTATTTGTCGCTGCATAGATTTTGGAACTACCAACAGTTCGACGTCATCAACTACTTTGAACAGAATACCACCCTTAAGAAAATAGTTTTCGTATGTGTTCGCGCCTTTTTTTATAATTTCTTTTATAGCTTTCAATTTTTCGTCGTGAGCCTGCGCCCGTTCAACGCCGACACAGGTGCTACTTTCAGCTATCATCATTATTGAGTGCGTCGACGTGCCTCATGCGCGATCCAGCACGATGCTCAACAGTATAGTTATATTCTTCAAGAAAAAGAACCCAGCGCGCCACCCTCGTACACAAACTTTGTTTTTCTAAAGTTTTAGCAAAAGCGTTACAATCAGTAACTAATTTGAAATGAATGCCTAATAAGTATACGCGAAACTTCGTTAGTGCCTCGATTACCGCAAGTATTTCGAGTTCATAGCTGGTATACTTTCGCTGCGCGTCTGTCGTCTTTTTGCTCATAAAATACACCGGATGCAGCTGGTTATCGTCTGGTGATTTCTGCAGCAATACTGCACCAAACCCCTCTATGGATGCGTCTGTATGCACCTCAGTTTCGTACGATTGGTTGTAAATATTCAGTACCGGATTTTCTGTTAACAGCTTTTTCAAAAGATGAACTGCGCCCTCTTCCTCCAAACCCATTTTAAACTTAACGTTATTCTTGGTTAAGTCTGACAATGGTTTGGAAATAATCGCGTAGTTTGGTATGTACTTCCTAAAATACCCGGTTAACCCCAAGAAACTCTGCAGTTGCTTCAACGTTTGCGGTACCTTAAACTTAACTACGGCTTCGATCTTCTCTGGTGATGGGTACAGCCTTTGGTTTTCTATAACGTGACCAAGGAACTGTATACGCGTTTTCAAAAAACTGCATTTTTTCATATTTAGCTCTAGGCCATATTCTTTGCATGTTTCGATGACTTCTCTAAGATTTCGTACAGCATCTTCTTCGTTCATAGCAGGTATAATTACATCGTCAACATAGGGTAGAGCAATGCCCTTACGCGAAAGATGTCGGAAAATAGCATTAACATGCCGCTGGAATATGCCTGGTGAATTTGAAAGTCCAAACGGCACTCTACGAAATTGATACTGGCCGTTTTGTGTTACAAACGACGTAAATTTTCGGCTTGACTCAGCAACAGGCACGTGGAAGAAACCGTTTTTAAGATCGATTGTACTAAAAACCTTAGCTTCTTGAAGTCTGTCTAGCCGGTCCTCTATAAGCGGTAAAGGAAAATGATCTTTGACAATTACCTTGTTAATTCTACGGAAGTCAACACAAAGCCTTGCAGAACCGTCGCGTTTTTTTTACGAGAACTATAGGGCTTGTAAACTCGGAGTACGATTCTTCAATAATGTCTTTTTGAAGCCACTCTTCGATTTGATCGTCAACAATAGTTTGTTCGGTCAACGCCATTCTGCGCGGTCGCGAAAATAAAGGTGACTCGTCTTTCAAAATTATTCGCATTTCAATGTTCGTAGTTTTATATTTTTCAGGTTTATAATTTGATATAAGGTCACGCACTTCTTGCTTGGCTGATGCACTTGCGTTCTCGCCAATGTCAAAAAGTTCACTTTCGCCAGCAACGTCTATATTAAGCACTGACAGTTCTTCCTTTATATTAGTATTACATATTTTCCTTATACTCAAACCTGACGGATTAATTACTAATTCTGCGAGTAAGCAAAAATCCACTGCTCATTATGTTAGCACTACTACCTGTGTCGAACAATGCAATGCAACAACAGTCCTCAACAGTCACTGTTTTACGCATTAAGTCATACTTTGTACTAACTGTGTTCACCTTTCTCACAGGGTCACTTTTTTTCTTTACATTGCAATCTTTTGCAATATGTCCGAACGAGTTGCATTCAAAACACTTTCTGCCCTTTTCTTTGTTTTGGCAATTTTTCGACACATGGCCCTTGCCACCACAATTAAAACACGTTAGTTCATTTGCCTTTTGTTTTTTAGTTTCGTCAACGCGCGCTGCGTTTTCGTTACTACACTTATCTTTGTCCGTCATTATTTTGAATAATTTTAATTTGTCTTTGAACTCGCTCATACTACGTGCCCCGTACAGAATAGTTTTGTTTGTTGATTTTACGTCTATGCCGTCAATAACATATTGCATAAGGGCATCGTCGCCAATATGTCCGCGAGATGAAATGTCTTTAAGCCGATAAAAAAATTCAAAAACAGATTCGTTTTTATTGCGTTTACTTTGAGCGAGTAATTCATGTATTTGCTTGCTATTTACGCTGGATTTGAATTCTGATAGCAGCGCTGCTTTCAGAACGTTCCACGAATTCAAACCTCGTTCGCTTGCCACAAATAGCTTCGCTATTCCCTTTAACGCCTTCTTCGCAAAAAGAAACTTTTGGAAATCGTTCCATCTCATTAATTCTGCTTGCTCTTCGTATTCTTCTATCCACACTTCTATGGGTATAGAATTTGTGCCATCAAAATTGCGAATGCTCTCTTCAACGTCGCGAAAGCTGATTGCAAAGCGTGCCGTCGTCATTCTGTCAACTTCATCGAATATTTCTTTGCTGCTTCTGCTGCCGCTGCCTGCGTTACCGTCGCTGTCGTCGCTTCGTTGTGCTGTTCTGCTATGCGCTAGCGTCTTCGGTGTTGCAAGCTCTACAGTTGTGTCATTTGCGCTTCTCACATCTTCGTAAGCTTCGTCGTCTGTCTCTTGATCCGCTTCGTCGATCGCGGCATTGTCGTTACGAACATTACACACCAACAAATTGCTTGTTCGCAAATTTTGAAAAATTCCAACTGCCAACTGCTCACCCTGATAGCTTATGCCCAACACATTACAGATTGCTACCAGGTCTGCTTGCGTTAAATTTCTTTCAATATACTTCATTTTTTCAGCATATTCTTCGCTTTGTTCATTGAAACCGAAACCGACAAACTCGCGTAGCCGCTGCCGATTATTGCGGTCGCCATCGTTGCCGAAAACAAATTTGTGTAAGGCTGTTATGCTGGGCTTTTTGCACACACGCAAATTCGTGCTAATTAAGTCGTTTAGGCAAGCCATTACACTTTACACACTAGGACGAGCCCCCAAAATGTAGGTTTTTTATTTAATTAAAGGTATTTAATTCAGGTTTTATTTAGTTTGTAGATATTTACAAGTTAAAGAATTTGATTAGATTGAAAATAAAGCGCGTCGTTACTCGTCAAATGCCGTCGTTCAACTCTCTCGTCGTCTCCTCGTCGTTTTTCTTCGCCGTCGTTGCTTTCGTCGTATTCGTCGTTCTTTCGTTGTTTCTCCGTCTTCTTTAATTTAACATCGTCGTTCAAAAGTAAATACATTCTCACTCTTCTTCGTCTTTTCGACGTCATTCACCGAAGCAGGGTTTTGGAACTATTCCCACATATATATACACAGATATTTCTTTTTTTTAATTTTGGCGCTAATTCAAGGTTGTCGTTAAGGACCAATAGATCTATTTATAAGTTCGATTTGGCCGTTACAACGGGCAACACCGATTGTAGACCACACATACGTTAGGTCAGGATAGGCGGCAGTCCCTAGCGGGACACTCTTAGATTCATGGTCCATTGTGGTACCGTATTGAGGGTGTTCAGTGACAGTCCATAGGTCTTTCTATTCACCCCGCAGTTGCTGCTTTGAGTCTGCGGGAGGAGATTGCTTCGCCATGTATTGTCGGTATACATGGTGGGTTATGACCTGAAATTCATAATTTACCCTCCAATGTAGTTCTGCAATTGGGGCAATTGATTCCTCATTGAGAACCAACACAGCCACCCTGCGTTTGCTTATGGGCTCTTATAAAATGCAGGTGCCGTTGACCTGGGATGGTTTGGAACTTCTTCCCGTCGCACCACATCCAAACGTGCTTCAGTCCACAGCTCTCGAACCCGGTCAATGGCCACCTTGTAAAGATGTGCCGATATTCCTTCAGCGCACTTCACCATGTTCACGTTCCGACGCGGCATCCGATCAGCTTGGTGTAGGCCCGGGTACTCCCGCTGTACCTCCCGATAGACAATCCATTGTTTTTTGTTTATCAGGTCCCAGTTTTGCTGAAAGATTGCACCATAATGGGCACCGCATTCAATCACAGGAAGGTTTTTAGCTGTCGATAAGTAAGCTCGCGTTTGTAGCTTCGTTAAAAAAGATATATTTGAGCTGCTAAATGGAGTTTGCATCAAATCTATGATATAGAGGTTGAAGTTGAAAAACTTTTAACACCACATATATATACGAATAAATATAAGTATATTCATATATGTATATTGATACAAAATTCTATTGGTAATAAATTAGTTTTACAGATATTTATTTCATATTTAATATTCAGTCGTAAGGGAAATGCAGCACAATAATGAACATTGTTTTTGGTCTTACTAGGGTAGAAATGTAGGCAAATTAATACTTTTCTAAAACACACCCTTTTTTTATGCCGCTCTCTCGACTCCTTCCGTAACACAACATTGAGCTTTGGGCGCACGAAATGGAGCTGTCACAACGTACGTTTCCTTTCATTATTACAACATGGTATAAATATAGATACTGGAAGTAAAATAAATATTAAAGTTTATATAAATATTGCAAACATACTTTTGAGAATTTTGGAAAAATGGATAGAAAAACCAAATTATCTAGAACTGAGATCACTTATTGTAAATTTCCTCATCATCGTTGGTCTCCTTGGCGTGGGGATGAGGCTTAAGTGTTGGCATGGCTGTTCCTTTCGAGGTCATCCATGACACCACGAACTAAGAGGGAGGCTCCATATAAGAATCAGTGTAGGATTCGTTCTTGCACTGATCCTTATGTGGAGATTACCGTACCAACATCTCTCTGTTCCGCATACCTTGTATCCCTCCTAGTATCCCCCAGCTCTCCTTCCTCTCTAGCTAATCCCCCCCCCCCCCCTAATCCAGGGTGTCAAGCGTCACCGTGCCCATTGGTCGGTTTGCAGCCAGGGGGTTTAAATTCCGGCTGTATTTTAACGGCGCCTCCCTGGCACCGGGCCACCTCAGGGAGTAAGTTTGGCCTTACCGCGGCAAGGGGCGCTGTCGTGGTGTACCACCCATTTTCCCCCTCAATATTTCTAGACCGCTGCGCTTGCCTCGTCGAGCAGGTGGTCGTACGACCAAGATGAATACAACTAAAAATAAAACAACAACAACAACAAAAAACACAAAAAAATTGTCTTCCCCATCTCGGGGTAAGACAAGCATGAAAATTTCTTCTTCCTCATCTCGGGGTACGAATGCGCTGGCGCAAGCGCCTAACGCGCCGCTTCGCTCCGATAGGAGCTCTTCCGGGCTGGAGGTGAGCGTTGCACGCCGGCCCGTGACTTCGGGTGTTATGGCGGGGCCTAGCACCAGCAAAGCTGCGGGGATTGTGCTGGAAACGGCAGATCCCTCCGTGGCACTAGGCACTAGGTGCCCGCCAAACACCGGCGCGGCTGCGAAGCCTAGTCTCGCGAAGGCAACGGTCTCACGGCCTGGTCCGAGTGGACTAAGGCGACAAGCAGCCGCACAAGATAGTATAGAGGGCGTGGCAGCGATGGAAACTACGAGCCACGCCCCTTTGATGTTGGAGTCGGAGCGGTTCAAATTCGCTGCCAAGCGTAAGGCCGCGAAGACGTTAAAAAGATACGAAGGGGTTCCCGTTGGAAACGTTGTCCCAGAGCGCGAAGGAAGCGGTGGAAAGGGCGAAAGCCCTGCTGCCTAACTTCCGGGTCACTGGGGCTTCGGTGGAAAACCGGGTGCCTCCGTCAAAACGACAAAGATCGGCGGAGGAACAAACTCCGGCCTCTAAGAGAATCCGGCCGCACTCGTGGGTGGGCAGGCCTAGCTTTGCCGAGGTTGCGAAGGACAGGATCCTTATTGGGGTCCTGGACCGAGGCAACGAGCTCGGGTCCATACCAAAGGACCAGTGGAGGTGGGTGAAGGCAGCTCTGGCGAACGTCATCTTTGACGTTCTGCTGGAGAACCCTGGAACCCCCCCTGCCTGTAAGGACGCTGGTTGGTACCAGGGCCACATTAAGGTGGTCGCCTGTGAGGACCTGAGATCGGTGGCGCTGTATAAGGCCGCCGTTGCAAAGGTGGGCCCTGTCTACCCTGGGGCTAAGTTGGAGGTGGTAGACTGGAAGGAAATTCCAGTCAGACCCCGGGCGAGGGCATGGGTTCCGGTGACACCATCGGCACCGGAAAGCATCCTAAAGATGCTTCAGGTGATGAACCCGGCCCTCCCAACAAGTGATTGGAGGGTCGTCCGGGTCGAGGACGCGGAAGGCCCTTCGAGACAAGTGGTCTTGTCCCTAAACAAGGAGTCCATCGGTCTCCTTGAGAAGAGGCAAGGCCGCGTCTGCTATGGCCTCGATGAGGTCATCATTAAGGTGTACCGTGGGGACGCTCAGCGTGCCTCTGGTGCGGGTGCAGCAATGGACGTGGACATTGAGGCACCCGAACCGGAGCCGGAACCGGAACTCTCCGACGCTGAAGGCAGCGTCTCCTCTCAGACAAACTTTGCACCAACAATGCACAGGATGTTTGCGGAGGAGGAGCTGCTGCTCAGCGACGGAGAGTGCGAGGCTGATGGGGAGGGGAGGTAGCGGTTTTCTCACATGAGAATTCTGCAGATAAACCTCCATCGATCTAAAGCAGCCTCAGCTGCTCTCCTAGGTCGCCTGAGCAAAGGCGACGTTACGGTGGTATTCAGGAACCCTGGTCATTCAGGAACCCTGGGTTTGTAACTCAAGGGTATGTGGGTTGAGTGCCACCGGCTTTAAGCTTTTCGTGGAGCGCCGTAAAGCTAAAATTAGAGCCTGTATTCTGGCTAAAGCAGATTTAAATATCTTTATTTTACCTAATTACAGTGATGGCGACGTCACGGCAATTCTCGCGGAGATAGGGGGTATGTCACTGGTGCTGGCATCGGCTTACATGCCGTACGAAGCCGAGTACCCCCCTCCCTCTGTGGTGCGGAACTTAGTGTCCAAATTTGAGAGCGGACACATGTTGGTCGGCAGCGACGCAAATGCTCACCATGTCAACTGGGGGAGCACGGACATCAATGATCGAGGTGAGTTACTCTTCAACTACCTTCTAACTACTAACCTACTTATATGCAACAAAGGTAGGGATCCCACCTTCATTACTAGCAATCGTAAAGAAGTTTTAGATATAACTCTATGCAATGGTAGTCTATCTGAGTTGATCGAGAGTTGGAGGGTTCTAGATGAACACTCCTTCTCTGATCATCGTTATATTGAAATCGTAATGAACTTTTCTATTACCAGCCCAAAGGTGCGAAAAAATCTAAAAAACAGATTGGTGCTCTTACAAAATGTTATTTGAGGATAGGCTAAACAGCGAACTTCTTATTGAACCTAACTGTATCGGGGATCTAGAGAACATGGTGGACGTTTTACGCTGACCTGCTCAAATGCCCTAAATCAGGCTTGCCCTGAACCAAAACAGTGGGGCAAATGTAAACCCCATTGGTGGTCACGCGAGCTGGACTCACTACGAAAATCTAGTAGGAAAAACTTCAACAAAGCCAAGAGACTTAGTCTCGAGCTGGTATGGCTAGAGTACAAAAAGTCTCTTCAGACCTATAAAAAAGCTTTAAGGGTGGCAAAGAGATCCTGGTGGAGAAACTTCTGCGGCGGCATCGAGGGTGTTTCCGAGACAGCCAGGCTAAGGAAGATTCTCTCAGGATCCCCTAACCCGATAGGTTTCTTGCAAAAGCAAGACGGTTCCTGGACCTCAACGGGAAAGGAAACCCTTGAACTGTTATTAGATACCCATTTCCCTGGTAGTACAACTGCGGAGGAAGGAACTCCTCCGCTCATCTCCTCCAACCCCGTTAACATACCGGTTTCGGAAGAAAAGGTTAAATGGGCTATCCAAAGCTTTAAACCATACAAATTTGCTGGGCCGGATGGGATAATACCTGCCCAGCTAATTAAGACACTGGAGCTGTCAGCAAAATGGCTCTCTACTATTTTCAGGGCCTGTTTCAAACTAAATCACATACCGTTGGCGTGGAGAAATGTCACGGCTGTCTTTATTCCTAAAGCCGGTAAGGCCTCACACACTAATCCAAAGGATCTTAAGTCTATCAGTCTATCATCCTTTGCTCTTAAGGCACTTGAAAGGATTATTAGTAGCTACCTGTCCGATACCATCGACAGTCGACTACTGTCTAATGACCAACATGCCTACCACAAAGGCAAATCTACTGAGACTGCACTCCATAGCTTGGTCGGCTATATTGAGAAGTCTCTCAGCGTCAAGGGTTTCTGTCTCGTGGCCTTCCTGGATATTGAAGGCGATTTTAACAACGTGCAGCCAGAGGCTATAACTGGCGCCGTTAGGGATCTAGGGGTGTAACACTCACTGGTTGAGTTTATCCGCCAGCTACTCAGTTGCAGGGTAGTAAGGGCTAAGCTGGGTGCGAGCAATTTATCGCGGCACGTGTCGAGGGTGACGCCACTGTGGAACCTCACCGTAAATACGCAACTGCGCGATACGGCATGGGGTGGCGCAAAAGTCGTCGCATACGCTAATGACGTCGCGATTGCAATCAGGGGGAAGTTTCCGCAGACATTATGCGAGCTGATGCAACGAGCGCTTCGGGAGGTATCCAAGTGGTCCACCCATTGCGGGCTCAGGGTCAGCTCAAGTAAGGTGGAACTTGTACTTTTCACGAGAAAGTATAAAGTGCCTTCTGTGACTCCACCGGTACTAAACGGTACCCGGTTAAGTCTTTCTACAAGTGCCAAATTTCTAGGCGTTATTTTAGATAGGAAGTTGAGCTGGAAGGAGAATCTAGTTCAACGTCATGAGAAGGCTTCTGTAGCCCTCTACACATGTAAGAGAGCCATAGGCAAGAAATGGGGTCTAAATCCCCGGATCTGTCGATCGATTTTCACAGCGGTCGTCAGACCAATACTCCTATATGGGGTGATCGTGTGGTGGCCTGCATTAGAAAAAGAGGTTAACCTTAGACTACTCACCAAGGTGCAAAGATCTAGTATGATCTGCATAAGTGGGGCGCTCAGAACTACTCCAAATGAGGCCTTGAACGTCATTTTAGACCTTATTCCTTTAGATTTGGTTGGACAACAAATGGCAGCGATGACTGCTTTGCGACTAAGAGAGACATCCCAGTGGCACCCTGAAAGCCAAGGGCACTCTTGTATTTTGAATAAGTTCTGCTCTATTCCGAGCAGCACGGATCGGTGCGCCTTGACATCGGTTTCTGAAAGTAATTTTATTACACGTATTCCAAGCAGGGAGGAGTGGAAACCTGAGTTTCATAGGAGGAGGCGTTTTCTCACGAAACCCTCTCCTGCAAATTTTCTTTAGGTTACCAGATCACTGCAGCGTCTTCCAGGCTGAGGTCTCGGCTATCAGGGAGGCGGTAGAGAAGATTGGGACCGGGATTATAGGAAGAGACATCTTCATTCTTAGTGACAGCCAGGCTGCAATCAGAGCTCTGAGCTCTTTCACTTTTAACTCTAACATCGCGCTGGACTGCCGCCTATCTCTGCAGGAGATGGCCAGGCAGAACAGACTGTACCTCATTTGGGTCCCTGGTCACCGGGACATAGAGGGAAACTGCATGGCAGACGAACTTGCAAGACAAGGTACGACCAAGCAGATTCTTCAAGATAAAGAACGCATTGGTATGCCGTTTGCCACTTGCAAACTGCTACTCAGAGATTGTACATATAAGCAAGCTGACAATAGATGGAGGCAAAATACGACCTGTCGAACCTCAAGGCAGATGTGGCCTAAATGGGGTTTGGAAACGGTCGCGCAGCGTTCTCTCTCTAAGTAGGGAAAACATTTCCAACGTCATCGGGGCTCTAACAGGGCACTGTCTGATAGGGAAACATGCTGAAAGGTTGGGAGTACCCTTCCGAAGATGGTGTAGGAGCTGCAAGAACGACGAGGAGGAGGAAACGATCTTGCATCTACTGTGTAAGTGTCCTGCACTGTGTAAAAGCAGAATGCGATATCTGGGATCACCGAGGTAAATTGTCTGTTGAAGTTCATCAGCGAGGCAAAATGGTTTGGTGAGGGGTAATTTTTCCTTTTGGATGGTACAAATTTTTCCTTGTGGTAACACAATGGGCCTCCTAATATTGGCCTAAGTGAGCCGCTGTAGGCGGCTGCCACTCCAACCTACCTACCTATTGTAAATTTGGAAGTAGTCAATGACACTGCGGAATAAGAAATGGCACTTGCGGAAAACTTGAACAATCTTCATACTCAGCAAGAAGAACAAAAGCATTATTTCTGTCGGTTACTGAGCGGAAGAATTTACCACTTGCACGAAAGAAAGATTGCAACGTAATGGATTTTATTTTTTTATATGCCAACTGTATCACACTTATCTTTATAAATATACTATATATTGTCAAGACCTTCCACTAATAAAATCCCTTTGGAATGAACAATTAAGTCCAATATACTTTATTGTATGAAAATTCTCGATTTTCGATTTATTTACTTTTAACATTCATCAATGAGATCCAGCCGACAATGTTTCGGCGAGTGTTCCTAGACATTTGCTAGATATGTTGATAAATAATTGAACAGGTAAAACAATTGAGAAAATTATTTATACAAAGTTCAAAATTTATTAATTAATAAATTAATAAAAAAAAGTTAAATTACATTTTTTTTAAGTTATAAACGGTACTTTCTAAGTGCCATTCAGGGAACCTACTCACAAAATTGCAATTATATCCATGCAGATGTGTCTCAAAGACACATATTGTACTGGGCAGTATGCAGAAAATAAACAGTGACTTTTTTTCTTGATACATTTTAATAATCCGAGGGGTTCCGTATGAATCAAAAAAATTTTTTTTTTTTAAATAGTGTACAGGGAGTAGGAATGCAGAAAGTCGACGGTACTCTTCTCTAAGTATTAAATTTTTTTTGGAATCCCCGACTAAGCGAGACTGAGAGGCCTCACTAGCAGGGGGCTATCCAAAGCCCTGTAAAAAGCTTTGCTCATGGTTCAGGGTGCCTTTAAAGAATTTGAAAAATATAAAGAAAACTTCAAACAGGCGATGCGTTCCTTGATCCTTTTGCAGCTGATGCGGTTGGTCTTGCCGCGGAACTTCGCGGTGTCACAGAGTGTGATGATCGAGGTGTTTCGTTATTGCTGTCACATTCTGAACTCTTCTCTTCGATTTCGTATCTTTTCATATAACACTTTTGACATTCCCGAATATAATGGTTTGCGCAAGTTGGGATTTCGCAAACATCACACACGGCTGTGGTTATCTTTCTTGATTTCTTTGCAGGCTTCGCTACGACGTTTTGAAATGTTTACCTGAAACGAAAAAGTTATCTAACAATAAACATATACCAAATTGCTTTTACCTTTATAGTAGGCATCAGGGAAGGCTCAGTCTGCGACTGAGTTGTAAAACCAATCAAACTCATAGCTATTTTACTCTGCCTTGGCACTTGTTTTACTTGTGCTCGGCTTTGTAGGTGTGGCTCTGCTAAGGCGAATGCCAGTTCCTTGAGAAATATTTTTCGTTTTTGAGACTTATTAGTATTCCACGCAGGATGACATAACTCAAAGAGACGAAATGCAGCAAGAGCGGCTACATCTACGATGTTGTAAAACATTGCCATTGGCCAACGGTTCGTTTTTCTTTTGCAAGTATATCCATGTATCATTTGATCAAAAGTATCGACTCCGCCTTTAAGCTTATTGTAATCATGAATGACTATTGGCTTGCTCGTGCTCAAATTGATCTCATCAGAAGCATGTGTGGAAGACAATTGCAGAACTTTCATTTCGTATTTGTTGTGTAGCTTACAAGTTGGCATGGCCCTGAGTAACAAAATCTTGATGAAAATGCACCTCTCTTTTTTGCCTCATCCCTGTTGGCAAAAATGCGTGGTAGTTCTTTCTTATTGCCCCGAATGGTACCGACGATAGTTGTTTGCTTTGTCAGCAAAGTATTAGCCCATTCAAGGCAATTCACATTGACACCGATATTCAAATGATTTCTCATAAGCCGAAGCACGAGGTCATGTGCTATGCCAGTCAATCGTTCGGCATAAGGCTGCGCGCCCAAATATACCTCGCCTGCAAGTGGGTAGTTAGTTTGTGAGTCTACTAGCCAAAATATTTTTATACCATATTTTCCTGGTTTTGAGAGAATGTATTGACGAAACCCACATAGATTCCGCGTTGGTAGAAGCTGCGCATCGATTGTCAATTCTTTGGAAGCTGCAAATTGCTCTCACTCAACTGTGAATTTGTCACTTGAAATCTTCTAACCTTTTTATTAGTTTCGATTACAATAGTTTCAATAATTGCAGATGACATGATGCGTACGAATGCGCTTTTTTTATCTGAAAAATTTTCTTTCTAGCAGCAATCGCTATTTCACGCTCAGCTTTGGCTTTATTTGTTCGATCTATTTCAGTTCTCTTTGACATCGACCACCGCACTGTGTTATTATTTTTGCCTTGGGCCAAATAATTTTGTCCCCGATTCGGTTCGGTTGATCCAAAATCCGCTTCAACATCAACTGCAAGCTCATTTTCTTCGTTTTCGTTTCTCATTTCATCTGTAAATTCGATAACGCGCGGATCTTCAATAGCTACGTTCCTGTCTGCTTCGGCATGAAAGTCGGATTCGTCACTATATTCTTTTTCATGACCGGAATCTTCAAGTGATTGTTCTTCATTATCCACTGGAACCCTCGACCTATCTCGACCCCCAATATCCCCACCATGGTCAGAATCACTATCACTCTCGAGCATATATCGAAAAGTCGTTCTCTTTCTTCTTCCGTCAATTCTCGACGAAGATTTACTAAATATAAGATATCAGGATTCATTTTCACTCAAACTTATTTGCGAAAAATAACAAGTGTAATAAAGTATACTCTTCCAGAGCACCTCAGCAACTGATATTTTTATTCTATTTGCCCTTGAATTCATGCAGAAAATCCAAGAACACACAATAAAATCCCGTTATACTTCTAAAAGTTATTTGTGAAGCAGGAAAAAATGAAACAACAAAAATAATGCGCAAAAATTTATCATGAAAAACTGTTATTCATTCAAAATGTATTGCCAAATGCATTTGGGCACTCTGACCCCTAAGTTCTCTATATAGGCATGCATCCAAAAAAGTTAAAAGATCATAAAATAACGATTTTCTGTGCTTATATTTTTTTTTTTTGTATAGTTAAGGGTTCAACGAATCCCACTATATGCATATTATTCATGTGTAGTCAAAAATAAGAAAACATAGGCGCCGAAAACTGCCAAATGGGCACCCAGTGCCCAAGTTCCGGTTCTAAGGTTAAGGCGCACCGCAGGGATTCCCATTAGGCAGTGCCCTGTCAGCAGCTCCCATAATCAATGAGATGAGAACCACTATCCTATTTAGGGAACTCCACCAGACAAAAATCCCATGAAGGAGTATTAATTTTACTACCTAAGGCGAGTGGCCAAGCGATTGCCGATGGGCCCACAATACAAAGCAACCAGGGCCTTCATCGATCTTTCCTCAATATTATATTTCCAGGAAAGTTTGCCATCAAGTATTAGACCCAGATATTTAACCCTATCAGAAAGTACAGCTGAGCGCCACCCAGTGAAGGATGAGAGGCGCTAGGAATTTCGTATTTCCTGGTGAAGAGAATGAGGGCAGGGTTTATTTATTTATATTTGTTAAAGTCTTGCGACTAAAAAATGTGCAGATTCATATTTAGGTTTATAAAATATACATATTTATATGTTACAAGCCTCTTAAAAGCATATGTATGTATACTATCTAGACTAAAATATTTGCGACGCATAGTGCATCGGGCGGAAAGACCTAGATTCCGCTCCTCATTACTAGTGATATTTTGACCCTAGTCAGAAAGGCCAAGTTTCCGATCCCCTGTACATTCAATTTTTTTACATTCAAGTTAAGTTTTTTTAAGCACACCAATTTATATACGGAATCCAGATCTTCTTGCTTCCCGAACTCCACTTCGGTAAGGTGTAATTCGTGCGACGGATGGAGCCATCTTAAGATCTGCTCAGACTTTAATACCCATAAGGAGTGGTCCACAAGCTATGTGGCCTCATATTGTTGCGCCATACGGCGACCATAGCCTCTACGGCCCCTCTAGCTGCACCAAGTGCACCGGTGCCTAGCACGGGCAGAAGCTTTATGATTCAAAGGAGTACCCAACAACAACATGGACGCTCCTCTCCCCCACCCAGCTCCGCCCCTCGTGTGGGGAGTTGCCAGCAGCTCCTGGTGTCCCACACGGTCTCTTCCGTGTGTCAGGCCATGTTATACCGGGATGTGACATCAGTCAGGTGCAACTCGTGCCAGGGCTGGTGTCACTTTAGTGTGTGTTCTGGTCTACGCACCACCCGTGAATGGTCGGGTGACTACCTGGCTCCTTGCTGTAGAGCCCCGCCACCCTAAGGCAGCCCAATGTGCCACTGCATGTGCATCAAGGACCTGGTGGGCAACCTCACCCTTCCCTCACACCTCTCTCCGCGACGACTCTCCCGAGGCAAACGAGACTTCTTCAGCTGAACTGCAACGTGCTGCAGGGCAAGATGGAGGAGATAACCGACTTTATGAGTCGGCACAACCTGTCAATACCTGCGCTCCAGGAAAAGAAGCTGCAAAGCAACTCAACCTTGTTGAGTTGCAACGGCTACAATGTGCATTGTAATGATCGCGAGCGAGGTAATGGGGGTGGCTTAGCTTTCATCACCCATCACACCGTGCAGTATCGTCTTATTGAAGAAGACATCGACCGCAGGGACACTACCTTAGAATGTCAAGGAATAGCTGTCCGGTCAGGCAATGTCGGCCTCGAAATTTTCAATATTTATATACCCCCTGTCATCTGCTGCCCGGCAGGACATCACCCTGACATAGGTGCCCTCCTCAGAGGAGAAAACCGTTTGGTAGTAGGTGACTTTAATGCGCACCACGATCTATGGTATTGAAGCCTGCCAGCAGATCGTAGGGGAAATTAATTGGCTGAGAAGATAGACGATTCGACTTTCTGCACAATGAACGATGATGCCCCCACCAGGATTATGGGAAGTTGCAGCAGCTCGCCTGATCTAACAATAGCTAGCGCAGGTCTGATAAATAGCATAACGTGGCGACCTATGCTATCGCTTGCATCAGACCATCCACCCATAATCATCTCGATTGACATATATGCTGAGTTTGTCTCCGCGGACCACCGGCACAACATCAACTTTAAAAACACTGACTGGGTCAAGATCACGGAGTTTACTGAAAAGCCTTCAGATCTCTTCCCATACCCACTGACGTTCGCAAAGGTGAACAGAAGTTCCGCAAGATGGTTGCGTCTGCTGCGGCTCGCTTCATACCGACAGAGTGGATCCCCGAGATCCGTCCCATTTTCCCTGCTGAAGCGGCTGCTGTAGCGAATGAACGCGACCACCGTGAATTCCTTATCCAACCCGACGAAGCGCGACGACCTAGTGGAAATTTCATTCAGCGATCGTACCTCGTCGGATCCGTAGAGATGCTCGAGCTATTTTAGCCGGCAATTCATGTTGTATCCTTCGGGGATAGGGCCAAGCGGAAGGTGCCCAGAAGGCTGCGCAAACTGCCAAACATCAGCGCGCCTCTTGCTTTCACTTGTGGTGAGGTGAAGGAAGTCATCGGGAAGGCGAAAGCCTCCAAGGCCATTGGCCCTGATGGGCTAAGCGTGTCGATGCTAAAGGACTTAGGCCCCGCGGGAGTTGAGTTCCTTACAGGGATCCTCAATGGCCACCCTCATAATTCCTGGCATCTGGAAGATTGGGAGGGTTGTCCCACTGCTGAAACCAGGGAAACCGGCTGACAAGGGTGACTCCTGTCCGCCGATTTCCTTGCTTTCCCCAGTGGTAAAGACACTTGAGGCCCTACTCCTCAGGCACTACACTTACCATCTGGGCTCGGCTAAGCATCAACATGAGTTCCGGAAAGTGCACAGCACAACAACAGCACTCAATGCCATAAACACACAGGTGAATCGCGGTCTTATCCAGAACCGCCCCTGCGAGAGAACTGTCCTAGTAGCGTTGGACTTGTCAAAAGCTTTTGACACAGTTAGTCACTCCACGCTACTCGCTGACGTGGAACAATCAACTCTCACGCAGGGACTAAAACGGCGGACCGCGAATTACCTGTGTGGTCGCCAATCATCGGTATTATTCAGAGACGAAACATCAGAACTAAGGAGGATTAAACAAGGGGTTCCGCAGGGTGGCGTCCTGTATCCACTCTTGTTTAATCATTAAATCTCCTAGCTCCCTCAACCGCCAGAGCGAGTCACAAGCGTCTCTTATAGCGATTATTGCTCGATAAAGGCAACCGGCTATGTAATTGACGACCTGTGTTCGAAAGTGAACGGATATCTCTCCGATCTTGCCCCTTTCTTCACAGGCAGAAACCTGGCGTTGTCCTCTGATAAGTACTCGGCGACTCTTTTAACCACCTGAACGAAGGAGGTCAGGCTGGATCTCAGCATCCACATCGATGGCACCCGAAGATTCTGGAGCTGACATTTGACAGCCTGCTCTCCTTCTCCTCGCACACTACCGCAATCGCCAGTAGAGTACAGAGCCGCAACAATGTCCTCAAGTCGCTCGACGGCAGCTCTTGGGGCAAAGACAAAGAGACGTTGCTGGCAACATACAAGGCGATTGGCCGGCTGGTAATTAACTATGCTGCACCAGTGTGGTCGCCGGGAACCAGTAGGACACAGTGGATGAAGCTGCATGCCAGATAAGGATAGCCAATAGTCGTGGCTTAAAAAAAAACAGATGTTTCGTTTGGTATTTCTTGTTGTTATCGGCGTATTTCTTATTGCTAATTGTTACGTTCTACTGTTTGCATAAGTGTCGTTGCACTCATCTCATTGCATATAATATATATGCTAATAAGCATATTGCTTGTGAAATGGAATGGTGCAATGACACAGTTAAATCTAAATATGTCAGCATTATATTTCCTATTGCTAATTGTGGCGTTGTACTCATTTTGTTGTATGGTGCAATGCCACATATTTTGGGTGTTAGGTTACGAAGCCCAGTCCACTTCAATTCTATTGTTTTTCTGAGTGGCCGGGTGACGTAACTTCCCCTTCCTTTGCTTGAAAACTCTCTGGGATTTTTGCGTTAATGTTAAGTTCAATGGCTTTATGTTTGTTTGTAAAATGAATGAAAACTACGAATAAAATTATTAGAAGTATTGCAATGGATGAAATTGTTAGCCAAATGTTTATTTGATATGATTTCTTGTAGAATGTGAGTTCTTCAATTTTCTGAGCGTTTTCAATTTGGTTAATATTAATTCATCAAATGTCGGTTCGAGCTGTGTCAGGTTAATATTTGATTCAAGGTAGTGTACTGCGTATTTTTGTGTAAATGATTTATTCAAATTTTTAAAGGTTTCCTTTTTTAATATGTTCACAATCATTGAATGAAATAAGCTTAGTTCCTATCAAATTCAATATTATTTCATTACATGTTTTATTTATTTTAATTTCTTTTGTGTTTTTTACAATTATTAAGTCTCTTTCTATTTCCATAATTTCTTCTTTATTATTTTTAATTTTCTTACAGTTCTTCTTGATTACACTTGAGTTTGAGACTTTTAAGTTCTTTTGATATACGTTTTTTGAATAAGTGTATCTTATATTGCTTATTTCTAATACATGTTTACTTTTGAATTGTAGTTCTTCTGAATTTTTGTTTGTACAAGGCATTATAAATAAATGTTTTGCTACAGTTGTGTTTGTTGGAAATTTTCTTGAAAATATTATGTTATCTGCGGAAGCGGCTGTTCCTAGTTCGATATTCTCTAGTTTAAATATATCTATATTGTATATGTTTATCTCCTCAGGGGTTAAAATGTTGCTGTACATTAAGTTAAGTCTAGCTGATGCTAAGTTATTTTGAATGTGTTCTATGCTATTACTGAGCGTTTTAATTCTCAGCAGTATGTCTAGGTATATGAGTTGTTTATGTACATATGTCTCGATTTTCATACTGTTGTGAGTTGAGTTTAAGGGAAATTTGTCTTCTGTATGATTCAATAGCTTTTTGAATATTTTGGAATGTTTTGTTAAAATTATCGTTGATTTGTATATTCTTGTTTAAAGCATTTATAGCATTGTGGTTGTTTGTGTCAGTAAGCTCTAAATGCTCTTCAATATTTTGTCTGTCATCGTCGTCCATAGTTCCGTACAGCCATTTCATTGTCGTACCTAGTATGTTGATAAGTCCTCTTTTCTGTTTGTGAGGTAGTAAGGTGTTAAGCTTACTTCGTAATGTGGTAAATTCCTGTGTTAAAATTTGTTCTTTTTCGGTTAGTTTCGAGTCTATTGCTAAACTTTCAAGTGCGTTCTATTTCTCGTGGTCTGATTATGTGGAGGATAATGTCAAAGTCCGTGATCGCCTGTATATTGTCAAGCTTGATTTCGGTAAAACCGTCCTCGCATTTAATGTCTTCAGTTACTATCGTTGCGGCCGTTCCCGTTATCAGTAGTATTAGTATTGTTATTAATGTTGATAGTATCTGTAAATTTTCTAGGTCTTTTAATTTTACTTGCATGGGTGTTTTGGAAAGGTAGCTTTCTATATTTAGGTTCGTGCTTGTGTATTAGTGCTCTATAATTTTTTTATGTGTCCTGTGGATCTTTCTTCGTTATAACCCTCTCTACTCATATTAACCTTGTTAATGTTTTTCTCCTTAGACTCTTTTATTCTGTCATGGATTGTCTTTTTGTCAATTTTTCCCAACGCTATGTCTGCAGGTCTTTCTTTCAGTGTGGAATGAATATTATTGTTGTAGGTTTGGATACTTTTGTATATTTTCTCCCTTGTTGATAAATTTGGAGATTCTAATTCCATGATTCTAAATTTTTCTCCGAGCGTATTGTGGAGCCTTTCTATATCTGAATTCCCTGTATGACTGTTCGGTTTGGTGAAATGAACTTCTACTCCTTCCTCCCTTAAAAAATTGTTTACGTTCACAGAATTAAATTCATTATTGGTTATAAATAGTTTGGGGTTTCCTCTCATTGCGAAATACATGCGTAAGGTTTAAACAAACGTAATGCCATTCTTATCTTCTATGAAAAGCGCTACAGCAAGTTTTGAAAATCTGTCAATAAAGGTCATAAAGTTATGTTTCTTAATCGTGTAAGTGCCTAAGTGTACTATTTCATTCATGTCCTTTGGTGTTTCTGTCACCTGGAATTTTGGTTTTAATGGTTTCCTATCGTATTTAGTTTGGCAACATATATCGCAATTGTTAATGAATTTTTGAATAAGTGGTTTTAAATTTTTATAGTAGGCCCGTTCTTTTGTAACCTAGTTGCAAAAAAACACTCCAACTCGGATAAAATTTCCTTTTAGTTACTTCGCAACACTGGCAATATCTGTCATTAAACGTATGATTTGTTTAGTGAAATTTTAAAGAAGCAAAACAAAATGAGCAAATCTGAGGATTCTGTGGTAAGTTATTAAATTTATTTAAAAACATTAAATAAATGCATTAAATAACCTTTTACTTTTGTAGATGGCGTCTTTGTACATGGGTGAGCATTGCGAATCACGTCGCAATAGAGAGATGCAAGAAGTACTAGAAGTATTGGAGACGATGTATGCAAGCTCCAACTCTTCTAAAGACTCGTAGAGTGAAAAACAAGGCATATGAGAAGTGCTCCAATTGTGAAGGTACACTCGATGCAATTAGAGAGGCAGATTTCAAAATGCACATGAGGCTAAGACGCCAAACGGTGGAATATCTAACAAGTAATAACAAAATGTGTGCAAAAGAAATGCATAAACTTAATGCTATTTCATTTTCAGTGAAGTATTCGGAGTTTTAACTGCGTACCTGCCACATGTGGTGGTGGTAGAACGCGTATATTACCACAAAAAATCCGTGTATATGTACATTTGGTATGTTAGCAAAACAGTGACATTCAGGCAACTACAAAATTTGTGCGATATCAACGATGTGAGTGATGAAAATACGTTTGCACTTGATGAAGGTTTTGAAGAATGAAACCAAGACGCAGCCCTTGACAGAAGGCAAACCCTTTTTAATTATTTAAGACAACAAAATATTATTTAAAAATTTCAATGCATATACATATATATTTATATCTTCAAATTCCCTAATAAAAATATTTACAAGAATTCATTGCATTTCATTCAACTTAAAATCTATAAAACTAAAACAAATTCACAAGGAGTATCACATATAAAATTCAATTCAGATCACTTCTTATTCTAATTACAAATAAAATAACAAACCAAAAGCAAATTTAAAAAAATTCAGTTTCAGTGAAAACATTTTAGTGAAGTTTTTGCAATGTTTTTGATGTAAATTCTTCGTGCTCGCTTTTATAAAACCCTTGTACATTGTACAGCAAAATGTTACCGATGTCTTTTGAAAAATTGTAAAGTTGATGCTCTTCCGCATGTACACGGGTTTTATAAAAACGAGCGCAAAGAATTTACATCAAAAACATTGCAAAAAATTCACTACACGGTTTTCACTGAAACTCACTGTTACGTTTTAAAAAGCTGTTGCTAGACAGGGTAATTTCTGTTAGCTATTTTTTCCAGACAGCACATTTGCCGAAAGTGTTTCAAACGGTCTTTAACCCACATGAACATCTCCATATAGGGGGCAAAGCACGGGCTGGCGTCAGTTTTGCTGTTGTTGTCCAAGCACAGCGGCATTCGTTCAAAGTCCTGGAAGTGGATTAATAAATATAATTTGTTCAAACATATACTTATTTCTTGAACCTACCGTGATCGCCATTGACACCATGTCTTCCAACACGTTCGCGTAAGCCAACCTCCTTCTTTTTGGGTGCTCCAACTCCGCTTTCCGGGCGAGGTAGCATCTCGAATACTCAATTGTCTTCTCACATGACCATCTCTTGCGCCTTTTTTCCTGCATTCTGAAATAACAAACATGTTTTAATTCATAATTTTATGTGAAATATACGAAGCGCAAATTTTTCTTACCTTTGTTCCATTTTTATTTGTTTTGTTTATGTATCCATAAAACAAACAAGATTTGACAGTTGATTGAAATTTCCCAAGTATTTTTCCAGAGCCCATTCACAATAGAGCGGGTTTTTTGCTTCACAACACTACATCTCAGGATAACATATAACCGAGTTGGCTCAACTCGCATATTTTTCCGAGTTAGTGTTGTTGTTTTACATGCTATTTTTTATCCTACCTAGTGTTTTTTTGCAACTAGGTTACAAAAGAACGGGCCTAGTATATGAGCTTTTTTAATTCTTCATAATTCTCATTGATGCCTGAGTGGCCAATTTCGGTGAAGTGATAATTTTATATGTATCTAAATGATTCGTCCTCGTCCCGCATCTCTTTAGTATGGTACGAGCATTTGAAGAATTTAATTCTTCCATTAAACAATTATATTAATTTTTGTTGTACGATATTATATTCACTATCGGGAACTTCGGAAAAAATTCCCTCCTTTCCTGTTTTGAGGAATCTTCGGAAGATGTCGGACATAAAACCGCGGTTAATATCATCTAAGCTAATAAATATCTTTCTTGTTTTAGTTTGTTAAAGGCGTCCATATATTGTGTGTCGTGCACATTTACTTTTGTGTCCTTTTTCAGATATTTTGTCATAGCTTGAGCTATTTTAGCGTAATTTTTTATAAACTTACGGTAGTATCCAGTTGCACCTAAAAATGATTTTATTTGTTTTGCTGTTTGCGGCAGCTTAAGTTTTTGAATTGCCTCCACTTTAGTGGGAATTGGCTTGACTCCATCTTTTGTCAAGATGTGCCCTAGATATTCCGTGCTTGTAGCGAAGAAGTTACGTTTGTCAATTTGAATTCGTAAGTTATGTTGTCTTAGCCTATCGAAAATTTCCGTGATGTTATCCATGTGTTCTTGGGCTGTGGTACTAAATATAAAAATGTCGTCTAGGCAAACGACACATATTTTATTAATGTAGTCTCTTAAGACTGAATTCTTTAGCCTCTGGAAAGTGGCTGGGGCATTTTTCAATCCAAAAGACATACGGATAAACTCGTAATGTCCAAGGTTAGGTTAGGTTAGGTTGTAGTGGCAGCCGCCTGCAGCGGCTCACTTAGGCCAGTATTAGGCCCATTGTGTTACCACAAGAAAAGTTTTTGCGTACCATACCAAAAAGAAATTACCCCTTACTAAACCAGTTTGCCTTATTGATGAACTTCAACAGGCAATTTACCTCGGTGCTTGAAACCTTACTCAGGTCATCCAGAAACGGTGATCCCAGATATCGCATTCTGCTTTTACACAGTGCAGGGCACTTACACAGTAAATGCAAGATCATTTCCTCCTCCTCGTCATTCTGGCAGCTCCTACAGCATCTTCGGAACGGTGCTCCCAACCTTTCAGCATGTTTCCCTATCAGACAGTGCCCTGTTAGAACCCCGATCTCGTTAGAAATGTTTTCCCTTCTTAGAGAGAAACACTGCGCGACCGTTTCCGATACCACTTAGGCCACGTATGCCTTGAGGTTCGGCATGTCGTATTTTGCCTCCATCTATTGTCAGCTTGTTTATATGTACAATCTCTGAGAAGCAGTTTGCAAGTGGCAAACGGCATACCAATGCGTTCTTTATCCTGAAGAATCTGCTTGGTCGTACCTTGTCTTGTAAGTTCGTCTGCCATGCAGTTTTCTTTTTGTCCCGGTGACCAGGGACCCTAATGAGGTACAGTCTGTTCTGCTTAGCCATCTCCTGTAGAGATCGGCGGCAGTCCAGCGCGATATTCGAGTTAAACGTGAGAGAGCTCAGAGCGCTGATTGCAGCGTGGCTGTCACTAAAAATGAAGATGTCTCTTCCTATAATCCCGGTCCCTATCTTCTTCACCGCTTCCATGATAGCTGAGACCTCAGCCTGGAAGGCGCTGCAGTGATCTGGTAACCTAAAGGAAATTTGCAGGACAGGGTTTCGTGAGAAACCGCCCCCTCCTACCTGATTATCGAGTTTCGAGCCATCTGTATAGATGACAATGCTATCAAGTGGAGTATGAAACTCAGGTTTCCACTCTTCCCTGCTTGGAATTCGGGTAATAAAGTTACTTTCATTTACCGATGTTCAAGCACACCGATCCGTGCTGCTCGGAATAGGCCAGAACTTGTTCAAAATACTAGAGTACCTTTGGTGTTCAGCGTATCACTGGGATGTCTCTCTTAGTCGCAAAGCAGTCATCGCTGCCATCTGTTGTCCAACCAAATCTAAAGGAAGGAGGTCTAAAATGGCGTCCAAAGCCTCATTTGGCGTGGTTCTGAGCGCCCCACTTATGCAGATCATACTAGATCTTTGCACCTTGGTGAGTCGCCTGAGGTTAACCTCTTTGTCTAATGCAGGCCACCATACGATCACCCCATATAGGAGAAATGGTCTGACGACCGCTGTGAAAATCCACCGACAGATTCGGGGATTAAGACCCCTTTTCCTGCCTATGGCTCTCTTACATGTGTAGAGGGATATGGAAGCCTTTTCATGACGTTGAACCAGGTTCCCTTTCCAGTTCAACTTCCTATCTAAAACAACGCCTAGAAATTTGGCACTTGTAGAAATACTTAACCGGATACCATTTAGTACCGGTGGAGTCACCAAAGGCACTTTATACCTTGTCTTGGAGAGTACACGTTCCACCTTACTTGAGCTGACCCTGAGCCCGCAGTGGGTGGACCACTTGGATACCTCCCGAAGCGCACGTTGCATCAGCTCGCATAATGTCTGCGGAAACTTTCCCCAGAGTTCGATCGCGACGTCATCAGCGTTCCCCCATGCCGTATCTCGCAGTAGCGTATTAACGGTGACGTTCCACAGTGGCGTCACCCTCGACACGTGCCGCGATAAATTGCTCGCACCCAGCTTAGCCCTTACTACCCTGCAACTGAGTAGCTGGCGGATAAACTCAACCAGTGAGTGTTACACCCCTAGATCCCTAACGGCGCCAGTTATAGCCTCTGGATGCACGTTGTTAAAATCGCCTTCAATATCCAGGAAGGCCACGAGACAGAAACCCTTGACGCTTAGATACTTCTCAATATAGCCGACCAAGCTATGGAGTGCAGTCTCAGTAGATTTGCCTTTGCGGTAGGCATGCTGGTCATTAGACAGTAGTCGACTGTCGATGGTATCGGACAGGTGGCTACTAACAATCCTTTGAAGTGCCTTAAGAGCAAATGATGATAGACTGATAGGCCTAAGATCCTTTGGATTAGTGTATGAGGCCTTACCAGCTTTAGGAATAAAAACAGCCGTGACATTTCTCCATGCCAACGGTATGTGATTTAGTTTGAAACAGGCCCTGAAAATAGCCATTTTGCAGACACCTCCAGTGTCTTAATTAGCTGAGCAGGTATTATCCTATCCGGCCCAGCAGATTTGTATGGCTTAAAGCTTGTGTTCCTAGGGAAGTGGGTGTCTAGTAGCAGTTCAAGGGTTTCCTTTCCCGTTGAGGTCCAGGAACCGTCTTGCTTCTGCAAGAAACCTATCGGGTTAGAGGATCCTGAGAGAACCTTCCTTAGCCTGGCTGCCTCGGAAACACCCTCGATGCCGCCGCAGAAGTCCCTCGACGAAGATCTCTTTGCCGCCCTTAAAGCTTTTTTATAGGTCGGGAGAGACTTTTTGTACTCTTGCCATACCAGTTCGAGATTATGTCTTTTGGCATTGTTGAAATTTTTCCTACAAGATTTACGTAGTGAGTCCAACTCACGTGACCACCAATGGGGTTTACGTTTGCCCCATTGTTTAGATTCAGGTCAAGCCTCATCTAGGACATTTGAGCAGGCCATCGTAAAAACGTTCACCATGTTCTCTAGATCCCCGATGCAATTAGGTTCAATAAAAGGTTCGCTGGTTAGCCTATCCTCAAATAACCTTTTATAAGAGCGCCAATCCGTGTTTTTTAGGTTTTGCGCACTTTTGGGCGGGTAAAAGAAAAGTTCAATACGATTTCAATATAACGATGATCAGAGAAGGAGTGTTCGTCTAGAACCCGCCAACTCTCGATCAGTTCAGATAGACTAACACTATATAGAGTTATATTTAAAACTTCTTTACGATTCCTGGTAATGAAAGTGGGATCCCTACCTTTGTTGCATATTAGTAGGTTAGTAGTTAGAAGGTAGTTGAAAAGTAACTCACCTCGATCATTGATGTCCGTGATCCCCCAGTTGACATGGTGACAATTTCCGTCGCTGCCGACCAACATGTGTCCGCTCTCATACTTCGACACCAAGTTCCGAACCATAGAGGGTGGAGGGTACTCGGCTTCGTACGCCATGTAAGACGATGCCAGCACGATCGACATACCCCCTATCTCCGCGAGAATTGCCGTGACGTCGCCATCACTGTAATTAGGTAAAAGAAAGATATTTAAATCTGCTTGAGCCAGAATACAGGCTCTAATTTTACCTTTACCGCGCTCCACGAAAAGCTTAAAACCAGTAGCACCCAACCCACAAACCCTTGAGTTGCAAACCGAAGGTTCCTGAATGAGTACCACCGTAACGTCGCCTTTGCTTAGGCGACCTAGGAGAGCAGCTGAAGCTGCTTTAGAGCGGTGGAGGTTTATTTGCAACACTCTCATGCGAGACAGCCGCTTCCTCCCCTCCAGCTACGACGGTGACATCGACATTGTACGTGCAATGTTTGTCTGGGAGGAGACGCTGCCTTCAGCGTCGGAGAGTTCCGGTTCCGGCACGCTGAGCGTCCCCGCGGTACACCTTAATGATGGCCTCATCGAGGCCATAACAGACGCGGACTTGCCTCTTCTCTAGGATTCCGATGGACTCCTTGTTTAGGGACAGCGCCACCGATCTCTGGTCCTCACAGGCTACCACCTTAATATGGCTCTGGTCCCAGCCAGCGTCCTTACAGGCCAGGGGGGTTCCGGGGGGTTCCGGGGTTTTCCAGCAGAACGTCAAAGATGACGTTCGCCAGAGCTGCCTTCACCCACCTCCACTGGTCCTTTGGTAAGGATCCGAGCTCGTTGCCTCGGTCCAGGACCCCAATAAGGATCCTGTCCTTCGCAACCTCGGCAAAGCTAGGCCTGCCCACCCAGGAGTGCGGCCGGATTCTCTTCGTCGCCGGAGTTTGTTCCTCCGCCGATCTCTGTCGTTTAGACGAAGCCACCCGGTTTTCCACTGAATCCCCAGTGACCCGGAAGTTAGGCAGCAGGGCTTTCGCCCTTTCCACCGCTTCCTTAGCGTCTTCGCGGCCTTTCGCTTGTCAGCGAATTTGAGCCGCTCCGACTCCAACTTCAGAATTGCGTCGCTCGTAGTTTCCATCGCTGCCACGCCCTCTATACTATCTTGTGCGGCTGCTTGTCGCCTTAGTCCACTCGGGCCAGGCCGTGAGACCGTTGCCTTCGCGAGACTAGGCTTCGCAGCCGCGCCGGTGTTTGGCAGGCCCCTAGTGCCTACCGCCACGGAACGATCTGCCGTCTCCAGCACAATCCCCCCAGCTTTGCTGGTGCTAGGCCCCGCCAGAACACCCATAGTCACGGGCCGGCGTGCAACACCCACCCCCAGCTCGGAAGAGCCCCTATCGGAGCGAAGCGGCGCATTAGGCGCTTGCGCCTGCGCATGCTTGCCCCGAGATGGGGAAGAAGAAGTTTTTATGCTGGGCGCTCGCGCCTGCATAGTCTTACCCCGAGATGGGGAAGATACGTTTTTTGTGTTATTTGTTTAGTTGTATTCATCTTGGTCGTACGACCACCTGCTCGACGAGGCAAGCACAGTGGTCTGAAAAGTATAAGGGGGAAAAGGGGGGTACACCACGACAGCTCCCCTTGCCGCGGTAAGGCCAAACATACTCCCTGAGGTGGCCCGGTGTCAGGGAGGCGCCGTTGAAATACAGCCGGAATTTAGACCCCCTGGCTGAAAACCGACCAATGAGCACGGTGACGCTTAACACCCTGGCTTAGGGGGAGGATTGACTAGGGAGGAAGGAGAACTGGGCGATATTAGGAGGGATGCAAGGTATGTGGAATTGAGAGATGTTGGTGCGGTAATCTCCACATAAGAAGCCGTGCAAGTTCGAGTCCTACATTGATTCATATATGAAGCTTCCCTCTTAGTTCGTGGTGTCATGGAAATCCGCGAGGAGCAACCATGCCAACACTTAAGCCTCATCCCCACGCCAAGGAGACCAACGATGATGAGGATGTCCTAGTGGCGTGGAAAATGCGGTTTTCGCTCTGTCTTCCATTTTATGAGAATCTGGTGAAAACCCTTAGCGAGATCTAATGTTGTGAAATATTGGGTTCTTCCCAATTTTTCTAGTATATTTTCGATGTTGGGTATAAGAAATTTGTCACTGACAGTAATATCGTTTAAGGCTCTATAGTCTCTAACGAGACGCCATTTTTTCTTGCCGGATTTATCCACTTTTTGGGGACGATCCACAGTGGGGAGCTATAAGGTGAACAGCTTTCCCTAATAATACCGTGTTCTAACATTTCTTTCATTTGCCTGTTTATTTCTTCCTCATGGATTTGAGGATAGCGGTTTAGTTTGGAATATATGGGCCTATCAGTTGTTGTAACTATTTCGTGTTTTACTTCGTGTGTATGGGAAAGTTTTTGTCCTTCCTGAAAGAATAAATCAGCATTGTCGTTTACTATTTTTTTTTAGTAAATCTTTAGCTTCGTCGTTTATGTCTTCACGCATTAGCTTTTGCATAAACGTGTTGTCTACTTTTGTGGTTTCAAGTGTGTGTATGTCCTCGTATTTATGTGGACATGTATCGATGAACTTCGTCTTTACGTTGCGGATCTCGATGTAGCCATCTTTAAGGTTAATTATTGCGCCCATTAGTTTTAGTATATTTTGTCCGAGTATTCCGTCAAAGTTTTTGTTTTCTAATTTCGTCAACTTCCAACTCATAAGGTTTTTTTCGTTAAATTGTGTGGGTAAGGGTGGGATTACTTCGATATTAACACCTATATTCCTATCTAACGTCCTAAAATGCATAGGTTTTGCGGGCTCAAGTCGTTTATATTTCGGAAGTTTGTCCTCCCTGAGAAGGGATGTATTTTAGCCTGTGTCTATTAGGCATACTATTTCGTCATTGCCGATGTTTAGTTTGACTAGCGGTAAGTTATGGTGTCGGCCTGAGACTGAAAATTTCCACACTCTTCTTAATTACTTTCTATGTTGTCTACTTCCATGGATTCAGGCTGATTTGTTCTGTATTGTCCTGAATTTCTACTACTTGTATTATTCTGGAATCGCCTACTCTGTTGGGAATTACGGTTGAATTGCCCAGAATTGGCATTCGTTAGTCTTAGTTGTCTTGAATAGTCGGAATTAGTTACTTGCCCATGAGTTTTTGTGTTTTGTACAGACTCATGTTGAAAAGATTGCTGTGTTGACTCGTGTTGTCGGTTATTTTGTGTAAATCTGTTCGACCTACTTGTTTTGCTGTCATATCTTCTGATCATGCCTGTCTCTTCTAGCAAATAATATGCTTCCCTTAGTGATGTCTTACTTCGACTATATATTATGCTAGCTAGGTTTGGGTCTATGCCATTCAAAAATGTGTTTAGAATAATCTATTAATTTATTTGTGGTGCGAATTCTGGTGGTTTACTACTATTGTCTTGCTCATATTTAGTGTTAAATTTATCTAAAATATTTCTAAGATAATATCTTATGATGATAGCTTGGTGATAGAGGATATATTTCGTTTATGCCAAAGTTTTTTATCAGTTCCTGTTTGATTTCATCCCACGATGGTGTTGATCCGAGGATCCTTAGTGCATTCGAAGCTGCTCCCTGAATTTTGGTCCATATATAACGTTGAAATATGAATTCCTGTAGTGATGCGTTCTCGTGAAACAGCGGAAGAATAAGTTCCACTTCTCTGATGAAGGCAGATAGATCGTAGGACTTGTCGCCTCTAAATTCTCTAATTCTTGATGCTTCCTTTATCAGCTCCGTTACTGGAATTGTAAGGGGTTGCTGGCAAGCTCCCTGGTTTTCCGTCATGTTTAATCGTGTTTGTTGGTGGGTTTTTAACAACGGCACTTTTTTTTGAATTGATTTGTTTTCACAAATTTTGTTTGGACATGTTCTTGAGGATTTTCCCGGTTACGTGACTTATCTCAACTTCGGTTGAGTTTTTTTTTCGATGCGTTATTTTATGCGAACAATCCTTGAGGATTTGCTCGGTTACACGATCCACTTTGGTTGAGTTCGCGGCGGTATAAACTTGGACCGTCCTCAGGGATTTGCCCGATTACTTTAGTTGTTACCATTTTCACTTTAATGATCCTTCAGGTTTCATCTGATTCGATCAATTCTTTAGAATTGATTCCTTTTTCGACTGCGCCAGATAAGGATAGCCAATAGTCGTGGCTTAAAAAAAACAGATGTTTCGTTTGTTTCGTGTTTATTTAATGAAGCGATACATTACAAAAGAGACTTAAAAGCTAATTCAGCTTATATTTATTACATTTTATCGTCTCGTCAATAACGGATTTCTCATTGTTATCAGCATATTTCTTATTGCTAATTGTTACGTTCTACTGTTTGCATAAGTGTCGTTGCACTCATTTCATTGCAAGCTGATAAGCATATTGCTTGTGAAATGGAATGGTGCAATGACACAGTTAAATCTAAATGATATGTCAGCATTATATTTCTTATATTCCACAGCATTATATGAGTGCAACGCCACAACTCATTTTGTTGTATGGTGCAATGCCACATATTTTGGATGCCAGCTGAAGTCGCCTGAGGAGCATCTGCACCAAGAGGTCAATGTGCTCCGCGTTAAGGAGCACAACCTCATGTTCAGCAAGCAGTTCCTTGCTGGATATCACCGCTCGGGGCACCCAAACAGGCATCTGCGGTGGCGGCTTAGTTGCCGACGAAGCGGTGCAATGTTTCCGGCGGGTATAATTTTGATCTTAACTGGGCACTTTACATTCGACGTAATCGGATGATACTTGTTGATTAGTGACTGGATCAACAGTTTGAACTATGCTTATATCTGCATATATTTTTTACCACACATTATACCCCTAACCCTTTAACCTGTTGGAAATTGTCGTCCGTTGACCTCACTTTCATAAATTTTGACGTAAAATTTCGAAACAAAGTTGTGTAGCCCAACAATGCATCCCAACCAACTTTGCTGTCATGCACTACGATGAATCGCTTCTGAGTTTCCACACCATCTACGCCAACAACAGCTGCAAACGGAATAGTCTTTTTTTTCTGGGCCACACAAAACGGAATGTCAGCCTTTTGAAGATACTTTCTTTGACTATCAAAACATCAGAACCTGTGTCTACCAGACAACATACATCAACACTTTTTATGGTTATAACTTTAAAGCGTCGGCAGTCTTTCACAACTTGAACAGTTTTTGAGTCTTGGGGACAGTTTTTTTAAAATTTGCCTACTAGCATTGCACCTAATACATTAACCGCTCCGCTGAGCCGCAATTAAAGCAATGGTTAACTTTCACACTTTGCGAAATTTTCTTGCCACATCTGTTTGTACTTCTACTCACATTTTCGGCTTAATTTGTTCGTACATTGGATGCTTTTCGTAGACCTCAGACCATGATTTGTAGCTGTACATAATGTACTTGAACTCGCTCTTTACACTTCAATCATCGACTATATAACGAATTACGGAATCGGTGTCAACACTACCAAGAGAGTATATTTTCTTCTTTAGCAACACGTATTCGTGGAATGTCTCCTCTTAACTCTTTTTCTCTCAATCAAATACTTATGCACTTATGGACTTCTGCACTTCCCCAATTTTTTTTAATTCTGCTTCCAGCGTCTTCTTTAATTCTTCGTACGTACTCACCAACACCCAACATAAGTATAATAATTGTGCTGTCTTAGTCATTTTGCTGCCCGCTTGTACGTTCTTTTGTTCTTCGCTTAGGCCGTATGCATCCGCGTTCTGTTCAAAGTTAGAAAACCAATATTCTACTGCTTTGCTTTGCCCATCGAAACCGGGCACAACTCTCGCGAAATTTTCCGCAGTAAGTTTGTTTGATTTCATCTACTTTGATTTTAAACGCAAGCAATTGGATAATTTCCTGAAGGGTTTTACTATTTCCCTCGAGTTTAAAATTAGTTTAAACGGCAAACAGAGTAAAAGTACCTTTGACTTACAGCTTTCTTGGTTAGACGTTATAGCAAAAACAACTCGAAAAATATGTGATTTTCCGATTTTTTGACCATTTTTTAGCATAAAACTGACTCTAATCCATGATATTAATATAAGTGTATATTTAGGCTGTTGCACCATGAAATGAAGGGTTGTTAGAATTGGCTGCTGTTATTTAATAGTAATAACTTTTACGTTTTATGCCCGACAAAGGCTTCCATAGCCCTCTACACTTGTAAGAGAGCCATAGGCAGGAAATGGGGTCTTAATCCCCAGATCTGTCGGTGGATTTTCACAGCGGTCGTCATACCAATTCTCCTATATGGGGTGATCGTATGGTGGCCTGCTTTAGACAAAGAGGTTAACCTCAGATTACTCACCAAGGTGCAAAGATCTAGTATGATCTGCATAAGCGGGGCGCTCAGAACCACGCCAAATGAGGCTTTGAACGCCATTTTAGACCTCCTTCCTTTAGATTTGGTCGGACAACAGACGGCAGCGATGACTGCCTTGAGACTAAGAGAGACATCCCAGTGGCACCCTGAATGCCAAGGGCACTCTAGTATTTTGAACAAGTTCTGCTCTATTCCGAGCAGCACGGACCGGTGTGCTTGGACATCGGTAAATGAAAGTAACTTTACTACACGAATTCCAAGCAGGGAAGAGTGGAAACCTGAGTTTCACACTCCACCTGAGAGCATTGTCATCTATACAGATGGCTCGAAACTCGATAATCAGGTAGGAGGGGGCGTTTTCTCACGAAACCCTCTCCTGCAAATTTCCTTTAGGCTACCAGATCACTGCAGCGTCTTCTAGGCTGAGGTCTCAGCTATCATGGAAGCGGTGAAGAAGATAGGGTACGGGATTATAGGAAGAGACATCTTCATTTTTAGTGACAGAGCCGATCTCTACAGGAGATGGCTAAGCAGAACAGACTGTACCTCATTTGGGTCCCTGGTCACCGGGACATAGAGGGAAACTGCATGGCAGATGAACTTGCAAGACAAGGTACGACCAAGCAGATTCTTCAGGATAAAGAACGCATTGGTATGCCGTTTGCCACTTGCAAAATGCTACTCAGAGATTTTACATATAAGCAAGCTGACAATAGATGGAGGTAAAATACGGCCTGTCGAACCTCAAGGCAGACGTGGCCTAAATGGGATCGGAAACGGTCGCGCAGCGTTCTCTCTCTAAGAAGGGAAAACATTTCGAATGTGATCGGGGCTCTAACAGGGCGCTGTCTGATAGGTATACATGCTGAAAGGTTGGGAGTGCCCTTCCGAAGATGCTGTAGGAGCTGCAAGAATGACGAGGAGGAGGAAACGATCTTGCATCTACTGTGTAAGTGCCCTGCACTGTGTAAAAGCAGGATGCGACATCTGGGATCACCGTTTCTGGATGACCTGAGTAAGGTTTCTAGCACCGAGGTAAATTGTCTGTTGAAGTTTATCAATGAGGCAAACTGGTTTAGTAAGGGGTAATTTTGCTTTTTGAGATGGTACAAAACTTTTCTTGTGGTAACACAATGGGCCTAATATTGGCCTAAGTGAGCCGCTCCAACCTAACCTAACCTAACCTATGCCCGACAAAGGGGCTTTAACACTCCACATTTTCGTAATAAAATCCTCATTCAATAGCACATTTTTAATTACTTTTTTTTTGCAACGTACATATTTTGCACTTTTTAACGAGATACCACTCATTTATCAAATCTTTTTAAGCTATTGTAATGAACATATATTCAATATACTTTTAATCTTTCAGTTTATATAATTTTGTGAAAGTATTCATATTATATTACACAGTGTGACACTCAAAAATACCTGGGAAGTGATGTTATTTTTCTTGTAGGTCTTATCGAGTAGAACGAGAATCCAATTTTGGAATTTGTCAAACACCCCCAAAATCTCGACTTAACCTTAAAAAACCGATTTTTCGTGCATTTGCGAACTTCTTAGCCCATATCTGAACTAATTAACAACCGATTTTCATTCTAAGAACGGTTTAAGAAAGAAGAAACTCAGACCTTTTGAAAGATATATAGACATCTTAATAAAGCTGAAGAAATTTACTTGTTTTTGCACAACAAACTTAAATTTTGCTACCCTTTTTCTTCTTTTTTTGATTTTGGCGATACTTTTACACACTATTTTATAAAAACACAAAATTAGTTTTGATTAGATTCAAAGAGTACGTTTAATACCGAGTTCAACGAATGTTTCTTTTAAAAAATCGGTCAAAAATTTACTGAATTATTTTACTTTTTATAAGAACAAAATTTTTGCAAAAATTTACAACGAAATTAATTTACTAATAAATATTATTAAATGAAAATATATAGATCAAAAGAGCTTTTTTACCATATGCTCTTGAAAATTCGTTTACAACCGTGATGTAGTCGTCGCTTCTGTTTTTCCCAAGGAAATTATCACATAGCGCTACAAAACTCTTCCATGCACGTTTCTCAACACAGCTTAACTTGTTCATAAAGGTAATGTCGCTCATAATTTTGCGAATTTGAGGTCTAATGAAAATACCTATATACACCATTGGAGCGCAACACCCACCTGTAGCAAATGAGGAGTCCCTGCTACCCCGCGAGTCCCGCGTCACTCTGACACAATTGCGGTTACTATAATAGGCTCAACTCCTACCTATCCAGAATCAACCCTGACATACCCAACACATGTCCTGCATGTGGAGATTCTCCGCACGATGTCAATCACCTATTCACATGCCCTCTCAAACCCACTCATCTAACCCTCCTATCCTTTTGGTCCAACCCTGTCGAAACTGCAAGTTTCCTGGGTCTCCCCCTAGACGAGTTTGACGACAACGACCATGGGTGAATCCGCTCTTTACGGGGCGTGATAACCGCTACAACAACAACGAAAATACACGAAGAAGATAATGCGAACTTTTGTATAGACAGGTAGGTGGCTTTGCTCCAAAAAATACATGTTGCAGTTGCTGGTCAAATTGTTGTAGCCACGTTACCCCAAATCCCTTTTTTAGGCATCTGACTGTAGGTCTGTAGGTGCACTTCTACGGTAACTCTTTAAGACAGGTTCACGACACAGTTCATCTTTTGTCTTATCGAGTCTAGTTCGGCTGGCTCAATTTAGAACGGCATATCTTCTGTGCATACCATTTGACAAACTATCGGAAAAAACCGTTAAGTCTAGGAACGACGGCACAGCTTTAATATTCTTCACAACTCTAAAACTAAATTCAGCACTTTTCATCTGTTAGAGCATTTATAACTATATTGGGAATGTATACTTGCATTATGTCTTGAGCGGTCAATTCCTGAAACACGTAACTGACGAAACGTATGAAAACCGTGGTGGAGCTGGAAACGCCGAAAGTAGCCCTATTGATCTCTAACAACCCCTCCTTTGTAACTAACGCTGTAAATTTGTATGATTCGTCAATCGGGACATGAAGAAATACATTTTCCAAATCCATGACACTAAAACCTTTGGTCGCTTGAAGTTTGCCAAGTTAGTCGTCGATAACCGGTACTCAAAAGGATCCGTCTTTTTTCTTAACAGTTACTCCTCTACTAGCAAAATTAGATGGCGATCTGCACACAATCCCTTTCTTCAATCAATTCTTGCCTTTTTATTGCTTCACTTTCAACAGGTGGGTGGCGGCTTAGTTGCCGACGAAACGGTGCAATGTTCCCGGCGGGTATAATTTTGATCTTAACTGGGCACTTTACATTCGACGTAATCGGATGATACTTGTGGATTAGTGACTGGATCATCAGTTTGAACTATGCTTATATCTGCATATATTTTTTTACCACACTTTATACCTGTTTGAAATTGTCGTCCGTTGACCGCACTTTCATCAATTTCGACGTAAAATTTCGAAACAAAGTTGTTGTAGCCCAACAATGCATCACAACCAACTTTGCTGTCATGAACTACGATGAATCGCTTCTGAGTTTCCACACCATCTACGCCAACAACAGCTACAAACGGAATAGTCTTTTTTTTCTGGGCCACACAAAACGGAGTGTCAGCCTTTTGAAGATACTTTCTTTGACTATCAAAACATCAGAACCTTTGTCTACCAGACAACATACATCAACACTTTTTACGGTTATAACTTTAAAGCGTCGGCAGTCTTTCACAACTTGAACAGTTTTTGAGTCTTGGGGACAGTTTTTTTAAAATATGCCTACTAGCATTGCACCTAATACATATTGTCCCAGCCTTACAGTTTTTCCTTAACCGCTCCGCTGAGCCGCAATTAAAGCAATGGTTAACTTTCACACTTTGCGAAATTTTCTTGCCACATCTGTTTGTACTTCTACTCACATTTTCGGCTTAATTTGTTCGTACATTGGATGCTTTTCGTAGACCTCAGACCATGATTTGTAGCTGTACATAATGTACTTGAACTCGCTCTTTACACTTCAATCATCGACTATATAACGAATTACGGAATCGGTGGCAACACTACCAAGAGAGTATATTTTCTTCTTTAGCAACACGTATTCGTGGAATGTCTCCTCTTAACTCTTTTTCTCTCAATCAAATACTTATGCACTTATGGACTTCTGCACTTCCCCAATTTTTTTTAATTCTGCTTCCAGCGTCTTCTTTAATTCTTCGTACGTACTCACCAACACCCAACATAAGTATAATAATTGTGCTGTCTTAGTCATTTTGCTGCCCGCTTGTACGTTCTTTTGTTCTTCGCTTAGGCCGTATGCATCCGCGTTCTGTTCAAAGTTAGAAAACCAATATTCTACTGCTTTGCTTTGCCCATCGAAACCGGGCACAACTCTCGCGAAATTTTCCGCAGTAAGTTTGTTTGATTTCATCTATTTTGATTTTAAACGCAAGCAATTGTTTAAAATTAGTTTAAACGGCAAACAGAGTAAAAGTACCTTTGACTTACAGCTTTCTTGGTTAGACGTTATAGCAAAAACAACTCGAAAAATATGTGATTTTCCGATTTTTTGGCCATTTTTTAGCATAAAACTGACTCTAATCCATGATATTAATATAAGTGTATATTTAGGCTGTTGCACCATGAAATGAAGGGTTGTTAGAATTGGCTGCTGTTATTTAATAGTAATAACTTTTACGTTTTATGCCCGACAAAGGGGCTTTTACACTCCACATTTTCGTAATAAAATCCTCATTCAATAGCACATTTTTAATTACTTTTTTTTTGCAACGTATTTTGCACTTTTTAACGAGATACCACTCATTTATCAAATATTTTTAAGCTATTGTAATGAACATATATTCAATATACTTTTAATCTTTCAGTTTATATAATTTTGTGAAAGTATTCATATTATATTACACAGTGTGACACTCAAAAATATCTGGGAAGTGATGTTATTTTTCTTGTAGGTCTTATCGAGTAGAACGAGAATCCAATTTTGGAATTTGTCAAACACCCCCAAAATCTCGACTTAACCTTAAGAAACCGATTTTTCGTGCATTTGCGCACTTCTTAGCCCATATCTGAACTAATTAACAACCGATTTTCATTGTAAGAACGGTTTAAGAAAGAAGAAACTCAGACCTTTTGAAAGATATATAGACATCTTAATAAAGCTGAAGAAATTTACTTGTTTTTGCACAACAAACTTAAATTTTGCTACCCTTTTTCTTCTTTTTTTGATTTTGGCGATATTTTTACACACTATTTTATAAAAACACAAAATTAGTTTTGATTAGATTCAAAGAGTACGTTTAATACCGAGTTCAACGAATGTTTCTTTTAAAAAATCGGTCAAAAATTTACTGAATTATTTTACTTTTTATAAGAACGAAATTTTTGCAAAAATTTACAACGAAATTAATTTACTAATAAATATTATTATATGAAAATATATAGATCAAAAGAGCTTTTTTTACCGAGTTCAACGAATGTTTCTTTTAAAAAATCGGTCAAAAATTTACGGGGTTATTTTACTTTTTATAAGAACGAAATTTTTGCAAAAATTTACAACGAACTTAATTTACTAATAAATATTATTAAATGAAAATATATAGATCAAAAGAGCTTTTTTACCATATGCTCTTGAAAATTCGTTAACAACCGTGATGTAGTCGTCGCTTCTGTTTTTCCCAAGGAAATTATCACATAGCGCTACAAAACTCTTCCATGCACGTTTCTCAACACAGCTTAACTTGTTCATAAAGGTAACGTCGCTCATAATTTTGCGAATTTGAGGTCTAATGAAAATACCTATATACACATATTATAAAACAAAAAAAACAAGTAGGTATGAAAACAAATTAATAAATACCGGCTTTTATTTTAGCTTCACTTAATTTTGGAAGACAGTTTTAAGATGAAGAAAAGCTTCGGTATTAACATCCAATTTCTTTACAAATTGCTTCATGTATCCCAGCTTTAAGTGTAGTGGTGGTAAAATAACATCCTCAGATTTTACCAATGGGAGGCTTAAAACGTTTTTCCTGCCCATCTGATGTGACTCTCGAGATGGACATGCTTTGCGATCATAGCGATTGGATGCCCGACTATCCCATTCACAAAGATACCTCAGTCAAATAATTATATGTGCGAGGCTTCAACTTCAATTACAATTTAAAGAAACAACAAAATCTTGGAAAACTTTTATTTTTTCGATTGATATTTAAGAGAGCTAAAGATTAAATAACAAAATGCAATTAAATAATTTTTCTAAACATAAAAAAGGAGTGAATATTTAAATATCCATATAAAATATTTATATGTGCAGAAATCTTATTTAAGAGACAAACATACTATTTTATTTTTCAAAAAAAAGTTGTTTATTAATTAGTAAGGTATGGTGTTACCCTTATGTATTTTCACCAACTGGACACGACGGGGCATTGACTCCACCAGTTTTTTTAGGACAGACACATCAATTTTGTCCCATTCAGCCAAAATTATATTTTTCAGCTGCTTAAGACTGTCGTATTGCCTGGAAGATGCATATGCCGCCCAAACCATGAGGGACCCACCACCATGAACGCGTTTATGGCATGCTTTCCGTGGGCGTCTTACATCTCTCCAGTATTTGTGGAGACCATCTGGTCCGTCCAGATTGAACTTTTTTTCATCACTGAATACCACATTTTCGAACTCCTCATCCCAAAATTTATACCTTTCATAAAATGCAATACGTGCATTTTTATGACGTGGTTTTAAGCATGGTTTAGGCACTCGATTCTCATATTTAAGACCTAAATCTTTTCTTATTATATGATGCACACGTTGTTTAGTCACACCTAGACCGAGTTCCGCTATTATTTGCCTGCAGCTCATATGACTATTCGTTGCTAACTGCTGTATGCGCCTTTTGCTTCTATCATCAATGGTGCCTTTACGTCCGCTACGTTTATGAACACCATAGCTATCTGGGTTTTTTAAATAATTTGTTATGGTATTTCGGTGTCTCTTTACAGAAGCAGCAATTTTACCAACTTTCATGCCGGAATGACTCATTCGCTTGATCAATCCACGCTCTTCATCATTTAATTCAGTTCCCCGGGGTATTTTCTTATAATTTTTAAAAAATTAAAAAATATTTTTCGTCATAGATTATTTTCCTATTCACTATACTTACCTAGATATAGTTTTCTCCGCTTCAAATGCTGATACATATGTTTATTTAGCACGCGTCAGAAGACAAATAGTTAATTTGGCACATATAAATATTATATACGGGACTTGGAACCAAGTTCATTAGAAATAACTGTACTACGAAAGCGGTGCCGAGATAAAATGATCAAATGATATAAATCTATTAGGTAATCGAAAAAGAATATGCATACCAACAACAACTACTTTACCGTTAATAGCAAATAAGGTAAAGAGAAAAGCAATTTTGCACATATATTTATTTGACTAAGGTAGCAAGGATATTTTGTGTAGCCACCTTGCATGCCAAATAAAATTGTCAACACTTTTAAGTCAGCGCTGACTTTCCATTTATGCCTGGCGTAGTCGATCAACCGTAAAATTTTTTCCATCATTTCATACGTTTCTTTCTTGTTAACCCCATACGCGATTGGAACTGATGGTAAGAGATTTTCATCGTGTAATAACACAGCTTTTAAACCTAAGGGTGACATTACAGACTTCATTAAGGGAACACGAATGTATTTTTTTTTTTGGGTACATACTATTTATTACACGATCCAGCAATGAAAAGTCGCCATTTATCTGTATTATAATTATAATTTAAAGCCGAAAATAATTTGGGTACATTTACACAACGTACTAGATCACAGTCATTGCCATCAGTTTTAAAACTTTCTCTAAGTATCAAAGTGCGGTCGTTTTTTCTTCCCGATGTTACTTGAAAATATTTTTCCACTAAATTGCACTGCTTTAGTCGTGAACCGAGGACTTCAGATTCTCGTTTCGATAAATGCAAATCACCACAAAATCCGTTGATTTTGATTTACAAGGCAGGGATTCTTCCTCTACTAAATATGTTTCACCAGCATCAATGGACTCACTTTTTGTAGGCACTTCGGCATTTAAGTATTTTGGTTTTGTAACCGTAACAACATTCGCATACTTTACGTTTTTCCGCGATTTAAAATTGTGACCTGAAACGTTTGTTTTGCAAAAATAGCAATCGTCTTGTTTATGATATGCCTGATGATGCCAAGTCATAGGCACAGAAAAGGGCAAAGTAATTGATTGTTGAACTTTAAGTTTTTTTAATGTTGTGCAGCAATATTCACAAATAAGTTCTGGCTCGTACCAGCGACTCGCACTATAAAACCTTTTGAAAATCTTGTTATATATTTTTACAACACCAATATTATTTTTAAAATCCCGCCGATGACTTGTATCCGTAAATAAGCCACAAATGTAGCAAAACTTATTACGCTTGTCGCGCATTTTAGTTTTACTTTACCACGATTTTTATCCAATTTAACAGCAAACACAACAAAAGATAAACAACACGTGCACTTCAGTATAACGGAAATTTACAAAGCCTTCAAAATTGAGTAAAAACTCAAAAATTAAGTGATAGTTTCCTTGGGAACAACAGAAGCAAATTTTTGCAAAAATTTCGTTCTTATGAAAAGTAATATAACTCAGTCACTTTTTGGCTGATTTTTTAAAAGAAACATTCGTTGAACTCGGTATTAAGCTTACTCTTTGTGTTTTTATATAATAGTGTGTGAAAATTTCGCCAAAGTCAAAAAAAGAAGAAAAAGGGTAGCAAAATTTAAGTTTGTTGTGCGAAAACAAGTAAATTTCTTCAGCTTTATTAAGACGTCTTTATATCTTTCAAAAGGTCTGAGTTTCTTCTTTCTTAAACCGTAGAATGAAAATCGGTTGTTAATTAGCTAAGATATGGGCTAAGAAGTGCGCAAAATCACGAAAAATCGGGTTTTTAAGGTTAAGTCGAGATTTAGAGGGTGTTTGACAAATTCCAAAATTGGATTCTCGTTCTACTCGATAAGACCTACAAGGAAAATAACATCACTTCCCAGGTATTTCGACTTCATTCTTTCTTGTAGCACTGTGTTATTATAGTAATTTCGTAATTATAAAAACTTAAACATGAGTGCTTTCGTTCTTGTATATATCGTTCAGTACATAAGTATACATATGTGTTTGTCAATGGCCGCTGCGTGCGCGATGCCAGTCGAGTCGCAAACATGCAAACACACAAGGACTTAGGAGTACGAGTGAGCAAGAGATAGTATTTTTATACCCGAGCGCACTAGTGTTCAGGGTATTATAACTTTGTTCACCTAACGGTTGGTTGTAACAGCATAATAGCCCTGCCACTTAGAGTACGTTGCGTGCATTCCGGCGAAGCATGCGGCTGACAGGGCGTACGCAGCGTAAAGGCAAGCCACAATCAAACGTTTTCGCAAGCAAACAAATCAGCTGTTTTGTATTGGCGGGAAATTTTTCTTTCTGTACAAAGTAATCGTATTTTGTTAATTTTGATATTTATTATTTTGTTTATTCCTTTTAAATATGTTTACCACTGACGCGTTGTCGCCACCAAAGACAATGTTGCCACAAACAAAATAAAACAATCAGCTGTCTTTAGCGACGGATTTGAATGCGCCAAAAGTAGAGAGTAGAGCGACTGTCGTACGTTGCGGTATTGCATGCGTTGCGAATGTGGCGATCTGCATACAGATACACATAATTTACTCAGCTGTCAGTCGAATGTTTCGTCGGAATGCACGCAACGTACTCTAAGTGGCAGGGCTATAAAATAATCGAAATAGATATAGACATACATACCAAAATTCTTAGAATTAATAGCGAATTTGATTAAGCCATGTCTGTCTGTCCGTCCATCCGTCTGTAGGATAACTCGAGTAAATATTGAGACATCTTAAAGAAAATTGGTATACACATTGTCCTAGACTCAAGGTACTTTGATACTGTAAATACGCAAAATTGGACAATAACCACGCCCACAAAGTGGTATTTTGTGAAAATCAAAATACCGCGATATTTCATTAACTATTGAAGCTAATTCCCTCAATTTTTTTTGGAAAATGGGCACCCACTTTATAAGAAAAACTTATACCTCCGAAACTACTTGACCAAACTCTACCATATGTGGTACACATGTTGCATTTCAAGTCGGTATGCCGAATTTCAAAAATTGTTAAAATCGGACGAAACCCCGCCCACCTCTCATTTAACGGGAATTTCCAAAACTAAAAAAAGCGCGATATTTAAGTCAGTATTAATGGCAATTCGCTCACATTTAATACGAAGACGGTGCTACACTATCAAATGCACCGCATTAAAAAAACTTGGAGATGGGAGTGGCACCGCCCACTTCAGAGGTAATAGGTATATGTCCGAAACAATGCCACAAAAATCTACCAGATTCGGTACACATATTGCGCTTTAAGTCAGTAAGAGAAGTTTCGAAAATTGTTAAAATCGGACAAAAATCACGCCCACCTCTCATATAACGGTAATTTTCAAAAATAAGAATAACGCGATATTTTAGCCAGCATTAACGACAATTCACTCAAATTTAAAATGAAGAATGGGAGCGCACAAACAAATATACCAAATCGAAAATATTTGGAAATGGGCGTGGCATCGCCCACTTTAGAGCAAATAAGTATATCTCTATCAAATTTAGAAGACATATCACATTTAATATGAGTAAGCAAAATTCCAAATTGCATAAATCGGACCAAAACTACGTACATATCTCTTATAACGGTGATTTTCAAAAATCAAGAACACTTTTAACTTTGTACCTTTTAAAGCTACTCCAAATTTTCTGACACATTGCATTTGAAGACAATAAGCAACATTTCGAAAATAGTAAAAAGTCCTGCAGAAACCATGCTCTCCTCTCATATAACGCCAAAAAAACTCCGATATTTATTAACTATACAAAGTAATTTGCTCAAATTTGATTGACAAGATTGGGTTTGAGAATGAACAACATGGAATCATAAGTACTGGAAATTTCCATGGTATTGCCACCTTAGAGAAAATTTATATATCACCGAAACTTCTTTGTCGAATTTTACCACATTACGTACACTTTGCAATTATAGCCAGAAATCATAATTTCGAAAATTATAGAAATCAGGCTAAAGCTACTCTCATATAACGGTAATTTACAAAAAATCAAAATATTCAAAATTTTACTACATCATGTCGCGAAGCCTTTCAAATTGCAAGACGAATTTAGTTTTTCTCTTCCATGCGGGTGTGGCACCGCCCTCTCTTCCAAATTTATATATGTATGTATATCTTTCATTCGGCCAGCAGACCACATGCATCAGTAATATCAACGCCTGTAAAGGATTCAAATTCATTTTTATATATAATTTTAGCTTTGAAATAAAAGCCTGCATTTAAGTTTCGGTTGAACCCAAACTTATTATACTTTTCACACCCGAGCGCAGTGGTGCCCAGGGTTTTATAACTTTATTCACTTAACGTTTTTTGTAACAGCATAAAGCTAGCCAGATAGATATAGACATAGACACGCTTTGCATTATAACTGACTTAGAAACCTTTTGCAAATTATTTAAGCCGCGATATTCTTAGTAATGACATTTGTAATCAGAAAGTTATAATTTTTGGGGATTTTAATCTATTCCTAAAGTCTACTGAGAATAGAATAGAAAAGTTTCTTAAGGAAAGCAGTTTTAGATCGCTGTTGGGTATATTTCAGTCTTTCCAACATTTCTAAAATTTTTATGCTCCCCATACATAATTTGTTCCCTTAAGAAATATAAATGACAACATTTAGGAAGAAATCATTATGAAATTGTTATCGAAACGTCGTAAGTACAATTTCCAAACATATAATGAAAAACTGAAATTGAAAATATTTTTAATATTGATTTTAATGTGATCCTTGCGCTTGATGATTGCTGCACAGAGATTTTATATTAGGTTCCTATTTACTTAGCTTTAATCTCAATCCAGGATGTGTTTTATCAAGTCGATTTCGTTTTTTATCAGCAAATTATTTACCGCACTAAATCCACATTCAGCTAAATATGAAGATGGAAACGGTAGTAAAAGTTTTCTGCACATATGGTTTCATTTGGGTATTTAATTTCAGTTTCTTTACAAATCCATGCCATTTCTTCTTTTATATTAAATATAGTTTTTACTGTTTCATCATTTTGCAATTCTCAGAGATCTTCTTGATACTGCATATTTGATATATCAGACAAATCTATTAATATTGGCTGCATCCATTCATGATGGGAAATCAATTTGTTTTAAATCAGAAAATATTTGTTTTAAATCAGCGGATAGAATTTTCGAATGATTGACAATAACAAGTACGGCGGTATCATTTACTTCACATTTTTGGAGCCAATGAAACTGTTCAAAGTTTTTGTTGTTAATATGTTTCTGATATATGTAACTCTATATTGGTAATGAAATCAAATATCTTTGCTTTAGCATCGACAAGTGTTTTATTTGGTCCTTCAAGTTACTTATTTAACATATTTAGTTTTTTAAAGATAACAGATACTTCATTTCAGGTTTGTCGCCTAAGAAATCACTAAGAGTACAACATTTGCATAAATCTTTTTAAGCAGTTTCCTTTGGATAGCCATCTTACTCAGTATGAAGTAAAAGTCTCACATGTTCTTCATGAAATAACTTGAAAAGACGCTCAAATTTAGCACTAGATTAAATAGCAGTAGCACACTTTATTACTGCGTGTAGTACTCTATTTAAAACGGGAGGTATTTTAGCTAACAATTTTTCCTTATGAATACTCGTAACGCAATGTGCAATAATCATTTCTGGATTCTCACCTTTCGTCAATTTTAAGCACACATTTTTCTTGCCCATCTGCAGCACAAGACGTTATATTATTCATTGGTATATTATTGACATCTAAGTAGTTTTTTAACTTATTATATTTGTATGTTTATCTTTGGAGGTAGTGGTGCTTTCTAATCCTTTGCAGAACAACATTTCTTCAGCTATGCCCTTCATCAATATAGAGTGGCTCACAGCCAAAATGATGCAGTAACGAAATGAAACAGCGCCTAGTAAAAAAATCATGTTTATATTGCGAAAAAAAACTTTTACTAATTTATTAATTTGGTGCATATATGTTAAATCTTGTAAAATAAAAAAAACGCTAAAATTATTCCTTTTTTTGAATGCAAAGTAAATACTGTTATAAATGTGAGCAATCCTGGAATAGTATTTGATAGTTTTGACATTTTAGTGTCATAAAGTGTAGTTCAAAATAGGTCGCCAAACAAGTATTGAAGTGCGCGAATTAATACTAAAGCATTATAAGGACGGCAAAAGTCAACGCAAAATCGTGGAAACGGTGAAACTGAGTCAAGGAACTATTCAGCATATCATTGAACGTTATGTTCGTGAAAATCGTGTCGCAAATAAAAAGAAATCGGCTCATAATAAAGTAGTATTTAACGAAAGTGATTCCCGTTGGATTGTAAGGAAAACACGCGAAAATCTCCATTTAAATGCTCCAGCTTTAGGCAACGAAGTGGAAAAATTTCTATGTATGGAGAAAAGGAAATACTGAGCTACAACCGTAAAATCTACGTAGCACCGTAAAACATGGTGGAGGGCATGTAATGGTGTGGGGATGCATGTCGTCTTCTGGAGTCGGAAATTTTGGACAAGAGTGTGTATCTGGATATTTCGAAACGAAATTTGATACAAAGTGAAGCGAAATTAAATATTTCCGACAACTGTCGTACTATCAAAATAATGATGCGAAATACAAATCCGGAGTTGTGCAAAGTTGACTTATTTGGAACTGTCCGCACATACCACAAACACCAGCACAGTCACCAGATTTAAATGTAATTGCGAATCTGTGGTCAGTTTTGGAACGAGATATTCGAAAATACGAGATTTGAAATAAAACCGACTTGAAAAACGCCCTGCTAGCTGAATGGAATAAACTTGCTCCTAATTATACAAAGAAATTGTCGGAATCCATGCCGAAACGTATGAAAGCAGTTATAGATAGTAAGGGGTATAAGAAAACGGAATCTTGTATAAATTTAATGGTGGAAAATTGCCGTAAGAAATTGTGTGCGGTAAGAAAATATCCGCAACTTTAATCCAAACGTTTTGGCATGAAAACAGACGCAGGGGGGGTTGATTGGATGTGAGACGAATACAATTTTGTGGGCACGTGAAGAAAGCGTAATGAAGTTTATCGGGTCGGCGGTTGTTGTAAGTATTGCTGGACCTGGTCATCAATCTCCATTAGATGACGCCTGATTGGCTGGGAGGCGGCCCAATCTCTGTAGGTGTTGCGAGGGGGTAACCCTGCGATAACATCGCGTTATAAACTGCTTACTTAGCACGTGGTTATAGTCTCTGACTGGGAGCATATGGACCTCACTTTGTAGGTGGTGAATGGGCGCCATAAGGAAACATCCCCTGTGTCGGTCCGATGCGCGGGGTTCAGATAGGTTTGAAGCTTAATTCTCTGAGTCCTGCTAATCCCCGGCGAATACACTGGTTCATCTATGTTTACATCGATGTGTTGCAATGTAAAAATAAATTATTTGATATCGGGTTAGTGACTTTAACAATAAATTCTTATTGTGTTTTTCACCTTAAAAGCGCAGAATGTTGTGGCTGCTGAAGAAGACGTATGTTACTCAGGAAACTCGCACAATAAGCAAAAACAACTGTTTTCCGATATATAGCTCCAATCGTCGAACCATAACTGTAATTAAGGGTAAACTTAATGAAAGTTCGTTATCCGACAGGCAGCGCTAGTTAACGGCGTCAATTTTTACGTATGTGTGTGTGGGCCTCTATGTGTTTAAACATTAGAGCGGTGCATTCATTTGCGCAAGATTTACGCTGAGTGCTTGGTGATTTTATACAAAATATGAAGAAAATAAAACGACTTGGCATTTCAGATTTTGTTGACCGTGACTGAGGCTTACCTTTCGCTTTGCTACATACGAGTAGCTATGGTATAAGAGAGAGAAAAAAAGCAATGAAATGATATAGACGTGGTTATAATTTTTCCTAATGCACTTTATTCTATATAGTTTTAAGATGTCTAACAAAAATTGTATTTTGTTAAGCCTTACACACGTCAGAATTTAACCAGCCGAAAATTGTACCTAATTTTTATCGTCATGCCGAACACCAAGCCGATTGGCAATGACCGAATAAAATTTGGGTCTGCTATTCTGATGTGGGCATAGCGGTACCAACTGCCGGATCTATGTTATTTACCGGCGTAACACGCCAGTAGTGAAGTGGGGCTTTGGCGTGGGTCGTTATCCGCTTGTTTTCCCGGTGTTTCCCTTTAAAGCACAACAAACAACCTCAGGCCAACCTAGAGTACGAGATGTCGAGCTAGCTCGGCGGAAATGATGATTGCAGCCGCGCATACATCGATCAAAGATCATATCAGATACAACCATCCTCGGAGTTCTACCATGACCACAGCCGTCGGAGCTACGGTCATCATTGGCGTATTGAGATTTCTACAGACTTGTGAGTCCAGTCCAGTGCGGAAGTCTGTTTCTATAGATGAAGAGACCTAGTCGCTAGTCTACCTATTTCTTGTAAGCGAGAAAGAAGTTTTTAATGATGATGTAGGCGAAAAGCCTTGGCTTCCGCTCCACGCTGAGCAAGCGACTGAAACCGTGGTCCAAATCCGATCTTTTTCCACGTCTTCGCTAAACGAAAAAAAAAATTTTAATTAAAATTTAAAAAAATTGCCCAAAATGGTATTACGATTAGAATAATCAGATATCCCGTATAGTAATAATATTCAATGAGTGTCAAATTGAACTACAAATCTCGGTAAACGAACTCATTCAAAATGACCTTCGTTGATTTTTAAGCGCGTATGTAAGTATATATGACGAGTTTCAAGTTGCATGGTGTTTTTCATTTATATGAGCAATGAGTGTCTATATAAGTAATGAGTGCCCAGACGCAGCATGCTTATAGTATGCCAAGTATTTTGCCACAATTTGTTTTTCATTCGCATGAATCAAGCGTATGGTGCTTCAATAATTTTTGTTATGTTAAAACCGAAACAAAGCAGAAAATTTGTCTTAGTGACTTTATATGTATTGTGTATATATTTCGGGATAATACATAGCAACCTTAGAGGTTAACCTAGTATTTAAGAATATTTAACTATAAATACAAAACACTACCTTTTACTGGCTTCAGTTTAGTTTAGCTTTTATTTTATTTTGCTATCTAAAGCAAAATGTACCCGTATTTCATATTTAACGCCTACGATTAATTGCTGAAACTTTTCTCATTGACAACTCTGCAGTATGCTATGCCATTCAGGTGCAACTTAATTTATTAGTAGAAATGCCCAGCGGATTCAAGCGGTGGTGACATTTAGAAGTCTCATTTTCATAATAAAGTTTTCTTAAGCCTGGTTCCTTTGAATCACATGCTGTATATTTCTAGATGGCAACCCTCACCAAAGTATTTTAAAAATTAAAGCTTTCTTAAAACTCGTATAAGCCCTCGATATGTGATCTAATTTATTAATCTAATTGACTATAGCCCAGGTTATAAGATACTTATGTGCCAAATTTTAAACAAGTCCATCAAACATACTCGCACACAAACTTCCACATTATTATAAATGTTTGTTAGGATTTATATTAAGAAAAATTGTTTTAGTCTTTGAAACGTGGAAACTCTTTTTTGCCCATCTTTCATATAAGTTTTTGCAATTATGGCCAACGTAGCCGCTGAATCTTAATTCGCTGAACTATATCTAAAAATCGTTCGCAGAATCTTTCTCTCGAACACTTCAAGGGCCATCTCGTCCAAGCTTCTGCGCCATACAATAGCACGGACATGATGAGAGACTTATAGAGCGTGGTTTTCCTTCGTCGAGAGAGGGCTTTACTGCTCATTTACCTACTCAGCTCAAAGTACCGCTTGCCGGCAAGAGAGATTCTTTGTTGGATTTGGAGACTGACATTATGGCTGGTGTCAATGCTGCTTCCAAGATAAACAAAGAGATCTCATACGGTTCAAATTATAATGCTTCATTGAAAGCTAGGATTTCGTGGCGGGTCCCAAGCCCAGGCCATAGCGAGCTATTTGGGGGATTGCTATTTATGTTAGCTGATGTTTTATGCACGTCATCTTCCGATGCCGACTGCTGGCCATTTGTGGCCACTCTTCCCAGCCAAAAAACAAGTCCAACCCTCGATGAGGTTCAGCAAATAGCCAATATTTATGAATCAACTGTTCGAACGTACTCCAAACACGCGAGTGAATAGCGTTTCCAAATTCGATTTACCTAGAAACAAGTCTTACAATCGAGAAGATGACAAACGGAGAAGAAGAAGCCCCGTACCTACTCCCCTGAAAGAGCACTTAAATCATGTCCGGGGTGTGGCGTATCACACGCAAGTACCGACTGCACTTATATCAAAAGAAATTCGAGGTGTCACACATGTTCAACGCTAGGACACAATTCATGGAAAATATAACGGTGATTTTCAAAAATCAAAAACACTTTTAACTTTGTAACTTTTAAAGCTACTCCAAATTTTCTGACACATTGCATTTGAAGACAATAAGCAACATTTCGAAAATAGTAAAAAGTCGTGCAAAAACCATGCTCTCCTCTCATATAACGCCAAAAAAACCCCGATATTTATTAACTATACAAAGTAATTTGCTCAAATTTGATTGACAAGATTGGGTTTGAGAATGAACAACATGGAATCATAAGTACTGGAAATTTCCATGGTATTGCCACCTTAGAGAAAATTTATATATCACCGAAACTTCTTTGTCAAATTTTGCCACATTACGTACACTTTGCAATTATAGCCAGAAATCATAATTTCGAAAATTATAGAAATCAGGCTAAAGCTACTCTCATATAACGGTAATTTACAAAAAATCAAAATATTCAAAATTTTACTACATCATGTCGCGAATTCTTTCAAATTTGGTATTTTAATTGGGGGGAGAAATAATTAAATTCATACTAATTTTGTTATACTAGCAAACCCGGCTTGCTTTGATGCGCCGGTAAAGACATATTTTTTTTAGATATCGAAAATTGCTTTTGTGCTTAAAACATACTTTATACCGCATTCTTGAGGAATTATGTACATATATATCGAATATAAAATATCTTCGTCAAATAGGTGCAAAGATATAGTGAATAGTAGATTCGTCCTAAATAGGGGCATGAGTCCGCCTTTTTCCCCAGCAAAAAATATATAGCCTCAGATATAGGATCTATATACCATATATTGTGCATCTGCATCAAATAGTTATGGAGTTACAAGGAATTTGGCTTCTTTATTGTATAAGGCGTGGTACTCATTTTACCATGGTGGCCCATTTTTCCAAAATTGTACCCAGTTTGATCTATAAGACATAAGTAAAATCATTCAATTACACCGAATAGTTGCGAATATATGCAAGACGAATTTAGTTTTTCTCTTCCATGCGGGTGTGGCACCGCCCTCTCTTCCAAATTTATATATGTATGTATATCTTTCATTCGGCCAGCAGACCACATGCATCAGTAATATCGACGCCTGTAAAGGATTCAAATTCATTTTTATATATAATTTTAGCTTTGAAATAAAAGCCTGCATTTAAGTTTCGGTTGAACCCAAACTTATTATACTTTTCACACCCGAGCGCAGTGGTGCCCAGGGTTTTATAACTTTATTCACTTAACGTTTTTTGTAACAGCATAAAGCTAGCCAGATAGATATAGACATAGACACGCTTTGCATTTCAACTGACTTAGAAACCTTTTGCAAATTATTTAAGCCGCGATATTCTTAGTAATGACATTTGTAATCAGAAAGTTATAATTTTTGGGGATTTTAATCTATTCCTAAAGTCTACTGAGAATAGAATAGAAAAGTTTCTTAAGGAAAGCAGTTTTAGATCGCTGTTGGGTCTATTTCAGTCTTTCCAACATTTCTAAAATTTTTATGCTCCCCATACATAATTTGTTCCCTTAAGAAATATAAATGACAACATTTAGGAAGAAATCATTATGAAATTGTTATCGAAACGTCGTAAGTACAATTTCCAAACATATAATGAAAAACTGAAATTGAAAATATTTTTAATATTGATTTTAATGTGATCCTTGCGCTTGATGATTGCTGCACAGAGATTTTATATTAGGTTCCCATTTTGCAATTCTCAGAGATCTTCTTGATACTGCATATTTGATATATCAGACAAATCTACTAATATTGGCTGCATCCATTCATGATGGGAAATCAATTTGTTTTAAATCAGAAAATATTTGTTTTAAATCAGCGGATAGAATTTTCGAATGATTGACAATAACAAGTACGGCGGTATCATTTACTTCACATTTTTGGAGCCAATGAAACTGTTCAAAGTTTTTGTTGTTAATATGTTTCTGATATATGTAACTCTATATTGGTAATGAAATCAAATATCTTTGCTTTAGCATCGACAAGTGTTTTATTTGGTCCTTCAAGTTACTTATTTAACATATTTAGTTTTTTAAAGATAACAGATACTTCATTTCAGGTTTGTCGCCTAAGAAATCACTAAGAGTACAACATTTGCATAAATCTTTTTAAGCAGTTTCCTTTGGATAGCCATCTTACTCAGTATGAAGTAAAAGTCTCACATGTTCTTCATGAAATAACTTGAAAAGACGCTCAAATTTAGCACTAGATTAAATAGCAGTAGCACACTTTATTACTGCATGTAGTACTCTATTTAAAACGGGAGGTATTTTAGCTAACAATTTTTCCTTATGAATACTCGTAACGCAATGTGCAATAATCATTTCTGGACTCTCACCTTTCGTCAATTTTAAGCACACATTTTTCTTGCCCATCTGTAGCACAAGACGTTATATTATTCATTGGTATATTATTGACATCTAAGTAGTTTTTTAACTTATTATATTTGTATGTTTATCTTTGGAGGTAGTGGTGCTTTCTAATCCTTTGCAGAACAACATTTCTTCAGCTATGCCCTTCATCAATATAGAGTGGCTCACAGCCAAAATGATGCAGTAACGAAATGAAACAGCGCCTAGTAAAAAAATCATGTTTATATTGCGAAATAAAAACTTTTACTAATTTATTAATTTGGTGCATATATGTATGTTAAATCTTGTAAAATAAAAAAAACGTTAAAATTATTCCTTTTTTTGAATGCAAAGTAAATACTGTTATAAATGTGAGCAATCCTGGAATAGTATTTGATAGTTTTGACATTTTAGTGTCATAAAGTGTAGTTCAAAATAGGTCGCCAAACAAGTATTGAAGTGCGCGAATTAATACTAAAGCATTATAAGGACGGCAAAAGTCAACGCAAAATCGTGGAAACGGTGAAACTGAGTCAAGGAACTATTCAGCATATCATTGAACGTTATGTTCGTGAAAATCGTGTCGCAAATAAAAAGAAATCGGCTCATAATAAAGTAGTATTTAACGAAAGTGATTCCCGTTGGATTGTAAGGAAAACACGCGAAAATCTCCATTTAAATGCTCCAGCTTTAGGCAACGAAGTGGAAAAATTTCTTGGGAAGAAAAGTCATCCGAAAACCATACAATACCATACCGTACTCAGAGAAGCTGATTTCAATGGCCGCATAGCCCGAAATAAACCATACGTCAATGCTAAAAATCGAAATACAGGGTTGAAGTATGCAAACGAACATTTATATAAGAGTGAAAGCTTCTGGAATACTGTAATTTTTGCAGATGAGGTAAAAGCTATGTATGGAGAAAAGGAAATACTGAGCTACAACCGTAAAATCTACGTAGCACCGTAAAACATGGTGGAGGGCATGTAATGGTGTGGGGATGCATGTCGTCTTCTGGAGTCGGAAATTTTGGACAAGAGTGTGTATCTGGATATTTCGAAACTAAATTTGATACAAAGTGAAGCGAAATTAAATATTTCCGACAACTGTCGTACTATCAAAATAATGATGCGAAATACAAATCCGGAGTTGTGCAAAGTTGACTTATTTGGAACTGTCCGCACTTACCACAAACACCAGCACAGTCTCCAGATTTAAATGTAATTGCGAATCTGTGGTCAGTTTTGGAACGAGATATTCGAAAATACGAGATTTGAAATAAAACCGACTTGAAAAACGCCCTGCTAGCTGAATGGAATAAACTTGCTCCTAATTATACAAAGAAATTGTCGGAATCCATGCCGAAACGTATGAAAGCAGTTATAGATAGTAAGGGGTATCCCATAAAGTATTAATCGACCTAACATTTTAGTTGCCCGTAAAAAAATTGCAATGTATTCTTTTTTTTTTGTTACTGCATCAGTTTCGCTGTGAGGTGAAATTTAATACAGAAGTTTGTTTTTGTTGTTAATTAAATAAAATAACTTTACAATTTGAATTTTTTAAAGCATAAATTAAATGTGTATATCTGCCGCTGTTAAGTGGTATTTATATTTTTTGGAAGATGTATTTAGTTTTCAGGTAATACTTGCTTTAGTATTTCTTATACGGTTGCATCACTTTGGCTGTGAGCCACTGTACATACACGTATGTAGCCGGAGATATGGTTAAGGTGTGTTTTGTCAGAAATTAACATCAGCTAAAGCGTCTAGAGCGCGGGGACTGCATTGCTATGTAAATAACAGTGACAAGGAAAATTTATTCGTGTTATGTATAAAATTTTGCATACACATATGTACATACATATACTCATATATACCGCTTTCCGGGAAAACGGAATCTTGTATAAATTTAATGGTGGAAAATTGCCGTAAGAAATTGTGTGCGGTAAGAAAATATCTGCAATTTTAATCCAAACGTTTTGGCATGAAAACAGACGCAGGGGGGGTTGATTGGATGTGAGACGAATACAATTTTGTGGGCACGTGAAGAAAGCGTAATGAAGTTTATCGGGTCGGCGGTTGTTGTAAGTATTGCTGGACCTGGTCATTAATCTCCATTAGATGACTCCTGATTGGCTGGGAGGCGGCCCAATCTCTGTAGGTGTTGCGAGGGGGTAACCCTGCGATAACATCGCGTTATAAACTGCTTACTTAGCACGTGGTTATAGTCCCTGACTGGGAGCATATGGACCTCACTTTGTAGGTGGTGAATGGGCGCCATAAGGAAACATCCCCTGTGTCGGCCCGATGCGCGGGGTTCAGATAGGTTTGAAGCTTAATTCTCTGAGTCCTGCTAATCCCCGGCGAAAACACTGGTTCATCTATGTTTACATCGATGTGTTGCAATGTAAAAATAAATTATTTGATATCGGGTTAGTGACTTTAACAATAAATTCTTATTGTGTTTTTCACCTTAAAAGCGCAGAATGTTGTGGCTGCTGAAGAAAACGTACATATGTTACTCAGGAAACTCGCACAATAAGCAAAAACAACTGTTTTCCGATATATATCTCCAATCGTCGAACCATAACTGTAATTAAGGGTAAACTTAATGAAAGTTCGTTATCCGACAGGCAGCGCTAGTTAACGGCGCCAATTTTTACGTATGTGTGTGTGGGCCTCTATGTGTTTAAACATTAGAGCGGTGCATTCATTTGCGCAAGATTTACGCTGAGTGCTTGGTGATTTTATACAAAATATGAAGAAAATAAAACGACTTGGCATTTCAGATTTTGTTGACCGTGACTGAGGCTTACCTTTCGCTTTGCTACATACGAGTAGCTATGGTATAAGAGAGAGAAAAAAAGCAATGAAATGATATAGACGTGGTTATAATTTTTCCAAATGCACTTTATTCTATATAGTTTTAAGATGTCTAACAAAAATTGTATTTTGTTAAGCCTTACACACGTCAGAATTTAACCAGCCGAAAATTGTACCTAATTTTTATCGTCATGCCGAACACCAAGCCGATTGGCAATGACCGAATAAAATTTGGGTATGCTATTCTGATGTGGGCATAGCGGTACCAACTGCCGGATCTATGTTATTTACCGGCGTAACACGCCAGTAGTGAAGTGGGGCTTTGGCGTGGGTCGTTATCCGCTTGTTTTCCCGGTGATTCCCTTTAAAGCACAACAAACAACCTCAGGCCAACCTAGAGTACGAGATATCGAGCTAGCTCGGCGGAAATGATGATTGCAGCCGCGCATACATCGATCAAAGATCATATCAGATACAACCATCCTCGGAGTTCTACCATGACCACAGCCGTCGGAGCTACGGTCATCATTGGCGTATTGAGATTTCTAAAGACTTGTGAGTCCAGTCCAGATGTAGGCGAAAAGCCTTGGCTTCCGCTCCACGCTGAGCAAGCGACTGAAACCGTGGTCCGAATCCGATCTTTTTCCACGTCTTCGCTAAACGAAAAAAAAAATTTTAATTAAAATTTAAAAAAATTGCCCAAAATGGTATTACGATTAGAATAATCAGATATCCCGTATAGTAATAATATTCAATGAGTGTCAAATTGAACTACAAATCTCGGTAAACGAACTCATTCAAAATGACCTTCGTTAATTTTTAAGCACGTATGTAAGTATATATGACGAGTTTCAAGTTGCATGGTGTTTTTCATTTATATGAGCAATGAGTGTCTATATAAGTAATGAGTGCCCAGACGCAGCATGCTTATAGTATGCCAAGTATTTTGCCACAATTTGTTTTTCATGCGCATGAATCAAGCGTATGGTGCTTCAATAATTTTTGTTATGTTAAAACCGAAACAAAGCAGAAAATTTGTCTTAGTGACTTTATATGTATTGTGTATATATTTCGGGATAATACATAGAAACCTTAGAGGTTAACCTAGTATTTAAGAATATTTAACTATAAATACAAAACACTACCTTTTACTGGCTTCAGTTTAGTTTGGCTTTTATTTTATTTTGCTATCTAAAGCAATATGTACCCGTATTTCATATTTAACGCCTACGATTAATTGCTGAAACTTTTCTCATTGACAACTCTGCAGTATGCTATGCCATTCAGGTGCAACTTAATTTATTAGTAGAAATGCCCAGCGGATTCAAACGGTGGTGACATTTAGAAGTCTCATTTTCATAATAAAGTTTTCTTAAGCCTGGTTCCTTTGAATCACATGCTGTATATTTCTAGATGGTAACCCTCACCAAAGTATTTTAAAAATTAAAGCTTTCTTAAAACTCGTATAAGCCCTCGATATGTGATCTAATTTATTAATCTAATTGACTATAGCCCAGGTTATAAGATACTTATGTGCCAAATTTTTAACAAGTCCATCAAACATACTCGCACACAAACTTCCACATTATTATAAATGTTTGTTAGGATTTATATTAAGAAAAATTGTTTTAGTCTTTGAAACGTGGAAACTCTTTTTTGCCCATCTTTCAAATAAGTTTTTGCAATTATGGCCAACGTAGCCGCTGAATCTTAATTCGCTGAACTATATCTAAAAATCGTTCGCAGAATCTTTCTCTCGAACACTTCAAGGGCCATCTCGTCCAAGCTTCTGCGCCATACAATAGCACGGACATGATGAGAGACTTATAGAGCGTGGTTTTCCTTCGTCGAGAGAGGGCTTTACTGCTCATTTACCTACTCAGTTCAAAGTACCACTTGCCGGCAAGAGAGATTCTTTGTTGGAATTGGAGACTGACATTATGGCTGGTGTCAATGCTGCTTCCAAGATAAACAAAGAGATCTCATACGGGGCAAATTATAATGCTTCATTGAAAGCTAGGATTTCGTGGCGGGTCCCAAGCCCAGGCCATAGCGAGCTATTTGGGGGATTGCTATTTATGTTAGCTGATGTTTTATGCACGTCATCTTCCGATGCCGACTGCTGGCCATTTGTGGCCACTCTTCCCAGCCAAAAAACAAATCCAACCCTCGATGAGGTTCAGCAAATAGCCAATATTTATGAATCAACTGTTCGAACGTACTCCAAACACGCGAGTGAATAGCGTTTCCAAATTCGATTTACCTAGAAACAAGTCTTACAATCGAGAAGATGACAAACGGAGAAGAAGAAGCCCCGTACCCGCTCCCCTGAAAGAGCACTTAAATCATGTCCGGGGTGTGGCGTATCACACGCAAGTACCGACTGCACTTATATCAAAAGAAATTCGAGGTGTCACACATGTTCAATGCTAGGACACAATTCGTGGAAAATATTACCATTTGACAATAAAATGCTGTGGCTTGGACCGGTATAGCGTGGATAAATTAGAGGAATTGGAAATGCTGTGATTTATGTGTGCTAGTTGTGTGCAATATATACATAATGTAGATGACATTCTTAAAGACCTGAAAGTCAGGTTGTAAGTATAAGTTCATTTATCTTGTTTTTAATTTTGTATTACTTTTAAATCACACGTCGTACAATGGACAAAAGGTGCGACAAATGCAAAAGTGCGATACGAGGAGAAGTGGCGACAATTCGTTGTGAAGGGGTATGTGGAAAATATTACCATTTAACAACAAAATGCTGTGGCTTGGACCCGTATAGCGTGGATAAATTAGAGGAATTGGAAATGCTGAGATTTATGTGTGCTGATTGTGTGCAATATATACATAATGTAGATGACATTCTTAAAGACCTGAAAGTCAGGTTGTAAGTATAAGTTCATTTATCTTGTTTTTAATTTTGTATTACTTTTAAATCACACGTCGTACAATGGACAAAAGGTGCGACAAATGCAAAAGTGCGATACGAGGAGAAGTGGCGACAATTCGTTGTGAAGGGGTATGTGGAAAATATTACCATTTAACAACAAAATGCTGTGGCATGGACCCGTATAGCGTGGATAAATTAGAGGAATTGGAAATGCTGAGATTTATGTGTGCTGATTGTGTGCAGTATATACATAATGTAGATGACATTCTTAAAGACCTGAAAGTCAGGTTGTAAGTATAAGTTCATTTATCTTGTTTTTAATTTTGTATTACTTTTAAATCACACGTCGTACAATGGACAAAAGGTGCGACAAATGCAAAAGTGCGATACGAGGAGAAGTGGCGACAATTCGTTGTGAAGGGGTATGTGGAAAATATTACCATTTAACAACAAAATTCTGTGGCTTGGACCGGTATAGCGTGGATAAATTGGAGGAATTGGAAATGCTGAGATTTATGTGTGCTGATTGTGTGCAATATATACATAATGTAGATGACATTCTTAAAGACATGCAAGTAGTGTTAAAACAAAACGGTCAACGGTTAGCTGCTTATAGAAGCGAATTTGATAACGCACTAAAGAAAAATGAGATGGAAATGAGACAATTATTGCAAGCTGTAGAAGTAGCATTTGGTGAAAGAATTAAAGCAATATAGAAAGCTCAGGAGACATGTGAAAAAAGTGTAAAGGAAGTAAACAAGACTCAGTAAAATAAAGAGCACCAAAGAAGATAATAAGAAAATGATTGAAACAATTATTAAGCAGAATAAAAAATTTGTGCTGAAATGAAGAAAAATGTAAACAGTGATGCCAGAGTATCATACGCAAATGTAACAAAAAGTAGCAAAACCAAAAGAGAAGCGTTGCCAGAGTTAAGAAAAGTACGTCCTCTAATAGTAAAGCCGAATAGTAAGCAAGATATAGAAAGAACTAAAAATGATTTAAACTCAAAAGTTGATTCTAAGGAGTTACAAATCATGAATATTGTAGCCAGGCAAAGCGGAGTAGTAATTGTTGAAAGTGCTAATGCACAAGAACGTGATAAAATCAAAAATGCAATCGAAAATAACCTTGGAAATAATTATGAAGTAAAGATTCCTATAAAAGTGAATCCAACGGTCCTTGTAACTGGTATAAATTACCAATATGGAAATGATAAGCTCGATCAGAGAATTAAAAGGCAAAATAATTGTCTAAGCGAAATAGATGTAAAAATTGTAAAACAATACGAGGTCAGGAAAAATGGAAAAAATTATTACAATGCAGTTCTGGAAGTGAATATAGAGGTGTTTGCGAACATACTAGCTGACATTGTGAATAATTACAAGTGAAAAATTTTTGCCATAGACGTCAAAATTAGATCACCTGATTTGGAAAGATGTATTTTTTGGGCACTAGGCACCATTTTTACACAGAGTTGTTTTCACACTGTCCAAAAAAATGTGAATGTGTAGTAGAAACTGTCGGCGAAGTAGCAAATATGAAAAAAAGTTCAATTGTATTGAAAAAATTGCAATATAAAAGTGCGTAAGGTTCAATCTTCATGTGTACATTATAAATGTTGTTAAAATTCGAGTTGAATAACATTTTTCATTCATTTTACAAATATTTTCTTAGCTACCACACAATACAACATTGTGTTCACAAATTTTACCAAAACTACATCAAAATACAACAGTGAATGCAACCCTGCATGGAGGAGGCCATTTCAATTCAAACCAAACGGCACTGCGGAAAAGGATAAGATATTGAACATTTCATAAAATTCTGTATTTAAACCCATTTTTTAATAATATATCTATTATTTTTATATTTTTTCAGTTATTCCCGTGGTTGTGTAGCTGTTTTCAAAAACAAAGAAGGTGAGTATAATATACATACGTTGATATAAAAGTTGTCAGCAAGTATGCTAATTTCTTTTATTTGTTTTCAGGAAAATGGTAAAGTCAAGATGCGTTGTTGGCTGCGAATCAGGAGGCCCTTTACACTCCTTTCCTCCTGAAGGAGAAATAGCCAGGTAAGTCCTGTTTTAATAAGTTATAAAATTTTGTAGAAGTGAAGGGATTTTGGTAACTTCACCTTCCCAGTAGAGAGTTGCAAGGGGAAAAGTGTTTAAGTGCACGCTGACTTTTTGTTTATATCGTTTTTTTTTTAATTTAATTTTCTGTTCGTCCCACTAAATGCTGTCAGCTACTAAAATAAAGGAATCTTGAGCACTTTTCGCTGTACTCAAAACATAGATCTCAGTAGTTAAATAAGATAGGAACTGACTTCTTCAACTCTGCATACCCTGTAGGAAGTTGTAAAAAAAGCTGCGATTTGATCCATGATGGACAAATTTTTCATTTTCATACAATGCCTTATGTATGTGTAATAAACATCTACGCAAATTCATAAAACTTAAAAAAAAGCGTATAATTAAGAAATTGTTAAAAGTTATGATTCTAATAGCTATTAAAACAGTTTAAGTAATTACATATATTGCAGCGGTGAACCTTTCTCAGTGAGCTTCTTGAGAATAATACCATAGTCGATTTCGTGTAAGAACTGCAAAAAAAAAATGTAATTAGCCTCAAATTTATTCCATTTAATACCAATATTGAAATATAAGTAGGCGTGAAGAGCTTACCTGGCCTGTAAATTGTTAAAATCCTCATTTGTTTTCAGCCACGGCATAGTTTGTGCATGCTATAGCAAGCAATGCTACGTTTTCCAAAGTATGAGCACGCTATAAGCCAAAGGGCTGCAAATAATTTTTATTAGATACATTGTTATACAATAGTTTAGCTTACACCTACCTTTGTTGTGTTTTCCACTAAGCCTTGATTCGTCATGGAGCAGAAAAGCTCCTGACCACTACTACTACCACCACCGTCACCGCCGCCGACACAGCCGCATCTGGAAATTATTCCATTAAAGTCGCCTAGGTTGAGTAGCCCTATTGTGGGGAGGGGGGAAATATGGTAATTTATGGTTTAAATTTAAGCAAAATTAAAATTTATCTTACCTTGTTTGACTGGGCAGCAGAAATTTTTACACGAAAGAAATTGTGAAAGAGATATATAAAAAATATAAAAAAGTTTCATGTAGTTTGTACCAATTGGTGCAAATTCTTGGTGGAAAAATGTTTACTTGCAACAAATTGAGAAGTATAGCTAATCCCAACATTCTTAACACAATGAACATATAAAATGTTATTTCTTGAACTAATTTGAGACAGAAAGACGAACTTGAAAAAGAAAATATGAGTTAAAATACATAAGCAAACATTGCATATTACTATAAGATTCTGTCTGATTCTTAACAGCATTACGCATTTTCTGACTAAAACTGGCATATTCGGGTGATAATATTTTCAAAGCAACTATTTCACGATGAATTATGGTCAGAGATGACTGAATTGACTGGCCACTTTTGCATTTGCATTTTCAAGCAATTTCATTTAAATTTAATTTCTTCATAGCTATTTTCCGATATAAATATAACATATGTTTTATATTGCACTACGTATCTACTTTTGGAACTATTTTAGCATGTTTTACTTTCCTTCTATGTTGTTAATACAAATAAGTCATATCAATTGTGGATGTCTACTTCAAATATATGATTGCCTCCCAATAAAATTAAAAGTAGGACAGGAAAGAAACAAGATACAAACAATTTCCAGAAATATTTATCATAAAATTTATTAAATTTTTGCTTTTGTATTTTGAAATCAGAAATAATATGTAATTACAACACGCCAACCCTTTTTGGCTATTTTTGTGCAAACAGGGTTGCCTTTCGGGAAACTGTGATCAAAATCAGTATTCGGCCCTCTGGTTTTCCTGCCTTTTTAGTACTCGAATTCTTGTATTCACATATTATTTCTCGTGCAATTTCTATGTCTGGCAGTTCTTATCAGCCCTTATGCGACATCCCATATCAGCTCTGACCATTCACAATGAGAAGACTTTTCACTTGTATATATTCACAATGCTAGCTGAAGAAAGACTCAATGTAGGATGGGAACGTTGTAAAGTGTATGACGCAGCTGTTTTAAATGCAAAGGCTTCAATCATAAAGCGATTGACTGTAAGGGAAACTAAGTATGCACAAAATGCCATGGAGAGCATAAATCTATAGAATGCAATAAGGTAGCAATAAATAAATGCATTAAGAGCTTAATAAGAGCTAAATTTGGGACTAGATATTAATCATGATTCCATGGATAGAATGTGATCTGTATATCAGCAGAAGCTAAATACAAGAAAAAGGAAAATAGGTTACTAGCAACCAATAAAAGAGCTTGTGAACACAACAAAAAAATCTAGCACATATATAAAACGAAAAGACATGGGATGCAACTTGGAGTGTAATTTCTTAATATCTATAGTATAACAGCAAATAAAGAGGAACTAGTACGTGTCATCGGGAAGGCGAAAGCCTCCAAGGCCATTGGCCCTGTCGGCCTAAGCGTGTTGATGCTAAAAAATTTAGGCCCCGCGGGAGTCGAGTTCCTCACAGGGATCCTCAACTTGTCCATGGCCACCCTCATCATTCCTGACATCTGGAAGGTTGGGAGGGTGGTCGCACTGCTGAAACCAGGGAAACCGGCCGACAAGGGTGAATCCTATCGGCCGATTTCCCTGCTTTCACCTGTAGTAAAGACACTTGAGGCCCTACTCCTCCCGCATTATACATACCACCTTGGGTCGGCTAAGCATCAACATGGCTTCCGAAAAGTGCACTGTACAACAACAGCACAGAACAGCAATAACGAGTGATGGATAAACAGAGAGACAAAAACGTAGTGTACAATTCAATATGTGGAGTTTTATTTTTATTTTCGTTTTTATATTTTTATTTGTTTTGATGTTGTTACTGTTTTCAATGTAATTAAAAATGTAAGTGTAATTATTGTTGTAAGCAAAAATATTGTTATTTTGTTAACACTTGCGCGGAAGACGCCGAAACGCGTAGGAGAAAAAAAGAAACTTTTTGTTTGCTTTTAATACATAACCGACCGAAAAGCTCCTAAAGCATCCCAATTGGAAATTCAACTTTGGTCCCAAGAAAAATACAAACAGCACTCCACGCTACTAGCTGACGTGGAAGCATCAACTCTTCCGCAGGGACTGAAACGGTGGACCGCGAATTACCTGTGTGGTCGTCAATCATCAGTATGGTTTAGAGATAAAACATCGAAACCAAGGAGGATTAAACAAGGGGTACCGCAGGGTGGCGTCCTGTCCCCATTATTGTTTAATCACTATATCTCCAAGCTTCCTCAACCGCCAGAGGGAGTCACGATTGACTCCTATGCTGATGACTGCTCGATAATGGCAACCGGCAATGTAATTCATGATCTGTGTTTGAAGGTGAACGGGTATCTGCCCGATCTTGCCCATTTCTTCACTAGCAGAAACCTGGCGCTGCCCCCTGCTAAGTCCTCGGCGACCCTTTTTACCACCTGGATGAAGGAGGTCAGGCTGGATCTTAACATCCATATCGATGGCACCCCCATTCCGACGGTTAACCACCCGAAGATTCTGGGGATGACTTTCGACAGCCTGCTCTCCTTCTCCGCGTACACTACCGCAATCGCCAATAGAGTACAGAGCTGCAACAATGTCCTCAAGTCGCTCGCCAGCAGCTCTTGGGGCAAAGACAAAGAAACGTTGTTGGCAACATACAAGGCGATTGGCCGACCGGTAATAAATTATGCTGCGCCAGTTTGGTCGCCGGGAACCAGCAGGACACAGTGGATGAAGCTACAGACCTGCCAGAACGCCGCACTCCGCACGGTGACGGTATGTCTTCTGATGTCGCCTGAGGAGTATCTCCACCAAGAGGTCAATGTGCTCCGAGTTAAGGAGCACAACCTCATGCTCAGCAAGCAGTTCCTTGCTGGATGTCACCGTTCGGGGCATCCAAATAGGCACCTGCTTGCAGTGGAGCTGCCCCCCAGGCACATTAGAAGACATCTTCTAGAACTAAAGGACGAGACCCAGCCACTCATCACGCAAGCGCTGGATCCGGAGGCGTAGCGGCTCAACTCCTACTTATCCAGAATCAACCCCGATATACCTAACACATGTCCGGCATGTGGAGATTCTCCGCACGATGTCAATCACCTATTCACATGCCCTCTCAAACCCACTCATCTAACCCTCCTATCCTTCTGGTCCAACCCTGTCGAAACTGCAAGTTTCCTGGGTCTCCCCCTAGATGAGTTCGACGACAACGCCCATGGTCGTGAATGAACTGGTGGTGAATCCGCTCCTTACGGGGCGCGACTAGCCGCTACAACAACAACAACAACAGGAACTAGTACGTCTCATTGAAGTAAAAGAACCTTGCATTGTATTGTGTTCTGAAACGTGTGCAACAGATCAAATTATGGATACTGAATTAAACATTTCTACATACAAACTAATCCGTTGCGACTCTCACAGTAGACACACGGGTGGAGTACTAATGTATATACACGATAATGTAGAATTTAACATAGTTTGCAATAAATATATCAATACGAATATTTGGTGTATCATTATAAAAATTAAAAAATGTGCGCTGAAATGGCGAATTGGAGTGCTGTATCATTCACCAAGTAGCAGTGATGCTGACTTTATCATACATTTAAATGAACTCATTAATGAATACCTCAAATAATCAGATAATAATATAATAATTGGAGACTTTAACATAAATATGAATATATCGTCAACATACTCAAACCAGCTAACAAACTTATTTGCGCAAATGGCTATGATACAAAGAATTAATTTTAATACGAGAATAATAGAGTATTCCGCTACAAAAATTTACTTGTTATTCAGCAATAATGATCAAATCAAAACAGAATGTGCAAGTGAATATAGAATTTCCGACCATGAGACAAATTCATTTTAAAGTGCCAACTACAAAATATTATAAAATGAGAACATATATATCTGTAGTCTGTTGGGAGAACTATAGCGCTGAGAATCTTACAAACCTGTTGCGAACGTAAGATTTTAGCCCTATGTCTAATAATGGAATAGAAAATAGAGTCCAGGGTCTGAATGACACTCTGACTCAAGCCATGCAAACGTGAACATACGAGAAGAGAATCCATAAACACAGAAATAAGTGGTATGACCGTGAGCTGACAGTACTTAATAAGAGAAAATTTGAATTCTACAATGATGCGATAAACACAGGCCTATGGAGTGATTATTATGCCATTAAAAAAATATATATGTAAAAAAAACTATAATATTTAAAAAGAAGAAACATATGGAAAGTCAAGTACTCAAAAATGAGGGAAACATGAAATTGATGTGGAAATGTTTGAAAGATGCTGCGAAACTGACAGACAACAGGGAGTGTATTACGAAAATAGTATTTAATGGTGAATGCTTTGAGAATCACAACGATATAGCTAATGTATTAAACGTCTTTTTTGTGCAGAACATAGTTCAAATTAATGATAGTATTGAAGAAAATACTGATGCTGATGAAATAACCCTAAATAGACCGCTAGCAACATTCGAATTCGCCGTTATCGAACTAGAAGATATAATGAACATCACTAAAACATTTAAAAACAAATATGGTGGGAAAAAGCGTTTGTCCGAGGGTGTTTTCAAAGACTCGATGACGTACATATATTGCTCACTTATATAAAGACATTATAATAGTAGCATTGTTCCTAATTGCTGGAAGATATAAACAATAGTACCGGTGGAAAAAGTTAAAAGTACATACAATGAAGCCTGAAGAACTACGCCCAATTAATACGCTACCTGCAGAAGAAACAATTATGGAAACAGTGGTAAAAAAAAACAACTATTAGCATACTTAGAAAAACAGAATGTAATAATACCAGAACAATCAGGGTTCAGAAGGAGCCATTCATGTGAAACAGCACTGAACATGGTAATCGCGAAATGGAAAGATGTAGCCGACAAAAAGGTGGTGGTATCTGGCTTTTTAGACCTAAAGCGGGCTTTTGAAACAGTTGAAAGAGTTGTATTATTGGACGTCATGTATAAGATTGGTATCAGAGGTAAAGCGCTGGAATGGATCCGAAGTTATTTGAGTAACAGAAAGCAGAGAACGGTAATTGAAGGGGCAGTATCATCGGTTGCTGATGTAAATATTGGCCTACCGCAAGGTTCAGTATTGGCTCCGATATTATTCATAATTTATATTAATGATATTAAAACCTGCCTGAAAAATTGTAAAATACGTCTGTATGCGGATGACGCATTGGGAACCATTAGTGGAAACACTGTAAATAGTGTCATTTCTAAAATTCAAGAGGACTTCAATTCTTTATATAAATGGCTATGTCGTAGAAAGCTGAAACTAAATGTAGATAAAACTAGATAAATGATATTCTGCAAGAACCACAACATTATTGATAATAATGAATTAAGCAATATAAGTCTGAAAATAAAAAACAATGAAATTCAAAGAGTGGATAAAATGAAGTACTTAGGAGTTATAGGAGTTATATGAAAGACTGAATTTTGGAGAACATATATGTCATTTAGAAACCAAAATTGCAAAGAAAATAGGTTTTATGCATAGAACATGTAAACATATTAATAAACATCTTAAAATATTAGTATATCGTTCAATTATAGAGCCTCACTTTATATACTGCCCAACAATAATATTGCTAACAAAAGATTCACAAATTAAGAGACTATAAATACAAGAAAACAAAGCAATGCGATTAATTTTAAAATGCCCTTCGCGAACATCAAAGAGGACCATGTTAAATATGCTAAATTGGCTTAGTATAAAACAATCAATTACACTGGTTTACAATATTAAACTTTTTGTCTGTTGCCGCGAATCCTGTGGTTGATATTGTTCACTCATCACTTGTTTTTGTCAAATCTACCCTCAAAATTTTTTGAGCAGCTCGAATTACTTTGTTTTTGATTTTATCATTTATATTAATTTATATCATATATATTAATCGATAACAGGCATATTTTACTGTGTTAAAATTAGTTTCTCTAGTTTTTGCGTCATGAGTAGTTCAAGGAGACGTTGTTTAAACAATCCAGATCATTTTTGCTATATATGCGGAGAATACATATGTGTTTAACAATAGTAGAAAAGTTATATCAGAGTTGGTGAAAAATACCTATTTTGAGTATTTTGGGATGCTCTTGGATAAAAATGAGAAGTCTTGGGCTCCCAATTGTGTTTGTAAATCGTGTGTGGAATATTTAAGATTATGGAAAAGTGGTAAAAGAAGTGCCTTTAAATTTGGAACACCGACTATTTGGCGAGAACCACAAAATCATCTCATAGACTGTTATTTTTGTAGTGTGAACATAAACGGCTTAAACACTAAAAATCGAGCTAAATGGCAATACCCAAGTACTAGTTGTGTTCAACGTCCAGTGCAGCGTTCACCTCACTCTTCAAAGCTTAAAAATATAAGTATCTGAACCATTAGAGCAAGACATTGAAGGACCAAGCTCATCACAAAATGATCCTGATTTTGAAGCTTTTGTCTAATGAGCCAAAATGCTTTTCCCAAAATGAGTTAGATGATCTTGTAAGAGATTTAAATCTTTCTAAACAAGCTTCAGAATTGTTAGCATCAAGACTAAAAGAAAAAAATTTGCTATCCTCGGATACTAAAATAAGTTTTTTTCGTGAAAGAGATACAGAATTACGGTGTTATTTTTCCGAAGAAGATGGCATTACCTTTTGTTCAGATATCAAAAAATTGTTGATAAAAATGGGCTTGAAACAATACGAACCAAATGACTGGCGTTTATTCATTGACAGCTCAAAACGTAGCCTAAAATGTATTCTATTACATAATGGAAATAAATATGCTGGGGTACCTATTGCCCACAGTACAAAGTTAAAGGAGGAATATTGTAACATTTCGCTAGTCTTGAACAAAATAAAATACAATGACCATAAGTGGCTAATTTGTGTCGATTTAAAAATGGTCAACATTCTTCTCGGTCAACAAAGTGGTTACACCAAGTTTCCCTGTTTTATATGTCTTTGGGACAGTAGAGCTAAACAAGAACATTGGGTAAGAAAAAACTGGCCCTTGAGAGCAAATATGGAGCCTGGAAAGCACAATATAGTCCACAATTCATTAGTATCTCGTGACAAAATTATCCTTCCACCATTACACATAAAACTGGGCATCATGAAACAGTTTGTAAAATCACTAGATAAAAATGGGAACTGCTTTTCTTACATTTGCCAAAAATTTCCTCAGCTCACTATGGAAAAGATTAAAGCCGGTATCTTTGATGGCCCTCAAATTAGACAACTTACGAATGATACTCAATTTAGAAATTCTATGACTGAGTCAGAACTAAAGGCTTGGACAGCTTTCGTATCTGTGATGCAGAATTTTCTCGGAAATCGGAAATCTGAAAATTATGTTGAACTTGTAGAAGACCTTCTGCTACAATTAAGAAATATGGGATGCAATATGAGTATAAAAGTCCACTTTCTCCATAGTCACCTGGACAGGTTTCCGAAAAATTTAGGAGATATGAGCGAAGAGCAGGGAGAGCGTATGCATCAAGACTTACGCGTCATGGAAGAGCGCTATCAGGGTTTCTGGGATACAAATATGATGTCTGACTATTGTTGGTCTCTAATACGTCATTTTCCAAAGTCGACACATCGGAGAAAAGCTTTAAAACGAAGTTTTTTAGAACTCAATGATTAATTGTTTCTTTAAATAAAGTTTTTCTTATTAAATACATGTTTTTTTCTGTCTAATACCTACATAGCTGAAAATCAGAAACTAGAGCTGATAAAAATATTCTAATTATATTTTTGAAAATAGCATATTATATGTAGTCAGCAACAGCTAAAATTTCTTCGGCAACAAATGTACTGTAAACTAGTGTTATCTATTATACACTGAAAATTATACATAATATTAAATTACGAATGTTGTCAAATTACTTAAGTGATAGAATACATTATAATTATGAGATTCATAATTATGGAACTAGAAGTAGTAAAAATATAAGACTGCCTAAAGTAAGAACGGAATTCGCAAAGAAAACTCTAGAATACGTAGGTCATAAAATGTATAATGAATTGCATACTGAGATAAAAGACTGTGAAAACATTGTTAAGTTTAAAGGAAAATTATTTTCATATGGTAAAACGTTAAAGATGTAATATTTATGTAACATTTAATTTACTTGAATTAGGTCTGAAAAACCGTAATAATAAAAATAAACCATCAAGCCTCCAACATCCTTGTGCTAAATTGGTTTAGAAAACTAAGATTTTATGTAGACGTTAAAATGAATCTATAATCCAATCAATGATACCTCATCCTGAGGATGTCAACCATCAAACAGTAACCTATCGAAATCACAGTCAAGATGACCGTCTGCTTTACGAAGGGACTCGGATATGTGTTGTCGTTGAAAACCGATATGACGTACCCTTTCCGTGTCACGAATAAGTTAGCTCTAAATTAAGTCGCTTAGTGAATGCAAATGTTCTAAGCCGATTAACACAAGCGAATGGGCTGCGCCTATTGTCGTTATTCTTAAAGTTAAATTACGTGTCTGCGCCAACTTTCAAGTTGGGCTCAACTCCCAGATACAAGTGGGACGTTATCCAATTCCGCGAATAGAAGTACTTTTGTATAAACTTCAAGGAGGAAAACTTTTCACTAAAATAGTTTTAAGCCAATCGTATCCACAGATAGATTATCGGAGGTCGAACAAGTACATACATACATAGTATATGGTTATAAACACACCGAAGAAAGCCGTTTGGAGTTGCTAGTGCCCCTAGGATTCTCCAACGTTTCATGGAACAACATATAAGTGGCATACCAGGTTGTGCTGTGTACTTAGACGACGTCATTATAACGGGAGAAAATGAAGCCAACGTTCTCAAAATCGTTCAAGCAAGAAAAGTGTAGAGTGTAGAAAAGCGAGAAGAGTGTACATTCGCCACCCCGCAATAAATGTCGCTTGAAGGCGATCCAGTTGTTGCCTCGGCCTCGAAATGTGTGCGAAGTAGAGGTTTTATTAGGAAAATTAACTACTATAACCAATTTATTCCTAATTTCTCTGCAAAAGCTTCCTCATTGAATATTTTGCGGCGACAAGGTTAAAAGATTGAGCGCAGTGAACCCAAGATACAGTATTTAAGACTCTAAAATACCATGTATGTATATGTATATTTACTGTTAAATTGTATGTATACAGATACAGCATTTAAGACTCTAAAATATCATGTACATATTTAGTGTTAAATTGTATGTACATATGTTATGTTTATATTTGTTACTAGTTACCTTGAAGACGGTTAACGCAGTATAATCGAAATATATTGGAGGAGATCAATCGTTCTCCATGGAACAACCCACGTACATATATCTGCGTCCAGAATCCTCTCAAAAGTTTTAAGAAAGGGGATCAGACTGATCGGTCGAAAGTCCTTAGCAACTCTATAGCCTCGTTTATCCACCTTCGGAATAAATGCTACAAAACATATATAGCAAGTAATGGCAAGTTTATTTTTCTCAAAGAACAACCCTAGAACTATAAGAACAAGACAACAGGTTACTTTAGGCTAGATCTGCGCGTGACTCGCTGTCAAAATTAGAACACACTGAATCGAATCATATTGCACAGAATTGCGAAGGGGCGGATTTCTTCCCCTCGGTTATTTTTCCGGCGGTAAAATACTTATTTCTATTTATTCAACTGTGTCGGAGACTCAGAGTTGGTTTTCAGGTGAACTAATGTGAGTTTGCTTGTTTGCCAAACGAGAAACCAGCAAACTAGCATAAATATATTACATTTGCAAAAGAAAAATCAAACACGCTTTTAATTTTATTAGCAGCATTCAGAATGCCCTCGGCTATATAAGTTTGCCCAAAAAATTCTGGCTATACCGGCAAGCAGTGCCGCTTCTGAACGAGTTTTTTCTGCCGCAGGTAACATAATAACTGAAAAGCGCTACCGCATTGGTCCAAAAACTGTGAATAATTTTCCTTTCTTGAATTCAGTGTACAAATATGAATAAAATATAGTTTTATTACCAATTAAAAGCATTTCTCATACTTACATGTATTTATTTAAATATTAATATATTTAATTTGAAGTATTACCTTATTTATTTTCATAGCCTCTGAAAAATAGCTGAAATTTTTTTAACCTATTTTTTTCTGTAAAATAATACTATCATTATTTATATATAACAAATAAAATAAAAAAGAATATGAAAAAAATATATAAAGTCTTAAATTATTTCAAACATACTCATATAGGTAAGTGTATATTTACTCAAAAAGCTATGCGTGTATTCAAAACACTCATGTTGATTCGATGCTTTTGTGAATGGTAAGAGTTTGCTGGTTATGCAAGCAATTACATGCATTGTGTAACAAACCACTTGCTGTGGTGAATCATGCAATAACAGCATTCGTTTAGTTTATGTATAGTGATAACTCAGTCTTCAATTTTTCAAAATAGTAAATATGTAGTTTGACTGGTATTCATGCACATCTCTGATTCACAATCAATAACCATTATAGCGACATTAAGGGGCCCACACACTATACACAATAATACACAAAGAATGTGTTATAAATATAAAAGCCAACTCATTTTGATATATGTATGGATTAGTACAATTATTATTATTCTGCATAAATTTTTATATTATTCGCAATCTGACAATCAATTTCGGATGAGTGCTTAACAAAATGGCGAAATAATCACATTTCAGAAAATGTCTCGCTTTAGGGCAATGCGCTAACGGGCTGAGGAACCAGCTGCGTTTCCGATTGTCGTGTAAAGGTCACTGCGTTCAGAGCAAAAGCTACAGAAGAACGATTAAGAGTGGCGTTGGTACAACGCTGTTGCTCAAATTGTTTGTCGACGACTCATTTCACCGCCAAATGTTCGAGCAAGTACACATCTGGCGGCACAAATAACGACACCACATGTTGCTTTCTACCGACAATATTATAAGCATGGCGTGCCACACAAAGTTAGGAACGACGACGACGACCTCAGCGAAGTTCTTTCGATCGACGCGTCAGAAGCTGGAAGGAATCATCGTCATGCCCTGATAGAGGAGTGGAAAGCGTCTGTTCTGGCGTCAAGACCTCTCCATCCGAACCTAGAGAGGGGGTGTTTCATTAAGATGGGAGGGAAATATGGGCAATAACCGCTGTCACTTTTTCGAAATTGTAATTGTCAACAGTATGCGGGAGCCCAGACGCGAGTGTGCAGATTGTTTATTTGCTGACAGGAGGTATTCAGTTTGGCCCTTAATCACCTTCTTCTTTGTCTAGTCTGGAGAAGACAGAGGTAACCGCGCGGTTGTTGAGGCCGATTATATTGATATCACCAGCTCGAATTATCGAAAGCGGATTTGAAGTCGACATTCTGATAAGGTCCAATCAGTTCGTTCAAGGTGGGTTTCAATCGTTCACACAATACGCTCGACAGAACCTTATACGCTATGCTATGGGAACTGATTCCACATTAGTTGCGCATATTGTAGGACCGCTCTTTATGTGGATTGGGCAGAGTACATTTAAATTCCAATCAGCTGGCTTGCCCTTATTGTTTTTAGCAGCGCTACTGCTGTTCGAGTTTCGTCCAGGTCGGGTAACGGTACTTCGACTCCGTCTTCATTGATTGGAGGTTCGAGTTTATCTTCTTCGATGTTTTCCACTCCACTGCCATTAATCAACGTGAAGAACTGATCCCTCCACAGTTTGGGTGTGCTCTGGATGTCAATGCTCAGGTCGCCGTTTTCATTATTATAGGAAATCGCCCCGGTCTTGAATCTCACACATCTTTCTTTTTTTTCCGGAAACTGCGCCTTGCTTCCTTCTTCAACTCCCGATATCTCTCCGGCACAGTTCGCGTTGCGACCATTCGCAGCGTGACCCTGTAGGCAGCATATTTTTTTCCATGGCGGCGAGACACTCCTCATCAAACTAGTCGTTTTTTCGAGCTCGCTGAAAACCTGTTCAGCGGCGGTACGTAATGAGCAAGAAATGCTGTCAGTTTGTTGCCCATGTTTCAGGCCCCGACGAAGTCGAGCGGCCACAGTTCGTTAGTGGACGTTTCGTCGTGTGGGCAGAATTTACCGTTCTCTCTCTGATGTGGGTTACATCGAGACGTTCATCCACAAGGGTGAAAGACAGTATCTGGTGGCGCAGGCTCCCTCCAAGCACAAATCCGACGCTGAATTTATCTTGATGCACATTGTAGCTGTATTAGACGTCGACCGATCCTCTTCGTTCCTTGCTCCGTCCATCGCATGTGTTAGATGGCGGTGAAGTCAGCTTTGCCTTTACGAAGATATCGACCAGACGGGCAGAGGCACCTTCTGGACATTCCAGGTGCATGCCCTTAAATCAAACGTTTGCCGTGGTTGTCACGAGAATAGGGTTTTCTCATCCGAGGTCTTTTGTTAAAATTTTTCCTTGGTAGCGAGGCGGGTAACAATGCCAGCGCACAACCAGATTCTAAGGCATTTTTAATTTAGGACACATTTATATAGCGAGTCGCTTACTCTAAGTCAAATGCCCGCTCGCATCCGCACCTACTGATGAACAGACGCTGCAAAACCCTGGTGAGCCCTTAAACCGGAAAGGTCGAAGTGATACAACAGCAGACTAATTGTTCTAAGACCCTTCTTATATGTAAGCAAAACCTTTGCTTAGCCTGTGCTAACTTATCGCTACCTTGCACTTGGCCGCTAGACTTATGCAACCCGGTTCCCACGCTACACCTGTATTCGACCGGATGCGCGTGCAGTGAGCCAGATGCAAAATCCACCACTTTTGGCAGGTTAGTTGGCTGTCGGTTGTGTTAACTTCTATACTAGCATTTAGTCAATATTGCCTTAGGGGTATGTTACAGAATTTTGTGATTCGTATTTGGAAAAGCAAAATTTTCGAAAGGCAAAGTTATGTTAATACAACATAAGTTGCATTCCCACACTATTTCGCTGACAATGTCTGCATAATTAGGACTCAGCTTTCAGCTTATTTCGACTTACGTCCAACTGCACTGTACGTGCAGTTAAGTAAATACGCGAGTTCGAACTTAAACTCCGCGTTAACGGTAGCATTCGCGGCGGAAACAAAAAGTGAAAAATACTGGTAGAGGCCCCCTAGTAGTTGCAGGAGCAACAAAAGGGACGGGTCTGTACGGACCAGCCAACCAGCAATAAAACCAATCGCTAACAGAGCGTTAAAAGAAAACAATTAGCAACGAACAATTAATCTAAATTGATAAGTGCATTAATGCAGAACCTAAAATTTATAAACTATGAAGTGTGTGAACAATAACAAATAATAAACAATTATTTAAAACTTATAAATGAATTAATGCAGAACCTACAATTTATAAACTATAAAGTGTGTGAACAATAAAAAATAATAATAATATAAATAAAATAAAGTAAATAACAACTGTAACATCATCCTGGACAACTATAACATCATCGTAACCAACCATCCCGGAAATGCAGAATCTATAATTTAAGTAAGCTTAGTTCTATAGTTAATAAAATAATAATAATTGCTCAGTTAAACCTAGAAATTAAGAGAGTAGATCTAGTACTGAATCATTTAATTGTCATCAACAAAGGAAATAAGTAAGCTAACAATATGAGTCAAGAAGAACAGATAGCAACGACATTGTCTAGACTAAACTTACATCCCTTAAGTACTAGCAGTACCTCCTCTAATATCCCATCCACTTTCACTCCTAGCCAAAAAAAGGAACTTTCAGCCTCAATAGCTGAAAAAGTATCTGCCCTACTATACCCTCGAACTGAAGAAGAAGACGACCATCCTGTAGACTTCAGAAGGGATGTAATAGCATCTGAAAGAGTTCAGGATGTGGTGAAATGTTAACGAGAATTTTCAGGTAAGGACGGAGAATTCAGTTCTTTGTGGAAATCTGTAGACAGAATACTATTAATGTACGGACAGAATAGGCACACCCCAAAATACTTCGCAATCCTTCACACAATCCGACATAAAATTGTTGGCGAAGCTGACACAGCCCTTGAGTCTTACCGCACTCCTTTAAATTGGAGTAAGATAAAAAATGTCTGATGTTACACTACTCAGACAAGAGAGACGTAAGTACACTAGAATACCAAATGACCACACTTGGCCAACGCAGTAGTACCGTTGAAGAATTTTACGAACAGGTTTATCAATACCTCTCTCTTATTTTGGATAAAATTGATTGCCTCGAATTAGGCGAGGAATCTCTGTCTGCCATGACAGCTACATATAGAGAAAAATCACTTGACGCATTTATAAGAGGTCTACACGGTAATTTACTAAGTCTGTTATGTGTACGGGAGCCAACTAGCTTATCACAGGTTCTCCACATGTGCCTCAAATTAGGCAACATGAATTACCACAAGTTCGACCATTTTATCCTGAACTTACAAATGCACACAACCAATCTCTCAGACCAATTTCTTACCAGCAGTCTAGACAAAATCGCCACTACGTCACATCGCAACCGATCTTTCGACCACCTCTTCCACCCAAACCTCCAACACCTATGAAAGTTGACCGCTCTCTTCACACAAGGCAAGTCAATTATCAGAATAGGCCACATTATCAATAAAATCAGACCTTGAATAACAGACCACAGACATTCAATAATGGATTAGCAGACGCTAGTAATGATCAGGCTAACAAGAGACCACCTTTACAATCGATGCAGACTCCTAATAAAATACAAAGTGTTTCCTGAAGAATATTACGAGTCTTCGCAGGACTATCAAACCGAATATAATGAAGAACAAGAAGATATCGGAACAACACCTAGCGACAATATCAATTTTTTAGGCTAAGCCATACTATCGTGTAAAAATGGAAAACGGCAATAAGTTAAAATTCTTATTAGATACCGGATCGAACAAAAATTATATTAGTCCAACTTATATTAGGAACCCCATTGCGAATAAACCCTTCTTTGCAAATTCCGTTCGTTGGCCAGTCGAAATTACCCATCATCAATTGACCTTAAAAGTGGATTCCATCAAATAGCTCTCAATGAAGCCAATGGGAAATTCGAATTCACTCGACTGCCATTCGGCCTCAGAAATTCCCCTGCAATTTGCCAACGTACCTTGTATGATGTATTACGAGAACACATTGGCATTCGGTGCTATGTCTATGTCGACGACATAGTTATTTTCAGCAAAAGCAAAGAGGAGCATTTAAAAAATTTTAAAATTATATTTGACACCCTTGAAAAAGCGCGTTTGAAAGTACAGTTCGATAAATGTGAATTTATAAAAGAAGAAATCGCAAAACCTCTCACTGAGATATGGAGGGGGGAGCTAGGAAGAATCCAAAAAACAAGTTTAAATTTAACAGCACAACAAGTGGAAGCCTTTGAAGAATTGAAAAAAAGTTTGACATCAGATGATGTTATCCTTCACTACCCAGATTTTGAAAAGGCCTCTGAACTAATCACAGACGCGTCGAATTACGCTTTAGGAGCCGTACTCTCCCAGGACGACATCCTTTCTTTCAAGAACTTTAAGCAGAGCAGAAGAGACTTTTGCAGCTAACGAAAAAAAGGCGTTGGCGATAATTTGGGCCTTACAATCCCTCAAATGTTTCCTCTATGGATCAAAAAAGGTGAAGATTTACACTGATCACCAACAATTAACCTACGCCCTCAGCAACAAAAACACAAATGCAAAAATGAAACGATGGAAGGCGCAATTGGAAGAATATAATCACGAGCTCATTTACAAACCAGCCAGCACAACCATCGTCGCTGACTTGCTGTAAAGGCCACCGATTCCTAAAGTGAATTCAGTAACCGTTCGCAGCAGCGACAGCTCTTCTGAAAACTTAATACCTTCAGTGGAAGTGCCCATTAATGTCTTCAAAAACCAGATTTTTTTATTAGAAGATTCCAAAAAATTCAGTCAATTTATCCGTTACATTTTGCAAGTTACAAAATTCGTTTCACACAAATAATAGTAGAGGATGTTACTAATAACGAGGTTGGAGACAGAATTGCAATTGATTAGCACAACCGTGCCCATAGAAACGAAAAAGAAAACAAGATACAGATTATGGAAAAATATTATTTCCCCTCTATATCGAAAAAAATTAAAAAAAATTACTAAATTATGCAAAGCTTGTAAAGAAAATAAGTATGACCGGAATCCAAATAATTCAAAATTAGGTCCTACACCCCTACCAGAATATCCAGGTCATACGGTCCATATAGACATTTTCTCAACAGACAAGCATAAAGTACTGACCCCAATAGATAAATTCTCCGAATTAGCTGTTGTAAGGAAAATAGACGGGAAAAGTATAGAAAGTATAAAAAAACCATTAAGATAAATAATATTTTATTTCGGAGTCCCGATGGCCATAGGATTTGACAATGAAATGGCATTTAACTCGCAACCTATAAAATTTATGTTGGAAAATGAATTTAATATTAAAATGTTCACTGCACCACCCTATAAAAGCGAGATAAACAGACAAATAGAACGATTCCACTCAACAATATCAGAAATTATGAGATGCCTAAAACAGGAACACCCTGATAAAAACTTTGAGGAATTAATGGTATGGTCCGTAAATGAATACAATCATTCTGTTCATTCTGTCACAACTAAAAAACCTGTCGACATATTTTTCAGCAGACCTACCTCAAATTCTGACAATAGAGAGAAACTAAAAAAAAATTTTAGGGAAATTAATAGCAAAACAAGAAAAGGGCTTGCAATACCGCAACAAACAACAACAGGAAACTATCGACTATAAAGTAGGAGAAAAAATTTTCGCGAAGCAAAATAAAAGATTAGGAAGCAAACTTTCAAAAAGATACAAAGAAGAAGTAGTCAAAGAAAACAGGCATTCCACGGCAAAAACAGAATCTGGCAAAAGTGTCCACAAAGACCGCATAAAAACCTAATTAAATCAAATCTCTTTTTTAGATATCCAACCTTACCCTCCTAATCCTTTGCTACGATTCGGTCGAAATACTCGATTACTCGCGATCCGAAATCGTTACCATCGAGCTTAATGTCAGGAACATAAAAATAATTAGCTCCTTGAATTTACTAGTCAAATCTAGTATGTTAACTCATCTTGGGATTTTAGCCCTGGCTATAATCATATTGGCAGTCCTTAAGTTTAGGACAGGCAAGCCAACAAAAATTACTATTCAAAACTCCGAGGACACTCATATGCCGACAAGCAAAGTAGTAATGCATAAATACACGCGCATCCGCTCTCCCAATAATAATACAGGTGAGCGTAACACGCGCAAGCCTAATTTCGATGACCAAGCAATTGTACAGCTTAGCATAACTAGTCATAATTGTCGAGCTTAGCATAACTAGCGGTAGCAATAGAACTAAGTTTTCTGTGTATTACTTCCACTTTGCCAGCCCCTTGACGACCGGGCGCATTCAGTCCGAATGACTGGTAGTGCAACCAACACCTTCAATTGGCTGTAAATTTAAACTCATTTCTTTTCATGCGTGGCTTTGAGGTTAGCCCATGCTAGGTCAAAGCCTTAATTTGTTAGTGCAGTTTTTGTAGATCGGCCTGCTTTATATGCTTGCTGGCAAACGTGTAGTGCGTTATTCAGTAGAACATTAGTTCTTACGTGATTGTCTACAACTTCCTCTAGTGATTTTAAAACGGGAGCAGTTGGCCTAAAGAATTTCGAATGAATAGGGTTCTTCTTTCCGAACACTTTCGCAAATCTCCATGCAATGTTGCTTCCAAAAATTTCAGCAACAAGGAAGGTGTCATCTCCTGTTCTGATGACCATCGCAGCACATGTTTAAAGGACTATGATTTAAGGGCATGCATCTGGAACGTCGAGCCCCTTGATTGGGAAGGTGCCTTTGTCCGGCTGGTGGATGAGCTCGTAAGTGCAGTGGCTGACAACACCATCATCCAAAAGATGTAATGGACGCGGCAAGGAATGAAGAGGATCGGACCTTGCGACGTCTACTACTGCTGCGATGTAAAGGAGAGCAAATTAAGGGCGGTGCGAATTGACGAAAATGTTCCAGCCCTAAAAGTATTCAATGCGGTATCAGCTGGTGGTGGTAGATGTCAGCTCATCAACTTAAAATCTTTAAACTCTAGTAGAACTATACTCTCGCTCACCTTTGTCTTTGATATTATACGTGGCTCGATTGATCGTCCATTCTTGCTGAACGCATTCACTTTAATATCCCTTTAAGAAGAGCTATAACTCTGTATGTCGCCAATTCTCCTATTTTAAGAACCTTAAATGAATATAATAAAATCTTGAACTCCACTGCACTTGATTTAGATTTACCAAAAGCTAAATTTAAGGTATTATTAAATGAAATGGTTAAGTAATTACAACTGTCTTAGCTTACTCACAATAATCTGTAAGAAACTTTCTAGATTATTATTTTATAATAAACAAATAAATAAAATACACTGGCGATTCAAAGACAACCTGAGGCCAAATGCAGGCCATTCGAGGCTGGCAGGAAATATCCGGAATATGATTGAACTAGAACTTTAATAGTAAGCTTTAATAGTATACTCGTTGACGCTTATGAGAATAGTTGTCCAAAAAGTAAAGTAAGATCCTCCCGGGATGTACCCTGGTGGAACCAAGACCTTAGCTTTCTTACATAATGGAAATAATGGAGTTTAAATGGATTTGAAAAAATTTGGAATCAAAGACCACACCCAGATCGCATATTTCACCAACTGTGCTTCGCTGAGAACCATTAATATAAAAATAAGGGATAAAGGGATTTAAATGTAGTTGGTTTTATCTACACTAGAAAGCAACGTTATCAAGATCCGACTGGATCTTAACCGAATCTGAATTGCTAGATATGGTAGTGAATACTTTCAAATCATTAGCATATAATATAAATTGAGAGTGGTTAAAATAGTTGGATATATCATTAATGAAGAAAGTGAAGAGTAGGGGACCTAAAATACTCCCCTGGGGTATACCAGAGGACGAGGACGCAAGGAAAGGACAAGGGAGAAAAACTGAGTTAAACCCCAGATTTGCTAATTTGGAGACCAAAATTGAGTGGCTTTAGAAAAATCGGTATAAACTGCATCAACTTAGGTTCCATTATTAAAAGCGGACTGACAAAATTCGGAGAACACTGCGAGATTTGTTACAGTAGACCTAACAGCAATGAAGCCACGTTGTTCAGTCGAAATCAAATGTTTAGTCGTAAAATATAACTTCTGTTTCACAATGAACTCAAACAATTTTGAAACTGTCGACAGTTTAGAGATCGGTCGATAATTTGAAACGTTATTCTTATTGCCACTCTTGAAGATAGGTGAGATAGAGGAAACTTTCCAATCATTAATAAAAACACCACACTTAAGAGACTTATTAAAAATTAATAAGATAGGATACGCAAATGCAGAATAGTTATTTAAAAGATAAGAGGAAAACCCGTCAACATCAGTTTGGCAAGAGGATTTGATTTTTGAAATCCCATCTAACACATCATCGAGCGTAAAGGGAAGAGCACCAAAATTAATTGGGGAAACGGTACTATCATTTGGGAACAAATTATTAACTAAAATCGAATCTGGTTCAAAATTTGAGCTAAAGAAATCTGCGAAAAGATTAGCCACCTCCATAGAAGAGTTGGCATGGGATTCACTATAGAACACTCCCGAGGGAATACTTGAGCATGATTTCAAAGAGCTTACATAGCGCCGAAAAGCCTTAGGATTGGATTTGATGTCAGATTCAAATTTACGCACATAATTTGTATACAGAGTTTTACTGAGTACCTTAAACTCGCTCGAGTAACGCAGATATTCATCCCTATGAATTTCGGAACGGTTTTGAAAGCATAGAAACAATCCGCAACTTCCTTACCAGAAAATACCGAATCCCAATCAATCACAGATATCAAAATTACATATTTTAAAACAAAAATTTGTTGATTGGCTGTTGGGAGAAATTGGTTTAAAATCATAAAATTCCAGCTGCAAAACAAGCGGGACATGGCGTAAGCTTTGGTCCGACAAGGGATCAAGCCATTCATGCAGAGAAAATTTCATATTATCGCTTATAAAAATAAGATCTAAGATTTTACAGAGTTTGTTTAAGAAGTGATTAATCTGCATAAAATTAAGGCTACAAAAATGATCAATTAAATACGATTTAAAGACACTATTGATATTCCTTTTAATCAAGGCTACACTTGCATGCAACTGAGTCCAGCAATATTACTTAAGTTAAAATCGCCAAGAATGCAAAAGTTGTCATTTGGTCGCTCAGATAACAAATTAATAATATTATCGACGTGTGTTTGGTAAAGACTATCCCCACTAGAAGGATAGTGATCACCATCATGTCGCAGCAAACAGCGTGCGCTTTGTGACACAAGGAAAGCTCGACGTCCATAAGCTGGAATTACTACAGATAGCCGACCGCTTCGCCACTCGCCTTGCACCCCAGCTCGCTGAGAGTAATTGTTCAACAAACTGATATCTACGCGCAATGGGACCACATTTCTCACTCATTGCGTACCCCCGCTGAAAAGGTCAATGGTTCTCAGCGAGCTCGAACGAAAAGGACTGGTGCGATGAGGAGTGTCGCGCCGCCATGGAACAGTAAGACGCTGCCTACAGAGCCACGCTGCGATCAGAGAGATACCTGGAGTTGAAGAAGGAGGCTATTCACATCTTCTGAGGAAAGAAAAAAGAGGCCGAGGTGTGCGATTGCGAGGATCCTGAAGCCCACCGTGACCGAACTGATTGGACCTTATCAGTGTGGCTTTAAACCTGGCAAGTCTACCATAGACAAAGTATTTACGACACATCAAATCTTGGAAAAGAGACGATAAAAAAGAATAGAAACACACCATCTTTTTGTCGACTTCAAATTCGCTTTCGATAGCTCGAGAAGAAGCTGCCTATTTGGCGCAATGTCTTAATTTAGTATCCCAACAAAACTAATACAGCCGTAAAATGACTATGAGCCAAACGAAGTTACAAACAGGGTGACGCACTATCAATCACAATATGTTGGAAAAGATAATTATCTCTTCAATCTGATGTCAACGAATCTGTGCTATTAATTGATGAGCATGCAAATAATCTTCATAATATTTTGCCAACTCTCGTTAATGAAATTATTGCTCTTAGAGCAGACAATGCGAGTGTTCTATCAGTGTTGAGTGCAGTGCGGGAAGACAACAAACAATTGTTAAAAAATTATTCGGCAATTCATGCCGAGTTGTGCTCTCTACGCTCTACTCTTATAGACAAAGACAATGCTTTTTCTATGCTAACTTTAGAGATAAAAAATTTGCGCTGTATTGTTAGTGCTAATACTCTTCAGCCGCAATTATGCTCATCGAATTCACATGTGCCTTTATGCACTACGTCACCCTCAAATGCATTTACTTCGGTTGATGCTAACTCAACTATAGTTGTGCCATACCTACATGTGCTACGCCAGCATCGACTTTTGCTACTCCGCTTATCGTCAATTCGACCGTGTCTCCCACACATTCGAGTGCCTGTGACGTCACTGCTGCGATGACTGAAGCTTTGTCTGATGCTACTGGTGTAGTTGTGACAAAATCTGCCGCCTTTAATAAACGGACAGCTACAAGGAAATCATTTGCTAGTGTTGCTGCGAATCAGCATAGCCTACAGCCAGCAACTAACATTGTGCAAAATGTCTCTGACTCAGTGTCTACAACTTCGCCAATTCCCTGCAATGTATATCAATGGAAAACTGTTTCTAAGTCTAGCCGTAATAAGCTAAAAACCTCTGTACTTATTGGCACTAACAACAGTAATGAACTTAAAGTGATATCAAATTTGAAATGGCTACATATAGGATCATTCTCTCCAGATATTTCTGCTACTGATATACTAGCATTAAGCATGCTGCGATTGACGGTAAATACTTGGCCTGCTATCCCTTGGTTAAAAAAGATACTCAACTGTTAATGTTAAGGAAAATCAACTTTAAGTTGGGCGTATCAGAAAGTTTTTACAACAAGGTTCTGAATACAGACATGTGGCCCACGGATGTTAAGATTCGCCCTTTTCGTTTTTTATTAAAAGACAAAGTGCCTCAATCAGTTCCGTAAGTTCTCAACTCACGCCGGAGTCTTTTACAAATAAACTTGTGGAATTCTTTATTTCTAAGCCTATTAGTGAATTAAGAATGACTTATACACTTTATTATCAAAATGTAAGTGGTATGCGTGCCAAGTCTTCTCATTTTTATCGTAGCGTTATTTCACATGAATATGATATATTAGCTTTAACGGAAACTTGGCTTAACGAAAATTTTTCTTCCAAGGAATTTTTCGATAGTTATTATCATGTTTTTCGTAATGATCGTTTCCCGAACGCAACAGGTCTTGAGAGAGGTGGTGGGGTCCTACTTGCGGTTAGAGCCGATTTATGTAGCAAACTCTTTACTCTTAAGTAGTGTGATGGCGAGGTAGAACAAATATGTGTTAGCGTAAAGTTTTCTGGTAACAAAACAATAATTTTTCTATTATCTTATATTGCACCAAGTAGCGGTCTTGATTTTTATCAGAGGCATATGGATAACTTGACTTGTATAATTAGTAATGCTAAACCATCTGATGAGATAATATATTTAGGCGATTTTAATTTAAGTAACATATCTTGGTTAAACGATTGTAATAATACCTTACCAACCAATCTCAAGACCGATATCGATATGCTATTTGTAAGCACTTTATTCTCTTATGGTCTGAAGCAATGTAACATTTATCCCAATGGTAACGGTAGATGCCTTGATTTAATTTTTGGATCCACTGATCTTAAACTAACATGCTTGGAGTGCCTATCTCCTATTTTAGAAAATAGGTTTCACCACAATGCTTTGGTTGCTCATTTCGAGTATTATAACTTCGATCAAAAAATAGTTGAACCTACGGTCGTGTATAATTATTTTAAGGCTGACAGCGTAGCGATTAATGACTTCTTGCTAGCTACCGACTGGACTTTCTTGAACTCTTCTCACGGACCATATACTTCTTATGCTATTTTGCGTCAACGACTCTTAACAGCTATTTCGAGTTTCATACCTCTAAAACGGAAAGTTTCGAACAATAACCCACCCTGGTTTAATTCGAGACTGAGTAATCTAAAAAATATCAAGAACAAAGCTTTTAAAAGACATAGAAAGAGTAATGAAGAAATTGATCGGCTTAACTATTTTAGACATAAAAAGGACTTTGATTATCTTAATAAGTTTTTATTTAAGCAATATATGCTTAAATTGGAATCAAAACTAAAATTGAACCCATCTAGTTTCTGGTCCGCTATAAATTCTAAGAGACAGGCTAACGGTTTCCCAACGAGCATGGAGTATGATGGTGAAGTGTCCAATAATACGCAGGATGCTTGTAACCTGCTTGCTAAATTATTTCAGAAGGTCTACGCAAAGTATACCACTTCACCGATTCCGGTATTTCACCCTACGCCTTTACCACCAACTTCTTCCTTCGATATTATCTATATTATTTCAAAGCTAACAAGCAGTGCAAAGTCTGATAAGGAGGGATTTTGTCCGTTATTTTTCAAAATATGCTCCAATACCGTCGCAGAGCCCTTGACTCTGAACTGTGGAACTTTCTTAGATTCTTGGAAATTGTGTACAATAAATCCGATATTTAAATCTGGTGTCCGCAATAATATTTGCAACTACAGCCCTATAGTTAAACAGAGCACAATGGCAAAGCTATTCGATCACATTCTGCAACGTAAATTGTTCGATTACGTTAGCAACGCAATTGTTGAATGCCAGCATGGATTTTTTTCTGGGAGGTCTACTTCCACCCATTTAGCGTTAGTCACTAATCTAATTGTTAATGCTTTCGAGACTCGTTCACAACTCGACGTCATTTACACAGACTTTTCAAAAGCGTTCGATAAAATTGATCATTCAATACTGTTACGGAAGTTAGAAATGTACGGAATCAGTGGAAAACTGTTGGCACTTTTCTCCAGTTTTCTATCAGACAGAAAACTATGTGTGTCATTTGGTGCCGCTAAATCATCTTTGCTTATCGATGCTTGGTCAGGAATTCCACAAGGGACTCACTCTGGGCCTTTATTGTTCCTTATCTTTATTAATGACTTGCCTCAACAATTCAAATTCGCTGAATGCTTAATGTTTGCAGATGATGTTAAACTGTTTTTAAGAGTCCGTGATATCTGTGATTGCATCAACATGCAATCGGACCTGGATAGGTTTGCCGAGTGGTGTACTGACAATAACTTATTTTTAAGTACTACTAGTGTTGTGATATACAGACGTGCTTTTATTTCGCTCTGCTGTTTTTGGTTGTTTTTTCAATTATGGACGATTTTTGTGGCAAATGGCTTAAGTCCTTTTCAAGGAATGACATTTTTGTGGTCCCATGTAATGGGCTTTGCAAAAAACGTTTTCATCGCGCTTGTTGTGAGGGCACCATATCTGAATATGATGTGAAGTTGCTTAAATCGAATCGGCATTTTTGTTATTTGTGCAATGAGTGCGTTAACATGCTCGAAAAACTATGTAAAGCCTTTGATTCAGTGCTTGTGTCGCAAAAAGTTGGTATTGAATCCGCAATGACTTCATTTGATATCAATTATAAGGATTTATCAAAGCAAATTGATGACTTGAAAAAACAAATTGACGCTAATAATAAGTCTAAAATTGATTTGGATCAAGTCAAAGCAAGGAATTGTGAAGTGTTAGCTGCTGATGTGAATGCTGTTAAAAGTGCTATTGTTGCCAATGCATCTTCTGTTATGAACAACAGTAACGGTCGTCCGCCTATTGCTGTCGACGTTGCTGCCGCTGTTCCTGTCCCTCCGCTGTCATGAGCTCAGTGTGTTTCTGTGTTAAGTGATAACGGCTTATCTCCCACAGTTTCGGCTGCACCCTCACTCCAACGAAAATTGTCTGCTGTTAATGTTAATTCTGATGCTAATGTTAATCCAGCGATCCAACCGGCTGCTGTTGTGCCTAGCTCGGCTCTGTTGTCTAAGTCGCCTTTTTCTCGTTCTGCAAACTCCGCTAATGCTGCTGTTGCCATTAGTGTGAGTGCATTATCAACGTCTTCTCAGACTTCCACGTATGCGGCTACGAATGCTGTTACTCAGCCGTCTGTGGTTGGTGTTGATTCGAATGCTTGGACTACTGTGCGTCAAAAGAAGGTGCACAATCGTAAAAATCGTAGAAATCTCGTTGTTGGAAGTAATGACAATGTGGAATTGGATGTCGTCATTTGAAATAAATGGGTACACGTTTCGTCTTTTAAGCCGTCCGTGACAGCAGCGAGTGTAATCGCATATGTCTCGAAAAATTCTGGCATTGATAGCAAACACCTTGCTTGCTACAAACTTGTCAAAAAAGAGGAATCCCTTGGCAACATTCGCAGTGTAAATTTTAAATTTGGTGTTTCGCCTGCGTTTTATGAAAAGATATTGAGTCCTGATGTGTGGCCTTCTGGAATTAAAGTTCGGCCTTTTCTCTCTTTTCAAAAGGTACAAAATACGGAACCGCATAAATAGTTCAGAGACAATTTCTAAAGACTGTAACTCCATTAAGATATATTTTCATAACACCTCTGGTATACGAACAAAGTCTGAGAATGTGCGCTTATTGAGTTCGCACTTAGAGTACGACGTATTTGTAATTATTGAGACTTGGCTTAACGAGAATTTTTATGATGCCGAGTTTTTCAATCTTAACCACTACGATGTTTTCCGTAAGGATCGAGATGCTGCTAAAACTGGTTGCAGTAGGGGTAGAGGTGTTCTCATCGCTTCCCGCTGTGAACTCCACGCGTCGTTAATTACATTAAGGTTCACGGACTCCTTGATTGATCAGCTTTGTATGCGTTTGCATGGTAAATCCGGATTGCTGTACCTCTGTGTGTCCTATATTCCACCGGCTAGTTGTGAATATATCTATAAGTCGCAGGTTGACAATATTATTGCCCTCCAATCGGTAATTGGTGAACACCAGCTATGCGTTCTTGGGGACTTCAACCTTTGCAATATTTCATGGTCGTATATTTGTAATAACTTGTATTTAACTCCATCTAATGTAAGTAATACCTTAGAATCGTATTTAATTGATAATTTTTTAAATATTGATTTAGCTCAAATTAATCGATTCTTTAATGAACTTAACCGCATCTTAGACCTAATTTTTGTTAGCGATAATATTAAATTTAATTTAAATTTGGCCTGTACTGCAATCTCACCGCCGAATATGCATCACTCCCCTTTAGTACTGGAGATTGAGCTTTTCGAATATTTTCCTGTTTCTATAGAAATTCAAAGGGTTTCTTTTAATTATGGGGCTTGCGATTTTGATTTTCTGGACCATGCTTTCTCCACTATTGATTGGAGTGCTGCATTTAGTTCCGGTGATGCTGCTTTTTGCTTTGATGTTTTTAAGAATATTATCTATGATATAAGTTATAAGTATATTCCGGTTTTTACCAATCATACATATAAGCTGCCTTGGCACACAAGGGAGTTGAAGCGTCTTAAGAATCTGAGGAACAAGTTCCTTAAAAAGTATAAAACAACTAATGATGTCAGACACTTTGTTTCTTACTCTAATTTTCGAGATCAATTTATTAATCTCAATAAAGAATGTTATAAAGGGTACATTGCTAACTTTGAAAGTAACATCAAAAGTAACCCCAAGTGTTTTTGGCGCTACATCAAGTCCATGAAGCGTACCTCCAGCGTTCCTACTTCTGTTTTTTATGATGATGCTACTGCTGCCACATTAAAGGATGCAGCTAATCTTTTCGCCGATTTCTTTGCTTCAAACTTTGTCTCGGATGACGAGGTTTTAGATCCGGATTGCGATGCTCCTTCTCCGGAGAATTCAAGCGTAGAATGTCTTTCCTATGATGTAGGATCTTTGATTCTTACAGATGAAGACATCATTGTAGGTATTAAAAATTATTCTTCTCAAACAGATGCTGATGGCAGTTCTGTTATTCTGGTAAAGAATTGCGTCTCTTTAGTTGAACCTTTGAAACTTATTTTCAATAAATCTCTTTCTTCAGGTATCTTCCTTGATGCTTGGAAGCTCACGTCTATCTCACCGGTATTCAAAAGTGGAAATAAGAGCGATGTTCGTAATTACCGACCTATTACTAAGTTAACTACGATTTCCAAACTTTTTGAATGTATTATCAAATACAGGCTTTTTTATAATTTTACGCATGTAATTTGTCCCAATCAACATGGTTTTATCACAGGTAGATCTACGGTAACTAATCTCGCGGTTTTTACAGATGATTGCCTTAAAGGTTTCCAAAGCGGGTACCAAGTGGATACAATATACACAGACTTTGCTAAGGCTTTTGATAGAGTCTCGCACAAAATCTTAGTAAGAAAATTTTCTAAGTTAGGGTTCCATTCGACTTTCCTTCAGTGGATAATGTCCTATCTTTCGCACAGATCTAGTTCTGTTGTCTTGGATGGTGTTTCATCGAAATCCTTCCTGCTCACGTCTGGTGTTCCGCAAGGCAGTATATTGGGTCCATTGTTCTTCTTATTGTTCATAAATTACATTGGGGCCTGTTTTACTACAGCTAAGTATCTTTTGTATGCTGACGATTTAAAAATCTATTCCGTTATAAGATCGATTAATGACTCGCTTCTACTTGAAGCTGATCTCGATAGATTGTCTCTGTGGTGTGATAAGAATTGTCTGTTTCTAAACATGAAGAAATGTTACGATATTACTTTTGCTAAACAAATTATACCGCTTTTGACATCGTATCGTATTTCCGATACTCGTCTGGAGACTCTCAATGAAGTTAAAGACCTTGGAGTTTTCTTCGAGTCGAAATTTACCTTTGCTACGCATATTAATTACGTTGTAGCTAATTCATTTTCGATGCTTGCTTTTGTGCGACGCAATAGCTCTGCGTTTACTAACCCCTACACTCGTAAAATCTTGTACTCTGCATTTGTTCGGTCAAGATTAGAGTACGCGGCATTTATCTGGAGACCTTATTACCAGATTCACATTAATAGGCTTGAATTAGTTCAGCGGGCGTTCGTTCGCTACGCCCTGAGTTCACTAAACTTCTCAGGGTCTCTCCCCTCTTATGTTTCGCGGTGCCAATTAATTAACTTAATGTCGTTGCATAACCGAAGAATATTCTTGTCAATCTCTTTCATTTTTGATGTTATTTCTGGGAACCTGGATTGCCCTATGCTACTTAGCAGGTTATATTTTAATGTTCCTAGCAGAACCTTGCGCCATGTTGAGCGGTTTAAAATTGGTATGAGTAAAACTCTTTACAGCAAAAATGCCCCTTTGAATAGAACTTTGCAAGAAATCAACATTATCTCCAGTTTTCTGGACCTTGATCTCTCTTTGCCGAAATGTATTTTACGTAATCGACTTAAGTCCTATTTATGTAATACTAGTATTTTTTTGTAATTAAATAATGAAATAAATGTATAATTATGTAGGATATTGTTCTGTACCATAGACATGAATATATTAATAATATTATTTACTAATATGTGTAGTCTGTAAGAATTTTTGTTCATAGACTTCAGAAATATTGAAATAAAAAAATAAATAAATAAATACGAATAAATGTTGCATTGTTTCTTATTCGAAAAAGATAAATACCACTCTTTTCAACTATCGACTAAATGGTTGCCCTCTAAACCGTTCTTATGAGATTAAAGATTTGGGTGTCATCTTTGACTCCAAACTCTCTTTCTCTAGTCATATTGACTTTATTGTTTCAAGATCTTTTGCAATGATTGGCTTTTTTAGATGTAACTCCAGATACTTTAAGGATCCAATGACGTTGAAATCACTTTATATTTCTTTGGTAAGAAGTTGTCTTGAGTATTGCTCATTAATATGGAATCCATTCTACGAAGTGCATTCATATAAAATTGAAAGAGTTCAAAAAATATTCACCAAAATAGCTTTGCGTAAACTTGGTTGGCCCGATGGCATACCATCCTATACCAGCAGGCGTAAATTACTTGGTCTCCAGGCTTTGTATGAGAGAAGAACTTGTTCCTCGCTGCTATTTGCCTATAATATAATTAACTCTAATATTAAATGCCGTGAACTGTCTAATTTATTCACTTCCTATATTCCCCCGCGTGATCTTCGGCATAATAGATTATTTATCGAAGTAACTCATAAAACAAATTATTCAATGAACGAACCAATCTTTAAAACTATACATCTAGCAAATCGATATAGTAGCGTTCTTAATTTTAATAATAGTTTATATAAATTTAAGCTTGAACTGTTTTCTATTTTTAACTAGTCTGTAAAAAAGCTTGTACTTTTTAGACTGAATGAATAAATAAAGATATGTATATGTGTGAAATGTTGAAGCTTGGTGGCTAGGGCAAACGTCCGATCGGAATCTCAGAAGAAAGTGAGTCTCCGTTTTCTAGAGGTTTTTATTATTTCACCGTTTGATCGATTGTTCGAAAAAAGGGATATTTTATTTAAGGCAGGCTTGTCATCATTATTTAAATGGCGAGTGTTAAATAGACAGCAACCAAGATTCATTATTAATAAAATACTTTCAATAGTCTTAAGGCAATATTGGCTGCGCTTCTGATCTCCCATGATGTACCTAAATGCTAGAATGGAAGTTAAGTACAAGTATAAACAAACGTGGGTTTTAAAATAGTATCTGCACTAGTTTATTGTTCGAATTCAATGTTTTTTTAATTATGTGAAAGGGAAAAAAAACGAAATGTAATAATTAAAACTAGCCATCACTGGATAGCGCCCAACGGAATGTCGTATTCTGCGCCAGCAGCGCGATTGCGGCGTCAACGCTGACGATCGACGATATCTTGCGAAAGTTGTAAAAAGATACGGCGTGTGTTGTTAGCGGTGCGGATTGCCCATGTTACCCTCGCATCTCGCTGAAACACCCGCTCTGTTGTTGCATCATTGTTCCTTCGAGCTTCAGTTCTCGTGCGAGATTTTCCGCTATCAAGGACGTTGTGAAGGTGCTCTCCTGTCTCTATACGGATACAGCTGGTTGTATTCTACCTCTTGACCATGCTGCAGTAGACCAGACCGAAATCCGCTTCTTCTCGGGGTTCGGAAAGGTCTGGATTCCACTCTCCCTTGTCGGGATAAGAGGCGGTCGGAATTGTCGGGGTTCCGACCCGTTCGCTATGTTCGGATAGACAGACCTTCACTCCATTCCGGCCAGGTATTCTGGACGGAAAGCGTCTTTTTCGATGGCGTGTTTTGTTTCCAATATTGTATATATGAAGCAACGTATGGTGTCGTTTGTTCGATGTGTCGTCATCAAACAATTTGAGCAACAGCGTTGTACCAATGCCTCTCTTAATTGTTCTTCTAGAGTTTTTGTTGTGAACGAAGAACCCTTGTCACCAACTTTGCAGGACAATCAGAAACCTGAATCATTTGCCTCAGTCCGTTTTCGCGTTGCCCTAAAGCGAGTAATTTTATGAAATGTGATTATTTCGCTATTTTGGTAAGCAGTCATCCGAAATTGATTTTTAGATGGCGAGGAATAAAAATGCATGCAGAATAATAATAATGGGCCCGTTTTAATGTAACCTAGTTGCAAAAAAACCCTCCAACTCGGATAAAATTTCCTTTTAGTTACTTCACAACACTGGCAAAATCTGTCATTAAACATATGATTTGTTTAGTGAAATTTTAAAGAAGCAAAACAAAATGAGTAATTCTGAGGATTCTGTGGTAAGTTATTAAATTTATTTAAAGACATCAAATAAATGTATTAAATAACCTTTTACTTTTGTAAATTATGTCTTGTACACGGGTGAGCATTGCGAATCACGTCGCAATAGAGAGATGTAAGAAGTACTAGAAGTATTGGAAACTATATATGCCAGCTCTTCTAAGGAGTCGGAGAGTGAAAACAAGGCACATGAGAAGTGATCCCATTTTGAAGGTACACTCGATGCAATGAGTGAGGCAGATTTCAAAATGCGCATGAGGCTAAGACGCCAAACGGTGGAATATCTACCAAGTAATAACAAAATGTGTGTAAAAGTAATGCATAAACTTAATGCTATTTTATTTTCAGTGAAGTATTCGAAGTCTTAACCTGCCACATCCGTGTATATGTACATTTGGTATGTAAGCAATACAGTGGCATTTAGGCAACTAGCAAATTTGTGCGATATCAACGATGTGAGTGATGAAAATACGTTTGCACCTGATGAATTATTTAGGACAACAAAATATTATTTAAAAATTTCACTGCATATACATATCTATTTATAACTTTAAATTCACTAATAAAAATATTTACAAGAATTCATTGCATTTCATTCAACTTAAAATCTATAAACCAAAAACAAATTCACAAGGAGTATGACATAAAATTCAATTCCGATCATTTCTTATTCTTATTACAAGTAAAATAAAAACTAAAAGCAAGTGTAAAAAAAAATCCAGTTTCAGTGAAAATCTTTTAGTGGATTTTTTGCAATGTTTTTGATATAAATTCTTCGTGTTCGTTTTTGTAAAACCCTTGTACATGCGGAAGAGCATCAACTGAGTAACTCTCAGTTCTTGTTGTACTGAGATAGGTTCGAAATCAATTTTTGGAATCAGTACAAATGTGCTTATTGGTAGAACAAGGGTTAAGAGTTTCTGTACGACAATGGACCCGTTTTAATGTAACCTAGTTGCAAAAAACACTAGGTAGGAAAATAGCGTGTAAAACAACAACACTAACTCGGAAAAATATGCGAGTTGAGCCAACTCGGTTATATGATATCCGACCTGAGATGTAGTGTTGTGAAGCAAAAAAAACGCTCTATTGTGAATTGGCTCTGGGAAAATACTTGGGAAATTTCAATGAACTGTCAAATCTTATTTGTTTTATGGATACATAAACAAAACAAATAATAATGGAACAAGGGTAAGTAAAGTTGCTTTTCGTATATTTCACATAAAATTATGAATTAAAATATGTTTGTTATTTCAGAATGCTAGAAAAAAGGCGGAAGAGATGATCCCGTGAGAAGACAATTGAGTATTTGAGATGCTACCTCGCCCGGAAAGCGGAGTTGGAACACTCAAAAAGAAAGAGGCTGGCCTACGCGAACGTGTTGTAAGACATAGTGTCAATGGCGATCACGGTAGGTTCAAGAAATAAGTATATGTTTGAACAAGTTATATTTATTAATCCACTTCCAGGATTTTGAAAGAACACCGCTGTGCTTGGACAACAACAGCAGAACTGGCGCCAGCCCGTGCTTTGCCCTCTATATGAAGGGGTTCATGTGGGTTACAGACCGTTTGAAACACTTTCGGTAAATGTGCTGTCTGACAAAAATAGCTAACAGAAATTACTCTGTCTAGCAACAGCTTTTTAAAACGTAACAGTGAGTTTCAGTGAAAACCTTGTAGTGAATTTTTTGCAATGTTTTTGATGTAAATCCTTTGTGTTCGTTTTTATAAAACCCGTGTACATGCGGAAGAGCATCAACTTAACAATTTTTCAAAAAACATCGGTACCATCTTGTTGTACAATATACAAGGGTTTTATAAAAGCGAGCACGAAGAATTTACATCAAAAACATTGCAAAAAATCCACTGAAATGTTTTTACTGAAACTGGATTTTTTTTTTAAATTTGCTTTTGGTTTGTTATTTTATTTGTAATTAGAATAAGAAGTGATCTGAATTGAATTTTATATGTGATACTCCTTGATAATTTGTTTTAGTTTTATAGATTTTAAGTTAAATGAAATGCAATGAATTCTTGTAAATATTTTTATTAGTGAATTTAAAGATATAAATATATATGTATATGCAGTGAGATTTTTAAATAATATTTTGTTGTCTCAAATAATTAAAAAGGGGTTGCCTTCTGTCAAGGGCTGCGTCTTGGTTTCATTCTTCAAAACCTTCATCAAGTGCAAACGTATTTTCATCACTCACATCGTTGATATCGCACAAATTTGCTAGTTGCCTAAATGCCACTGTATTGCTTACATACCAAATGTACATATACACGGATTTTTTGTGGTAATATACGCGTTCTACCACCACCAGATGTGGCAGGTACACAGTTAAGACTCCGAATACTTCACTGAAAATAAAATAGCATTAAGTTTATGAATTTCTTTTACACACATATTGTTATTACTTGTTAGATATTCCACCGTTTGGCGTCTTAGCCTCATGTGGATTTTGAAATCTGCCTCACTCATTGCATCGAGTGTACCTTCAAAATTGGAACACTTCTCATGTGCCTTGTTTTTCACTCTACGAGTCTTTAGAAGAGTTGGAGCTTGCATACATCGTTTCCAATACTTCTAGTACCCGTGTACAAAGACGCCATCTACAAAAGTAGAAGGTTATTTAATGCATTTATTTAATGTTTTTAAATAAATTTAATAACTTACCACAGAATCCTCAGAATTGCTCATTTTGTTTTGCTTCTTTAAAATTTCACTCAACAAATCATATGTTTAATGACAGATTTTGCTGGTGTTGTGGAGTAACTAAAAGGAAATTTTATCCGAGTTGGAGTGTTTTTTTGCAACTAGGTTACATTAAATCGGGCCCAATAACACCTATCAACCAAAAGAAGAAATGTATTGAGGCAATTCGCCATAATGACAATAATAGAAAAAAATTTCCTTAATTTTTCGGACGCTTTTTCCAACAGTAAAACATTTAAACTATACCAATTTGATTATGTTTGAGACCAAATGTAAAATGTATGTGTGCGAATGTGCGGTTTCTGGTTGTTTACGTAAAAATAAAAGCCGTTTAAAATTGTAACGTAGCATTCCGCTACGATATAATGTTCATGACAGTTGTTGCTATGTAATGTTCGGGGCACTTGTTGCGATACCATGGCCCCCAACTCTAAGCAACACCTCGTACCGACATACAAGCACTGTAGCGCATATACACATTTGGCTCCAGTGCATATATGTACATATTTCACTCGCTAACAAGGATTCACAAAATACGCACCATGAATTCTCACTCAATGTAGGATCAATTAAACTAAAAGTATCGCAGATGGTTGCAGTGAATGCCTTTTAAGCATATTCGAGCCCTTCGATTGGTCAGGTGAGGGCAGCAGATTCCGTCCATTCCTGACTACTTCATTCTGTAGTAACGATCGGTGCCGCTAATATCAACGATATTTCCAGACTCTCTGCTCTCTCTGCATCTATGCCCAGAAGATCTTCCTTCCGTTCGAAACGCTGCTGATCTATGAGTGCACCAAGCCGTTTTGGTGTGTGTTGGCCCTTAATATATCGAAGTATAGCGTTTGTGTTTAAGTAGTGGAGGAAGTGGGGCCTTCACTCTACCTTGGCTAGACTGAGTGTTTCTTTAGCCTTTGACAAAATCCACCTCACAAAATATACCAAATTGGTTTTGTTTGATACAAAAGCTGAAATTATATGTGTGAGAATGTACTTTTCTTGTTAGCAAACTTCAAACATATTCCGACTAACTGTCTGCACACCCTACAACTATCGTATCATGATGCACACTAACCCGGATGATGAAATATGACAGCCAATAATCATGGGCTACACAGTTTTAGTGATTTCATCATGAAACAATGGCACCTACTACAAATAACACTCATAAGACACCTGGTTTCCGCAACCTTCGGCGACTCAATCTTAGCCTCTTCGACTTTTTAGCGAACATTTTTGTTTCAATTGTATATCGGGTTGTATAACCCGATTCTTTGTTGCTCATTGTCCACGCAGGGAAGCCGACTGACGTAGGATGACAACAAGATATTTACATATGTACATACATAAATATTTTGAATGCAACTATTAATTTGTTTTATTGATATCTTGCAGGGAAACGAGATGCCCATGCTGTCCTGCAAAAATAGCCAACGCTGGAGTATAATTTGAATCAGCATAAGTTTATGGCGAATGTTATTGAAGCGCATTGAGTTGGCCTGGTATAATACGGGTTGTTCCGGTATCGTATACATATAATGTGACTACGGTGTCTATCGAAGCGGCGCGACATACCCTGCCAAGGAATTTGCTCCAGCAACCATAGCAGCATAAACTTATATTGCTACAAACGGTACTCCATCGTCGGGAAAAGTAGCCGCCGCCTTGGGCCCCGGTGGACTTTGTGTAACAGTAACCGCCGGCTGCAAGTGAAAGTAGCCACCGTCTTGGACAGCACTCAAAACTGTATAAACTGAGTTTAAACTTTAACCCTGTTTAAGTAATCTGACTTTAAACTAACACCGAAAAACTAGCCCTAGTGGTAGTATTATATCTAGGTCAATGTGCACATTAGCATGTTACTTTTTAATAAATGTTACACGCTATTTCATAAGAGTAGATATGAAAAACTAACAAAAGCAATTTTTTATGAATATGGTTACGTTAAATGTATGGATAATACGATGTCAACGGAATATTGACTACGATAAAAGCCTGTGAAAATTATGAAAAGCAGATAATTTTTCAAATTTGAGTAAAAATAATTTAAAGTACGTTCTAAAATAATGTTGAAGAGAAAATTATCTTTAAATATTAACATATAATGTTTTCATAAATAAATTTCACAACGTGATGCTTTACTTTTTTGAGAAAAAACTTAAGCTTATGCCTTGATATCTTTTTTTGTAAGTTCAAACCCTAAATCAAGTTTCCGTAACTTGCAAGCGTTAGGGAAATCCCGTATCTACGCCTTAGTCAGATGGTGGGCATGGAAAAGAATCTCGCACGGAAAGGAAACCTCAACGCCATCAATATCAAACGCTCACATGAACCAACCATTTCGCAATAAATCATATCGAATAACAAATATTTATCATTAGTCAGACCCGATAAAACGACTTCAAAGGTGCGCATTGTTTTCAACGCCTCAGGAAATACAAGCACCGAGCATTCCCATCAATATGACCAAGAGTTCCAGCGAACAAGACTCATGCATTCAAGATTTCATGTTGAAAACGGTTAAAATTCGGAGAAAACTGCGCTCTATTTCCGGCAATACGAACCCTTCTAAGGATTCAAGGTAGCCATACAATCTAAAATTATGTGAATAAACTATGTGAAGTTGTCAAGAAGTCAACAGCGCTGGATTCCCACTAGATAGCGGCGCACAACCTACAAATTCTGGAAAAAGTCCCAAAGTCAAACCTCTTTGATTCGGACATTCTAAAATTTTAGAACAGCAGTAGTACAAAAATACTGGGTTGAAGATGGAATGCTATCTCGGACGCTCTTTCTTAATCGGTTGCTCCCATAACCATCACAACGCCAGCCACGAAACAAACACCAGGAATACATATGTCGCTAATCGGTTGGCCCAGATAATAACCAATGCGACCAACGCCTCATGGCGGCATTTCATCAGCCGTGAATATTCTCGGGACTTGAGTACCCGAAGTTGTAATACCCGCGAATTGGCTTCCAACTCACTCTGTAGGAAAGGCTCCGACTGGCTTCTACGTCCTGAGGAAGCCTGGCCGTACGAAGGTCAATCTAGCTGTGAACGAACCAGCCGGCACCTTTGAACGGTTCTCATGCTTTCTCGATAAAGTAGTTCTCCTGAGGGTTAACGGACGATTAGCTTAATTTGGCCTCAGTTATAATGAGTAACATCCCGTTATTTTACCAGATAAGTCTCGATTCTGTGGTCTGTATCTAACTTTCCTCCACCAACTTCTTCTCATGTTTGAGATGGCCCGCCAAGAATTTCATATTCCCCGGCTGAAACCGCAGATTAAAACCTGTATTCACCGCTGCAAGATCTGTACGCTTCATAAACGAAAGGTCCGGCCTCAAATAATGTCCGTACTTCCACCAGAACGGTACGCTCTGACTGTCCCTTTCTCAATAGCGAGTGTAGACTTCTCAGGCCCCTTTTTAATAAAAGCATCACAGCTTAGAACGGTAACCTTTCTCAAATGTTATGTCGCAGTTTTTGTCTGCTTCTCGACCGTACATCTCGTACTGGGCTCTAATATAACAACTGAAGCATTTCGGGTAGGAACGGCAAGGTTCATCGGTTTAGAGGGTTGCCCCGAAAGATCATGTCTGACAACTGCACCACTTTCGTTGAATAAGCTATGGGCGGCCTTTGGGAATCAGCTGTCAGAAGCTTGAAATCCCATTTAAAAAAGACAGCTGGCAATCGTGAATTTAATTTTCGAAGAGTTCTCCACACTCTTAACCCGAATCAAGGCAGTTTTAAATTCCCGACCTTTATCTCCTCTTTCAAATGATCCTACTGATACTTTGGCTCTCACCTCAGGTCAAATAATTATAGATCCTCCACTCATGGTGGCTCCCAAACCCGACCCGTAAATATCTCCATGGCCAACCGCTGGGAAAAGCTGAAGGGTCTCCATCATCAGTTTAGCCGGAGATGGAAGGATGAGTATCTGAAGGAGCCCCACAAGCGCCAAAATACATCATTCGAAGAAGGAGCTAGCAGAAGATCAGATAGTGGTCATCAAGGATGAGCTGCTACCCCAAATGAATGGCGATTAGGACGCATCTTCATAGTTAATCGCGGATCAAATGGGCATGTTCGAGACGCAGATGTCCGCACACAATCAGCCGTCCTCATCCGCCCAATTGTGAAGTTGTGTGTTTTGCCGTTTTTGTAACTAATAAATCTCTTTTTTGTCATGATATAATAACTAGACCTTTCAACTCGTCGTCATACGAATATTAAACTCCCCCCTATTTACAGCTAACATGTCCGACGCCGAGGTTACCCGCTGCCCGATTTGCCATCGCCGGCACGCCTTGAGGTTTAAATGGGCTTCCAGACTATGAATTTAAGTCAACGTAACGATGTGGCACGCGCGCATGGCTACTGCCGCAACCGCCTGGCCCGATTTCAACCCATGTTCTGTTGTGAATCGCAGCATGGCTGCCAAAAGTGTGGTATACTATGCTGCGTGTAGACAAGCCGACTGCTACTAACCGGCAGACTCGAGCGACGCAGAACCGACAACGGGATCAAAACCGCCAGGTCACATTGAGTTGTGAGCATTCCCTTGCCCAGCCCTCGCGTTCGCGATCACACCACCAGCGAGTGAGCAGAGGCCGTACCCCACGGCGCGTTGGCAGAAATCGCATCCCGCGACCCGAAAGCAGAGGATGCATCCCGAGGTGAGTGTGCAGAAGTTCTACATAAAGGTGGTGGAGCAGCAGCCGGTTGCTACGACGACCAAGCGATATTCGCAGCGACGAAATTCATGACATACCATTCGAAGCCGAACTCCTCGACACACGAAGACGAGTCGTTCTTCACCGTCTACTTCGCCCGTGTCCCCTCGCGTGAGCGAAGCGGTCTTCGCCACACGGACCAAGGCATCGAAACCATCAGTCTTTGGCAGGCACGGGCGAGATCCCTACTAGCTTCCGCTCTTCGGTCCCTGGGGTGAGCTTTAGTTTAGTGTCCCCCGATTTCGGGGTTAAACCACTTTAAGAGGTAGAGGGAGCTTTAATTATTCAGTATATAAAGTATGAAGGTGAGGAAATTTATAGTTTTTAAGATATTTGTAGTAAGTTTGTAATTATAACAGACTTCTATGCATATTTTCTCTCAATTTATAAAAATTTTGCACTAAATTTACATTAAATTAATGTGCAATAATTACATGGTGCCCAACAAGGTACACGCATATTTCTAGATTATTATAGTTTTAAATAAAGACAAAAGTTTGTAAATAAATCACTTGTGATATGAACTTTTACATAAAGAAAAGTATTTCCAAAAAACAGCTGAAGAGTGCTGCCGTATCTAGCATGAGGTTGTGCTCCTTAACGCGGAGCACATTCACCCCTTGGTGTAGATGTTCTTCAGGCGACATCAACCGGCATCTCGTCGCCGTGCGGCGTGCGGCATTCTGGCAGGCCTGCAGCTTCATCCACTGGTTCTCGGCGACCACAATGGTGCAGCATAGTTTATTACCGACCGGACAATCGCCTTGTATATTGCCAACAACGTTTCATTGTCTTTGCCCCAAGAGCTGCCGGCGAGCGACTTGAGGACATTGTTGCGGTTTTGTACTTTATTGGCGATTGCGGCAGTGTACACAGAGAAGGAGAGCAGGCTGTCAAATATAACCCTCAAAATCCTCGGGCGATTCACCGTCACCGTCGGAATGGAGGTGCCATCGATGGATGTTAAGATCCAGCCTGACCTCCTTCGTTCAGGTAGTAAAGAGGTTCGCCGAATACTTTGTAGGGGACAACGCCAGGTTTCTGCCTGTGAAGAAATGGGCATGGTCGGAGAGATATCCATTCACTTTCGCACACAGGTCATCAATGACATTGCCAATGGCCATTATCGAGCAATCATCGGTATATGAGACTATGGTAACCCTCTCTGGCGGTTGAGGGAGCTTGGAGCTGTAGTGCGTTAAGCAAGAGTATTGTTTAATTATCTTTAGTTTCGATGTTGAGCCTCTATGATTGATGGCCACAAAGATAATTCGCGGTCCACCGTTTCAGTTACTGCGATGGTGTTTGTAGTACGGTAGGAAAAGGGCCCCAAGTGTCTTTATCACTGGAGAAAGCAGGGAAATCGACCGATTAGAAACACTCTTGTCGACCAGGATCCCAGGTTTCAGCAGTGCGACCACCCTCCCAACCATCCAAATGTCAGGAATAATGAGGGTGGTCGTGGACAGATTGAGGATCTCTGTGAGAATATCAACTCCCGGGGGCCCAAATTTTTTAGCAGCAAGACGCGTGGCTCGTCGAGGTCAATGGCCTTGTAGGTTAAAGTAAGCCGCAGCAGACGCAATCAACTTGCGAAACTTCTGCTCGCTTTTGCGAATGTCGATGGGTGAAGCAAAAGCTCTGAAGGCATTCTCAGTGAACTCCGCCTTTTAAAATTGACACGCGTTCGGTGGTCCGCGGAGACAAAGTCAGCATGCCTGTCAATCGAGATGACTATGGGTAGGTGGTCCGATGCAAGCGATAGCATACGTCGCCGCGTTATGCTATTTATCAGACCTGCGCTAAGCCAGGCGAGCTGCTGGAACTACCCATAACTCTGATGGGAGTGTCATCGTTCATCGTGCGGAATGTTGAGTCGTACATCTGATTTGCCAAATCATTTCTTCTATGATCAGCTGGTAGGCTTGAGTGCCAGAGATCGTAGTGCGCATTTAAGTCACCTAATGCCAATCGGGGTTTCACCACTGAGGAAGGTACCTATGTCAGGGTGGTTTCCTACCGGGCAACAGGTGACAGAGGGTATATAAATGTTGAATATTTCGAGCTCAACATCGGTTGTCCAGACAGCATTCTTTGACATGCTAAGCTAGAGTCTTCGATGACACGATACTGCACTGTGTGATGTACGATGAGCGCTAAGCCACCACCGTTACCTCGCTCGCGATCCTTACGATGCACATTGTAGACGTTGCAACTCAACAACGGTGATGTTGTCCACCTGGCCCCTGCTTCACATGCAGTGGCAGATTAAGCTGCCTTGAGGTGTTATGTGGCAGCGCCACTAAGGGCGTGTGTGGCGGCAGAGCTCTACAGCAAGGAGCCAGGTAGTCACCCGAGACCAGTCACGAGTGGTGCGAAGACCAGAAAACACACGAAAGGGGGCGAGGCTGGGTGGGGGAGATGAGCCATCATGTTAAAGTTGTGTGCTCCTTTGTGCTAGGCACCGGTGCACTGCCAGCGGCTATGGGCGCCGTAGGGCGCGAACAATAAGGGGCTGCATAACTTGTGGACCTTGTAGGTATTTAGGCCTGAGCAGACCTTAAGATGGCCCCATCCGTCGCACGAATTACACCTAACCAAAGTGGTGTTCGTATGGAGCTTTCTCTGGCAGACGCCAGCCCTGAGCTGAAGGATGCGAAGCAACACTGCTGCTATGAGTTGCTCCAGAGCTGACAGACGACTTATGGGTAAGCCGATCTAAACAGGGTTCGATCGCTGAAACAACAGTCCCCAACAACCCGGGTCATTCCCGTACGTAGAGCCGACTGCAGTGGGAATGATATATTAAAGTAATTATGTTTAGTGATATAATAAAACTCAACAAAGGGGGTTCTGCGCAAAAATACTGTGGATTGTCGGCCAAATACCACCTATGTAGAAAGATGTTCTACGCAAGAATACTGTGGATTGTAAGCAGAATTTGACCAACGAGGGATTGTACTTTAATTTTATTTAAAGAATCGTATCTTTGTTAGTCTGTTTTGTGGGAATATGATATGTTTATTGAAGGAATATTTTTCAATTCCATGGTTTGTGAAAGGGAGCTTATATTAGGCAATTTTACAAGCAACTCCTCTAGCAATTAGTTGAATAAAAAGTTGAAAATGGCTTTAAAATGGGAAACTTTAACAAGCAAAATAAAAGGAATATTTGGATGCGCAAATGGATCAGCTGGCGGAAAGCATCTGGTGGGTCCACCAATTTTTGCAGAGAATTGGCATCAGTACCAGCACCACTCTTTTTCAACCACATTGCTTTTGACGCCTCCCTGTTATACATAGTTCGCAAGCTTTTTATTTTGTAAATTTTTGAGCTGCAACTCCCCGGTCATTGCATTTAGGACCGCTGTCGGAAACGAATGGTTTTTGTAGGATTCCACCAACATGGGTACTCCTCTTCAAGAAACTTTGCACTTTGGTTTTATTCATATTTAGTATTTCAACCATTTTAAATAACTTAACTTAACTTTAAGTATCTGTGTTAGCATGTCGCACGAAAAAAAAAGTTGATAATTAAGTATCTATCTAGCAAGCGCTCGTTCATTAGCCCAGCTCTACTGGTTAAGGTCACCAAACCTCTCATCTTGTCAATAGTTCATTTTGGATTAGAAATATATGGACACCACTCAAAAAACCACATCAAGATGCTTGCCCCACCTTACCATTCAGCTGTCCGTCGTTATATTCGTGCGTTTCCGACATCTCCAATAAAAAATATCTTGCCAGAAGCTGGGATGCCTTTTTTAAAAGACAATATGGAAGCAGCATATTTAAACTTTATCCAAAGCTTATAATCAATCCCAGTTTTGCTCTAAAAAAGAATTTCCACTCGGCGATGACTCGTACACGTTTGTCAAAGGTTCCCTCATCCATAATGAAATGCTCTAACTTTGTGAAAGATAATGAGTTACCACGTAAAATAGCTGTACCTTGGAGCATTAAACACCCCCCCGTGGAGAGTGAGGGAAACTTCTTTTGTTTCCGATTTAGTTCAACTACGTAAGAACAATACTTCTAGCACAGCGGTAAAGCCCACTTCTTGGAAGTAACCGCACCTTTAAAATCAACTGGTTGGAAATTACTGTACACAGACGGATCAAAAGGAAATTACACCTATTTCGCTGCAGTGACCGAAAATGAAAAACCAATATCGTACGGCCTGCTATTTTCTTTTTGTTCAATATTTACAGCTGAAGCTGTAGCAATTCTTAAAGCTGTTCAATACTCTAAGCTAAACAAAGGAAAATACATCAGCTTATCCTGCTTTCAAGCAATAAAAAACTGCAGTAATTTCAATTACATTATTTCCAACATCAGAGACACTTTGATATCGCAGCCACATAAAATTAGAATCATGTGGGTTCCCAGCCACTCGGGAATATCGGAACACATGCTTGTGGACTCAACGGCTAAGGAAATGTGTCTCACCCCTACAATAACCTCATCATTCTTTGTTAAGGGTGATATCTACCGGCTCATCGATCAACGTAGAAGCACAAATTTAGCAGTGGATTGGGTAAATTGCAATCACCATTATTCCAGAATTAATCCCACTCGCACTAAACCTGACTATCCGTCCACTCTACCAGTCAATCTCATAACTCCATACGTCAGACTCAGCATTGGCCACACTATCATAACCAATGCACTCCTTCTAAATGGTAATATAATCCAATGCTAGCACGATTAACATGCCTCCTATCTCCGCAAGAATTGCCGTGACGTCGCCATCGCTGTAATTAGATAAAATAAAAATATTTAGATCTACTATAGCCAAAATACAGGCTCTAATTTTACCTTTACCGCGCTCCACGAAAAGCTTGAAACCGGTGGCACTCAACCCATATACCCTTGAGTTGCAAGCCCATGGTTCCTGAATGAGTACCACCGTAACGTCGTCTTTGCTCAGGCGAGCTAGGAGAGCAGCTGAGGCTGCTTTACAGCGATGGAGGTTTATTTGCCGCACTCCTCATAAGAGAAACCCACTTCCTCCCCTCCAGTTACGACGGTGGCGTCAGCTTCACACTCCCCGTCACTGAGAAGCAGCTCCTCCTCCGCAAACATCCTATGCTTTGATGGAGCAAAGTTTGTCTGGGAGGAGACGCTACCTTCAGCGTCGGAGAGTTTCGGTTCCGGCTCCGGTTCGGATGCCTCAATGTCCACGTCCATTGCTGCACCCGCCCCAGAGGCACGCTGACCGTCCCCACGGTACACTTTAATGATGGCCTCATCGAAATCCGATGGACTCTTTATTTAGGGTCAAGACCACATGTGTAGAAGGGCCTTCCGCGTTCTCTACCCGGACGACCCTCCAATCACTTGTCGGGAGGGCCGGGTTTATCACCTGAAGCATCTTTAGGATGCGCCACCGACCTCAGGTCCTCGCAGGCGGCCACCGTAATGTGGTCCTGATACCAACCAGCGTCCTTATGGCCGGGGAGGTTCCGGGGTTCTCTAGCAGAACGTCAAAGATGACGTTCGCCAGAGCTGCGGGCCCCTAGTGCCTGCCGCCACGGAACGATCTGCCGTTCCCAGCACAATCCCCGCAGCTCTACTGGTGATAGGCCCCGCCATAACACCCATAGTCACGGGCCGGCGTGTAATACCCACCACCAGCCCGGGAGAGCCCCTATCGGAGAGAAGCGGCGCGTTAGGCGTTAGACTACTTCTCTGCCATCGTTTTATTGAGAAACACGAATTGGGGTTCTTATATAAAGTTTTTTCGAGGACAAGTTAGATTGCGTAACCTTCGTAGAACCCAATTGTAAAGATGATCTAGAGATCATGGTCCATGCTCTCACATTGACCTGTTCAGAGGCCCTATGTCAGGCCTGCCCTGAACCTGACATATGGGACAAACGCAAACCACACTGGTGGTCGCGTGAGCTAAATTCACTGCGTAAATCTTGCAGAAAGCAATTAAATAAGGCCAAGATCCAAGAGGCTTAGCTGTGAGCTGGAATGGCATGAATACAAACAGCACCTCAGAACCTGTAAAAAAGCTTTGAGGGTGGAAATGAGATCCTCGTGGAGAAACTTCTGCGGCGGCATCGAGAATGCTTCTGACAGACTGCGAAAGAAACCCTTGAACTGCTTATGGACACCCACTTTCCTGGAAACACATCCGAAGTTCTTTCAATACTGTTATCGTACCAGTTTCATAAGAAAAGGTTAAATGGGTTATCCAAAGTTTTAAACCATTTAAATCCGCAGGACCGGACGAGATAATACCTGCACAACTAATTGAGAGACTGGAGGTGGCTGCGAAACGGCTATCAACTATCTTCAGGGCTTGTTTCAAACTGAACTGTATACCGTTTTTTTTGGAAAAATGTCACGGCCGTATTTATTCTCCAAGCCGGAAGGCCTCACATACGAATCCAATACTCCATAGCCTGGTCGGCTCTATTGAGAAGTCTCTCAGAGTTAAGGACTTCTGTATCGTAGCCTTCCTCGACATTGAAGGTGCTTTTAACAACGTACTTCCAGAGGCTATCGGAGTTCTATCTCCAATTCTGTGGAACCTAACAGTAAATACGCTCTTGCGGGACACGGATTGGGGAGAAGCTAATGTTATCGCCTAAGCTGATGACGTGAGAATCGCGCTAAGGGGGAAGTTTCCGCAAACACTGTGCGAGCTGATGTAATGAATGTATCCAAATCCGGATGTATCCAAAGGATCCACCGGCGGGCTTAGGGTCAGCTCATGTAAGGTGGAACTCATATAAAATGCTTTCGGTAACTCCACCGGAACTGAATAGCGCCCGTTTTAGTCTTGCTACAAGTGCCAAATTTTTAGGCGTTATTTTAGATAAGAAATAGATCTGGAAAGAGAATACAGTTCAACGCTATGAAAAGGCTTCCGTAGTGCTCTATACCTGTAAGAGAGCCATTGGCAGGAAATGGGGCCTTAATCCCCGGATTTGTTGGTGGATCTCTACAGCAGTCGTTAGACTAATTCTACTATATGGGGTGATCATATGGTGGGCTGCATCAGAAAAAAAGGTTAACCTCAGGCTACTTACCAGAGTGAAAATATCTAGTATGATCTGCATTAGTGAGGCGCTCAGAACTACGCCAAATGAGGCCTTGAACGCTATGTTAGGGCTCCTTCCTTTAGATTTGGTTGGACAACAGATGACAGCGATGATTACTTTGCGACTAAGAGAGACATCCCAATAGCATCCTGAAAGCCAATGGTACTCTTGTATTTTGAACAAGTTTTGCTCTATTCCGAGCAGCAAGGATCGATGTGCTTCGATATCGGTTTCTGAAAGTAATAAAGTTCCAAGGGGTAGGAGTAAAAACTTCAGTTTCATGCTCCACCTGGTAGCATTGTCATCTATACATATGGCTCTAAACTCGTTAATAAGGTAGGAGGAGGCGTTTTAGCACGAAACCCTCTTCTACGAATTTCCTTAGGTTACCAGATCAGTGCAGCGCTTTCCAGGTTGAGGTCTCAGCTATCATGACAACTGTAGAGAAGCTTGGACCTGGAATTCTGGAAAGAGATATCTTCATTTTTAGTGATAGAAGAACAGACTGTACCTCATTTGGGTCCCTGGGCACAGCGACATAGAGGGAAACTGCATGGCAGACGAACTAGTAAAACAAGGTATGACCAAGCAGATTCTTCAGGATAAAGACCGCCACTTGCAAACTACTACTCAGAGAATGTATATACAGGGGTTTTCAATAGGAACGCTACAAAGGTTTTTTTTAAATAAAACAAAAACGGTTTGGAATATGAATTAAATTGTTTATTTCTGTGAAATTACATTCGATGCCATTATGTATGGAGCTCGATTTCTTTTGCCTGGGAACCACGGGCATGCTTGCAGAAGTCCAGACGCTGAGCCCTGTTTTCGACGGTTTTCAAGCATAAATCGGCCGATAATGCCGATACGAAGTTCATCAATCGTCGCTGCCTTGTTGGCATAGACCATAGACTTGACGTAGCCCCACAGGAAATAGTCTAACGGCGTCAAATCGCTCGACCGAGGCGGCCAATTGAATGGGCCATTTCGTGAGATAACACGTTCACCAAACTTGGTTTTCAATAAATCGATTGTGACATTCGCTGTGTGGCTTGCCGTCCTGTTGGAACCACATATTGTCCAAGTCCATATCATCCAATTCGGGCCAAAAATATTCGGTCATCATTGAGCGGTAGCGATTCCCATTCACAGTAACGTGCCGGTCTTGATCATCACGCACCAAACCGTAATTTTTTAAATTTTAATAATTTCGACTCATTGTTGGATCGTATATCTTTCCGTGATGAAATGGTAAACATAACTGAAGAGAAATGTCAAAAGAGCGGGGAAAAATATGGCGTCGTTTGCTGCCGCTATCGGTCTACCCTTATTGTAAGACCCTTTACATAGTTCAGCGAATTAAAATAGAGCCGCTAGGTTGGCTGGGACATGTCGTGCCGAACGACGAAAATGCTCGAAAGATTTAAATACATAATACTAAAAAAAAGCTTAGAAAAATCTTTAATAAGTTTCTTTATCAGTAGATTTGGTATAACATAGAGCAAAGCACCCCACACTTTTTAAAAATGATGTAGATATTTTTCTGTTAATTATTTTACACTTATGTACTATACTAAACTATCTTCTATATTCCACTAAAGCGCATTTTTTCAGCTCTTTAAACTATTTTTTATTAACGTTTTAGTTTTTACTGAACTGTTTTAAAAATATTTTTGAAATGGAGATTTAATAATTTTTAAAATAATTTTAAATTAAAAAAAAAATTAGTTCAATGCAATCCAAAAACATAACCTTTGAGATTAAAAATTTTAAAACTATGATTTGAAACACCTTGTGAATCACCCAATAAGTTATCCTCCTTTCTTTGTAGAAACATAATTATATATAATTATAAATAATAACAAAAATGTTTTATGTCATTCCACACAAATTTGTTGGATAGTTATATAATATATTTGATGTTATATAAAAAAATTATGTTAAATTTTTTAAACACTTAAGTTTTTGCAGTTTTGTTGTTGTTGTTGGTGGTGTTGGTGTTGTTGTTGTTAGCTTTCCGCTATCAGTTAATCGAAGCTTCTGTAGTCGTCCTAAAAAAATTCGATTATACAATTATAGCTGGCTAAATGAGTTCAAGCCGTGCGTCCCTCTATCGTGAACGATTGTACCCACCATCCACGCCAAGCACATGAATTTACCACATACATACACACACACACATAAATTGTACAATGTATGAACACATATATGAATTACGCAGAACATTTTAAAAAGACAATTAAACGAATGCTAAACTTGTCCGCCCCACATTTTATTATTTGAAAATTAAAACCAAACTTGTAAATCCCGCTAATCGGAATTGTTTTATTTAATATTGGAAAAAGTGGTGAGTGCAGTTTAAAGAAGTGCACTGAGCCCCCCTTGTAGTGACCCCCTAATGAAGTGAACCCTCCAAGCGCATGTATGTACATATGTACTTCACTGAACGTTTTTGTTTACTTAAAAAAATTTGGGTTGGCTTTACAATAATGTGCCACTTGCCTTAATATGCAAACCACTAGGAATATTCAAATTTAGCTTTGTAGGAATGTTCTACTAATGTTCCTTTCACTAAAATTATCACTTAAATCTATAAGTTAAATACACTACTTAAGTTTTTTGTTGTTAAATTATATAACAATTGTATAAAAAACTATCAATTGAATTTTTAACAGATATTTTTATAAAAAATTCTCACTAATTTATCCTTATTTTTACCTGATAAATTTCATTGCTTAACGATAAACAACGTTTTTTGTAAATTTAGTCACATTTCACTTTCAAGAAAGAACCGAAGCGCAAATGGCCGAGTAAGAGCGTATCGCCAGACATCGTGATTTATGTGATACCAAACGTTCAAAGAGTAAGCTTTTACAAAGGAAAAAATTAAAAGAAAAAAATGTTAAATTTCATAGAAAACAGTATGAGGGGGCGTGAAAAAGCCTTCTGCGCAAAAATACTGTGGATGGCGTAGCCGAAGTTGGACTGACCAGGGTTATTTTTTCAAAGCCCGGCCGAAGGCCATCTTCGCAAAAAGGTGTTCTACGCAAGAATACTATGGGTGACGTAGCCGAATTTTTTTGTTTGTTTCAGAGGTTTTTCTTTAACATTTTTTTAGCAATATGTGGCAACACCGAAATTTCAGTTCAATTCATCTACGAAGGAAAAAGTGAGGTTAAATTTGACCATTTTTGCAATTACTCAACAACTATGAGTCTCCTCGCCAAACGGTTTTCAGATTTGTGATGTGTCAAAATCATTTTTCCCAAAGTCTGGTGCACTATTGTAAAGTTTTCCCAATTTTTTTTACTTATTATAAAATAATAGAAATCACATTTTTTGAATATCTATTTGCTGAAACTTTATTTCATTTTTACTTTTTTATTCCACTTTTCGTACATTTTTATATTTGCAACTTTAATCCTAGATTTGAAAATTTTTTCAACTTTTTACATTTTTGGGATGCAATGCATGGTCGCCTCCTCGTGGGGCATCCTGGGTAACGCTAAATGATCGTGCGGCCTTGACGGCCCTATCCTGAACGGTAACAACCCCTTTTTGTCCATGGACTATTTTGTTTACACTTTCTTGAATCTGTTTGCTTTGGGCTGGCGGCTGTGGTATTCTATCACCCTCAGTATGTTGGGGTGAAACTCAGCAGAAATGGCTGGTAGGCTAATGCCACCGCTGTCTCCGTCTCGTTAAAACCTGGCAAGTTTCAGAGTACGTTCCAATTCCCGTCGTCATTAAGTTGATGGTGTAGGTGCGGGTGAGAGAACTCCTGTCTTTACGTCTGTTCTAGCTCTGAACGTTCACCTCATAAGGGTGTGCGCCAACCCTCGCATAGCCTCCTGCTGTGGCATAGACAACCATGGGACTATTTCTTCAGGACGACTACACTTTCGAGCTTTGGATAGCGGCTCTGAGTTGGAACCCAGTGAAATAATGAATTCCGCAAATCCTAAACAAAAATTCCAGCAAAGTTTCGAGCGGTGGACGGGCGTCGACGCCGATCCCTAAGACCGGCTCATCGCGGCGGGTGGCAGCTTCTATTAACGAAGGGAGGGCGAAACCGCCTCCCTCCGCTTGCTCTGTAAGGAAGACGGCTGTTGAGACCAAAACTAAGGGCGGTGAAGGAGAGTCGGAGCTAACACCCAAGGTCGTGGTTAAACCGGGGGATTCGCGTTGTTGGGGGGGAGAGTCGAGGCCGTCCTCTGCAGCCTCTAGGTTAGATGGGGATATAGTTCTGGCCGGTGGGTCGCAGGGGAAATCGTCCGCGGCTTCTGGAGGGAGGAAACTGGATGAAATTGCCAGTACCAGCAAGGGTCTATCATGCAGTGTACCCGTGCAGTCGAAGGATCCAAGCGGCGGATGGGCACGGGAAGGAAGGCCCACTCCGATCGTCGCATGGCGAGATTCTGAAATGCTATGGCGGCCCGGCCGGTTCTCAGACATCTGAGAAGCATGGCAGGTCGCTTGAGTGGGCCAAGGGGTGCTAAGGGAGAGCGCGAGTGCGCCTTCGAAGAGTTCAGTCGCAAAGAGACAAAGAGAGAAACTTTCAGCGAAGTCGCGAAGCAGGCGAGCTCCTTTATACTGGGTGTCGTGGACCGCAATCAGGAAGACGGTGCCATCTCTAGGATGGACTGGAGGCGTGTGGCGGCAGCCTCTTTAAGAGGATTTCGCGCACTGACGAGCGGTCGGCTACGCTCTATAAAGCGGCGGTTACCTTGGTGGGGAAGGTCTGGAAGGGTGCCAGGCTCGAGACCGTGGATAAGAAGGATTTGCCTTAGACCTTCGCACCGGGAGAGATCGAAGAAATCCTCCGTTATTGTAATCCGAACCTTCCTGCGCACAATTGGAAGGTCGTTCGGTTTGAGGAGTCCGAGGAATGATATCGGCAAACGCTGATTCTGCTTAACTCGGAGTCTCTCGGCTTTCTCGCTGAGCACCATGGCTTCGAGAATGTAGCCATAAAGGTCTACCAATCGGATGCCAGAGGTAGTGACGCCCTCCTTCCGGTTGGACCGGAATGGTGCTGGAGGTCTGCGGACCTAATGCGGAGGAAGCAGGAGAAGTTATTTAGGCCTTCAAGAACATGGAGATAGACACCGTCAGGTCGGAGGCCGAGAGCGCTGGGGGAGTCTCCTCCGTCGCGGGGTTCGTCCTCAGTCTAAACAGGCTGTTCGATGGGGTGCAGGAGGAGAGGCTATTTGCCTTGGATAGCGAGGACGCTGCCGCAGGTGGGTTGGAGGAGATTACTGAGGATTATTATCCTGCAGATAAATCTCCTCCACTCTAAGGCCGCGTCCGCCAATCTGATGCTCCACCTTGAACAAGGTGGGGCAGATGTAGTTCTGATCCGGGAGCCGTGACTGAGCAGTAACGTGTTTCTGGCATCGGGACGAAGAAGTACAAGCTTTTGGTATCCAGTAACGCAGGTAAACCTAGCGCTTGTATGCTCGTCAGGCGTGAATTAATACATATTTTCTGTCTAATTTCAGCAATGGAGACGTAGTGACAGTGAGACTCGAGGGCGGGGCCGGCGAACTTTGGCTCATGTCCGCGTATATGACTCACGATGATGAGATAGAACCACTCTCCAGTGCTGTTGAGGAATACTCTGGCTGAAGCGAGACGTAGGAAAGCCGGCGTAATTGCGAGTTGCGATGCCAATTCGAGGTACTCCTGCTGGGGAAGCTCGGATATTAACGCAAGAGGTGAGTCTCTCTTTGATTTTATTCTTAGCGAAAACTTGCCTATATGTAATAGGGGGAGCGACCCTTCGTTTGTAACTTCGGTAAGGGAGGAGGTCCTGGACCTTACCCTGGTTTTGTCTGAATTGTTATCCCGTGTCTCGAACTGCAAAGTTCTTAATGATCACTCCTTCTCTGATCATAGGTATATTCAATTCTCCCTGGGCAATGCTCGTTCCCAAAACCGTCCCTATAAGAATCTGAGGAATACAGATTGGGATCTATACAGTAAGAAGCTGCAGGAGTTTCTTCCTGAGGAACGTCAGGGGAATTCGGAAACTTCGATCGACAGCTTAGTGGAGAAATTCACCGTTGCTGTAATAAAGCGAAAGAGATTTCGTGTCCGCTGAGGAGGTCTTCGGGCAAATCTAAGCCATATTGGCGGATTTGGAAAATTCGGAGCTTAGGGATTCGAGTTGACGACTTGTTAACCAGGCGAGAAAGAGCAAAACCCCTCGGACTGGGAACTTTATAGGATCGGATTGGAAATATATAAATCCGAGATTAGGAAAGCTAAGCGGGTCTCGTGGAGAAGCTTCTGCGAGAACGTTGAAGGCTGCCACGAGTCCTCTAGGCTTAGGCGGGTGCTTGCGAGGGCTCCCGTCCCCTTAGGATGTCTCAGGGACGACATGGGAAATTGGGCGATGATCAGCGAGGGGTCGCTCAAACTTCTCTTCAATTCCCATTCCCTAGTCCTGAGCCATGTGAGGATACAGGCGTAGAGCCAGGTGCTATCTATGTTCCTCCTCGCGACCTGTTGAAAGAGCGTCGGCTACTCTGGGCGATACGCTCCATCAAAGCGTTCAAGTCGCCGGAACCTGACGGAATCTTTCCCGCTCAGTTGCAGAAGTCCGAACGGATGTCTTGTCGGTGGTTGGCGCCTATTTACGCGAGCTGCATAAGTAGGGCTATATTCCCAGATTTTGGAGGAATGTCAAGGTTACGTTTATTCCCAAGGCGGGCAAGAGCTCTCATGTATCTCCAAAGGACTTTAGGCCTATCAGGCTCTCTTCTTTTTGAAGACCCTGGAGAGGCTGATTGATCTTCAGATAAGGGAGGAGATACCGCGGGAGCGATTGTCGCGTACTCAGCATGCTTACTCGAAGGGCAGGTCTGTGGAAACAGCCCTGCATACGGTTGTTAACGTCTTTGAAGAGTCTCTTAAGCACAAAGACTTTGCCATTGGTGCCTTTCTGGATATAAAAGGTGCCTTTAATAACATTCAGCCACAGGCAATAGTCGGATCCCTGGCGGAGCTTGGAGTGGAACCGGGTCTTGTAGGGCTCGTCAACCACCTTCTCTGGGAGAAAACTGTCGTGGCGGAGTGGGGCAGCGCCTCCATCCAACGAAGGGTGAATAGAGGCACTCCACAAGGAGGGGTTCTCTCACCACTCCTTTCCTTCTGCGAGGAGCTCTTCCTCAGCCGCAAATGTAGGCTTCCGGACTATTGCAGTATGTTTCAGGCAGAGGTGGCCGCAATGAAGGAGGCAGCCGATTGGCTACTAACCAATGCAATGCCCTCTAGACGGGCTAACATTTATTCGAATAGTCAGGCCGCTATTAAGGCCTTAGGATCGCTAATGGTGAGATCAAAACTTGCAGGGAGTGCCTGACTTCTCTCACAGCCGCCTCAGAGTATCTCGACGTTAGACTAATTTAGGCACTGGGTCATAGTGACATTGCAGGGAACTGCATGGCTGATGAGCTCGCTCGGCAGGGTACCCTGGAAGTCATTTCTCCTTGCAGGGAGAGGGTGGGGGCACCTTTGACTGCCTACGGACTTCTCCTGAGAGATGGGCTCTCTGTCGTCTCAGCGAGCGCTGGGAAATTGCTACTACATGCAGAGTTGCAAGGACCCTCTGGCCGAGAGTGTATCGTGGGCGCTCAAAGGAGCTGAGGTCGCTAACTAAGCGGCAACTCTCGACACTCGTAGGTGTTTTGACTGGGCAGTGTCCGTTGAGTATTCATGCGGTTATGCTGAAGATAGCCTCTGACCCTTTCTGCCGCAGCTGTATGCAGGAGGATGAGGTGGATTCATCTTTTCATTTTCTGCTCAGCTGCCCTGCCTTTGCCAGACTGATGTTCAAGTACCTAGGCTCGTACTTCCTTAAGACTCCAGAAGAGCTTTCTGGGGTGGAGATTGGTAATTTGCGTGACTTCATTCGGGATACGCAACGTTTCTCAGGTTAATCTTTTCTGATTTTTCCGATTTCACATTACCGTTAATAACACAGGTGGTATCACAATGGACTCCTACTATGTCTAAGTGAGTTCCCCCTCTGGGAACTACCTAGCCTAACCTAAGCTACATTTTTTTGCGATTCCGCAAAAAAATTAAGAATTAAATTTAAACTAGCAGAAATTTACTTTGTTTGTAAAAATTTATTAGCTGAAACTTTTATTTTTTTAGTGAAAATATATAATAAATTTATTTGTTTTAACTATTTAACTCCAATTTTCTTAAATTTTTGTATTTCCTACTTCAATCCTACTTTTTTTTTAGAAGAGCTAATTCAATGTTATATAAAAAAATTACATACTTTTTTTAAATACCGACGATTTTGTGGCTTTATTGTTGTTAGTGTGGTTGTTAGCTTTCCGGTACCAGCTAATCGAGGTTCATGTAGTCGTCTAAAAAAATTCGATTTTAATTTTTTTTATTTAATTGTACTTTTTTTCATTACAAAAATTTGTATTTATTTTTAAATTTTATTCACTTCTTACAGTCTTTTTTTCACTTAACATTTTGTCAAGTAAACAAATCTTCTTTTTATGTACTTATGTAGTATTTTTTTGTAAAATTTATTAACTTCGCCTTTTCAATTTGCCTTTTGACCGTAATTGTATTCAAAAGTTAAGGCAGTGCAACTCACAAAATTAACTTTTTATTGAAGCACAAACGAGAAATGCAGCCCCTTCCTAAGAAAGGGGAGGTTGTCGAACATAAGTGGAAAATATCAAAGAAAGAATAACCACAGCATTCGCATCTCTCTATACATTGTGAAATTGAATACAAGTTAACTCCACAAAAGTTAACAGCGCAATTCCCACGCGCAACGCACTTTCTGCTGACGCTATGTCTGCCAATTTTGAATATCATATCACACAAATGCCTTAACCGTGTGAAACAGACAAGGCACATGTTGGGTGCATGTGACAATATGCCGCCGCAAGCTTACGTTAAGAATTATGTGTTAACTTTAAGTTAGTTCTGTTTTTGAATTCAACAAATAAAGATGTGCTCATAGAGCACTAAAATATATTTTTTTATAACTTTAAATCAGAAAAAAGTAAATTTACACAAGTGTGAATAGACTATTCCTGGAAGAAGGAGAGATTCTGTTAAATTCGGCAAGTACGAAGTAACACATATGAAAAAAACATAGTATGCTCGACTAAAAAATACAAGGGAAGAGAGCGAAAGCGATCAACGGCATTCGGCCGTATTTTGAGACCAATTCGTCTGCAAGCACAAAAAATGCGTACGCTGCCGGACTCTCAGGCTCGCACATGGTTGTTTATGACTATGTACATACGTAACTATGTATTTATATGGACTTTTAGAACAAATATCAACGGAAATTCGTCGTCATACATATGTACATAGATAGTATGCATGGAACTATTGGAATAACGATATACGATGCATTAACGCGTATACTGAGCGTCGTAAAGGGTAAGGCATTTTAAACGCGTCTTTATACAGGGTGCATTAATCCCCACGAAGTACGTACATAAATGCATATTTTAATTTAAACAATTAAATGCTAAACATTATTAAAACTTCTTTTAATAAAACCGGACAAGAACTGTAAATACGCCGTTAGTTATACCTAAAGCGGTAAAGCAATTAATTGGCGCTATAACCACTTAAGCGATTTTGGCAGAACTTCTCCTACGATTTGTGGTGTGCGTCTTGATGTTGTAACACAAATTGAGGGACCTACAGTTTTACGCCGACTCCGAACGGCGCATGTTTTTTGTTTTTGTGAGAAGTTTTTTCATGGCAGAAATGCACTCGGAGGTTCGCTATTGCCTGCCGAGGGGCGACCGCTATTAGAAACAACTTTTCTATAATTTTTGATATTACCTGCCCCGGCCAGGATTTAAACCCGCGACCCACTCGGTTACTGAGGCCGCCATTCAAACTCAATTATGATCATAGTAAATACATATTTAGAAATTCCATGTATGTACATATATGTACAAAATTTGTTTGAGATTAAAGGTATATTTCTGATGAAAAATTTAAATGGCATTTAGGTGTAATTTCGGTATGTTGTTTACATGTAATTTATCATTAGTTGGTTTTCAGATCACCATTATTATCAAGTTGCGAGACAGTACAGTTATTATGCACAAATATTCTGCTTTGAGTTATCAGCTGTTGCATAGAAGGTTGCATTTTCCTATATTTAAATAGGCAATATTAGGTATTTAACTTTAGTTTAAATATGTGATCCGAAAATGAAATTTTGAAGTTAATCAACAATCTGTATTTAAATAACGAATCTGAAATTGGGCCTAAAGTATTTCCTTATGAAAGTAACATTGGGGAATAATATGAGCCTCACACTCCCGAATATATAATGAATTCGTTTGGATTAAAGTTAGCCATTATAAATGTCATTTTGGTTCAAAAAATTCTAATTACATAGATTTTTGTTGTACATGTGTACATACATATGATCAAAGAACGTCGATGTTATAAGAAATTTCGTCCAATTTCACCACACCAAAAACCAATTGGATCTAATCTAAAAGAGGAACGGTGGAAGCATGCAACTTCTTTGATATAGTGAGTTGCTTATGTACATACATATGTACATATGTACATGGATGATTGTACAGACGAAAAAAAATGTGCATGCAAATATAGCAAACAGGAAATAAATGGATTTTCATATGAAAAATAGAACATGCACAATTTACCAAGTATTTTTTTCAGCATGTCAAATTTAAAAATAATAATTTCATACATACATACATATGTAAGTAAGGGTAGCATGAAAGTATTTGATGTTAAAAAACAGATTCCGTTATATTTCTAGCAAGTGTCCACTTGAAAAATACATCGGTGTTTTTATGTAAATATGAATGTAAATGCAGGCGTGCAAGTCGCGACTACTTCATGCACGCATGTAAAGAGTAATCCATCAAAGACAAAGAATACTCCAAATGTTACCCAAATGTATGGAGAAAAAGTGGTCGAATTAACATTGCGATGTCTTAGGGGAAGACCATATACTCCAGCTCTGCATCACATTAGAGTAACACAAAACTACTTTATGATATTACTCCATGGAGCACGGGGGTGGCGAAACGACGTGAGCCCGGGTGGGTAGTTTTGCTGGTGAAGGGATTGGGTCATCGATGAATTAAGAAGGTCAACGGGTTTCGGAAAATAACTTCTTGTTCTTGGTATTATAAGTTTATTGTTCATAAATAATCTAACTTGTCAACTGCATCCTAGACTTGTATAAATCTTCGCTGATTCAGTGTCAAATCTACTTGTGAAGGAGTAATATTCTTCGGAAATAATACTCAGGATTTGTAAATGTATGTATGTTTTTGCGTGGCAAAACAGATTCTTCAATTCCGAATTCTTCAGTATACCTTATAATATTTAGCCAAATTTACTGAAACGTAAGAGTCACGGGAAGGCTCTAGTGTATAGGTAACAACGTCTGTTTTCCTAAACGAATCAACTACGCAAACCTCCGACTTTTGAAGATCGCAATCAGCATAAACAAGAATGAAAATGACTCCATGCGCTCTAAATTTTTTTTCTGCTCGAATTTCCAGGTGGGTAATTACCCACTATGGGACATTTCAGGTGGGCAGTACTACCCTCCATACCCGCATCTTCCGCTGATGGAGTACCTATGCCAGGTTACTTTCATTAATTTTTGCCATTGTAAGTAAGCCATTTCGATAAAAGTAAACAACATTAAAATATAAACATTTATATTAAAACTTGTGTTTCCTTTAATCAAAATTCAACATATTCATATTTATGTATACGCGAAACGAAAACCTTAATTCATTGCATATACATAATTACTTACGAGCACCGCATATTCGACATGTCTACTCGCTGTCTTCTCAATAAGTAAACTTCCACTTTCATCGGTTCTCTATAAAATCAAATGCGCAATTGGATGGTACCAGAGTTGCCTTCACAATAATTTTGCTAAAACTTATATTGCAAGACGCAACAAGTTTAGTATAAATAAAAACGAAGAGTAAAATAAACACAAGTTTTGCACGTAAATTTTTACTGCTGTAAACTCATTTTGGTTATTAGTTTATCAAATGAAATAATTAAATTTTTGCTTCTTGGCAACACAGCGAAACAAAAAAATAGTGTTATAGTTACGATCGCTAAATCACGACCAATTGTCGTGAAACAGCGAGATGGTTTGGTGGCATGAGTTGGTGGTATGGTAAAAATATTCGATTGCGAAAAAATGATACATATTTGACAGTTTTATGATATTTATTTCTTACTGGCAAATACTCGTTGTACTTTATTACGCCTCTAAATTATCGATGTAGTTGTGTACTCAAGCAAATTATTTTAAAAAACTTGGGATCAACATAGAAAAATATACATATACATGTACAAAAATGTACATACATTAGAGTGGCTCGCCAAAATTAAAAGTATTTAATATTTGTCCATTATTTTCTTTAAAATATATCGACGTTTTCATTGTTTTCTCTAAAAGATATCGACATTTCAACATATTAAGTTTGATGTAAACAAATTATTTAAAAAAACTTGGGTTCGACATAGAAAAGTATACATATGTACATATGTGCCTCGATAAAAGAAAAGGTGCTAGTTTTCCACTAGAATTATGTAATGTATTAAATATCGATAATCCGAGATTTAAAAAAAAAAAACAATATATGCCGATTTTCAGCATATTGTTTATATGATTTTTTGGCCATAACTCGTCGACTAATTGATATTTTTTCAATCTGTTAAAGCCAAATTATTGCTAGAGACCTATGCAACAACTAAAATTGATTTAGAAAATTTTGTAGTGCTTATGAAGCAAAATGTTGGTAATTTTTTTTCATGCTTTTTGAACATATTTTCCATAAAACTAAGTCTTTTTTTCTTTCTGTTTGATCTATAACATGCTTCTCAGTTTCTTCAATAAATTTCATTTGAAAAAAAAAACAATCATAATACAAAACCTGCGTTTTCCAGCTTAATATTAATTTACTTCTCATTTCTTATGTACCAATTTTTTCAGTGTTGTTTTTGAAGAATCATTGAAAAAGAAATTATAAAAATATGGAAAAAATATAATTCTGAAATGTTAGTTATGAAAAGTTTTAAGTAAAATAATTAAATAAATTAAATTAATGATTTGGCCAGTTGCCGTTTAGCAGGCGGCTGTGGATCAACATCATATCTGGTCATCGTCGTCATCATCAGAAAGGTCGATAATTTCGTCCAACAGATATTTCGGAATTTCATCTTTGTCTTCCCCTTCTTCCTCTTTTTCCTTGTCTTCCTCTTCTTCAAAGGTCTTTTTATACCACCAACAAATTTCAGCGAGTATTGCATCTGGAGATTTCTTTCCTCTGTACCTGAAACGAAAATAGTTTTCAATCGTTAACATGTTTAAATTGTGCACTCTCACAAAGATATTAGAAAAATCTAGGAATTTCTAAAATATGCACACTCTAGAGTTACCTTATTTCAAATGGAAGCGTAGTTTGGTGATAACGTTCGCCTAACTCATTAGATTTAGTTGGCAACTGTTGAGCGAGTTGATCAAGATGCTGATGCAAGAGATGAATTTTGTACGACATATTAACCCCAATTTCATCGAAAGCTGCCAACATGTTTGCGACAGATTGCCTGTAGTTGTCTTTGCGTTATTTACCCAAAAGTCCTTTAATGACTGCTTTCAATGCGAGCCATGCATTTAATTCTCGGTCTGTCAGAACTTGTCAAAATCTTGACGACTCATTAGTTTCCGTATTTTGGCGTTACTTAGTCTTGGGAAAATGTCTCTTAAGCGGTTGAATACTGCTGGCCTTTTTGCGATACATTTCAAAAAAATTTTAGCAATGCCAAGTTTAATGTGGAGCAACGGCAACAAAATTTTCATTTCAGGAACAAGACTTTCGTGTAGCCTATTGTCTTTAGGCCATTTCCGTCCAATGCGACTATTCCAGTTATGCTGTTTGTACTGGTTTCTTCCTTTAATACCTTCTCCGTATCGTGAATCCCAATCGCACAAAAAACACGGATATTTTAAACGGCCAGATGCTGTTAAGCCTGTAATCAATGAAACTATTTTGAAGTCGCAGCAAATGCGCCACTGGTGTTCCATATATTTGACTACTTCCAGAATGTGTTTCAAATTATCGAAATTTTCACTAGTGTCAGTGCTATACGCAATCTTTTTTATAGGTTAACCCTATCGTCTCCATTAACTTTACGATATCGTTGCATTAAGCGAATTTTTTTGCATCATTTACATTGAAGAACTTTTCTAACTCTTTTTGGCGTTTTCGATATGCTGTTTTTGGTACCTTTCGCCAGCAAATTCTTTCCTTTCAAAAATGTAGCCAGTTGTTCTGATTTTTTCTGAGTCAAACACAAAATTGCAACAATTGCATCCAATTGCTTTTGTGTGACTAGGATTGGGTCCTTTGATGTTTCATAGGATGTATCTTCACCAGGGTCGTATTCTGAGAATAAATGCATGGATATAGCAGCGGCTATATATCTGATTGAAGATCAAGACTTCAGTATGTTGGTACTGGAATGAATTCTGAGTGCGGTAATGGTAATTGGACAAATTAATATTAAGCTGGAAAACGCAAGTTTTGTATTATGGTTGTATTCTTTTCAAATGAAATTTATTGAAGAAACTGAGGAGCATATTATAGATCAAACAGAAAGCAAAAAAGACTTAGTTTTGTGGAAAATATGTTCGCAGGTCTCTAGCAATAATTTGGCTTTAACAGATTGAAAAAATATCAATTAGTCAACGAGTTATAGTCAAAAAACCATATAAGCAATATGCAGAAAATCGGCATTTGACTGCAAAGTTCGAAGGTCGATTTAAAAAAATTCGAACTAACATAAACAAACGCCGCGATACGGGTCTTCTAATTTAGCCTCTGTTTTCATCCCTCACATTCAGAATCGATCTAACTTTTGTTAACCTGAGTTTGTTCCACAGTGTTATAAGTTGATTTTTATAAATACTGATTGCGTTGTCCGTTATTTTTATAAAGTACTATCAGTTTCTGTGCTGTGTACCGTATCTATGTCATCATCATCGAATATTTCATTTAAATTTAATTTCGTCGAATTATCATTTTCATTATTTAGACTGATTAGACCGTCCGCGATTACATTTTCCATTCCTTTTATGTAATTTATATCGAAATCGAACTCATTCAGCTTTATTTTCCATCTTTGGGGCTTAGCATTTGGTTATTTTAAGTTGTTCAGCCAAACTTATGGTCTATGATCCGTAAGTGTGGTCTGAAATATTTCGTTGCCCAAACTATTGCAAGTAATTACTTTTCTATTGTACTATAATTCTTTTCATACCCGTTTAGTGATCTACTTGCATAACAGATAACTTTATCGGTTTGCAGTAATGCCGCGCCTAAAGCAAAGTTACTGACATATGTCCCTAGTGTGAAAACTTTATTAAAATCTGGGTGAATTAAAATCGGATCTGCTTTTATTAGCTCTTTTAATTTGTTGAATGCCTTTATATAATCCTTATCATTTTGATTTATTTTCATGCCTTTCCTCAAGTGTTTGATAATGTGATACGCAACTTTCGAGTAATCTTTGATAAACCTACCTTCAGGTAGTTCCCAAAAATGCTTTTATCTCTTTTTCGCTTTTTGGAAGTAGAATCTTTTCAATTGCTTCCACTTTTTGTGGATTTGGTTTTATACCTTCTTTTGTAATTATATGCCCTAGGAATTTTGTTTTGTTTTTATTTATTTGTATTTTTAAATCTTTCTCTTTTAATCTGATTAAAATTTTGCTCAACGATCCCAGATGTTCTTCTACGCTTGTAGAAAATGCTAAGATATCGTCCATGTACACAATACAAATCTTTCCGATATAATCTTTTAATATTTCGTTCATTAGCCTTTGGAACGTTGCCGGTGCATTTCGTAATCCAAAGGGCATTTTTAAAAATTCATAATGTCCGTTTGCGGTGGAGAACTCTGTTTGTGTATGTCGCGTTCATCTATTACAATTTGATGAAACCCTTTGAAAAATACTGGCATCTTCTCAATTTGTCAAATATATAGTCTATATTTGGAATTGGAAATCTGTATTCCGTAGTTACGCTGTTCAACTTCCTATAGTGAATTACAGGATGTCATTTTTGTTCATTGGCTGCCTCCAGCTTCTTTGCCAAAGCCAAATAGGGCTGTTGTAAGGACTAGAGGATGCTCTAATTATGCTTTGGGATAACATTTGGTCTATTTGTTTTTCTATTTCCGGTTTGTGGATTTCTGGATATCGGTAAATTTTAGAGTAAACCGGCATGGCATTCTTATGTTTCGTTGAACTAGCAAATGTTAAGGTGATTGGTGTCAACGAATTCTGTGACTCATTTATTTTTATATCGTTGGTGAAGATTTCCACTTCATTTTCTTTATAGCGTATTTTACTATATATTTCTTCTTTTTTTGTTAAGAAAAAGTGTATTATTGTTTTATTTGTGTTTAATATTCTGTTTGGATAGCATTTATCTCTGTTAGGATATTGTTACCGATGTGTCCGTCTAAGTTTTTGTTGAAATTACATTCGAGAAATTCGCACATGGAATCTTTTTCATTGAATTCCTTAAATATTGGGAATTTGCAAAGTTTCTTAACTTGCCATTAGGGCTACAGACATTTTCATTGATCAGACTGAACTGTGCTCCAGTGTCTATGATGAAATATAACTTTCTTATGTGTGTATCTATTGTTATATAGGGTAATTGTTTTGTGGGCCCCGCTGAAAATTTACATTTGCATTGCTGATAACCATAGGTTCTGGTCTACTGCGATTTAATATTGCAGACCGATTATAATTTCCGCATTTGATTCCAATTTCCTTTTTGATTAAAATTTCTCTGTGGGTTAAAATTTCCGGGTTGATTATAATTTGTGTTGGTTGTCTGATTTGATATTCTAGTTCGGCTTGATCCGTTGCAATTGCTGTTATAGTTATTACCCGCATTCCTTCGGACATAGCTACCTTTATACCTGTCTTGTGGCATATAGTTGTTATTTTCGTTTCTCGGGACATAGCCACTATTATATCAGTTTTGTGGCATGTTGTTGTTATATCTATTATAACTCCTGTTATAACTAGGAATATTATTCATATTCTGGTTGAGTCTGGAAGATGTTCTATTGTTAGCGTTGTCGCTAAAAGTAGTCCTACGATAGCTATTTGGGTTAGGATCTTTCCTTTGCTGCCCGAGTGCTGTGAAGGATTGATGTCTAGCTTCTAAAATGATTTTTTATGACTTATCTAAAGTATCAGGGCTTCTGGCTATGATCATTGTTTTTGTAGGCTCGGGAAGGTGTTCTTTAAATGTTTGTAGCACTATCCTATTAACTTCCTATTAACTTCTTCGAGACTGATGGTCTTCAATTCATCCATAAGTTCCGCTGAACTTCTCTTTTCTCCGCAATTACTCAAAAGTATTGATTTCAATGTTTCCTAATCACTACCTTGTCCGTATCTGAGAATTATTTATTATTATTATTTTATCGTTACAGTTTTGGAGTCACTGTTTTAGTGAAGACACCTTAATAATTTTAAAGTTATTATTATTATTTATTTTTAATTTTGCAACACCCGGTGCGTATGCAACGAAATTTTGTTTTACATCATTGTGCGATAGGTTTCGCACATTGTTTCCGTATTTTGTTTGAAAAGGAAAAAGGATTTTTACATTTATTTTATATATTTATTCATCATATTTTTCATTCATTAATTTTTTTCAATATTTTATAATATATATAAATATATATATATTGTTTCTTTATTTTATTCTAGTTTACCTTTTTTCTATTAGTGCTTCAAATAAAAAGAAAAAGAGGGTTTTATTTTCGTCTGAGTGACAGGCAATGAATGAGGTTGACAGTATGAATGAAGTTGTTAGTATATAATTCCTAATCAACGGAAAAATTACCTCCGTGCGTACTTTGTTCGTACTTTAAGTTCGGAAATTGTTATTCCCGTTCGCGGTGGCTTGGAGTATTCCGCAATTACTTCCCTAATTACCTCTGTTATCTCTGGATATCTATCCCTGATTCTCGCAGGGTAACTTTCTATTTCTGATGCATACATTCTATCTCCTACTTATTATTTAAAAACATTTGCTTTTATAATATTGTAGGTATTATATCTATGGAATAGTGCTTTGCGGATATATATGTGAGTTAACATTATCGCTAGCGCCCAGTCTGAACGATTCCCACAGTCAACCACTACACGTGCCGCTGCGTCAGCATAATTACATTTCACCACATACTGCAATTGGGCATTGCATAACCAATATTACACCTGTGGGAAACCAAGGCCACGGTCATTACCGCCGGATATGCTTACGCAAGTATTTCACAACGTAGCGAAACGCCCGTGAGAAACCAATGCAGCAGACGCTACCATGGAACCATCGTTACGCAAGTGCTGCGTCGCTGCTGCTACACCGAGGGCTAATGGTCGACGTGATTGCAGTTCATCAGCAGTTGCATAGGGGTGCTAGTAGTTCTAAGACATACTTAGTGAATAAGTTGTAGTACCTAATTATAATATAATAAACTTGTTGTGCTCTAATTCTTGTGTTTGTACTTAGGGCGTGTTGGCCCTTCTATTTTTTTAGTGTACGGATCAAGGATCCTTTTAACTGGCGCCCGAGCAGGGACCAGTAGTGAAAGTAGTGGAAAGTTAGGATAAACTCAATAAAAACATTGTGACAATAAAAGAAATTAATCAGCTTAATTAAAGAATAAGCGAAAGCAAAAAAAACACAAAAAGTGTAACTGAATAAAGAAATAATAATTAGAGAGTGAAGGTGCAGCGCATTAAAAACGACGAAGCAAGGAGCCAATCAATGCGCATACTATTGTAGTAAGTTAAAATACCGTCAAAATTTTTTTTGTTTCATTCGCAGATAATATGGAATCCTTACAATCCACTGTAACGAACTTGACTGGTGCCGTCAATGCACTCATTGAGAAGGTGAACAGCATGGAGAGGCGAGTCTCCTCCTTCGACTCCCTTCGAACTAGGCTTGACCAGCTTGACGCTGGTAGAACAGTGAACCTACAGGAAGAACCAGTAGTTCAACCCCGAGGTCCTGCCACGGAAGCTGACCTGAGGGAGATCAGTAGGCTTCCGGATTCTGTAAAGGAGCTGCAGTCCTTCGAGGGTGACCCTGTACGATATGTGTCATGGGTGCACTCGGTGGAGAGTATCCTAGCGGATTGCAAAGTGGTAAAGGACAAACCAATTTATCGCGCTATTCTCCAGCATATCCGACAAAAGGTCCGTGGAGCAGCCGATGCTGCTCTTATATCATATAACATTTTCGACACAAACTGGGTTGAAATTAAGGAGTGTTTGTCACTTCACTACGCGGATAAACTTGATATCCGTACATTGGAGTATCAACTCCACCAATTATCTCAAAAAGATTCACGGCTCGACGAATTCTATGCTGCCGTGAATCACCAATTTTCGTTGATCATCAACAAAATAAAAACGGAGTCGTACTCCGAAGAAACAATCAATGTCCTTGTTGATACTTACAGAAACCGTGCCTTGGATGTTTTCATACGAGGCCTGAATGGGGAGCTTGCAAAAATGCTTCTCATTCAACGTCCTAAAACCCTTCCAGAGGCGTATTCTGCATGCCTCGAGATGCAAAACACTAATTTCCGAAATTTTACTATCCACACCGCGCGGAATAATAATCGTGTCGTCGCTCCAATAAATATGATTCCGGGTCGAATATATGGTTTCACTGCCGACAGAGCTCCTCCACTTCCACCAAGGACAAACTGGCGTCCTCAGGAGCGTCGTCCTGCCTTCAATAACCGTGATCGTCAGGCTGCACCAAGACAAGATCAACCCCTAGTCGAGAAGATGGACGTTGACCAGTCCGTCCAAAGCAAGCGTTTAAATTATATGAATAGACCGAATCCGTTCAAGCGTGGGGCTAAATCGGAGAACCTACCTCGTAAGCACCAGAGGTTGTATCACGTCTCTACAGGTGAAACCGAATCAAAGGACGACTACTCAGCTACTGCAGAAGAAGAGGATTTTCTGTCCAACGGGCATCTAGCGTACCATACCTAGAGTACAGGTTGCCAGACGGGCGCACACTGGATTTCCTGGTGGACACGGGGGCGAATAATAACTTTATAAAGCCAACGGTGATCAAACAAGGCAAGCCAGTGAGTAAATCCTTTAGTGTTAGGTCAGCGGGGGGTATAAAAGAAAAGGTGTCCTTGAAGTTTTTCAGCAATATTGCTATCGATTCCGATATAACGTTCTTCGTCCTACCGGGACTGAGTACGTTTGACGGAATCATTGGTGACGATACGCTTAAGGACATAGGGGCAGTTGTAGATAGGAAAAACAACCTACTACAGATCAACGATTATAAAATCCCATTGAAGGCAAAAATTTCTAGACCTCCCACGTGAAGCTGTAGAAAAGGTAAATGCACTAATTAGAAAGTATAGCGACTTATTCTTGCCCATTAATGGAAATGAATTAGTGGATACCAGCGTGCGAGCGGAGATAAGAACAACGACGACTGACCCGATTTACAGCAAGAGCTATCCTTATCCCTCGTGCATGAGGGAGGAGGTTGAGAGGCAGGTGCAGGAACTGCTCGACGAAGGTGTTATTCGGCCATCAAAAAGCCCATATAACTCCCCAATTTGGGTGGTTCCTAAAAAACCCAAACCAAACGGCGAAAAACAATTCCGCATGGTCATAGACTACAAGCGATTGAACGCTGTGACCGTTGCTGATACCTATCCGATTCCTGACATAAATGCAACATTATGCAGCCTGGGTAAAGCTATGTATTATACTACTATCGACCTGACGTCAGGCTTCCATCAGATACCCATGAAGGAATCGGATATTCCCAAAACCGCGTTTTCCACGATGAATGGAAAATACGAATTCTTAAGGTTGCCCTTCGGTTTAAAAAATGCTCCAGCAGTTTTTCAGCGAATGATTGACGATGTACTCAAGCAATATATTGGTAAAATTTGCTATGTGTATATCGACGATATTATTGTATTCGGAAAAAACGCAGAGGACCATTTGCTAAATGTAGAAAAAGTATTTTCAAGATTGCTTGAGGCGAAGCTGAAGGTCAACCTGGAGAAAACGTGTTTCCTTGAAACCAAGGTTGAATTCCTTGGCTACATTATCACTCCCGACGGTGTCCGCGCAGACCCAAAAAAGGTTGAGGCGATGAACCTTATCCTGCCTCCAGAGAATTTAAAAGAACTAAAAAGCTTTCTGGGCATGACGTCGTATTACCGCAAATTTATTCGCGACTACGCAAAAATCGCGAAACCTTTGACCAACCTTACTCGAGGGGAAAATGCGCAGGTCAAAGCAGGAGTTTCAAAAAGGGTGGAAGTTAAACTTAATAGTGAGGCACTACAAGCCTTTACCGACTTAAAAAGATTGCTTACTTCTGCTGATATTCCAGCATTCCCAGACTTCGAAAAACCCTTTAACCTCACCACAGATGCGTCGAACTATGCTATAGGAGCGGTGTTATCACAGGGGGATATAGGTAAAGACAAACCGATTGCATTTATCTCTCGTTCTCTTAATAAGACAGAAGAGAACTACGCTACCAATGAAAAGGAAATGCTTTCTATTGTGTGGGCACTAGATAACTTGCGATCCTATTTGTATGGTGCGAAAAAAATAAAAATTTACACCGATCATCAACCTCTTACTTTCTCTTTAAGCTATCGCAACTACAATGCGAAACTAAAGCGCTGGAAGGCACGAATAGAGGAATATAATTGCGAGATCATCTACAAACCAGGAAAAGCTAACGTTGTGGCCGACGCACTCTCCCGTCTCAAAACTGAAATTAACGCTTTATCTGATTCTGTTATACCTGAACCTCCCGGTAGCGACGTAGGAAATCCTGACGAAAGAACACAATCCGAAGCCACGATGCACTCCGCTGAACAGGACAGCTCCGGTCTTATACCCCACGTGGAGGCTCCTATAAATGTCTTTCGAAATCAGGTAATATTTAGAGTAGGCCAAGAATCCCGATGTCACGAACAGCCTCATCCTGGTTACAACAGACATTACATATCACTACCCGCTTTTGACAGTGCGATCCTCATTCCCATACTTAAGGAAATCCTTATACCTAACTTGATTAATGGAATAAAAATTCCTGAAGAATACCTCTGGTTACTGCAAAATGTTTACGTTAATCACTTCCACAGGTATAAGGTTAGAATTACGCAACGAGTAGTGGAAGATGTAACCATCATTGACCGAACTTTTAATATAATAGAGCAGGAGCATCGTCGAGCCCACAGGAATCCTAGGGAAAATAAAGAACAAATTCTCGAAAAATATTACTTCCCAGGTATGGCTAAACAAATCCTAGACTACGTTGCCCAGTGCGATGTCTGCAAACTAAACAAATATGACAGACACCCTGCGAAGCCACATATCCAACCAACACCGATCCCGAATTATCCTTGTGAAATTTTACATATTGACCTTTTCGAAATAGAAAAACAGAAATTTTTGAGTTGTATAGATAAATTTTCTAAATTTGCGAAACTGTTTCCCATAAAAAATAAATCGTCCATTTATCTTCGTAGAAAGCTAACGGATGTCCTACACTACTTTTCTGTGCCAAGGACACTTGTCATGGACAACGAGCGAGGATTCCTAACCCCACTCGTTCTTAATTACATCAGGTCTCTAGGCATTGAAATATACCAAACCCCAACGCAACGAAGCGAAGCAAATGGACAGGTTGAGCGGCTTCATTCAACCGTAATAGAAATTTACCGCTGCATCACTGGCGACCTTTCAAGGTTATCACCTAAAGAACGAGTGTCTATAGCCGTAGATAGGTATAATAACACCATACACTCCACTACGAAAAAGAAACCGGTGGATATATTCTTGAATAGGACAGCCAGGATTAATTATCAAAATTTAACAGACTTTAGGGATCAAACCCATGAAAATATCAAGGCCTTGCTGTTACATGAGCAAGAATGCAGAAATGCAAGGATAAATGAAAACCGATCGCCACCAAGGGAATTTAACAGCGGCGATACGCTGTTTATAGCTAACAAGCAAATAAAACCAAAACAAAAACCTTTATTTAAAAAAGAAACTGTCGCAGAAAATAGAAATGCGACTATATTAACCGAGAGTGGAAAGAAATTCCACAAATCGGATATAAAGAATGTGTAAAGGCATATGATAGCACTGGTCAAATGGTAGAAAGCGTTTGGATCCTTTAGACCCGGCGGTTCGGGACTCAAATTTACGTTTGTATTCGATGAAGTCAGAGTGGTTCAATTCCATTCATCTCGGTGGTCCGGGATGGCTGAATCGAAAGGGTTCAACTCCCCCATAAAGTTCCATTGCTTTATTGCGTGAAGTCACCTGTGCCATGAGTAGGTTATTTGCAATCATAAGCGCTTATGACTAAAAGGGATCAACGCGGGCCTTTCTATGCAAACATTACCTACAAGCCAGTGCCAAAAATTTTAAATGCCATACAAATTAAGTCGAATGAATGGCGCAAATAAGCGTTAAATTGTGCAAAAAAGCACACGAGCGTAAACACGCATATGAATTAAAGACATACGGGCAAAAAGCATGCTCAAAGGAAAAAATTTTACAAATTTATATTGAAATTTAAAAAAATGTTCTGAAGAGAATGTAGATTGGAAAAAATATTTTATTAGAAAAAATCTTGCTTTAAGGGCAATTGATATAAAAAATCAAATTTTTAAACTCTGAAAAGAGGAAATGGAAAAACACTTAAAAACAAAAAAAGAAATTAATATTTTTAATTTTAGACAATTTTAAAAATTTAAAATAAAATTTTTTTTACAATCACTAATTTAATCCACTAACTTCTAACAAACCATTGCCTCACTACTGGGTTCCCAAACCAAAAAATTTTTATGAAAATAAAAATCTAAACCAAGTAATAACCAAATGATAGGAAGAAATAGTATATTTTCTCTTTTTCTATAATTTTCCACTTTGTTTAAACTTAAAATAAAAAAGACATTAGAAAATAAAAAAATAATGAAAAGAATACAATACTAATGCAATAACACTTTCACATAACAAGACTAACCACTATGCAACTCACAGTTAGGATAAGAGAATATAGACATAAGTATACAATCTAGCTCCTGAGAACTGTTAAGAAATACACTTGCCTATTTAGTAATAGAATAATATTAGCAATAGAAATAGAATATATCAGTTTAGAATATATTAAGAACTAATTTGGAATAATAATTTTAAATCATTTTCTTGTTTTTAATATCATGTTAAGACTTTTGTTCCAATCAAATTTGTATAACTATGTAAACGGGTTTAGGGGTGACATTATCATAATTAGTCTAATTCATTATTTTAATTTATAGCATCAGCTTTTGCGCAATAGCGCACTCCTATGACTTATTTAAAATAGATGCACCACTAGCAACTATCCGAGACGGGTATGGATGGATTATTGATGGACATTTTAAGCTAATCCACACTGTAAACTTGGAGCGTTACGAAATGGCCACGAACCGACTAGAGGAAGCCCTATCTATTCGAAACGAATCACCTGCAGTTTTTGAAATACTCTCATTCCAGTTAAGCAGAATCGGTACACATCTGGGTGAATTGAAAGGGTATGAACCATCTAGACCCAAGCGATCGATAAACTGGATTGGTTCGGCCTGGAAATGGATTGCCGGCTCACCCGATGCAACAGATTGGGATGCAGTTCTTCGAAATGAAGATGCCCTGAACCAAAATAACAATCAGCAATATAAGGTAAATGCTGGAATTTTCAAAAAAATTGATGAATTATTGCAGAAGCTCAATGGCATTGTGACTGTCACCAACGACATCGTGCACGAGAAGAACCTTGAAAGGATTTCTCAGGAAATCCAACACAAGATCATCCTTCTGAGGGAAGACGTCAACGAGCTTATTCGCGCATGCCAGATGGCCAAAGCTGGCGTTGTCAACACCAACCTGTTGAGTAAGGAAGAGGTCAACCAGCTTGTCAGCGAGATAGACGTACTTCCATACAGTAATGCTATTGAAGCAATAGAGTATAGCAAACCTTCGATCTACACCAACGGCACGCTATTGTTGTACGTGTTATCCCTGCCTAAGGCGACTGAAGAAAGGTTTAATCACCTAATTGCAAGAGCTAACATCCAAAAAGGCCACCGAGTGGAGTTGGCATACACAACGATTTTGATTAGCAAGCGCGAGACTTATGGTATACGAAAGGATTGCCTGCGGCTAACCTCTGCAATGGTCTGCGAACGAAAATCTTTGGATTTGTTACCAGAGACTGGCTGCATTGCACGTCTCCTCAAGGGAGGACATGCCAGTTGCAGTTACCTGACCTACAACAAATCTAGCGTTGAACTGATCAAGGAAGACACAATTTTCCTCGACAATTTCAGTGGAAGCTTAGGATCAGGTAAATCTGTAATCAATTTGAATGGTTCTTATATCCTGCAGATGGACAACGAAACAGTAACTGTCAACAATCAGAGTTACTCGAGTACGAGCATTTCAGGAGCTCAAGTCCTACCCCCAGTCTTGACCAGCATAACCAACCGAAGCATGACACTGAACCTTAACCTCGTTCATGAGATGGCTATTGACAACATCAGGCTACTGGGGTTCCTCAAGGAGAAAACCAATTGGATTACCATTGTCGAATTCCTGGGACTTATCGCCTTATTGCTGATGGTGTGCTACATTTGGCGCAAAATCACCGCAAAGGTCAACCTACCTGAGCTGAAGTTATCCTTGCCGATAAGATCTAATAGTATCCAACGTCAAAGACGCACTTCTTTACCACATGATCTGCGGGACGCAGATTTTTGAAGGGGGAGGAGTTAACATTATCGCTAGCGCCCAGTCTGAACGATTCCCTCAGTCATCCACTACACGTGCCGCTGCGTCAGCATAATTACATTTCACCACATACTGCAATTGGGCATTGCATAACCAATATTACACCTGTGGGAAACCAAGGCCACGGTCATTACCGCCGGATATGCTTACGCAAGTATTTCACAACGTAGCGAAACGCCCGTGAGAAACCAATGCAGCAGACGCTACCATGGAACCATCGTTACGCAAGTGCTGCGTCGCTGCTGCTACACCGAGGGCTAATGGTCGACGTGATTGCAGTTCATCAGCAGTTGCATAGGGGTGCTAGTAGTTCTAAGACATACTTAGTGAATAAGTTGTAGTACCTAATTATAATATAATAAACTTGTTGTGCTCTAATTCTTGTGTTTGTACTTGGGGCGTGTTGGCCCTTCTATTTTTTTAGTGTAAGGATCAAGGATCCTTTTAACTTGTGTATATAGTAATATATAAATATATATATTTATATTTTAATCAAATTAATTTTTTTTGTACCATACTTTATTTTAATTAGCAAAAAAAATTAAAATAAATTAATATCAAATTTTCTTCATTGGAATATGGATACATGTTCTTCTTTATTTAAAAAAAAATATTATTATTGAGTCGCTAATCAGCTTCTGAACCGTGCAATAGTGCTTATCTAATCACTTATTACATCCAAAGTGCTGAAGAATAATTGTGTAAAGTATTGTTATCAAATAAACAACAATAGTGAGCTATTGGTGATGCTAAGCGCAGACCTTCGTGCTTTAGTAAAACAAAAACAATTGTATAGTTTAAAATAGTGAATAAACGAATATAATAAAAACACATAAAACATTCAGCATCAACTTTCTTATAATGAGCAAACCGAGTGAAGTGTGTGATACGGGCTGGCAGGAAGTCACTCAAGCTACTACTAACAAACGAAAGCTCTCCTCTCCCACTAAAGAAAAAAATGTTGAAAAAACAATGAGGTTCAATCTTTAAGAAATCTCTGAAAATCAATTTCACTTATTAAATCCAGATGAAACATTAGAAACAAATCATTATGCAGCATCTTTTTCAAAACCTCAGCCTGAATTAATTAAACCGCCACCGATTTTCATACCACATGTATACAATATCAACAAAATGATCCTCAGCTTTAAAACTCAATGCTAACTCTGAGTGCTCTTACAAAGCTATGAACGATGGACAAATAAGAGTGATGACTACAACAAGTATTGCTATCGCAAATTAGATAATCTCTTAGATAAAGATAAAATTGTGTATCACTCGTAAGAGTTTAAAGAGAACAAAGAGATAGAGTTGTATTTAAAAATTTGCATAGTTCCACTTCCATTGAAGAAATCAAAATTGAACTGTTGGACCATGGTTTCGAAGCCAGAAACATTTCGAACATTAGAAGTAGAATAGACAAAAACCAACTACCTATTTTTTCTTAGATTTAGAACCAGACGAAAATAACAAAAACATTTTCGATTTAAAATATCTCTGCAACGCCGCCATAAAGGTTGAGGCGCCAAGAAAAACCTCTGTCAACAGTTTGGACACACTAAGAATTATTGCAAAAAACCTTTTGCGTATGTTAAATGTGCTCTATTTCACTTAACAACTGAATGTAATAAATCTATAAAAGATCCTCCTCGCTGCATCCACTGTCAAGAAAATCATACAGCGAGTTATAAAGGGTGACAAATTTATCGAGATCTTATTAAACGTAAAAATAACGTAATTCAACATCGATCTAATAGAAACAAATCAAGTCAAGACAACAACCCTTTTGTTAATGTTAACCACAATAATAGCTATAAATATATTAACCAAATATGTCACATGCTGATATAGTAAGAGCACAATCAAATGAAAATAGTCAAAATAAGTTGTTTTAAAAATTTGAATCGATGTTAAACAAACAAGTGGATCTTACTAATTCGCTACTAAACATGATGCCAATAATACTAAACAAGTTTTGCAACTAAATCTGCGTATTGCAATCTGGAATGCAAACGGTCTTTCCAATCATACTCTTGAAGTTGAACAATTCCTCAGGGGTATGCTTATTGATATTTTGCTAGTCTCTGAAACCCACTTCACCGAAAAACCATTTTTTAAAATAAGAGGGTATGATGCTCATGCAGGCTGAACCATTATTATTAAATCAAATATTAAATACAAGTTATCACATGTGAGTAACATTCAGTAAAAATTGCATCAGTTGCGGTTCTTACGGTAGCCGACTAAAGCGGCAACAACAATAATGACTTTATTTAACTTTATTTGTTGCTCAAAAGCATATTAGACCACTCAACGTTTAAACAGCAAATTCAACCCGATATCACCAACATGCGGCAGACGTAGATTCAGCACATTAATCCACTCAACGTTCAAGCAGCAGACTCAATCCGATATCACCAACATACGGCAGACGCCGATTCAGCACATCAATTTACGCGGCTGTCCGCATGCAATAACTGTAGGTCAGGGAAGTTAGTTATTCAGGTGCAGTCACCGCAACAGTTAGTCGTAGAAACTCACTTGTCAAATTTGGCTGTCTTTGCTCCGGCAAAGGAAATAAAAGTTAATAATAAAAAACCAACCGGGTTAAATTAATTGGCGCCCATCTTGGGGCCGCGTTAAGTGAATCCTAGTGTAAGGACCCGCCGAGAAACGCGATCGTAAAAAACGTGGCCGTGGTTCGAATCCACAATAAGGATTGTTATTATAAAGAACAGTCTGTGATAACGCGATCGAATAACATAAAAATAAAGAACATTTTAAGGCGAGTTCATATAAGCAAAACAATTAAATAAGATAAAAATAAAAAACAATTTGTAACAGCAACGCAACAATTTGAGTCAGCAAAATGACCAAATAAGATAAAAATAAAGAACTATTTGTAACAACTACCCAACAATTTGTGTCAGCAAAATGATCACAGAAAATAAAAAGTAAAGTGGAAGATCCAGAGGCATCTTCCAGAATCAGCGAACGAGGTTCCTGCAACACCACGACACCAAGAGAGATTCCAGTCCTGATGGGCTTGCTGCATTTAGTTTAAATGGAAATAATTGTGTAAGTAGAGTGTTCAGCTAAAGTTAAGTACTTGCAAATTGTGTAAATTTTTAATGAATAACGTGAAACGGAATTATTGAAATTAATAATTAAATGTCTAGTAAGACTTTATCAAAATGGACATGACTACGATACAGGCACTTCTAAAGACGAGACGGGAATTTCAGACTAAGATCGATGAATTGACTAACAGACTAGGACAAATAGAAACTACCGCTAATGTGGAGGAGTTTCAGGCTGTCACGATACAACCTGAAATTACTTGTGACGAGTCATTAGACCTTGTGAAAACTATCCCCGAGATTAACGGAGACCAAGCGCGGTACACATCCTGCAGACAAGCGTCGTACAAGGTATTTGAGGGATATGCGGGAAGCTCAGAACACTATCAAGCCGTGGGTATAATCCGCAATAAAATAGTGGGGTCTGCGGACATGGTGTTGTCGTCCTTCAACAGGCTGGATTTCACGTACGCTGACAAAAAGCCAATTTACTTATTTGATTGAGCAAGAGCTCTCAATGCTAAGTCAAGGAGCTCTGTCAGTAGTGAAGTTCTACGAAGAGATAGAGCGAAAACTCATGCTTATAATAAATAAAACCACAATGAGTCATGGCGAGAATAGGACACTTATAGAGTCACTCAGTAAGAAATATCGTGAAGATGCTCTTCGTGTCTTCATTTCTGGACTCAATCGTCCACTGTGTGACATTCTTTTCTCATCCCGTCCTGCGGATCTGCTCTCTGCACTATTATTAGCACAAGATTACCTACCGGGAAAGAAAAACTTGGTTGCGGATGCGCTATCCCGACAACACATAAATGCACTGGACTGCGAAAACAAATCCTTTAAATTGCTTTCGGAACCAAATCCTACTAGAAGAATAGGGGACATTTTCAAAAACTTCAAAAATAATTTTTAAGTCAAGAATGCGACATCATATAATTTTCAGTAACATTGACGAACTGTTAAACTCCATGAAGCAGTGCATTAATACAAATGTTGTTAATGGTCTAATGTGCGACTTACCTACGCCTACCTACAAGATACTTGCAGAATTTCCTGCCATCAGTATCCGGCATACGAAAAAGTAAGTCATAGATGTCTTTAACAATGATGATCAGAGGGAAATCTTACAAACAGAGCATAATAGAGCTCACCGGTCGTTACGCGAAAACATGCAACAAATCATGGGAAATTACTATTTTCCCGGCATGCGGAAGGTACTAAAGGAAATAATTTCAGGTTGCAAAATATGTCACGAGGCCAAGTATCAGAGACATCCCGCAAATCTTGGAATAGGGGAAACTCCTGTACCTTCGTACCCAGGGGAGGTCCTCCACGTCGATATCTATTCGACAGATAAAACTCATTTTCTGACTTCGATTGACAAATTTTCAAAATTTGCGGTTGTCTTTCCAATAAAGTCTAGGGCTATAGTCGACATAAAAGAATCCATCTACGTACTCCTTAATTTTTATAGGGATACGAGATTCCTGGTTTGCGACAATGAACGATCTCTGAATTCGGAGACGATTAAGGCTATACTTCGAGTGACCATCCGTTCTGTTTTTTGCAGGACAGTTCTGTTTTTTAAGCCCTTGTCCTACATGCTTTTTTATACGAAAAACGACGAAATGTTTTGTTTTTTCGGTATATGTTCTGTTTTACTGTTTTTTTTTGATATTTGAAAAAAAATTATATTAAAAAAAAAACAAACAAATTTGGCAATATCACAAGAAACTTTTAATGGTAACTCTCTACCTATAAAATATCGATTTCGATAAAAAAAACAGCTTCTCTGAAAAAATGTCATTAGCCACGAAACATGTGAGTTGGATATTCTAAATCGAGGACTTTCAATAAAAGTTAAAAGTTTTTATAAGTTTTTGACAACAATCCGAAAGGTAAGTTGAACTTAAATTCACAGTAACATTTTAACTTACAAATTTTCTATTTTAGAAAAATGGCCCCACATCGTAAATGTGTATTCAACGAAGAGTTGCAAAAAGAATTTACATTTTTGCGTCAGGGTGATAATTCGACCAAAGTGCAGTGCCGCAAATGCTCAGCGGCTTTTTCTATTGCGAACGGCAGAAAACACGATATTTTGCGGCACTTGAGCTCAATGAAACATAAGAATGCCGATAATGCTGCTGCAACCTCTTACACTGTGTCATCTTTTTTACACAAAACAGTAAAAAAACTAGTGTTAAAGAAGGTATGTACGTGGGCATTTCATACAATCAAGCACGATTTTTCCTTCCGCTCTAATGATTGTACGTCAAAACTAATCAAAAAGTATTTTGATCCCCACTATTCATTGGCTCGAACAGAAACAGAAGCTATTATTTGCAATGTTTTGGCACCAAACGCAACATCAGAAACGAAAATGGATTTAAACACAATTACTTTTGTGTCGGTATTTTCTGTTTGCTCGAACCATGGGAGCATCAAAATATGTCCAATTCTAGTTCAGTATTTCCTACCACAAAAAGGAATTCAGGTTAAAATACTAGAAGTAAGTGATCTCCCAGGAGAAAGTTCCGATATTTTAAATTCATATATCTCTGACATATTAAACAAATTTGATTTGACCAACAAATTGCTGGCTTTATGTGCAGATAACAATAATTGTAATTTCGGTGGAGCAGCTAGACGGGGCCAAAACAATTTTTTCCATAAGCTTCAGTCGTCAACAGGTAAAATTCTACTTGGACTAAACTCACATTGTTAATAATTGCATACAAACTGCAATAGATTCTCTTCCATTTGACATTGAGGTGATTGTTGTTAAAATATATTCTTATTTTTATGTTTACACAGTTCGAGTAGAAAAGTTAAAAGAAATTTGCAATTCGGCACAAATAGAATATAAGAAACTAGTTGGTTTTAGCAAAACCAGGTGGCTCAGTTTAAAACCGTGAATCGAACGCATTTTAAAACTGTCCATACCGCTAAGAACTTTTTTTTTTAACCAACCAAATTGTCCAACCATTTTAAAAAACTTTTTCGATAACCCGTATGCTGAATTTTGGCTTTTATTCGCCCATTGTCAAAGCTATCTTTTTCATCAACATATACTACAAATTGAATCTGAAAAAATATCCATGGTAGAGGTAGCAATTCTTCTTAAAGATTTAAAATTAAAGATTGAGAACCGAAAAAATGAAGCTTTTATGCCATTGATATTAAGAAGTAAAATTTCAAATTTAAATGATGTCGAATCTACTTCTATTAAACAAAAAATAATAAATTTTTATCAAATTTCCTTAGATTACTTAAATCAATGGGATAATCCATTCAAAGAAATAGAAATTATGGAATGGGTACTGCTGCGTATAACACCTTCTTGGGATCAAATCGAAAAAACATTGGCACTTGTTTTAGAAAAAAGCAATAACTTTGAAATTGCTGACAATAAATTATTTGACAAAGTTACATGTTTAAAAAAATATGCGACTTGCGAAAAAGTCAAAGAATGGTTGGACAACGAATTATTTACAGAAAAAAAATGGATGGAAATGTTTGATCATTTTAGAGAAAACACAATACCATTTACAAATTTACTGAAAATAGTATAATTTTGTTTATGCCTACCTGGTTCCAATGCACCGACTGAAAGGGTTTTCTCTTTGATAAATAATGTGTGGACATTAGAAAAGTCACAACTCAAGGTAGAAACCTTGAAATCGATATTAGTTACAAAGTGTAACTACAGCCTGAGTTGCGACGAATTTCGGGATTATTTATTAAAAAATGACGCCTTGGTCAATAAAATTCATAATTCATAAAAATATAATTAAATTTTACCTTTTTTTAGACTGTTTAAAACTCAATTTAAAAGTGAAATAAGGTTAACCAAAAAACTGAATTGAATTGTTATTTTTATATATTATTAGCCAATGAACTGAATTATAATTTTTGTTTTTGATTATATTATCTACTGAATGTACCTGTTTAAAGTTTCTATTTAAAATTGAAATATGATTAACCAAACAACTGAATTGAATTATTATTTTTATATATTATTAACCAAAGAACTGAATTATAATTTTAGTTTTCGATTATATTATTGAATGTACCTATTACTAATCAAAGAAATATGAAATAAATTGTTATTATTTTTATATATTACACCGCGTTACACACATTCTGTCCTATGAACCAAATATACTTTTTCGGAAGGGGAGAAAAAATAAAAATACACGTGTATCGGCGATTTTCATGTACGCGTCAGAATTTTTTTTTATGTATAAAGTATAAAGCTCGTAGTGTCCGTCTGTCCGCCTGTGTGGAAGACTTTGGATCCCCGATACACGTGTATTTTTATTCTTTCTGCCCTTTCCGAGAAAGTATATTTGGTTCATAGGACAGAACTAAAGCTCGTTTTTGTAACGCAGTGTTATTAAAAAAAGAACTGTGAATTGATTGGAATTGAAATTATTTCAATATATTAGTTATGCAAATAAAAAAAGTTGGAATTGGAAATTTGTTCTGTTTTTTGGCTGAAAAAATCTGGTCACTCTAGCTACACTTAAAAATCTCTCCGAGGTAGAAATTTACACAACGCCTCCCACCCACAGCACTACCAACGGCCAAGTGGAGAGACTTCACAGCACCCTCACAGAAATTGCTCGTTGCCAAAAGCTAGAGGGGAGCGTTTCCGATACAACTGAGTTAGTTCTTCTTGCAACATCAAAATACAACCGTACAGTTCACTCCGTGACTAACAGAAAACCGATAGACATAATTCATTCTATTCCAGGGGAGCTACATGACGAAATAAGAGATAGACTACTACGGACTCAACAAACTGACTTAAAAAGACACAATATAGGGAAGAAATCACGAGTTTATAAGCCAGGCTCTATATCGTGAAGCTAGTGCAGAATGACCTTGTATCGACGGCCGGAAAGTCCACAAATTTCATTGAAACTTTTAATTACAGAACTTTTATCTTGCTAGGCCTTTCGACTGACGCGAAAATACTTAATTACACTAGCTCCTATTACATTCCTATAACGACTGGTAAAGTAGCCATACATGAGCAGTACGAAGTACTATTACATAAACCTAACCTGCCCAATTATGAGGCAGTAGTCGACGATATGAACTGTCTTCTAGAGCAATTTCCACAAACTCACATAAAACGACTTTTAACAAATGACGCGGAACACATAACCCAGCTATTGGATGTGGTAAGGCTGCATCACCGACAGTTTCGTAGTATTAATGTATTGGAGACGGCATTAAAATATATGGCAGGTACACCGGATTTTGATGACTTCCAGGAAATTAAGACCAAAACAGGAGCCTTGACAGAATATCATGGACAACAAATATCAATTAATTCCAAATTGCAGAAAAGAATAAATGAGTTGACCAAAACTGATAACGAACTATTGAAAACTGCTAAACAGATACCGACTATTTATTTTCTTTGGCTTCCGTAAGAAATAGGGCAATAATAATGGAGTTAGAGACCATTATAACATCCAATATTGTTGAGTGGCGTAAAAATTAAATATATTTTAACAGCTGAACACTCTGCCAATGTTAGCATAAGCGATCTATGGCAAATCTCTAAAATTAAAATACTACAAGACATGCAATGTAACTTACTGACCCGGCTTCGCGGAATTAAAACAATAGTATTTTTCTTTCCTCACAAGGAGGAATTTTTGAATCCTTTTATTGATTTCACGTAGCGCAGAGTAAGGTGAGTTTAAGACTAAATTCAAATCTACTTGTCACTTAACAAGAGAGCTTCAGCAGCGCGTCAGTCACGTTGCTTCACAACGTGACTGTTCTAATTGACACGAAAGAATTTTGGAGTTGCAATCCGACTCGATTGCGAAACACGGGAAAAGGTGGGAACCCAAAAACTAAGCAGAGCGGTATGCCGAAATTGGAGCTGCCGCGACGGTGGGATCCACAGCGTCAGCGATTTCACCGTGAGAATGCAATGCAGTGAGGTGCATGCAAAAAAACAAAAAACAGAAGTGCATGGATGAAAAGTAAAAGTGCATACGTGCGACGACAAATGCGTCGTCAGAGTTATGTTTAAGAAGGTTAATGACATGTGCCTTAACTCTTCCCCCCTTTAAGCGCAGCTGTCCGCAGTTGCGTCATTTGGTTTTCGATTTTTCTTCAACTCCATTTGTAGCCACTTCAATATATCGCGAGATTTCCTCTTTTTAGTGTGTTGTTTCACGACCATACCAATAATTATTGTTAATACGAGGATAAGGGTGCCTATGTTTTGTAGGGTGTTCATCCTGCTTTTTTTTGACATAGCTTGAATGGTCCTACTATTATCGAGGTGAAGTTTTTTAATCAATTGTAGTGATAGCGTTTCTTCGAACACATGAGTAGAATTTATAGATGCCAGAATGGCTGGCAGTGGCTTATAGTCGGACTTCTCATAATAGGAGTAGGTGACTGTGTTGACGGTCACGGAGGTATTTTGATACTGCACAACACAAGTTCCGTTTAGTCTAATTGGATTCTCATGAATTAGTACCGTTCCATTAAAGGCGTTAAATAAAAATACTCCCGGTTGAATAATTTCGAAAGACGGAATATGAAAATTACTTGTTTTCGTGCAAACTGCCGGTTTACTTTTTAGTATGTTGGGAATACATCGAGTATCCGTTATTTCTTTGATATTATCAAACCTGCAAATGCTCATATTTTCATGTGACTTACATGGTTTTGTAATTTTATATATTTTCATTTCACATATAATTATATTTGAGTTTGTTAGTTTAATTACTTCATGTTCTTTCTTTACGGGTTTAACTAGGATTTCTTGACAACTATTACTATTTACAGTTGGTAAGCTTACAATATATAAAATGAGAGAATTATTTGTAGCTATTTTAAGGTTAGAAAATTTTAAACTTTGATCTAGATTGGCATACGGGAATTTTTCTTGGCGTAAAAGATCTTTGAGTGCATCTATTTCTTTCTCGGAGAAAAGCGCCGTGTTAGTAATATCGGCTTTAGACCATAGCAGGGCTCTCTCTACATTTGTTACCTCTTCTTTTAAAACTTCTAACTCGAACTTGAATCTAATTGCCGTTGTCCTTTGTACGTCTTCGTCCTGCAAATTTTTTATTATAGCGTTCGTTCTATTCGCGATTTCGTTTAATTTATCTTCAATGAGTCGGTTAATAACAATTTGGTTCTCTGTTTGTCTTAAATTTCCTTCTATTTTGTCGTTGATTAATTTTAAATCGTCCGCGTCCGGGGTACCTGCAAGCCATTTCCAGGCTGTTCCTAATGCGTCTATTGATCTTTTTGTCCGTGGGAAAGGTCTTATTCGTTCTAAAATATGTTCAATTTCAGTAAGTTCGTGTTTCAAAAACGGTAAGAGTGAGTTGTACGGGTTCAGTTTACAGTTGATGTGGTCTTTTACTAATTTCAGTTCCCTTTCGTACAGGTCGATGTCCATTACGTGTATCAGCTCGTAGTCCCCGTTCTGTATCATGGATTGTCCCACCTCAAATGTTACAATTTCCGAGTTTGAATAGTCCAATATCTGCACCTCACATCTGATTGTCTGTATCGCAAGTCTGTAAAGAAGCATTTTATTTTATATTATCTTTATGGACTTTTTCCCCTTCAATTAAATCGGCTGTACCTAAATCTGCTTGAATCTCTCTTTCTACATACAATTTTGAAAATTTGTTACCAAGCCTTTTGTTAATTTTAACAAAAACTTTTTGTCCTTTACTGAATGTTCTATTGTTTGAGTTTTTTTAATCTATTTAGAGAAATTATCTGCGTTGATTTTATTTTTTTTATTATTTCTTCTCCTAGTTCTGAAGGTATGGTGCGAACTAGTTCGGCGGGTGGACGATTTATAACCGAGTGGACCGACTTATTATACTCTATGGTGGCCAGAAGCACTAGCTCGACAGTGTCATCTATTTTTGTCTCCGCTTTTAAACATCTCGCTATTTCGCCTAAGGTACTGTGGAAGCGTTCCACCTGTCCGTTTGAAGTGCTGTGCATAGGTGGCAATGTGTAGACTTCCGCTTGAAACCGGTCTCTTAGTATGTTTTTAATAGTTTGTGAGTTTAGAGACTTCTCATTGTCACAAACTATAGTTTTTGCCTTGGTAAAGACATTAAGGATTTGCAGGAGCGGTTCTTTAATGTGGACTATAGCTCTAGATGTTATGGGTATGGTTATAGCGAACTTCGAAAATTTGTCTATACATGTTAAAAAAAGTTTTTTATCTGTCATGAAAATATCTAAATGTAAAATCTCCCCGAGGTAGCTTGGAATGGGTGTTGCAAGTGTTTCCTGTTTCTTTGGGTGGCGATTGTACTTGGATTCCCTACAAATTTTACAGTTCGTCACAATTTCTGTGAGTTTTTTTCTCATTTTCGGAAAAAAATAATCGGTCAGTATGTGCTTTTCGTTCTCGCGAGCTGATCTATGTGCTCTATTGTGTTCTTTATTAATTATTTCGGTCTGGTCATCCTCGTTTACTACATCGATAACCTGCTTTGTGGTATGCACGAATTTCGTTCCGGGAAAAATTTCTTGTAATTTATGTTGTATCTTGCCGAGTATGGAAAGTTCGCACAGAAGGGCGTTTGTTATATTTGGATTTACGCAAAGCTGGATGTCTGTTAAAAGAGTATCTATGGAGTCAAAAATAATTGTGTGTCTTATACGGGACTGGAAAAGAATTTTCTTTGGTACTTTTGATGGTACACCTTCCTCTAGTATTATCTGATTCTTAAAACAATTCATAGGGCTTGCTACTGTTCGGATTATTTCACTCAGGGACTCTTCACTATGTATAGTTTCGATGGATGATGCTGAGTCCTCCATGGCATTAATGTGTTGCCGCGACAGTGCGTCTGCTACAAGGTTTTCCTTGCCTGGCTTGTATAGAAATTTTGGTGAGAATTGTTCGATAAATGCCATCCAGCGTCTTATTTTAGGATTCGGATTTTTCTCTGATATTGCGAATGTCAGGGGTTGGTGGTCCGTGAAGATGTTCAGTTGATTCACTCCATACAGATAATTTCTCAATTTCTGCAAGGCCCACACGATGGCTAGCAACTCTCTTTCATTAGTTGCGTAGTTCTCTTCTGCTCGTGTGAGAGTGCGTGAAATCATCGTTATTGGTCTTCCTCTTTGCGACAGTACTGCCCCTATGGCATGTGACGACGCATCGGTGGTAAGGTCGAAGGGTTGTTGGTAGTCCGGGTGAAGTAGAAGCACATCTTCTGAGGCAAGTATTTTCTTGACTTGTTCAAATGCCTCCAAGGCTTCGTTATCGAGATAAATTTTCACACCCTTTGACTTGTTTGCAGTTATGGATCCATTTTCTCCCCTCAGATATTTTGTAAGTGGTTTTACTATTGCTGAATAATCTCTGACAAATCTTCGATAGTACCCTGCTAGTCCTAAAAATGACCGTAAACTTCGTAAGGTTTTGGGAACTTCGTAGCCTACTATATCTTTTACCTTGTCTGGACAGGTTTTTATTCCTTTTCCTGAAATTAAAAATCCTAAGTATTCTACCTCTTCTAATAGAAACTTCGATTTTTCTCTTGAGACTCTCATGTTTGCGTTAAATAGCTTTTCCAACACGCGTTCTACATCTTCTAAGTGTTGCTGCAAGGAATTCGAAAAAATTATAACATCATCGATGTAAACATAGCAGCAGCGCCCGATTTCGTCTCGAAGTACGTCATCGATAGCTTTCTGGAAGATGCTTGGGGCATTTTTGAGCCCAAAGGGTAACCTGCAGAACTCGAATTTCCCGTTGTTAACAGAAAACGCGGTTTTTAATTGGTCTTTTTCTGCAAGCTTAACTTGGTAGAATCCTGACTTTAGATCTATCGTAGAAAATATGCATGATTTCCCTAGATTGGCCAATATTACAGAAATATCGGGAATAGGGTATCTTTCTGTTGTTGTCCGTTCGTTCAGTTTCCGAAAATCAATAACCATGCGATGTTTGTTTTTCCCATTCTCGTCTAGACCCTTTTTACTAACGATCCATATCGGATTATTGTAGGGCGAGCGTGAAGGTTGAATGATTCCGTTTCGTAGTAACTCAATAATTTCTTTTTCCACGAATTCGGTTAGCGCTATTGGGTACGGGTAGGGTTTGGAGTAAACTGGCTGATCGTCTTCCGTATTAATAGTTGCGGTTATTGATGTATTAAAAGGAAGGGCTTCCACGGGATCAGCAAAGACTTTACTATTTTTTTCTAAAAGTATCTCTAGGTTTGCCACTTCTTGGGAATTGGGTGGGTCATCTATGGACTGAATTTATTTGTTTACATCTTTACAGTAAAGATACAGAAGTTTAATTTCTCCCCCTTCGTAACTAAGGAGTCCTTTTTTAAAATCTATTTTAGCGCTAATATCTTTAAGAAAATCGAAGTACGTCATCGATAGCTTTCTGGAAGATGCTTGGGGCATTTTTGAGCCCAAAGGGTAACCTGCAGAACTCGAATTTCCCGTTGTTAACAGAAAACGCGGTTTTTAATTGGTCTTTTTCTGCAAGCTTAACTTGGTAGAATCCTGACTTTAGATCTATCGTAGAAAATATGCATGATTTCCCTAGATTGGCCAATATTACAGAAATATCGGGAATAGGGTATCTTTCTGTTGTTGTCCGTTCGTTCAGTTTCCGAAAATCAATAACCATGCGATGTTTGTTTTTCCCATTCTCGTCTAGACCCTTTTTACTAACGATCCATATCGGATTATTGTAGGGCGAGCGTGAAGGTTGAATGATTCCGTTTCGTAGTAACTCAATAATTTCTTTTTCCACGAATTCGGTTAGCGCTATTGGGTACGGGTAGGGTTTGGAGTAAACTGGCTGATCGTCTTCCGTATTAATAGTTGCGGTTATTGATGTATTAAAAGGAAGGGCTTCCACGGGATCAGCAAAGACTTTACTATTTTTTTCTAAAAGTATCTCTAGGTTTGCCACTTCTTGGGATTTGGGTGGGTCATCTATGGACTGAATTTATTTGTTTACATCTTTACAGTAAAGATACAGAAGTTTAATTTCTCCCCCTTCGTAACTAAGGAGTCCTTTTTTAAAATCTATTTTAGCGTTAATATCTTTAAGAAAATCAGAGCCAATAATTGCATCAAAACTCTTAAGTTCTTTTAGATAGAAAAACCACGTATTCTTTCCAAGCAGATTAACGGGACACTTTGACGTTACCTGCGATTTGCCATGCACTGATTTAACTAAAAACGGTGTATTTATATTTCTAAATCCTTTAAAATTGTCCTTACATTTTACGTAATTTTTTGATGTCCCTGTATCTAGGAGAAGTTTAACTGTCCTCCCTCCTAACCTTCGCTCTATATACGGGAGGAGGGATCTTCCTCTAAAAAATTAAGCTCCTCCACACCATAGTACTCGGAAGTATCATCGAATTCTTCGTCCTCAATCACTGAATCGTTCTCATCTAACTCCTCGACCTTGTTTTCACTATTTAGTTGATTAATTCTCTGTGCCTTTGCTGGCGGAATATTCTGCCGTGAAGATTCTATGGGTCTTTTAACAGGTTCTTGCTGGATCGTTTTATTTAATTCCCTTTGGATACTACGCATGCTTCTATCTACTTCCATAGGCTCTGGCCTTTGTATTCTATTGCTTTGTCGATTGTAGTTAAAATTCCTAGCTTGAAATTGTGGAAAACGTGCCTGTGGCTGCTGATGTTGTGGCAACAATTTCTGGGGAGAAGGTTGGGGAGCGCGTGCCTGCGATTGTTGAGGTTGTTGCAACGCATCTTGTATAGAAAATTGGGGAGCGCGTGTCCGCGGCTGTTGGGATTGTTGCAACATGCTCTGGGTATTATTCCAGTAAGTTGTTGCGAAATTGTACCTGATGTGGTTAGTCTCTAGCTCCTGGGCAAGAGCTAGAGCCGATGGCATGTCCTGCGGTTTGCATGAAAATAGTATATCACACATAGGACGCCTTAGTCCGGAAATGAAGACTCTCAGCGCGTCCTGCCTGTACTTTTCGTTTAATGATTTGATTAATGCTGCGTTTCCGTCGTTTGTCATTATAACTTAGTTTACGATGAGATTGAGTTTCTTCTCGACCTCATCGTAGAAGTCGATGATGGACATTCGGCTCTGTTTCAAGGTGGACATTTCCTGTTCTAGAGTAAATAATGACCTCTTATCCCCATAGGAGAAGTCGAGTCGGGCAATAATAGCTTGGAAGTTTAGTACGGTGTTATATGAACTAAGCACAGAGTCGGCAGTGCCTACGATCTTATTCCTTATAATGGCTACCGTTTGGTAGTATCTGGAGCTACCCTCAAAGTGTTCGAACAGCTTATGAGCAGTTACTGCTGCCTGCCGCCATGAGACATACCTAGTAGCGTCCCCATTAAATTCCGGAATGGACTTAACAATCTCCAAGGATTCATTACAAACAATGTCGTTACGAATTTCTATGGGTTTGTACTCTGCAACCCTTGATGGAATTTCCAGGCTTGCTAGTCTGTTTGTCAAGCCATCTATTTGTATCTGAAATGTCCGTCTAGCCTCTTCAGTCGCTCGAGTGATAGCAGTATTTAATAATGCTTGTAACTGATTTGCGTCCATTATTGTCGGGATGTGTAATGGTCTAACTGTCAATCTATTTAGTTCGTCAATTAGATTATCTAAGCTCATGAATTTTTAAAGCACTAATGGCCCTGGTTTAATTGGACGAGAGAAGAATAATGCACTCTTGTATTTAAATTTGAATAGTTTTCTTTCTTAAGGAAAAATAGTTTTATTTTTATTATATTTTTTTTTTTTTTTTTTATAAATACCCGTATGCACTTTCACTTAAAATTTATATAGTTTGCTCGCTTTTTCTTACTTTAAATTTTAATTTGAATTTCAGTTTAAAGAATTAAAACTAAAAGAGCCTAGATAAAGAAAAAAATTTTAATTTATTTCACTTTTAAATTTAGGTAGTTTTCTCGCTTTTTCTTAGTTTAAATTTTAATTTGAATTTCAATTAAAAATAAAAAAGGTAGGGAAAAAATTTTAGCTTGATATTTTTTTTTTCTTAAAGGATTTCTTTTTTAACTATTGCTCTAATCACTTAGATTAACTTACAAAAATATGAAGAAGAACATCTTCGTGGTGATAATTTTGATTTTTAGAGATGATCTGCTTCGTTGTCCTTGAATGATGAAATTAATCCTTTTAGTGTTGGTTACGGTTTTCCTCACAATGTTGTTCGTAATTTAGAGATGATTCGTTTCGTAGTTGTTTTTGTTGATAATATGTAGTTTTTAAGTTTTCGTTTCGTAAGTTTAAAGCTTTCTTAACTGTTCACTTAAATGTTTCCTCTTTGTCCTAGTAAAAGGATATTCGCACGAGGAATTTATTTTTTGTGTTTTGTATAAGTTTTATTTATTGTTCACTTGTTTTTTTCCTCTTTGTCCTAGTAAAAGGATATTTGCATGAGGAATTTACTTTTTCTGTGTTCTGTTTAAGTGCTATTTTATTGTTCACTTGATTTTTCCTCTTTGTCCTAGTAAAAGGATGTTCGCACGAGGAATTTATTTTTTGTGTTTTGTATAAGTTTTATTTATTGTTCACTTGATTTTTCCTCTTTGTCCTAGTAAAAGGATATTCGCACGAGGAATTTATTTTTTGTGTTCTGTTTAAGTTTTATTTTATTGTTCACTTGATTTTTCCTCTTTGTCCTAGTAAAAGGATATTCGCATGAGGAACTTACGTTTTGTGTTTTGTTTTAACACTTAGTTTGAATTTATTCAGGGTAGTTCGCTATTTAATTTTTCCTCTTTTTATCCCAGCAAGGATATTCACATGAGGAATTTTTTTCTACTACGTTGGGCGCCACTTACTGACCCGGCTTCGCGGAATTAAAACAACAGTATTTTTCTTTCCTCACAAGGAGGAATTTTTGAATCCTTTTATTGATTTCACGTAGCGCAGAGTAAGGTGAGTTTAAGACTAAATTCAAATCTACTTGTCACTTAACAAGAGAGCTTCAGCAGCGCGTCAGTCACGTTGCTTCACAACGTGACTATTCAAATCGACACGAAAGAATTTTGGAGTTGCAATCCGACTCGATTGCGAAACACGGGAAAAGGTGGGAACCCAAAAACTAAGCAGAGCGGTATGCCGAAATTGGAGCTGCCGCGACGGTGGGATCCACAGCGTCAGCGATTTCACCGTGAGAATGCAATGCAGTGAGGTGCATGCAAAAAAACAAAAAACAGAAGTGCATGGATGAAAAGTAAAAGTGCATATGAATGCAAATGGATAGCGACGACAAATGCGTCGTCGGAGTTATGTTTAAGAAGGTTAATGACATGTGCCTTAACTTGTATTTATTTCATTATAAAATTTCCAAAAATAGCTAGTGTTTGTAACTATGTAAAGTTATTGCTTGTGGTACACGACGTCAAGATACTTTCTTTGGAGACTGATGGTGTAGCCGAATGTAACGGGAAAGCAAACCCTTGCGCAATGCAGCTTCTAAACAAAAATTCCGCAAACTGCAAATCAACATCAGCTGATCACGTTGCCATCGCAAAGGAAATTGTGGTAATAAATAATCAACCTGCATCAGTATTCGACAGAAACTTCACAGAATTAACTAAAGGGACCTTTCTAGTAACCTTCGAGGGCGAGGTGACTATTAATGGCACCATTTACAGCAACTGGAATAAAATAGCCCTTTCACGCCCAGAAGCTGCAGCCGCTCAGAATATAAATTTTACTGATACTATCACTTCCTTACCTGCAGAGGATGAACATAAGGAACCTGAAGCACATATCTAATTTACAGGGACTGAACAACACGCATTCAGTTCAACATATAAGCATCATAACACTCATAGCTGTTATGGAAATTATTGGATTCATCTCCATAAAGCATCGGAATAGCAAAGTAAGGTTGACCTAGGTCATAAAAGAAGCCGAAGACGGCTTCACTTCAAGGTGGGAGAGTAGTTATCACATGTGAGCAACATTCAGTAAAAATTGCATCAGTTGCGGTTCTCACGGTAGCGGCAACAACAACAATAATGACTTTAGTTAACTTTATTTGTTGCTCAACAGCATATTAGACCACTCAACATTTAAACAGCAAATTCAACCCGATATCACCAACATACGGCAGACGTAGATTCAGCACATTAACCCACTCAACATTCAAGCAGCAGGCTCAACCCGATATCACCAACATACGGCAGACGCTGATTCAGCACATAAATTCACGCGGCAATAACTGTAGCTAAGGGAAGTTAGTTATTCAGGTGCAGTCACCGCAACAGTTAGTCGTAGAAACTCACTTGTCAAATTTGGCTGCCTTTGCTCCGGCAAAGGAAATAATAGTTAATAATAAAAAACCAACCGGGTTAAATTAATTTACACAAGTTCTAAAGAAATCAAAGATAAATGTGCTCAAGTTGCTTCTGTTCAAGTTATGTGTGACTAATATAAAATTAATAAAGCGGCAATCTACCTACCTCCTCGTTAAAATATTAGCTTATTTGAAACCTTAGGACCGGGATTTATTCTAGGTGGCGACTTCAACGCTAAGCACCCTTGGTGGGGTTCAAGACTAGCAAACCCTAGGGGTAAAGAACTCCTAAAGTGTGTTTAAAAAAAAAATCAGCGTTTTATCTTCTTGAACCCCCACCTATTTGCCTTCTGATCCGCGTATATCGCAGATCTGCCAGACTTCCTCTTTTGATTTCAAATTATATCACATATTTACAAACATTTGCTAATAAAGCAAGTTTAATAACAAACAAAACTGACTTTGATTTGTTCGTATCCTGGTTAGACAAAAACATTGATATAAACGTAAGACTCAAAACTGATCAAGAACTTGACGAAGCTGTTGAATGTTTCAACAACTCAATTCGTAAAGCTGCTTTCTATGCATCTCCTGAAGCATCAAAAATTTCCAGCACTCATGGAGGTGTTAAGAACAATTTATACATTTCAGCAGAAATTAAAAAACTAATTAAAATAAAGCGACAATTAAAAAAAAGGCAAATAAGCAGGAACCCAATAGACAAGAAAGATTTAAATCGAGCCATTAAAGAACTTAAATAAAAGCTTAGTGACTTTAAAAATGAATGTACCAAAAACTATCTCAAGAATTTAGGCACCAAACCAAGTGAATTCTCCATATGGAAATACACAACATTTTTAAAACGTCCTTTAAAAAAGAATGCCCCAGTTAAAGATAAAAGCGGCAGCTGGTGTAGATCCAATTTAGAGAAAGCAGAAGTATTTGCTGAGCATCTGCAGAATATTCTCAAACCCTTCCCCTTATGTGACGATAGTGAACTATCTAAAATTAATGAACTTTTGGATAGCCCCTGCCAAATGGATTTCCCAATCAAAACCATCGCTCATCAAGAGGTTGCCGAGGAAATTTCAAACCTTAAAAATGCAAAAACTCCTGGCCTTGACAGAATTAATAACAGAGTTTGTAAAATATTACCTGAAAAGTCTATTATATTTTTGACAATTGTTTTTAATGCAATATTGAGATTACAATATTTTCCAACACAATGGAAAACAGCCGAAGTAATCATGATCAATAAAACAAACAAGCCTGAAACACTGAACATTCTCTAAAATATTTGAAAAAATATTCTTACGTCGACTTTAACCAGTACTTAATTCCCTCAACATGATTCCAGAACATCAGTTTGGTTTCCGCCACAAACATTGAACCCCTGAACAATGTCACCGAATTGTCAAATATATATCGAACACATTGGAACTAAAGGAATACTGTTCAGCAGTATTCCTAGATATTCAGCAAGCTTTTAATCGAGTCTGGCACACTGGTCTATTATACAAGTTGAAAAAACGAAGATTTTATGTTAAAATCCGGGAAGACCGCTCCAAAACATATGACTTAATCGCTGGCGTACCTCAGGGCAGTGTTTTAGGTCCTAATCTCTTCACTATTTTTACCTAAAACATGCCGATAAATGACAATATTTTAGTTGCAACCTACGCAGATGACACTGCAATTCTTTCATCGACCACCTGTTGCGATGATGCTTCTAAAAATGTTCAAGAGCAAATTAACTTAATTGAATCCTGGCTTAAAACATGGAATATTACAGTAACCCCCAGAAATCTGCACACGTGACATTTACAATGAGGAAAGGTGATTGCCCCAATATTAATATTAATCAAGCTCAAATACCCAAAACAAGTGTTGTTAAATACTTGGGATTACACCTAGACAGGCGATTGACTTGGCAAGAGCAGTGGAAGTGGTCCCACTTCCGAGCTATCAATTGATAATAAAATATTAATCTACAAAGTAATTTTTAAACCCATATGGACTTACGGTTTCCAAATTTGGGGCACTACCAGCAATTCCAATATTAAGGTTCTTGAAAGATACCAAACAAAAGCAATTAGACAAATTTTGAATGCCCCTTGGTATGTACATAATACATTATTACTAAACGACACAAAAACACCTACAGTAAAAGAGGAAGTGACGAGATTTAGCACTAAATATCTGGAAAGACTCAGTTATCACTGCAACCTGATTGCAATCGCTCTATTAGACCAAAGTGACGAAGTGATTAGGCTAAAGCGCTTTCATGTAATAGATTTACCCTTCAAAACTTGATATAGATGTACATATAAATGAATTATAGCTGGATATTATACATATGTAAATAATTGAACATGAATATTTGTACACAGTTATAAGTTTATAAGTTAATAATATTATAAGTATATATGTGGCACTTCTAACATCATTGTTTTAAGCATGCCATCTCATTTGCTATTGCTTACCGACAGATTGCAAATAAAATGAAATTAAAAAAAAAATGTATTATTAATTGCTTTTATTTTTTTAATATATATACTAACTCTACGTTACTGTTGCTCCTGCTACTGCTAATTCTATTGTTGTTGTTATTGCTGCTGTCGCCGCTGCTATCGTAGCTGTTGCTGTTATTATCGTTGTTGTAATTGCTGATGTTGTTATCGTCGTTGTTGTTGTTGTTGCTGTTACTGGGTTTTTTAGTTAATTTTTTCACTTTTAATTAATGTTTCGTTTTTTCTAAACTTTTTCTGCACTCGTATTGTTGGCCATACATTTTTCAAATTAGGTGTATTCATAAATTTATTCACTTGTGCTGTGCTTTTTTGGCGAATTGCAACAATATTTATTTTTTGTTCTTATTATTTCGCTTTGTTTCTAACTTTTTGCTGATTTTTTAATAAACACTTTAGTTTTGCACGGCGCTGAAAATTCACAAGAATTTTGATTCTTTTTCACAATCACAATCTTCAACTTTTTCTGCTGTTGCTGATACAATTTTCTGTATAATTTGTTCGAATAAACATGAAATTTTTACATTAAACTGTGAGTTTCTCCTTTATTTGCGCTTTAATTTTGGGGTGGGCGGGAGAATCCTTGTCGCCAGTATTGGTGGTGGTGATAACGTTCACCTAGAAATAATCCAAACTCTTCTTTGGAAACTTCTTACCTTTTACGGAGTTAAAATAAAAAGCGGTTCTTCTTTGCTTAGCTCGTTATAAGAACTAACTTTTCTTATTTTAATATTTCCATTCTTACTTCTATTTTGATGTGCACGCAGGCACTCTTTTGTATGTGAACATTATTTGTTTGGTCAGCAGAAATGTGTAACCGAGTTGCATTAGTTTCAAGAAAGAGTTTGCGTTTGAAGTCTTTCTTGAAGTTAATATTATTTATTTATTATTTGGTGTATTTAGTGTATGCCAATATTTAACTATTTTTGGCTGTGTCAATTAAGGCTGGTACATCATACCTCCTTTTCGCTAATGTACGCTACTTGGGCACCAATCCACTTTACAGTTCTTTCGGGCTCGGTGGCTTCCTTTTTTAACAGTTTATGCCACTAAATTTTGGGCCTCAACCACTCCGTTACTGTATAATTTATTTTAAGCACTTTTCACTTCCAAAAAAAATTCGTGTTTCGAGTGGTCACTTTTTGGGATAGTCTTTTGAATTTTCCGCAAAACAGTTTTTTATTTGGGCAGAAATACTTGCGTGGTGTTTAGAACGCAACGTGGGAAACATAGTTTTCTCTTAATTTTTTCATGTTCGCGAATAGTACTACACTTTTTTATGCGAAGCATAAACTTATGCTCGAGTGAGTTTGAATTACGTTCCACTAGATATAATAAACTTGATTTTCTTCAGCAACAGTGTGCTACGTTTATTGATCTGTTACAGAGAGCTGCAACGGATACAAAATTTTCGTGTATACTCGAGCATCTAACAAAATCCGTTTTGCATCAATCTCTTTAATCGAGCACAAGTATTTTTCGTTATCGACTGAGCTCAAGGCGAACATGTTGTTCACAACACTCGAGTGCTTTTCGTACATATTTGATTGGGTTCGGGTGCTTTGCAGATCTATATAGGCGAGTGTTGGAGCTTCAACTGTATGGCTTTGCGTAGTGTGATCGGCAGTGCAGTGCACATATGGTAAAAAATCCTTTCAATATTATCTATTGTTTATGTGTATACAGCACTTACACTTTGCCATTTCTTATATTTTTGCTTACACAAAATGCGACATCACGACGCCTACATTCCGTCAGTAGATTTAACTCGAGCACGTTCGAGTGTCCGTTTCATTAGTTGCACAAATTATGGGTTAGCTGCGGGTGTCGAGTGTGGCATTCGCTTGTGATCAATTTTTAGCGAGGGTGATCAATCAGGCTCGAGCACACTCAAAACTGCTCTCGGGTGTACAACTCGATCGAACACATAGCTGCCGAGTGTGGCCAGAGAACATCAAACAATTAGAAGGTGCAAACGACTCAGGTCAAACATTTTTATTTATTTCTTAACAGAGTTGAAACGTTTTCGCTGCGGAATTTTAGATTAACATTTTTTGCCAATGTTAAAACGCTGCGAAATGGTAAAATGCATGTTAAAGAGCAACCAAATGCAGAAAATCAATGTTGCAGGAACATTTTCTGGTTGATAGGTATTTTCCGAATTAAATAAATTTAAAAAAGTAAATAATTTATTGAAAATTTAATTTTTATATATAATGTAATATAAACGAATTTAATATACATAATGGATCTTTCTATTAAAATTTATTTCAATATTTTCCTTTTCCAGTTACTGATGAAGTGAAATAATTCAAATTTAATTTTAATTAATATATTTTTTTTTTAATCTTTTTTTTTAATATTAAATAATATTAAACATAATAGTTTAATAAAATATTTTATTCCAATTTCTTTATATTACACATCTTAAAATATTTAAAACAATGAAAACTTTTCAATAATTTTGTATATTCATTCGTAACGAAATGAAATCAGAATAGGAATGTGAATGAAAAAAGATTTCCCAAAATTTATGAAAGCTAATAAATATATCGTATTTAATTAAAAAAAAAAATACATAAAAATAGACATGGCACGAAAAAAAATCTGGGATTCGAACTATGGGGCAAAAGCTAAAACATGCAATATGATAATGTGGCAGGCGACTATACGCGCTAAGCCACAGCAGACACTTGATGGCGTTTGCTTATACGGCTATTTATGCAAATCATAGCAATGTGTGCGCAGAGAAGAAGAACAATTTACGAATCCAACTAAAAATGAAATAAAGAAGAAAAAGTAGTAACCCGAGAAAAAAACTGTTTTTTGCCTGCCAGCGGGGCAAGTATAGACGGAAGAGGAGTTATGCAACAATTGTGGATAAGAGAAGGGTTGAAAGGGAAAGGGAACGGTAAGCAAAAGAATATTCTTTTCTGTTTTTCGGCAATTTTTGTGTCGATGCGCCAATTGCGCGTGCACGTGTACGCAAATGAATTGATGTGCATTTGGACAAAAGCTCTAGAATGAGAACATTCTAGAATGCCAGCAATTTGTCAGACTACGTTGGCAAATTGCATTATTGTCTGATATTGCGGTGTTGAAATTTTCAATGACCGTCGATGGTTTGTAAAATTGAAGATTTTAGCATTTTTGTGTTCGTCGCGAATAAGATCGCTGAGGGGAACATTTGCGTGCGCGGGGAGATGAAATGCTTGCGCTTATGAATGAACGGCATTTGTGTTTAGGAATACGCGCACGCGTTTATGAATTAATTTTTTGTTGTTGTATGTAGTTTCAGATATTTTAGAATATTTGGCGCTGGCGCAGGCACAAGTGCAGCTGCGGTTGTGATTGCGCCGTGATTTGATTTACTTAGATTAAGCGTAGGTCAAGGTTGAATATATGCACATGCACGTACATTACATAAGTACATATGTACATATATGTATGTGTATGCATATGAATTTATGTATTTACATATATAGACATATGTACATATGTATATAAATATGTACATAGATATGCATACGGATGTGTGCATACTTACATATGTATATGATTGTATACTTGATGATATATTAGTTATTTATGAAAAAAGAAGTATTCTCTGGAAGTATATGTACATATTTATATCAATATACATATGTACATACAAACGTATGCATGTATGCTAGTGCAAGAATTTGCAAAAAGGTAAAAATCCAAATAAATTTTAAGCCAAAAGCGCGTGGCCAGGTTTCGAACTCGCGCAAAACGAAAGCATAAAGAACGCTGCGGCGTCTCTTGAAGCAACTGCACCACAGAAGACAATTAAATTCTCTGATCTAAATCGCTACTTGATACGGTTTCCCGTGAATATTTTTTGCCAAGACAAATTTTATATACAAATGAACAAATTTATAATATACTTATGTAGATCTCATATTATTTCGCATCTACAGAAAAAGGAAATCAACATAGGAAACCAAATCAAGCTCATAGTAATATTTATTATATTATAAAAAATCAGTTTTAACAGTTTTTTTAATTAAACATACATAAAAATTTTATTAATCCATAATTGTAAGTAAAAATATAAATATGCTTGGATATTTTAATATTTCACATTTTTTTAATTTTTTTAAATATTCATGAAGGCTTGATAAAAATACCATTTTATGCTTTTTTTCGTAAAAATTCAACATATAATTTTAATTTAAGCCACCTTTTCTTCTTTTATTTTAAGTAATTTATTCTCAAAATTTGTTGAAAAATTTAAATAGGAGTTAATTATGCATTAATTTCATATTTTGTAAAAAAAATGTCCTATACACTTGCAACATTATCAATACTTTGAATTTCAGTTTTTTTTTAATTTTCAAAAATATTCATAATGACTTGCAAGTAAAAATACTACATATTGTGCATATGGACAGTACATAAATACATTCATATGCAATTTAATTTTAATTATTTGTTTATATTTTTTTTTTGAATTTGTAACTTTAATGAAGTTTATGGTAAATTTTAGAAATAATTTTTGAATAATTTTTCCTGACAATTTTTGTTTGAAACAAGATTTCAAATGGATTTAATAACAATATTCCCATAAACATCTGCCACTTATCGACATTTCAGCAACAATTTGAACAGTGGAAATGTTATTCACATTTTTCATGCCTGTTAAGTCGGCGGCGAAATACAAATTTAGCAGCTCTGGATTCCTTAGACAAAACCTTTCAGAATTCATTTCGATCGAACCAAATTTTGCACCTTCTCATTGTTTGATGTTTGCTTTCGTTTTGCGCGAGTTCGAAACCTGGCCACGCGCTTTTGGCTTAAAATTTATTTGGATTTTTACCTTTTTGCAAATTCTTGCACTAGCATACATGCATACGTTTGTATGTACATATGTATATTGATATAAATATGTACATATACTTCCAGAGAATACTTCTTTTTTCATAAATAACTAATATATCATCAAGTATACAATCATATACATATGTAAGTATGCACACATCCGTATGCATATCTATGTACATATTTATATACATATGTACATATGTCTATGTATGTAAATACATAAATTCATATGCATACACATACATATATGTACATATGTACTTATGTAATGTACGTGCATGTGCATATATTCAACCTTGACCTACGCTTAATCTAAGTAAATCAAATCACGGCGCAATCACAACCGCAGCTGCACTTGTGCCTGCGCCAGCGCCAAATATTCTAAAATATCTGAAACTACATACAACAACAAAAAATTAATTCATAAACGCGTGCGCGTATTCCTAAACACAAATGCCGTTCATTCATAAGCGCAAGCATTTCATCTCCCCGCGCACGCAAATGTTCCCCTCAGCGATCTTATTCGCGACGAACACAAAAATGCTAAAATCTTCAATTTTACAAACCATCGACGGTCATTGAAAATTTCAACACCGCAATATCAGACAATAATGCAATTTGCCAACGTAGTCTGACAAATTGCTGGCATTCTAGAATGTTCTCATTCTAGAGCTTTTGTCCAAATGCACATCAATTCATTTGCGTACACGTGCACGCGCAATTGGCGCATCGACACAAAAATTGCCGAAAAACAGAAAAGAATATTCTTTTGCTTACCGTTCCCTTTCCCTTTCAACCCTTCTCTTATCCACAATTGTTGCATAACTCCTCTTCCGTCTATACTTGCCCCGCTGGCAGGCAAAAAACATTGTTTTTCTCGGGTTACTACTTTTTCTTCTTTATTTCATTGTTAGTTGGATTCGTAAATTGTTCTTCTTCTCTGCGCACACATTGCTATGATTTGCATAAATAGCCGTATAAGCAAACGCCATCAAGTGTCTGCTGTGGCTTAGCGCGTATAGTCGCCTGCCACATTATCATATTGCATGTTTTAGCTTTTGCCCCATAGTTCGAATCCCAGATTTTTTTTCGTGCCATGTCTATTTTTATGTATTTTTTTTTTTTAATTAAATACGATATATTTATTAGCTTTCATAAATTTTTGGAAATCTTTTTTCATCCACATTCCTATTCTGATTTCATTTCGTCACGAATGAATATACAAAATTATTGAAAAGTTTTCATTGTTTTAAATATTTTAAGATGTGTAATATAAAGAAATTGGAATAAAATATTTTATTAAACTATTATGTTTAATATTATTTAATATTAAAAAAAAAGATTAAAAAAAAAATATATTAATTAAAATTAAATTTGAATTATTTCACTTCATCAGTAACTGGAAAAGGAAAATATTGAAATAAATTTTAATAAAAAAATCCATTATGTATATTAAATTCGTTTATATTACATTATATATAAAAATTAAATTTTCAATAAATTATTTACTTTTTTAAATTTATTTAATTCGGAAAATACCTATCAACCAGAAAATGTTCCTGCAACATTGATTTTCTGCATTTGGTTGCTCTTTAACATGCATTTTACCATTTCGCAGCGTTTTAACATTGGCAAAAAATGTTAATCTAAAATTCCGCAGCGAAAACGTTTCAACTCTGTTAAGAAATAAATAAAAATGTTTGACCTGAGTCGTTTGCACCTTCTCATTGTTTGATGTTCTCTGTTACTACTATTGTATTTATACCTATGCATAAATGCATGTCGTTTTGTTTACATGTTATTTTGTCTGCCACTAATCTGTTGATACATTTGGCTACTGATAAAGATGTTTTGATGTTTTTATTTGTTTGGTGTTGAAAGAGATGTTTAGGTTGTCTTTGTTTGCTGTGGACAATTCTGTTTCGGTTTCCGTTGAGAACGAATACCATCCTTAACATGTTGATAAAGATGTTTTGATGTTTTGGTCGTTTGCTGTGGATAAGAAAAACATTCCTTAACTCTCCCTCTTGTTAAGCAAGTTGTGCTCTGAAAGGAATTAATTCTGTTTCGTATATTTTGTTTGTAAGTTCCCTCTTTTTCACTTCTTTGGAATTGTCTTGCAAATAATAAAATGCAATACCTTTAATTTACCGAATTTACGGAACTTGCATTTCCGGCAGATGCCAATACTTTTCCATTTTTTTGGCAAAACAGTTCTATAGAATTGTCTTGCTAATAACAAATTAATAAAATGATTAATTGCATTTCTACACATTTGTCTACTGACCAAATATGCAAGGTAGACAAAATGATTAGTATATGTAATACTGTAACAATAAGTTTAAGTTAGACCTTTAAGTGACATCAAAGAGGATGGAATAAAGAAAAGCTCAAACATTAAAATATTGATTTTTTTTATTATTTAAAAAACTTCGATTTAAAAGTGGCGCAGTCGGTAGGATACCGCAATCATCCTATTCAACATAAAGAAAGAAAAGATAAGTGAATTTTTATTCTTAGTGCGGTATCAAACGAACTTTCGCGAAATTGTTGGCAGAAGATTGCCACAGCGGTGAAAGAAAATTAAATTTTTGTTGCGCGTTCAGTGCGTCATTACAAAAAACGAATTTTCGCGAAATTGTTGGCAGAAGATTGCCACAACGGTGAAAGAAAAATAAATTTTTGTTGCGCGTTCAGTGCGTTATTACCAAAAACGAACTTTCGCGAAATTGTTGGCAGAAGATTGCCACATCGATGAAAGAAAAATAAATTTTTGTTGCGCGTTCAGTGCGGTATTACAAAAAACGAACTTTCGTGAAATTGTTGGCAGATGATTGCCACAACGGTGAAAGAAAAATAAAAATAATTTTTATTTGCGCGTTCTACGGGCAAAAGATTGTCCCAACCGTCAAAAACTTTTTAAAGAACTTTTGTGATCAAAAGATTGCCACAACCGGCAAAAATCTTTAAATAACTTTTGTGGGCAAAAGATTGCCAAGAATAAACTGTGACTGGGAAAAGATTGCCATAATCAAATCCTTAAATACCTTAAAACTCCTGCGAGCACAATTTCGTCGTGCAGAAAAAGAAAAAAGAAGAGCCTCACAAGGACTGTTCCCAGGCATAAAAGAAAGTAAACTAAAAGGCAAAGCCAGGGAAATCATCGAAATAAATTGTCAGGCGATTTCCTGGAACGAAATTAAAATTTTGTTGTTGGAAATTTTGCTTGTGGCGATTGAAACTTTAATTATTTTGTGAATTCGAATTTTTATTACAATTTTGATTGGAATTACGTGGGCTGAAAATTAGTTGTTGATAATTTTGCCTATTTTGATAAAAATTAGATTTATTCTATGGATTTTGCAAATTTTTGATTGAAAGGTTTTTGCTCAGGTACTGTTTCGCATGAAAAATTGTTGGTTGTCTATTCGAAGGTGAGCATATCCACCTTGGAAAAGGATATTCATCGCCCCTTCTAAAGTATCAGGATTCCTACAATTCATGGGTTCAGGGATTTTGGATTTAAAAATATTGAGAGCTGTGCGGGAATTGTTTCGGGCAACAGCGTTTGCTGCTCCTAGTTCCTGTCCGAGGACGAATAGAGTCTTGTTGTTAAGACGTCTGATCTTACTTTTTATTTCGTCAAAGAAGTCTAAACTGGTTGTTTTGAACGTAGTTGCTATGACTGAGTCGAAGAGTAGCAGCTTAATCGATCGCCGAAGGCATTCTGAAGCACAATCTTAGACAAAATTGTAATGAAAACTTTAACCCACAAAATAATTCGAATTTTAACCAAAATAGGCAAAACTTCCATCAACAAAATCCTAACCCAAACAAAATTTCGGAACCCAAAATGGAGCTTATAACCCATGGATGTAAACGTTAATTTTTCAAATGTTGGAGTTAATAATTCAAATTTCAACCAACAAAACAATAATCCGCAAAAAAATTTCGCAGTCCTGATCGGAGCTTATAACCAATCTAACCACTTTCCATTATCCGAGCCCATGAATGTAAGTGTTAATCATGAGGCAACTTACAATCAAGTACATTCCGAAAACGTTCGTCCTTCTGCCACGGAGGACTACCTTATATAAAGATAGAAACTAAATTAAGGCACATGAAGTTAATCGTAGATGCTGGTGCGACAAATTCAATACTAAATCCAGGATTTGCCACCCCAAATGGATTCATCAAACCATACCCCTTCCCATAAAACCCTTCAATATAAGATTTACACAAATAGAAAGGCTAGACTACAATGTTTCAAAGAATTTGGTGCAACCTTAGATGTTTTAGAATTCTATATCGTGCAATTCCATGATTACTATGGCGGCCTAATTGGCAATGACCTGCTTAGACCAATAAACGCAAGTGTAAATTACAAGGACAACACAATACAATTAGGAGGACAGATATTACCAATTTTCTTTAAAGACAAAAAAGGATATAAGTGTAAAACGGAGATAGAGCCTATCACTAAATCACCCAATTTTAATCGAAAACCCCTTGAACCAATTCACAAAACCACGAAGAAGGTGGACAGTGAAAATATAATATAATTGAAAAAAAGGAATATGAACCCTTAAGTGAACAAATTCGAACACAACACCTCAATCTGGAGGAAATATCCCAATAAATGGGAGTGATAAAAAAATATGACGACATTTTTTATCAAGAAAATACAAAACTATCTTTCACATCGGCTATTAAACATAAAATTAGAACCACCGACAATATTCCTATATTTACCAAATCATACAGATATACTTACGTTCACAAGAACGAAGTACGGATCAAATCCAAGAGACGCTCGAAAATAAGATAATAAGACATAGTAATTCTCCATACTCTGCACCCATTTGGATCGTAGCAAAGAAGGCCGATGCCAGTGGCAAAGCTAAATGAAGGCTTGCCATTGATTACCGCAAACTTAATGAGGTAACAATTGATGCTAAGTATCCGATACCAAACATTGATGACATTTTGGATAAATTGGGAAGATGCCAATATTTTACCATTCTTGATCTTGCCAAGGGATTTCATCAAATCGAAATCGAAGAGTCAGACATTCATAAAACTGCCTTCTGTGCTGAAGGAGGGCATTATGAATTCCTGAGGATGCCGTTTGGTCTGAAGACAGCACCAGCGTCATTCCAAAGGCTTAGGAATAATATCTCAAAATACTATATAAATAAAATTTGCTTAGTATACTTAGATGATATAATAATTTTCTCTACTTCATTGCAAGAACATATCTACTCCATTTATTTAATATTCCGACGCTTAAAAGAAGCAAATCTTAAAGTTCAGCTAGATAAATCTGAATTTTTGATAAGGGAAACTGAATTCCTTGGTCACATAGTGACGCCAGCAGGAATAAAGACAAACCCAAAAAAAATAGAATGTGTTAAAAACTTTTCCATTCCCAAAACTCCTAAACAAATAAAACAGTTCCTTGGTTTGACGGGATATTATAGGAAATTTATTAAGGATTATTCTCTAATCGCCAAGCCAATGACCAGATACTTGAAAAAATACACTAAAATAAATATTTCTGACCCACACTCCCAATAAAGTTTCAACACACTTAGAACCTTATTAACTCATGACCCAATACTAACATATCCTGATTTTTCAAAGAAATTTACTGTCACTACGGACGCTAGTAACTTCGCATTAGGCGCAGTACTCTCACAAGACAACCATCCGATTTGCTACGCTAGCCGCACACTTAACGAACATGAATGCAATTACAGTACAATAGAGAAGGAACTTTTGGCCATCGTCTGGGCCGCAAAATATTACAGACCCTATCTCTTCGGGCGAACATTCCTAATTGAAATCGACCAAGAGCCTCTGACATGGTTATTTTCCATAAAGGAGCCTAATTCAAAACTTGTTAGATGGAGACTAAAACTTTCCGAATTTGATTATGAAATTAGGTATAAAAAAGGAACGAAAAAATAGCAACGCTGATGCGCTATCGAGAATAGAATCGCAATCTGCTAATATTAATTCATTAGAGTCCTTCGAAACGGAGGAAACGGAGTCACCTATCAATATATTTAAGAATCAATTAATTATAAAGAAAATTACATCTGGAGCAGCAAGGATAAAACATGAGAGAATATTTAGAAATATAAGGAAAACTATAGGTTTTAAGGAATTTGATAGGGATACCGCTATTTCTTTGCTAAGAAATCATTGCAACCCAAATCAATTAAACGCAATTCTAATTGAAAACGAATTTTTTGACACTCTAAGAAATACTTACGAGGAACTCTTTACAAAATACGATAAATTTAGGATTATAAGGTGTGCAAGGATATTAATAGACGTAGATGATGAAAATAAACTTACTGAAATAATCGAAAAAGAACACTTATGTAAGAATCATATAGGTGTACAAGCAGTATAGGAGGAATTAAAAAATCAAGTTTATAATCCCCAACTAAAATTAAGGATAACACAATTTATTAACAATTGTGAAATATGTACTTTAGAAAAATACGACAGGAAACCACCCAAAGTACCTTACAAAATAAGTGAAACTCCCTCTAAGCCCCGCGAAGTTGTACACATAGATGTATTTTACACTTTAGAAAAAAACTTTTTATGGCGTTAATTGACAAATTTACGAAACTTGCAGTAGCCTATAAAATTGGTGGTAAAAGCTGGACGGAATTCAAGACTAAATTACTGCTCTATATTAACACATACGGAAAAATGAAAAAAATAATCGTAGATAATGAACTAGGATTCAAAGCTATTCCAATGCAACAATTCCTTACAGAGGAAAATATCAATATGCACTACACGTCAAATAGCAACCACACTTCTAATGCAGATATCGAAAGACTCCACAATACTATTAACGAACTTATTAGACTTTTAAGGCATGATGATAGAAATAAAAGTGGAACAATGGAAGAGAAAATGTCAAGAATAATAGGCTTTTACAAATAACATTTATAGAACAAATTTACCAAATAAACAATAACATTTCACTGTTACGAGACCATATCGATGACATTGGACAAATAATATTTTCTAGCAAATTGGGAATAATCCCCACAGACATTCTAACCAACACGGAACTTGACTTAATAGATGACTTTGACAGTTACACAAATATTAAAGTAGCTGTCGCTTTAAATGACAACAATATAGTAATAATTCTCCAAATCCCACAATATTCAAAGGAAACTTTATCAAAAATCGTATTCGAGCCTATTCCTAATATAAATAACAAATCGATTATTTTAAATACTAACGAAATATTAGTAGATTCCATTAATAACATTTACGATGTAGGATAATCTTAGAAAAAATTTAATACAAATCTCTAACAAATGCCTTTCAAATATATTAAATTACGAAGAAGTATACTGTGATATGCGAATATTTGAAGAAGCTATTGTAAATGAAATTCTACCAGGTATATTAATATTTAGAAACTTCTATTCCAAAATCGAACATAATTGTAATAGAATTGATATCAAAATAAATGACAACTTTTTAATAAAATTTGAAAATTGTGAAATTAACACAGCAAACAAAACTTTTACTAATGGCAAAATAAAACTTTACGACCAATTCATTCTACATAATGCCATAACAAAAGTAAAAGAAAAAACGAATACGACTTTTGCTAATTTAAAATTAGAATCACTATACCTAGAACAAATTAAACATGTAAAATATATTGAACAAATACAATATCAAAAAAATAAATCTAATTTCATAAATGTAAGCATTAACATTATAATTATTATTTTTACCATCATAATATTAACGATATTTACTATATATAAAACAAATAAAAAACGGACTATATTGCATATTTCGTCGGAGCCTCAATCTAACGGTGGGGGTGTTATAGCAAAACCCCTTAACATAATATAAATAACTTTAATTCAATCAACTTGCATTTCCGGCACATGCCAATACCTTTTCCATTTCTTTTTTAAGCAAAACAACTCTTTGGAATTGTCTTGCAAATAATAAAATACGATACCTTTAATTTACGGAATTTACTGAACTTGCATTTCCGGCACATGCCAATACTTTTCCATTTTCTAGGCAAAACAATTCTATACAATTGTCTTGCTAATAACAAATTAATAAAATGATTAATTGCATTTCTACACATTTGTCAACTGACCAAATATGCAAGGTAGACAAAATGATTAGTATATGTAATACTGCAACAATAAGTTTAAGTTAGTCTTTTATGTGACATCAAAGAGGATGGAATAAAGAAAAGCTCAAACATTAAAACAGTGTTTTTTTATTATTTAAAAAACTTCGATTTAAAAGTCTTAAGCTGGGATATAGTACAACGTAAATTTTATAGAATGTTCTTCTATGGGTATAATTGATACATTTCTTGAGAGTTCATAAATTTATACTCTGAATAGGAAGTTAGAATTTTTTGGATTTCTAACTGTTCGTCTGTGTGTGAATGGATTACATTTTTTATTTCTTGTTCATGATTGATGTATGTTTTTTCATCAATGTTTGTAGAGGTGTTGAATTGTATTAGTCTCGGTCCTTTAATTGGATGTCCATTCCACATGTGCTCTCCGTCTGTGTTGATATTACCGTGATCCAATATAAGTATACGTTTGTTGTATTCTAAAATAATGTTACATTTGGCTTTCTTATCTTCTAATAGAGGGATAGTACAATTGTCCTCTGATAATTCTGCACATACATATATTTATTTCTACATTATTTTTACATCTAGCTACTCTAATTTATTTGTATTTACATTTGGCAATATTTTTATCCATAATAACTTTTCCGTGTTTATATGTGAGTGTGGTTATTTTATTATTATTATTGGTTATATTATATAATTTACATTTGTTTGTTATTATGAGATATATGTAAATTGTAATAATTGCTCCGTTAAAACTTAACACATGGACATCGGAATGTTCTAATATATTTATTACTGGAATATCATATAATTCTTTGTGAATGATTCAATTTCTTTCTTTAAGATTAAGTGATCTGGAAAAGGAGTTTCCTGTTTTTGCAAAAAAAAATGAAAAATGAAATATTAATAAAATAAAAGTATTACATTAGAAGTGAACCTTCACGGTCCTTTGAAGCTTATTTTAAGCCTATTTTCATATTCTGTTAACATTTCTCATATGTACCAACCACTGCCGTACTGTCTTATAATTCGGATATGTTGTTCTGGTGAGGAAGAATATATTAATACGTCATCCATATAAGCATACGCAAATTTTCCAATATATTCGCGCAATATATCGTCAACACATCGCTGATATACCCATCTCAACAAGTTCAAAGACTGAATAAAATGCAAAAAAAATGTCCACACTGACTCCTCAACCTGCCGAGAAACTATACAAGAGCCCATTGTAGAAAAGGAAGTACAAGATATTCAGAAATATGAAGAATACAAGGGAACATTTGACGAACAGCAGTATGAAGAAGCTATTGCTGAAGACTTATCAGACATATGTACATTTTTAAGGCTAGCGAACTCCTCTTTGCCTTACTTCGAGTGCGCAACAAGGAGTGGACAAATTCTAATTGACAATTTCTTTGTAAAGATTGAGAAACCCACTTCAACGACATTAAAACCTTTTTTGAAACATTAGGAAAGACCAATTTAAAAATCTAACTTGATAAATGCGAATTCTTAAAAACCGAAGTTGAGTTGTTAGGCCTCATCAGATCCCAAAAACAAATCCAAAAAAGTAGAGGCAGTAGTAAACTTTAAAGTCCATCAAACTCGAAAAGACCTTCGTTCCTTTTTAGGACTTTCAGGGTATTATCGACGATTTGTTCAAGACTAAGCAAAGCTTGCGAAACCCCTCACAGTCCTTTTAAGAGGGAAAGATAGACGAGTGTCCAGAAACCTTCCTAAAAAATCTAAATTTCTGTACACAAAGAAGCAATGAATTCATTCCAGAAACTCAAGCGTATACTTATTGGAAAAGATGAAATGTTAACTTACCGATACTACTCTAAAGAGTTTCAGCTTCACAACCCCACAACTGATGCTTCTAATTATGCGATTGGAGCGGTACTCGCACAAAACGATAAACCAATAACTTTCATTTCAAGAACTCTATCTAAAGCCGAAGAACATTATGAAACGAACGAAAAAGAAATATTTGCAATAATTTCGTCTCAGTAGATGACATTAGAGAGCCTTTAATGCAGATAATTCTCGCATTTGGCGTACCCAAATTTATAGTAGTAAATAATGAAAAGGCTCTGAACTCAGCTTCCATATGTTTTATGCTTGAAGATTAACTCGGAATACAAATCTATAAAATAGGCTGAACGAATCCATATGCCATTCCTCGAACTTTTGGACAGGTCAGTATACGAATACAACTAAACAATACACTCAACCCGCTGCGCAATGCACAGTATTTTTGCACAGAATCCCCTTTGTTAATTTTTATATATCGCTAAACTTAATTAAGCTATTATATTAGTGATAAATAAAAATGAAAGTAAAAGCATTAAATTAATTAATTTTTGTTTATCACTAAGCTTAATTACGTTATTATAATCGACAGTCGGTTTTACGATACCGGGACGACACGGATTTATATCTGGCCAAGGACTGTCACTTCAGCAGCATTCCTCAAAATTTTATGGGGAATGTTTTATGCTGTTGCAACAACAACAACAACAGCGTTATTATATTCTCTTTTATTCTTGCATTCCATGTTTTGTTACATTGATAGATATGGCAGCCTTTCAGCTGGTGTTTGCAAATAACATTCTTCATGTGAAAGTTAGTATCACGAGTGATTTATTAACAAACCTTTGTTTTTATTAAAAAAAAACACTAGAACAATCTAAAAATTTTTGTGGCAATGTAAATGAATGTAAATTTGGTGCAAGATGTACTATAAATTGAGGGAAAATGTGCATAGAAGTTTGTTATAATTACAAATTTTCACTACAAATGTGTTAAAGCTGTAAGTTTTCTCACCTTCAAACTTTATATACCGAATAATTATAACCCCCTCTTCCTACATATTAGGTTTAACCCCGAAACCGAGGACACTAAACTAAAGCTCACCCACGAATTCTGTGAATTAACTTTCATAAACGCCAAAAAGCGATGAAGAGTATTGGTCATTTGATATCCGATGCCCATACAAAACTAACAGTTAAACCGACCACTACTTTGAGTAAATTTTCCGATAGCTTTAGGTAAGGTTTCTTGCAGGATTGGAGGTAGCCATTAACGGGTATATTCTGCATGCTACCGAGCATCTTGATGCTGTCGCAATTCTACCCCTAATTCGCAGGGCACTTTTGGCCCCTTTACGTACAGTTCACGCAAAACCAACTGTAAATAAGGTTGAATTTAGATTATTCAAACTTTATACTATTGCGTTGCTCCACTCCGATGCTAGTTATGTGTAAAACATACGTTGCTAACTCCAAAAAGGAAATGCAAATCTATTAGTCGCTATTACCTCATTGTTACCACCCAATATGATAGTAACAAATTTCACTGGCAATAAATAGGCACAGAATATAAAAAACTAAAATTCGCCAGGGCGAATGGCTCATGTGTATTGAATAATACTGTGGTCAACAACCCCAACACCAGTGCTGAAATTTTTGAGATTAAGGAGTTTAGTGGAGAGTATTTCACATTTATAACCCATTGCAAGGATTCTCAGGCGCGCCCTATTCTGTTGCGATGCGCATCAAACATATGTATATCGGGAGGCTGGACGCAATATCCAAGATGCACCTCTTGTGTCATGGAGCTTGATTTTAGAACCAAGTTTAGTTGCTGGTGGTCGCGCTATCGAGACAACTGTCTCACATGTATGCCATTGATGTGGCACATGGATTGGTAGGTATACCAAGTCTGATCGCATAGAACAGTAGAGGCATTACAATACGAATTTTAAAAACACTGCGTGCAAAGCATGCTTCCTACTTTAGTGTGAACAAAAATGATAACGATTAGATTAATTGATTAGTTTTTCGTTTTAAGGGGATGCTGTCTGTGCTTGGGTATCAATAATGCATCCGGCAAAATTATGTCTTATAAGACAGCCGTAGAAACTGTTATTTTGCTGCTTCTTATCGACGATATTACTTGTTGCACTAGTAAAAAGTGCAATCCAGAAACTTGCCAGTAAACGAGAAACATGCAAGAAAGTACGAACATGCAAAACCAGCAAGAAACTATAAGTTTTTGTCGCAGCTGCTTTTTCTTTGGGGTGAGGTTTAGAAAATGCATACGAAAAATAAAAAAGTAACTTCACAATTCATAATTTCCGTCTAACAATTGTTAATTGCAGCCACTTTGAGTGAATATGCTGGACTATCCTGGGCGTTTTACTGATATACATAAGTGCACAATAAACTTGGTGTACGTTTCCTCATTTACTCGCTTTTTCCATTTTCAACTTTTTTAATGAAAATAGTTAGCAATTTTGAGAATTGTTTAGAAATGTGATCAACTAAATACTTTCAATAAGCTGTTTATTAGACTGGCCGTTAAAAATTAATTTTAAACCGCCGGGCGGAAAAAGTTTCCTTTTTGCCTAAATACTTCCAATATAAAATTTCGTGGCGATCAGATAAGATTTAGGGGCCGCGCACAGCCGGGCAAGTAAGAAAGTACGTGAAATAAAGGACGAAGATAGGTTGTTTTACTCCAAGTACCATATTACCAAGCATTACCAATTAGTTTTCTATACTGCCTGCTTTTCATTGAAATTTCTTCCTAAAAAGCTATCGAAGTCCAAATTCAGTTGAAAATTAAAAGAGTTATAAACATATTGCCTCGATAAATTCTTATTTTGTAAATAAAGGACAATTATATGTGAGTTTGTATGAGTTTTTATCTTTCAAAAAGTTTAAATTGAGCATACAATAAAAAATATCATTGATTAAATGAAATTTAGTTTTGTTTGAAAATAACAAAATTTAAGGACATACATATGTATGTACATAGATATACATACATATGTATATGTTAAACCAGAGCAGATTTTTTATGAGATGGAAAATTTTTGCGATAAGCCTCAACGAACTGAAGCACTAATTGTTTTTGATCTTCGTCTTTTGTAAGAATGCGGTTGTAGTCTTTCATGAATTTGATGCCCCGTTCAGCGGTATCGTTGACGACAAACAAGTCGCGACAAAAAATAAAAGCTTCTTGATAGTCGTCATTTTGTTCCCATGTTAATGGATCGGTTTGCAAAAAAGTTGGAGACAAACCAAATACAGCGAAAAAGTTGAGGGTTTTATAAGAAACAAAATCGTTCAACGAGTTAAAATGTAAGGCTCTGGGATCTGGAATTCGTCGACCCTCTAATAATTTCACATTTGGTTCTATTGATTGAAGACAACTAATCATTTTTCGCTTCTCTTCGTGTGAATCACAAGGATCAAAAAAAGCTAAGGCTGTGGTCTCCGGTGTTAAGTACCATAAATGATTTTTAATTTTTGACAAAATTGAGGCCGACACTTCCGAATTAGTTTCTGCATAAGCGATGGAGTCTTTGAGAAACTGCAAATCTTGGTTTGGAGCTGCTATGGCGTTTGCGCATCCGAACCATACTTTAATATAGATTTGGACCAAAAAAAGGCAGATACTTCGCAGTGAGTTCAATTCTTTTGCCGTCAGTCTAAATTGTTCACGAAAAATAAAAATCTTCAGACTATAAATTGCTTTACCCATAAACCTTGCATGGGAAGTCGAACCGCACGAGCGAAAATCACCACAGTCTTCTCCAAGGGACGTGAGTGTCAGTTGAAGCAGTTCTTTGTAATCTGCTCGAGTTTGTTCTTTCTTCAAATGATGTTGGCAAAAATTTCTGATCATTTCACATTCTCCTTCGCGTATTTTGGAACAGACAACATCGTCTTCTAGACCGCTTCTAAACACTCCGCGATCGATATGTTCCCAAGAAGCCGCGAATCGATTAAAAATGGGTACCTCGGGCTCACTGGTTCCAGAATGATTTAATTCGAACACACCTTTCAGGAAAATTTCGTATATGTGGTGGCGACATGGTAGTTGGATCAATTTACGGTCCAAATATTTTTGCAAAAAAACAGTTGCACCATTTTTTGGACCAGTATTGGACGAAGTGGTGTCGAAACTCATGGCAGCAATTCGATCGATAAGGTTCCAATTGATCAATGAATCGCGAACAGCAGCTGCAATATTTTCTCCTGTACTCGGTTCTATAGCAACGGCATTAAGAAATTTTGACGTTCCGTTATAGCTTACAAAAATTGCGATGCGATCAACTTTTTTTGTGCCAACTATTGCTTCCATCAGTTTGCCATCCCAATGGACCACCAACGAACGCGCACTGTTTATCTACGAATTAGATATAATGTAGTACAAATAAAAATTAAAAGAATAATGTGCAAACGAAAGTATAAACTACAATAAAATTTAACTACCTCTTCGACAAAATCGGATTCGATAATCGCTAATCCCTGCTCACGATGCTTCTTTCGCAAGTTTTGAACAGAGGTCCGATTAATAGTAAGCTCGTCAATGTCCACTCCCAAAGCTTCTGCTGCTGCTATTAAAATGTGCACTGCTTTTCCATCCGATACCTTAGCATCGTCGAGGGCAGCGGAGAGACGTGGTGTGATCCATTGCTTTTTCCCTCTTCTGGCGCTTCTTACCATTTCATCATCGTCATCGACATCCATAACTAAATCCATTGTAGGATCCGAAGTTTTATCATCGATATCATTATCGCTTCCACTTCCAAAATCTTCAATCACTAATCAAAATTTCACCAATAAAATTAGTTAATATATGAAATTTTAAAAAATTAATATATAATGTAAAAATGAGTATGTAATTATGTATTTACTACTAGTCTGTTGTGACATTTTTACGTGTTTCCACTTCCGCAACTTTTCCGCTTCATTTCGTTGTATTGATCGTTTTTCACGCGCATGCAAATTCATGTCAACACCAGCCATGCTACCTGGACGTCCTTTCTCTCTTTGTTTCAACAAAAATTGCTTGTCTTCTTCTAAGGGGATCGTTTTCAGTGCGTCAGCGTGGGCAATATCGAAGAGATCATCTAATTTTTCTTGAAACTCAGTTTTTATATAAGGCGTCCTCTTAGAAGAATATTTCCGAACTCTGTTCCATTCGTCGTACAACTTTATCAATTTTTCAGAGCATTTGTGCGATTCACGTATTGGCAAGCGTGCTTGTTGCCAAAAAACTGACGCCATACTCACTGCTAACTTCGCACTTTCTTTCGACGCTAGTTTTGCAATCCGCATATTGTAAAAAAATACCTGCAAAACTTGCCTGTTTGATGGTAACTTAGAACCCGGAATCTGATGAGAAATTTTACCAATTAGATCAATGTTATATATAGAATTAAGCAATTAAGCTATTCGGTGCTATTTTTGCGGTCGATGTTGACGGTGACTTCGACATTATAAAAGCTTTGTACTATTTAGTTCTCTGCAAAAGAGTATAATAAAATAATTTAATGGAAAATTTATTTCTGGAGTATGTGACAATGACCACTGCAGTTGCTATAACGGTACTTGGTCTCACTTCCTCGCTGCCTAAATTTTGTGCTCACGATACACGCAAAAAGGGCGCGCTGTTAAGACTGCAAATACATATGTTGAATTGGAATCGCATATAAAGGACCTTTAACAATTGGAGATGAATTACAAATGTGAACCGTTATAACTTTGTCAATTTTCAACTGATATTGGACTTTGATAGCTTTTTAGGAAGGAAATTTCAATGAAAAGCTGGCAGTATAGAAAACTAATTGGAAATGCTTGGTAATATGGGATTCGGGATAAAACAACCTATTTTCGTCCTTTATTTCACGTATTTTCTTACTTGCCCGGCTGTGCGTGGCCCCTAAATCTTATCTGATCGCCACGAAATTTTATATTGGAAGTATTTGGGTTAAAAGGAAACTTTTTCTGCCCAGCGGTTTGAAATCGGAATAAATTTTACATAATAACGGCCAGTCTACTGTTTATCTTACTGGCAAATTCTTACTAGTTGAAATTTCTTTCGTTTGCGCTCCCTCAATTGCCTCGATTTTTCTGGTATCTTGCATGTTTTCAGATAACGAAAACACAATTACTGTGTCGGGCTCAGATACGACTGTACTGGGTTAATTTCTATGATTTAAGTTTTAAAATTACACATTCGTGGCACAATAAGACATAGGAATATTTTTAAAATGAAATTGCAATAATAAATATGTTTAGACAATTAAAGTATTAAGTTTTTAATGAATTCACAACAATTTTGGGCATTGCGTTTGTCTTTCACGCATGTTGGTTGTTATCTACTCTCTTCCCATTTTATGTTCAACTAGCACAACTCAAAAACAAATTAAGATAATCTCTGCCAGCAAGCGCACAGAGAAATAAACATACAAGCAGCGCTGTACTCAAAACAAATGGCGTGTATTTCGTTTGACAATTGTGATGGAAATAAATTTCAAAACGCTGCTTGGTGCCAAGATGGATCCGTAGAAGGTGATAGCAAGATAAATAATGCGAATCTGCTGTGTATTTTGTTTGTGTAGTTTTGCGTGTGAAATGTCAAAATATGAAATCGTCTAGTATTGCTTATGTATTTTGTTAGTGTAACTTTGCGAGTGAAATGTCAAAAACCGAATTCGCCCAGTTTGCTCATGTATTTTGTTTGTGTAAACAAAACAACCCAGCGGGTTTGGAAAGAAGAACAAGCATTCAGCTCATGGGATGCTATCACCTTGCTTGGTGCGACATTGTCGCATGCCTACTATGAGCAAGCACAATTCCTTATAACGAAAACAGAAGTTGGGGAACTGTTTTTGTGCTACGATTTACAACCAATTTTAGTTGTATTGTATCATTGGAGCATAGTTTTAGGCCAAGTAGCTGATACATTTATCGCATAATTTCCATTTTCACACATACATATGTATGTGTGGTGGAGAAACTAGCTATTTAAAAGTAGGCCTGTTTCTTTGCAATATAGTTGCAAAAGAACACTAAATAAGGATGACAAAACGCATTGAAAGCAGCAACAACATTAACTCGAAAAATATGCGAGTTGAGATGTAGTGTTGGAAAGTGAAAAAACTGCGCTATTGTGAATGAGCTGGAAGAAAATACTTGGGAAATTTCAGTTTAAAAACTAATTCGTTGTTATTTGCATAGTATTTTTAAATATATAACTACGTCAACCTAAAATATGTTTGCACAATTACTTGCCAGTCATAAATAGCCCTAAACAAACCGCATCTTTCATGATAGATGCGAGCAGGGATGCCTTTACACCTAAAGGAAATTTTATCCGAGTTGGACCGTTCTTAACAACTCGGGTACAAAGAAACAAGACTAGTGATAACGAAAAATTGCGAATTCATTATTATACATTTATAATAAGAATAATTTGGTATTTACACTATAGCGTGATGTTTGGCCGAACCTCTACAATTTATGGTGTGCGGCAAATGATTTTTGTGGGAAGTTTTTTCATGGCAGAAATACACTCGGAGGATTGCCATTGCCTCCCGACTGCTAATAGAAAAAGAATTTCTATAATATTTTATGTTATTTGTCCAGCGAGATTTTGAGCCCGGAACGCACCGAATAAAAACGCACACGCCACACACTCGACTACGGTGGCCGCCATTATACATATTAAAAAAAATACAAATCATTAATATTAAAAATAGCCACTAGAAAGAACCCAAAATATTCACGTTAAAAAAAAACTTAATTAAATATCTTAAAAGGTATTTTTTTTATCAAAATTGGTTATATTAACTATGCTATTTTTTTTTTAGTTTTGTATTCTTTACTTCAGTTCTCCAAGCACACTTTTTCACTCTTTACTTTACTGTAATATTTTCAATGCTTATTTTCTGTTAAGTCCACCAAGCGGTAAATTTTACTGGATTAAATTTCAGTATAAATAGTTTTCGTATATTTTATAAATTTGCTTATACATTTTTTAAACGCTCGAAGGCAAATACAACTGATCATAAGCATCGAACAGGCTCACACAACAAAACTTAGTTTGGTTGAGAACTATAATACGGGCAACAACTTGACGAAGACAACAAAGTGAACAGCTGATTGAAAGTCGAGTTGAGTTGTAAACCATAATATGAATTTGGCAATTACAACTCAATTATCAGTTGAGTTGTGAGCCGTAATCGAGGCATTAACATAGTTCATGATAGATTCTGTGGCATACGGAATGGGTTATGCACGTTTCGCAATTGAACTCGATCCACTGCTGTCCCCAAAACGTTTCGTGATGACTCATATAACCTCAGTGTCATCTCAAGACACTAAACATGAGACTTTCAATTAGAGACATTGTATGTTGCTTGAGACGATTTACGTATTCAGTAAGTAATATCAGAGAACTTATATTAGACAGAGAAGCTTTAAGTTAGGAGGATGATGGTGTAAATTGTCAAAATCCATAAATATTTGTTGGCTTACTTCACCATTGCAATGGCGGCTGGGGAATCCGAGAGTCGGAAATTAACAGAGCTGAGCGAAGACAAAATTTGTTTAACAGAATATGATTTCTGATAAATGTTAATTGTTTTGGGTCGAATTTTAGATATAAATATATTTTGATGGAAACTTCTAAATAATTGATTGGATGTGCAATTTGGCTTTACTTAAATATGCGGATGATAAAAATGAGTCAGTTGTGCATACACATATGTACATACATATGTATGCAAACATATGCCATAAATCGCTTTATTCACTTGCTGTTTTGTAGTTTTATATTTTGTATGAAAAACTATATGAAATTTAATAAAAGACGAATAAACTTAAGATATGCCACTTATTGTTAGACATAAAATGCAAAAAATTAGACGAACTTTATTTTTCTTCATATGTATTTATGTAATGGAAATACAAACATTTACATATGTATGTACATAGTAGATTTTAATATCAAAATAAATGTGTTCATACTTATGCATGTACATACATAACGGGTGTTTTTCTTAGACTGATAGAACTTTCGATAGGGATAGCTGTCACTTGACAGCTGGTAAATAACATTTCATTCCGACATTTCTGTTCAGTAAGCATTGACAAATCATCATGGAAGGAATAACGCCGCAACAACGTTTACAAATTGTGGAAATGTACTTTAAAAATCAGTGGTCTGTTCGCCAAACTTATAGAGCACTTTGTGAATTTCATGGTCCACATAATCGAGCATCAGAGCAGCTTATTCGTCGAACTGTTGATAAATTTCGAACAACATTTACTCTACTCGATGAAAAAACCAACAACAAGACAAAGAACTGTACGTACAGAAGAAAACATTGGTGCACTAAGTGATAATGTTGGAGAAGATCCGAATTTGTCTATTCGCCGCCGTACTCAAGAAGTTGGAAAGTTGAAATTTTGCAGTGGTTCAAAATTGGACTGATCGCATCCGATTCACCATAGCTAGTCGTGGAGGACATATGCCAGAAATCGCTTTGAAATATTAAATGTCCTGAAAATATCTTTAAAATAAAAAAAAAAATTGGCATCGTACTTCAATTCTAATTTTTTTTATTTCAATTTAAAGTTCTATCAGTCTTAAAAAAAAACACCCTTTACATACATATGTATGTGTATAGGAAATGTACTTTTTTTATAAGCATATCAGTGGTTCAAAATTGGACTGATCGCATCCGATTCACCATAGCTAGTCGTGGAGGACATATGCCAGAAATCGCTTTGAAATATTAAATGTCCTGAAAATATCTTTAAAAAAAAAAAAAAAAATTGGCATCGTACTTCAATTTTAATTTTTTTTATTTCAATTTAAAGTTATATCAGTCTTAAAAAAACACCCTTTACATACATATGTATGTGTATAGGAAATGTACTTTTTTTATAAGCATATCAAATATAAATATCCACAAATGTGTACATATACATATGCATAAATACGTACTCACCGATGCACACACATATATAATGTTTCTTTTTGTATACCAGGAGAGCGCATCGAAACCCTGACCCCCGTAGAGTAGGACTTTAACCCAAACTAAAACTCCTTGTGTGTCCTGTACCGGTACTACCGTTAGGTATTTCGTCGGTAGGCGGTTTTAAGCACTAAGCTCTATCGTCTGTTTCTGTCCTGGTACAGTTCGTCAAAAGCTGCACCCGCTTGGCACCACCCACTGTTGGTATTTTCTGGCCCACCCTCTGAATTACTCACCGAGCAGGATGCTTAAAGTCTAGCCTGCCTCTGAAGTCTTCGTGTCCCAACGTGCCTGCCACTGGGCTATGCTGCGATACTGTAGCGTTTTTCGTTGTACGTTGGTGTCACTTTAACGATGATTGCGCATAATGTTTCGCGCTTCGCGTATCTGCTGGACTTCCAGGTTCAATGGGAAGAGGCCAGCTATGAAGAGCGCCGCGTCTTCCGATACCGTTCTGAACGCGGAACACACTCTGGGAGCACACAAGCGGTATGTGGAGTTTGCACTTCGTGTATATGATATAAATTTAAATGCGTCATGCCAGACTGCCGCGCCGTAAAGGAGGATAGACTTCACTACCCCAGCAAGAAGTTGTCTGTGCATTTGTACGTGCAATAAATAACTAAAATGTCAACAAGTGCCATGTGCACCAAAATGAATTTACCTATATCTTTTTTTGTTGATATACATTTACATATGTAAATACATTCTTATTACAAATGTATTCGCATATGTACAAGTATCTATATGTAAATATTTGCCAGCATTCATTTCATCCCTCCACCAGCGTGACGTTCTGAAAATTTTCAACCATATGTACGTTTGTATTTGTTTATGTATGCATGTGTTTATTTGCATGATATAAATGATTTTTATCTACTTACACGCTTGGAATTGCCTTAGATCGACGATTTTACATATCTTACCAGCATTTATTTCAATTCTTAAGTACAACATATCTTTATGAAAAAAAATTAGCATTTTAATTGAAATTTATTGAAATTTTTTAACTTTATTTTATTTCGTACAAAGTCCAAAACTTTCAAATAACATTGAATTCATTAAGCTATATTTATGAAATATCGTAGCCTAAAATCCAAAAGGTCGTAACTAACAAACAATCCAAAATTGGCTTTTTGATTGCTTGTGCTTTTCAACGACAATATTTGCAAAATTCAAAAATATTTCCTTTCTAAATTGCTCAAACTTTTAGCTTCAGAAGTTAGAAAAATTTTAAACTTTGACTTACGTGGTTTTTGTTAAATAACCAACTACATTGCTAATAATATTATTTTATTACTAAATTATAAAAATTATAAAAAGAAAGACAAAATTTTCAAAACAAACAAAAGAAATGCCGAATGCAAACAAATGCATTACGGCATGGCAGGTTCTTCAGATTTGCCCTCAATTTCTCCAACGTTGCTGGATCCTTGGGGAAATAAAAAATCTATCCTATACACGCTTTCACAACAGGGCACACGACACTTTCGCGGATTTGGCACTTTTTTTTTGTTAAAAACTTCTTTTTTATAGATATATTTAAACATCACGCACAATATTCGAAGCGCTCGCAAAAAATTCTCAAAGAACTAAACGTCCGTTGACTTCTTCCTTTTCTCTTAATCATGTTTACCGTAATTATTCTAAAATTGTGATTAGAAGTCAATTGGTAAAATGACCAATCAAAACAAAAATGAAAGTTTAGACAAAAAACTACTGCAACATACTTTACATGCACCCTCTCTAAAATTGTATTTCTGCTCAACCGCTGTTAACTTTAGCTGACGGGTGGTGGGATAAGCCAAAAAATACAGTTCCCCTCAAATCCGCGGTACTAGGTAATAGTCTAAAAAACAAACAAAAACTACCAATCGATATCGACAAAAGCAGCTACTCAGACATATGCACATCCAATCAAAATGGAGAACAAGATACATAAGTAAATGTAAACATACATATAATTTTCTTTAATATGACTTTTGAAAATGTGTGTTTTTTTACCGATTTAAACAAACAAAATATAGCGAGCGACCGAGAGACGGAACGAGTGTTACTTTTGGCGATTGTTCAATACTTTTCTCAATTTTATTGTTTTATTACCTACTCAGGACCAGCTGACGAATTAGTGAATTTATTTTGAGACTAACTGGTTATTAACAAAATAATTACATACTTACAAGTAATAAAACTTTTTTAATTTTCTGCCGGTGGCTCCATATTATTGCGCATTCGCTTGATTTTCTTATCAATGAAGTAGGAATTACTGTGTTCCTAGGAATATAAATGAATATTTTAATTAATTTAAAAACTAATTCTTTTACTATTCGATACTGTCAATAATTGATGTGAAAGTGTGCTACACATGAATGTGGATAATAAAAAAGTAATTATTAAGTAATTAATTTTATTTGCGGTGCTACAGTGCGAAAAAACAAAAATTAATTTAAGTGAGACTCCGCAAAGGAGCTGGCAAAACAAAAAACCAATGACAGCAAAAATTCTTATTGTGGAGTTTGTTTTTGTGCTAATACAACCTAAAAGTATACAACATTTTTGATACTATTAATTTTATCAGAAATTCGAGGTGGCATATGACTAAAACACAAAAATAAATCTCCAAACACAACTCAATTTGCGAGGTAGTAAATAGCAAGGCACATTAACCAGGTAACAGCAACAGGGTTGATTTTTTGATTTTTTTCATTCGAAGTGGTTCATCAGCTGTCAAACTTTGTTTACATTTTATCATAACAAACTATTATTTGTTTTGATTATAGATGAAAATAAATTGTTTACATATTACATATCTAAATTACATTTACATATTCAGAAATGGGAAAATGTTTTCTTTGCAATAAGGTTCCGCAAGATCAGTGGAGAAGATCCAATTGGAACAGAGCATGTGGCGTGGAACTTCCTGTAAGCGGTTGGGTTTGTTCCGATCACTTTTTGGAATCCGACCTCATTGCAAGAGCGCAAAGAACAAACCTAATGCCCAACTCTGTTCTTTCGCTTTATATACCATCGCCTTTGATGTAAGTATCCAACACGCAAATGCTGAGATATAAATAAGCAATTTGGTGTAGATGTAAATTTGGCATTTCTATGTTGACGTTTTATGGGCCACTTGCAACAACAAAATACATGGCAGGGTTGTTTTTTTCTAATGCTATTACCTGGTTAATGTGGAATGGTGAATAGTGCTTCCAAACCAAAGAGCTAACGAGATGAGATAAATGATATCACTGCTAAAGCAAGTGATGCAACAAATTACAACTATGAATCTTCTGGTCACTCTAACGACTAAAAAATGTGTATCTACGACTATAAGTATTATTACTTGGATTCTGATTCCAAGTAGCATAAAGCGTTAAAAAGGTAACTCTTATCGCGCGGAAGCTATACAAGCCACAAATATCATTGCCGAAGAGTTACAACTCCCTTTAACCTTATTCTCAATCTATAGCCCACCCAGACACACAATCAACAGCGAAGAATATGAACAGTTTTTCAAAACCCTTGTAAATAGGTTCTTAACAGGAGGAGACTATAATGCTTAGCACACATATCCGGCTGGTGTATGTCCTCGTAAAGGCAAAGGCTGACAACACCGCTGCCCAAGAGATCCGATGGACGGCGAAAGGATTGAAGCAAGGCATGTTTCCAGCGTCTTGGACGTGCGAACTATTCTATGAGTTTGCATCGACTCTTATCCTTATCCTGTCGCAGCCAAGATTCGCACGGGTCTCTGTGCAGCAAAAAGAGCCCTGTCAATGACATGACAACAGCACGCGATGGGACCACATTTCTTGCTCATTACGTACAGCCGCAGAAGAGGTGTTTGGTTTTCAACGAGCTCGAAAAAACGACTGGTACGATGAGGAATACCGCGCCGTCAATTTCCTGTAAGAATGAAGACCTGATGACTGACATCCGGAGTACACTCAAACTGTGGATCGAAGACTTTTTCACGCTGCTGTTAATGGTAGTGGCGTGGAAAAATCGAAAATGACGAACCCGAAACTCCAATCAGTGGAGGCGAAGTAAACTCGAACGGCAATAGCGCGACTAAAAAGGAAATAGGCCACTGGTGCGGACGGGCTGCTAAGTGCATGCACCAGATAATTTGCAAAATAGGGTCGGACGAACGCATGCCAGCTGATTGGAATGTAAGTGTACTCAGCCCAGTCCATAGAAAGGGCGATTTAGCAATATGCGCCAACTAGTCATATAAGGTTAAGTCGAACGTATTGTGCGACTAAAGCCCACCGTGAACGAACTGATTGAACTAGTGTGACTTTACAGTATACGATAATCTCCCATAGAGTACAGTCGTTTCTATCTCAGTGTTTTCGTTACTTCATACGCCGGCGCGTATTACTTTTCATCGATCAATTACCGAACAGCCTTGTTTGTGTTTTTTCTTTTGTTAATCATCACACTCTTTCGCATTCTAATTAAAAAACTTTTCGCTTAAATTATTGCCGCGGCAGGATGGCCTCCGACCCAGGAGGAACGTCGCGAAGTTACTATGCGATTCTAGACGAACAACAACCTAAAAGGAAACAAATTTGCTTCAACAACACGTACGACTTTCCACCACTAAAACCCAACACCAAAACTCAAAAAAACAACACTTGCAAAAAATGTATCGTTCTAAAAAACACCAACAACGACAAACCCCTAAAAGAATTTAATATATTCCTAGTGGCTAAGGCCTTGGAAGGTATAACCAGTGACAAGCCAGAAAAAATTTCTTTCACCAAAGATGGTAACCTTCTAATTTTGACAAGAAACGAATATCAAGCAAATCGTTTTCTAAAAGCTACCAGACTATCAAACTTATGCAATGTAACTGCCTTACTTCATCCCACGCTCAATACAGTCAAAGGCGTTGTGTACTCTCACACCCTCACAAACTTGAGCGAAGCAGAAATAGTGGATGGCCTCAGCAACCAAAACGTGACAGAATGTAAGAAAATAACTAAAATAAAAGACGGAAAAATAATTAACACACCGCTGCATATTCTTTCGCTTAACCAATACGATCTACCCAAAGAGATCGATATAGCATGGGAAAAATGCAAAGTCAACCCTTACATCCCATCGCCTATGCAATGCAAGAATTGCTATAGAATTGGAAACACAAAAAAGCACTGCAAATCAGTCAAAAATTGTGTAATTTGCTCTATTCCCACGCATGATCCCATCCCATGTAGCAAAGTCGAATGCATAAATTGCAATCAGCAGCACCGTTCAAACAACAAAAACTGTCCTTCATACAAAAAACGTCAAGAAATCATAAAGCATAAGGTAATTTTCAAAACCACATTCCGCGAAGCTACGGAAGCTATAAACAAAACAAGTAACAACAATTTCATACAGAATACTCCGATTGAAACTTTGGAAGAAGCGACAATAACAATGAATATTACACAAAAATTACAACCCACAAACATAGAAAGCCATACCTCACTGGAACATCTGTCAACTCAACCAAACTCAACTACAACAAACATAGAAAGCAGCAATCTAAATAAACAGATCTCAACCCATCCCAATGCAACCACAACAAACATAGCAAGCAGCAACCACAGCAACTCACTGGAACATCTCTCAACGCAAACATACATTAGCAATAAAAACACTTCCGCTCCCAAAAGCTCCTCTTCATTTACTCCTACCTCATCTTCAACACTTAACAATAACTCAATCCTCTCTAACCCCAAACAACAAATACATCTAAATCCAGAGAAATATAATTCACAATCCACTTCCTCATTGATTTCTATTAAAAGCTCAGAAACATTCAACACAAACCCCCCAATATACAACAATAACCACAACAACTAACCAAGTAAACTCAATAACTAAACTAGCCATTAAGTTTTATTCTAAAGAATATAACTTTAAATAGCTTTCTTTCAAAATTTAACTTTTATGGTTCTTAAAATTCTTCAGTGGAATGTTAATGGATACCGTAACAATTTTGACGAGCTCAAGCTCCTATCTCACACAAAAGCGCCAAGCATTATTGCCCTTCAAGAAACACACACAAAATCAAATTCTGATAAAATCACTTCTGTTTCAAAAAACTTCTCATTGTACAATAAAAGCTGTAGCGACACCTCCGAAACCGCAAAAGGGGGGGTGGCCTTACTTATAGCAAATAACATTCAACATTCAATCATAAATTTCAACACCAATTTTCAAGTAATAGCCGCAGAAATCCATTCCACTATAGCATTTGTAATCATTTGCATATATATCCCTCCAACTGAAAAGTTCTCTGAAAATGCCTTCACAATTTAATAGACAACATAAACAAACCAATACTCCTTTTAGGAGACTTTAATTCATGGAGCCCATTATGGGGCTCACAAAAAGAAAATAAGAGAGGTAAAATTGTGGCTAACTTCATTCATAATAATAATTTAATAATACTTAATAACAATTCCGCAACACATTTTTCAACCAACAAATCATTCACTAACATTGACCTAAGTATTTGTACTCCTACACTATCCACTTTTGCATCATGGGCAACTGAGGACTTCCTTTATGGCAGCGACCATTTTCCAATCGTAATTACCCTATTCGACTACCCATGTAATCACAACCACGGCAACAAATATTCGTTTCGATTCAACACTGACCTCGCAGACTGGAACAAGTTTCAAAAACTAGCAACTCAGTACATCCGCGACAACGAAGAATACACCAACATCAACAAAACCGTCGCCAAGTTTCAAAAATCGCTAATTCGATGCGCCAACGAATCAATACCAAGAACGAATACAAATAGAAAGAAAAGGCCTGTTTGATGGTGGAACAGTCAACTCCAAGTCCTGCAATCGGATAAAAAACATAAATGGAAAACTTTCAGAAAGAACCCAAGTCAAGCGGTTAAACGGTACGCACACCTCACAAGCAATACACTCGATAACAACACCAAGTGGAATTCCTGTGTGCAACCCCATTGACATTGCCAACATATTAGGTAAATGGTGGTCTGATTACTCCAGTAATAGCAACTTTTCTAGTGAATTTTTGGCAAGAAAACAAAACACGCAACGACCCATAAGGACAAATTATACTTTGCCTTTTCGATCCAAACAAATTGAAAAAGAAGTCACCGAATTAGAGCTGATGTCTACCTTAAACTCACTCAATGGTAAAACCCCGGGTTTTGATAAAATATCATACCCAATAATCAAAAATCTACCTCCCTCGACTAGACAGCAACTTTGTAAAATATACAATAAAATTTTTGAATCAAGTATCATTCCAAATCAGTGGAAAAACGCTAAGATTATTCCAATGAAAAAGCCAAATAAACCGATTAACTTAGCAGCTGGCTACAGACCTATATCCCTTATCTCTTGCGTAAGCAAAGTCCTAGAAAAAACTATAGCTCGCAGACTCTTTTGGTTTCTGAAGCAACAAAACCTGCTATCAAACTGTCAAACGGCTTATAAAGGTGGACAAGGCACCTTAGATTCCCTATTAGCTTTGGACGAGCACATATGTAACTGCCTCTCTTTCAGAAACCACATCTCAATCATATCAATCGACGTGGAAAAGGCCTTCGATCGCGTCGGCGTTCATTCAATCATCGACCAACTGTTAGAGTGGAAGCTTGGACACAAAATTGTAAATTTCATCAGAAATTTCCTAACCAAAAGAACGTTTCAAGTATGTGTAAACAACCAGCTCTCAAATGTATTTTACTTGGAAAATGGCATTCCGCAAGGATCGCCACTGTCCGTGGTGCTATTTTTGATCGCCTTTAACAAACTTAACGTAATTATAAAAGAACATAAATTCTTCAAACACATTTCGTACGCAGACGATTTTTATATTTACTGCAATGTCAAAGAATCCAATAACCTATCTGAAAAACTAAATCAGTTATTTTCATCTATACAATCTTGGTGCAATCACAGTGGAGCCAAAGTGGCAGTTGAAAAATGCAAACACCTCCACATACATATGCCGGAAGCATAAATGCACAGCTATCAACATTGAAATGAACGCAGTCAGATTAGAAAACGTACAAAACCTTAAAATCCTCGGTCTCATTTTTAATAATAAATATCATTGGACAGCTCACGTCAACAACGCATGTTCTTCACTGAACAATAGACTAAACGTAATCAAATGTCTTAGCAACCTAAACTTGGAACCGAATACAAACTCCTTGATCCGCATTACTAGGGCTATAATCCTATCAAAAATCGACTATGCACTCGTGATCTATGGACACACATCACAGATAAATCTGCAAAAAATCAAAAGTATATTACACTCTGCAGCTCGACTCTCACTAGGTGCGTTTCGTTCCTCACCCATAGCGAATATCCTAACCGAAGCAGGACTTCCAACACTGGAAAAAAGACGTTCACAGTTGACAGGACGATTAATTTCCAAGCTCACGTATCCTGATAATACGCTAGTAAGTGAATTAGCAAAAACTCGTCACAATAAGAGACGCCAGCAAAAAGTTTCTTCCGCCATCGGCCGCATTTTGCAATTTGGCAAGCCGCATGAGTTCCATTTAGATTTCAAGCAAAGGTATAAACCGCGTTCCCCACCATGGAATATATCGGCAGAATCATTTCTAATGGACCTACATCAATGGCACAAAAATACTACGAATCCTATAATCTTCAAAACGGAGTTCTTAAAAATTCGGGATAAGTACAAGGATTGGGATTTTCTATTCACAGATGGTTCCAAAACAAATTCAACAACGGCCTTCAGCGTAATCCATGACAACCATAGCGTCCAACAAATTGCCATCCTTCCAAACTACGCCTCTGTCTTCACGGCAGAAATGGCAGCTATTATCTGCGCGTGTTTGTATGCACAAAAACACAAAAGGAAGACGATTATATGCTCTGACTCCCTATCTGTTATTTCAGCCATTGAGAACATTAACAACACAGAACCCACCATCAACAAAATCAGAGATATCCTTAGTCTTAACAAGACCTTGAAAATACTTTGGGTACCAAGTCATCTCGGCATCGCCGGCAACGATAAAGCAGATGAACTTGCCAAATACGCTACTAAAGCTCCACTCATCACACATCCCATTTATAATAAAAGAGACATCAAAAAAGGTACCGACGCTATCATTGATAACATCAGCAAACAAAACTGGAATAACTATAACCACGCATACAAACAAGTTAACCCAAGTAAACAACCTCCTATCTACCCAACGACTGTATCCCGCAGAGAAGCTGTCGCCTTCACAAGATTCCGCATTGGTCACACTAGGTTAACAAACAAACACATATTTGAAAGAATGACCCAACCTACTTGCACATTGTGCAACAACGATAACATGTCGGTCAATCACATTATAAACCATTGTCCAATAGCGCTAGCCACTACAATTTCACTACAGATCCCAAATCTACAAGAATTACTTCGTAACGTAAATGAAACCAGCATAAAAATGTTATCCAAATTTTTAAAAAGACTTTATATCTTCTACGAAATTTGATATTTTACTTACACATAAACTATTGTATTACTAGTATATTTAACCATGTATAAGACTAACAGGGACTAGCCGAAGGCCTTAGCTGCCAGTGCTAGAAATTTCAATTTAAATTTGTAATTAATTACTTTTTTAAATAAATAATAATAATAATAATAGTGTGACTTTAGATCCGGGAAGTCTATCATCGACCACGCCAACTAGTACGGCTATGAAAATAGATGTCGAGCAACACCACCAGCTCCGTCAGAATCGGGATGCACCTCTCCAAACCGTTTGAAACCAAACAAGGCTTCATACGGGGTGGCTTCCTTTCGTGCAACTTCTTTTACCTTATGTTAGAAAATATAACCCGAGCCACATAATTAAACCGTTAGGTGCCTTATTTATTCTATAAACGAAGCGCTGTGCATTACCGCGACATACTCCAGCGAATTAAAATACAGCGGATACATTGGTCATGCCGTGCGCCTGGACGAAAATACTCCAGCCCGGAAAGTGTTCAACGCGGTATCAGCCGGTGGTGGCAGAGGCAGAGGACGGCTTCCTCTGCGTTGAATGGACAAAGTGGAAAGGGGCTTGACTTGGTATTTTCAATTGGCGCCAGTTAGCAGGAGGAAAAAGCGCTTAAGCGATTATAGCGTCAATCAAGTAAGTAAATAAAGATAATTACCACCCCCCTTAATCTAGATTCAAAGCATATTTGTTTTGCCACCTTTCAGCGTCACTCGTGACAGCAGGCAGATGATAAATCATAGCTTTTGGAAAGTAACTTATAGAGTTTAGATTCGCTCAGAAGTTCCTGAACCATTGTCGGTTTGGATTTCTTATCTCTTTATTATAAATGGTTAAAGCTTTTTTATGTTCTGTATAGTCCCGGTTCCTTTTACGCGGTTAAGATCCTTGTTCCACATGGGTACATCCCGGGAACTTTCCTTTTTGACAACTATCCTTATAAGCGGCTACGAGTATAGTATTGTAGTATTCTACAAATATTTTAGTTCAATCTTATTCTTGATATTTCCTGCTAGCCTCGAATGGACCTCAGGATATCTTAGAATTTTCGTTAGACACGAACCTTAGCGCTTTCATTAGAGTATTTCCTATAGTTATATCAAGAACCTCTTTTCGCATTTTCATTACAGCTGGTTCTACGGACCGGATTGTAGTATCGCTGTCTGTGGAACGAAAAAGGCTTCGTCAGATTGTGGCGTGAGGGTGACCTTGTTCCGTAGCGTATAATGTAAGTAGGAGTTAAATAACAATTTGTGATATAATGCGGTGTTAAGGGACTGCTGCATGTCGCGCTCTTGTCTTGAGTACTTAGATGAATTGGGTTATAGATGTTGTTCTTAAGTGTAACATGTTTGTGTGGGCAAGACGAAGGTATGAAAACACTAGGATTTCGTCTTTTCCTATGTTGGCTTGGTATATAGCTGGTGTGTTATCCGATTGCTGACTGCGTGTGTTTAGTTGTCTTCTGTAAGGTCTGAGGCTAGGGCAAAGTAAATCGATGTCCATGATGGTGTTTTTATGTTTGGTGAATCACATGCGGACTTAGCTGTGTTGTCTGCCTGTTCGCTGCCGGTTATGCCTACGTGCCCTGGTATCCATAAAAGTCTGGTGTGCTGGGATATGTATAGCATGTCCCGGATGATATTTATGGTGTCCCAGTGTGCGTTGCCGATGTTTTTTTATGGCTTCCAAGACAGAAAGACTGTCAGTGCAGATTAACACTTTATCGGGCTTCTTGCTTGCTATTTGAAGAGCGTTTAGTATTCCGGCGGCTTCAGCAGTGAATACGCAGGCGGTCGATCCCATTGTAAAATATTATACCGTTTGACCATGTAAGTCAACTACCGCCTGCGCGATGGTGTGTTCGCCTTTTGAGGCATCAGTGTAGAGTATTTGGTAGTTTTGGTTTTGAAAGTGAGAAATTTGCTGATTGAACAGTTGTATATACATTGAGTTAGGTATTATGTTCGGCGAATACTTTGTAGCACGATTCTGGATTAAAAGGCCAATGTGGGTATTTATTTTATATAGTGTTTAGTGCAGGTTTGGTGTATTTTAATGTGAGCACAGTTAATTTTGTTGTGGAGAGCTGAATGAGTTTCTGATATTTTTCTTGCAGCAATGGTTTTAATGGTGTCGTGGTCTATTATAGAGTTTTTTTGTAAGTATGATGGAAGACCTGATTCGGTTAAAATGTTGTTAATCAGAGTGGTTATTTAATTAATTTAACCCGGTTGGTTTTTTATTATTAACTATTATTTCCTTTGCCGGAGCAAAGGCAGCCAAATTTGACAAGTGGGTTTCTACGACTAATTGTTGCGGTGACAGCCGTATGTTGGTGATATCGGGTTGAGTCTACTGCTTCAATGTTGAGTGGATTAATGTGCTGAATTTAAAAAAGGCCTTTAGCGATAATTTTTTCTAGAGTTTTGGAAAGGCAGGCGAGATTGGCCGGTAGCTGGAAGCTTGTGTTGGGTCTTTGTTGTGTTTTTGTTGTTGTTTTTTAGTAAGGGGGCAATGATAGCTGTTTTCCATGTAAATGGGATTATATCGGAGTTAAGTATATTATTGTGCAACGCGACGATTTTTTGTTCCAGTTTGATGTGAAGTTTATTGATTGCTTGTTTGAGTTCGATCATGTTTACAGCTGTCTCTAGCATTTTCGCTTGTTTGTTGGCAGGATGATTCGTATTTCGCTGCGTTAAACGCTTTTGAGAAATCTCCCCAGTTCGCTTCGTGTAGTTTGTATTTGGCAATAAGGGGTTTGGTATACTGAAGAAGTGTTGGAGAGCAGCAGGCAACATCGAACTGCGCAAGCGATCCGTGTGCGGAGGTCATTTAGTATGCATAAATTATGGAGTGTTATTGCGGTTTCAGATATCGCTCCTCTGGAATTGTTCTTTCGCAATCCTCATAGTGTATTCCAGCTGTTGATATCTCCAACTGTGATAATTTTGTTGGACGTGTTTTGAAGTAAATCGTTTATGTCGTTTGTGTGTGTGGTGAATTTGATGTTTAGTTGAATTTCGATGCATATATTTTGCATACTGGATGTGTAAATTATTTGTGTGTGTGGGATGGCAGTTTTTATAAGCAGATCGATTCTTGTTTGACGTGAATATTTGTGCTGTGATTGGTGAGGCAGGTTGTTTAGGTTAATGGATGTGTAGAGGTGCAATTGGTGGGTCAGTGGGTTTCTTGAATCGATATTAGCTAGGTGTTGGTTGCGGAGTATTTCTAGATCATTATTGTTATTAATGAAACCTTTCACGTTCCATTGCAAAATATTGAACTTGCCTAGCATTTGTAATTCTAAGGCCAATTTATTCGTAACTTTGTATTTAGGAAGATAAGCCAGATGCTGTATCGATGTGTATTGGGCTGGTTCCTATTGCTGTGGTGTAGTAATTATTTTGTGAGATAAGTTGTTGAGTGATGTTAGGTAGAGGTGATGTATCGAGGATTATTCGACTTTCATTATTCATGCCGTTGTCCTTAATGTTAGAAATTGATAGGTGGTTGGTGGTGTATTGATGTTTGTTTTCAGTGGTATTTATCAGTTTAAAACTTGTTGCAGGTATTTCTTGTTGTCGCGTATGGTTATTGGATGCTTGTTTTTCTGTTTCTTTTTTTGTGTTGGAGGTGCGAACGCCTCTCCTAATGAACAATTGTTTTTAGGTTTTATTTGTAGAATGACTTTCATTTGCTGGAAGTTTGGCAATTTTTATCGGATGAGTAGTGTTTGTTGCTCCGGCCAAAGGGTGATACACAGGTATGAGCTCCAAATCCAGTCCGCAACTTCCACTACTATTTAAATTAAACGAGGTATGTCTGCAGCTCTTTTAAAATAATAAATGATTAAAGGTCGCAAATTCCAAAATCCAATAAGGCGAAAAGGTGCTTTCACTTTCACAGCTAGAACGAATCTCTTCCGGCACGCACTAGCGAGCCAGGCCGCAAGTTACGCGCCGGCCTGTAGATCCCCTAGTCCAGCGCTGGTGTTGTTGGTGCCCATCATTATGGCACCAGTCCATAAATTCTCAACTGAATTGGTGCATCTTCACGAACGCCACCAATGGCACACACAAACAACAACCGTGGTATTTTCCACTGCCGTCATAGGACGGACAGCAAAAATGTTGCAAGGGGGGAAATTGACGACACTCCTTTTCAGTTTGCATCACGCACTTCTATGTTCTTCCTATCTCTATTGTTGCGGCCTTGTTTTGGCTTGACTCTCCCATTGGAGTCTTATTCGCTGGTTGGCAACGTACACCGATCAGATAATGCATAAACATTTTAATTGACGAAATGTTGATCACAATCACTAAATCCATCGATCCATCCAATCTAGCCACGATTTACCCAGCGATAGAGCTATTTGCATAAATGCATAGCATACATTTTAGTGGTTTTCTCAAAGGTTTTGGGCCTAGGCGATTTTGGCGATTTAACATAGTGCGCCAGTTGCTCTTGTGCTTTGATAATTGACGCCAGCTAGAAGCACCAAGTCCACCTGGTCTTTCCAACGTACAGGAGGCCTTCCTCTTGCTCTGCCACTACCAGCAGGTACTGCGTTAAATACTTTCAGGGCTAGATCATTTTTATCCATACGTACATGACCGTAGACGTTGAGCCTTAATTCGCTGTTCCATGACACTGTCGTTAAAAAACTCATACAACTCATCGTTCCATCTATTCGCTGTCGCAAAGACGTAAAGGTCCAAAAATCTTGCGAAGAATCTTTCCGCGAATACTACAAAGGCCATTCGTCTGATCTAGAGCCTGGTTTTTGTTTGCCGAGAGAGAGTTTTAATGCTCATTTGCCTACTCAGCCCAAAGTAGGACTTGGTGACAAGAGAGCTTCTTCGTTGGAATTCGAGCTTGACACTATTGTTGGTGTTAATGCTGGTTTCAAGATAAACAAAGTTCTCTAATTTGTCAAAATTGTAACTGTCAACAGTGACGCGGGAGCCAAGACAGACGCGAATGTGCTGACTACTGATTTGATGACAGGAGGTATTGGCATACGCCAGTAGTTGCATACCCTTAAAAAAGATGGTATCTGACCGGTTTAATTCTGCAGCTCGAATTATCTTTTCCAATATAATGTTAAAGAAACCTCGTTTGCGTTATTGTGTTTAAATTTTGTACTCTCCTCTTTCTAGTAACTGGGGTTGTGGGAGTCAAAGCGTTCCCCCAACATCAACACCATTGAGCAAATAACTTAACATTTCTCTGCAAATATAGGTTCCTACATAATCGTTTTGTCACACAACTTCAATTGAACAACTGATTCCGCGTCTATGTATATTGGAGAGGTGTTTGAATCTTTTTCCGAAACCTGCCGGATATGTGAAAGTCCTGCTTAATAAATACATTCTACTAATGAAAAGGTAATAGCTAAAATTAGGTTCACTTTGTTGGGAACACATATGGCAATAAAATGAAGGCCCCTCCAACATTATTCTCCCAAGGCTACGGCTTTTGAGTTTTGTATCATCCTTGCAAGGAAGAGATAGGTCTACCATGGGCTTGTCCAAGGTGAATTTATGCCATGTGGCAGCAGCAAGTGAAAGTGCACGTTTGCCTTGGTGTTGTTAAATCATGGATGTGGTTAAACCACCTAAAGCAATAACAAAATATATTTAAGGGGAAAGAGAAAAGAACAAATCAACTGACTAGTAACAGGACCTTAGGCTTGTCCATCCGGCTTTGCATTCATTGCCTAAAATAACTTTCCCACAACAGTCGGGTTGAAACGACCCGGATTTCCATCCGCCCGAGAACATCAAATCAATTTATTTACATCTTAAGTTATGTAGGACTTCCAGTTGGTCAGGAACATCCACTGGTCCCTCTTAAGACTCCACACCAAATAAATGAGTATTGCCATTGCGTATAGTTGGTTTACAAATATATAAAACTTAAAATTAAATTATTAAGTAAAAGAACTTATTACGCGCAGATGTGTCTTCTATTCGCGACCGTCCTACTTCAACCTCGTACTTTACCTGCTGTTTTATTTCAAAGTTCGCTCGTCTATCGCTTGGTTTCGTCCACTTTGGTAAGTTTAGGGTGAGCACGTTGTCTTCGTCCGCAATCCGTCGCCCTATATCCAGCACAACATTCGGCCGTCCTGATCACCCATTCGTCCTCGAATGAGCCAGGCCATTTTTGTATTTACTCTGCCACAGTTGATGTCCTCCCCAGTTCATGATTCCCCACCTTCTCGACCTCATATCTATCACGACCAGGCTGTTTTGTGATCTTATATGGGCCTAAAAACTTTGGTTTAAATTTTAAACCCGCATCAAATTGAATTCTCTTTACCGTTACCAAATCATTTATTATATTTTCAATATTATATGTAGCTTGTTTTCGTACTACCTCACGATCTTTATTCAATTCGTCAACAGCTGCTTCTTCCAGGAGCTGCTTTGTGGTTCGTGGCGGGCCCGGAGTTTCCAACTTGAGAATTTACGACTTTGTTTGAAGTTTTTCGTGTTCCAAGGATGTTGTTATGTTATACTCGGTGCATCGAGAATGAAATTGATCCGCCAGAGGCCAGAGCAATTTTGTGAACTTAGAGTTGGAAGGCTGTCCTTAAGGTGAGTTGAAATATTTAGTTCACAAACAAGTTTGCAAAAGATGATGAGAGCAAAAAACGTCGAATTTGACTTATTCTTTAAAAACATTGAAGTAGTAAGTAGAGAGATAGTTAATGAAATTGATGAAGTATTCGAAACTTTTATGTAGAAGGGGTCCCACCTTTTTATTCCTGGGCCGGATTTCCTGTCGGCGACCCTGGTTATACGACTTACTGGTCGTTTCTAGTATATATAATAATTGTGGCCCTACGTGGTGAATATGATGCGTACCTAATGGCTTGTTCTCTTTGTTGATGGTTTTAAGAAAACCTTCTTTCTTCTCCGACCTTGCTTTATTTACTATGCATTCTATATAATTTTGAACAACTTTTCTCACTTTGCTACTACCAAGAGGGATATAGAAAGTTTTGTCTAACAGGATCCTGAGTTTTCTTTTTCGAGAGATGCTCTTGTCTGTGTTCCATTTTTATTACTTCTTCTTCCATTACCACTGGAACAACTGTTAGTTCCTTTTCAGGATTTTTAAAAAGGATGCCATATTTCACATATAAGTCTTCGTACTCATTTTTTTCTAAAATTTTCCGTTCTACCTTAACTCATTCGTCATTTAGTTGAAATTGTTTAAGACGATACTTTACTGAGTTCTCTAGCGTTAAATATTTTACTCTGCTCAACCGGATGAGCCATTCTTGTCCCCGCACGATTTTCAATTACTTAATTGAAGTCCTGGAGGAACAACGCCCATCTTGCAATTGCAAAAGCTTTGCAATCGGTTACGTTTTTCATGGCTTCGATAATTGCCAGTACTTCCAGCTCATAAGCTGGATAATTTTCTTCTACCGGATTCGTCTTCCTGCTTATGTATTATACCGGATGTAGCTCTTGATCATCAGGATTCTTCTGCTAAAAACATATATATAATATAGCTCCATATGTATACTTAATAGTATCTGTATGGACCTCGGTCACTGCATTTTGCGAGAAAAGTCGTAATATCGATGCTTTCTGCAATAGCGTTTTCAATTGCTAGCTATTCTTTTCTCATCTTTTCTCAATAGATTTGATGGTAATGGGAAACTTCGCACCGCGTCCGTCTTTTCTTTGGAAATTTGAATGGTGTCACTTAGACCACTTTATTTTTAGTTCATAGTTCGTACATACCCGCCGTACCTCTATTAACTTGTCTCCCCTCCCGCCTCAACTTTTGAGGGGATTATTAAATCATTCATATACATAATAACTGTTCCATTCTGGATCAGCGTCCTAAATACAGCGTTTATATAACTACAAAAGACCGCAGCCGAGTTGGAAATACCAAATGGTACAAAACGAAATTCATATTGTCCACTGCTAGAGACGAACGACGTGCACTTCATTGATTGTTGGATGAATTATTCATTCCTGTAACCATTCCTAAATTCGCTTATCAACAAAACATTGATCTTCGAGGGACATACGTCGCGGACGCTGATATACAGGTATATCATTTACCAATATAATTTGCATCTTTAGTGACGGACAATTTCTCATCAGTGCGTATGCGTAAACTTAACTCTCTACCTCTTTGCTAAACTCTTCTCTAAATGCCCCAAAACCAGTGTATGCTCATATTTACTCTCTGTCAAATTCCTAAGGTAAAACTCATTAAGGCACTAGCTTTCGACTTCTGATTTTTCTAAATCTACTATATCCCGTATAGATTCTTTTCCATCTACTTCTGATTCACTGTCTTCAACTAGTGTCTTTCTCGTTGAGTTTTTTCCTTAAATACAACCGGCTCTTCCAACAAAATAATGTCCACATCTTTGAGAATAGCCTTTCCTATCATTCCCGCGAACTGAATGTGGGACCATAATGCCGGACAACATGGAAAACCACATTTAACGATAAGTTATCCACATGCATCAAAGTTTCGAAGCTACCTACTGTTTCAATCACGATTACACAGGCGCTGTAAAGTTTTCTCTTATCAATATTCAACTTTGCTTTACACCCGCTGATTAAAAGTGTATCGTAGCGTATTAAATTAAGTGAACACCTCGAATCGATTATTGCTTCAAATCTAAAGTCCTTTAATGTAATTGTCTTGAAATACTCATCCCTGACGCCATTTATACATGGCTGAAAAATCTTATATGTCAATGTATCAACTGAACTTGGTTTTCTTTTTGATTCATTGACTTGACTCTTTTGACTTGCTGTCTGTATACATGCATATACAATTTTCATTTTACCTACTTTCTATCTCCTTCCAACTCTTGTAATTTCTTTCCTTGTTTCGCTTTGCTTGATGTTCACCTTCGGTTTTCGCCAATACCTTACACCCGCTGCTGAAGTATTTCGCTGCGTTGGCTTCACTTATGATATTTTATTAGCATATTCTGCAGTTGTCAAGTACCTGAGCTGTTAGGGGCCTAGTACATGATGCATTTTATGCAGTTTTACATAAAGTTATTGATTTTATTCGTAATGTCTTTAAATCAGTAGCTTGCGCTTATTTCTTGGTAACATTTTTCAAGGCCTTGATGTCGTAATTGCTCGTATGCGGTTCTAATGATTTCTCGTTTGACTTCTTTAGGGACGTAAAGTTGAAGAATATCTTTGTCTTTATTGAATACAACCCCATTTTTCAGTGTGCAATCGTTCATATATTCGTTTTCTAACCTTTTTTTTAATTCTTAAATTAACTATTTTTCAATCACGAGACTGAATTATTTGTAACTGGAAGTCTATATTTCCGCTGTGTATGATGGCAATTACGTTTTCACAATCGGACTCAGTTCTACTAAGCGCATCTACATGCGGCATTCTTGTACCCGCTCTGTGTGCTATGGTGTAGTTATAGTTTTCTGATTCAAGAGCCCATCTTGCTATGCGACTGTTCACTAGCTTTTTGTTAAGTGTTAATATAAGTGAATTGCAATCCGTTAAGATCTGAATTTAATCCCCTCGAGATATAGACGGAATCGGCGTAATGCATAGATCAGAGCCAAGGTTTCCAGCTCGAAGCTGTGGTATCTACTTTCCGCCTCGGTAGTTCTTTTAGAAAAATAAGCTATTGGATGGAACTGCTTCTGAAAGAAAATTGAACCAAAGCCGTGTATATTTCCATCACAATGAAGTTCCGTTTCTTTTTTGTGGCTGTATATGGCTAGTTTGGTTAGTATTTTCTGAAGTAAGTTGTAGTGATCATCCATACATTTGCTCCCAATAACATTATCGTACATATAAATCGTGGTTTCATTTTTCTCTACAAAATTCTTTTACAGGTTTTGTACATTTTTCAGTCCGAACGGCATTCTTAAAAATTCGTATTACCCATTCGCGATTACGAATGTAGTGTATTTGATTGATTCCTTATCCATCTTAATTTGAAAAAATCCTTGTTTGAGGTCTAGGAGAGTAAATATTTTGTTGTCACCCAAATATTCTAAGCAACCCTGTATTAACAGAAGATTAAGGTTTTTGTAATCTATACACATCCTAGTTTCACTTGATTTTTTCTTTGTAAGCACTATAAGTGATGCGAAAGGAGAGTGACTCTGCCTTATAATTATCTTCTTAAGTAGGTTTTCTACAATTGACTTCAGTTTTTTCAGAGAATGATGATAGTATTGGTGAGCAGAAGGTTGGAATGCTTGACGTAAGCATGACTTTCGCTTGTTAACCATATGTAAATTTGAAATTTTCTGCCAAAACTGAAGGTAACTTAGGGTTTATATTAATTATATCGCTGGATTTTCCGAAATTTACAATACTGAATAATGCCTGAATTTCCAACTGATTCTTAGGATTACTCAATTTATTTTTGATTTCAGTATTTTCTGTTTGAGATTCATAACTTGCCTATTCAACTTTTCCATAATAAGACTAAAAAGATGTTTCTTGTGCAACTTATCAAATTCATTTTCTGTAATACTTAGTTTTTTCATTAGCAATTTTATTTTAAGCAATTGTAGGGAATCTCTTCCTACTGCAGCGATAACGCATTAGTTAAGCTATTCTGGCTGCCCGTATCAAATAGAGAAACACAATTTATATACACAGGGGTATTTTTACTATTTGCTAAAAAGGCGACGTCGCTGCTATTGCTTTTGACGGGCATTCTTTGTAGACGTGGTCTATCTTACCGCATGTGAAGCTGGAACCTCTTGGGCGTTTCTTTCGCTTGCAATCTTGGCGTGAACGATTCTGGCACCTTGCCAGCAATGTTTTCAAAGCCGCCAGAGTAGTAACTCCACTGAAGATTAGTACTCTGCCTGTGTTGTCGAGTAAACCGTCGACGATAAATTCGATTAATTCGCTTTTACCGATGGGTACAGACGCTATTTCCTGCATAGATAAATCATGGTGCGTCAATCTTTCGGTTTGACGCCCCAGTCGTGATTCAAGCTGTTTGAAGATGTGCTTCAAGCTTGTCGGTCGGTTGAATTCTATGCAGAGCAGTTGCTTTAGATTTTCCTAAGATTTGACATCGGTTAACTTTACGCACCCTTGTGCACTGCCTGCGAGCATGCGGCGTGCGAGCAACAGTTTCGTTTTGTCGACGCAACTATAAAACCTGGTGACGTACTCAAAGTCATCTATCCACTTTTTTCTGTCTGCGCCATCGTCCCGGTCAAATTTGGCGATGGCTGTTTTCAACGTCGTCAAAGTTAATTGAAAATAATGATTTTTTTGCGACCTTTCCAATTTTAATTTTGTGTTTTGCCGGCTCGAGGTGTTGGTAGAGTAAAACAAATGATTTACTTATTTTTCTTCCAATATATTTCGGTTACACTACGGTAACCGTCTTCAGGGCAACTGATAATAACATAAAACATAAATATTAACAACAATTTCACATACCTACATACAATTTTTGTAATTCATACATACATGATTTTACATGTCCGCACCGTCCGAAGTGGAGCTTTGTATTAATTATTTCTTTCCTAGCAAGTGTCTATACAAGTGAGCACAATTGTCAGTATCCGTTTTGTAGTATAGTCTTATGTCTGTCGGTGTGTTTATTATGTGTAGCATTTCTAAGGTAAAGCGTTTATTGTAGTGTGGTTCTTGTTGGAGTTGCTTTGTCGAAATTCGGCGAGTGACCGCTGCTTGCACAGTGGGCCATGATTGCTGTTTGTTGGAAGTTTCTATTAAGGCATGTTTTAAGTCCGATTTATGTTGTGAAAGTCTAGTTTTTAATTTTGATTTTGTTGTCCCTACGTATATGCTGTCACATGACTCGTTACTTTTACCGTTACAAGGAATTTGATAAATGACGTGACTTTGTTCCGTTGGAGGTCTTATTGATTTGGTTTTGTTGAAAATATTTTTTAACGTGTTTGTGGGTTTATGGACTATTTTAATTACATCTATTTTAATTACATCTTTGTTCGGACTGCTACGATTTCGTTAGGCGTTCCGATAAATGAGGTACATAGGTTACTGACTTAATTGCTATAGGTTTTTCCGATCTGTGTTCCTGTTTTTGTGATTGAGACTTTTTAATTAAACTTTTAAGGTCAATCTTATTTCTTTCTCTATCTTCTTGTGGTACGTTTCGTCCGATATCTGTAACATGGGTCGTATACAGCCCATTGCTGTATTCATTATCACCGTCTTTGGGTGCTTAGACTTGAAACTGATGATTCGTCCTGATGATGTTGGTTTCTTATACCTCTTTAACTTTAATTGGTTTCCTCGTTTTATTATAATAGTGTCCAGGTAAGGTAATTTTTCTTCTTTTTTTAGTTCTATTGTAAACTTGATATTTTTGTGGAAAGAGTTTAGTGCGTCAAGTGTGTTTTGTACCTCGTTCTCGTTTATTATAGCAAATAAGTCATCAACATACTTTGTGAGTAATCTCGGGTTTCGTTCCAATTTATAAAATGTATCGTCCAACAGTTTTTCCGTTATTATGTCAGCAATGACCGGAGAGGCAGGGGATCCCATCGGCATGCCTTTTAATTGAGTGTATATCGTGTCATTAAATTTGAAATATTTGTTTTCTACTATACAAAATTTTAATATGTCCATATGCCCTAAAGAAGGTTACCGTAGTGTAACCGAAATATATTGGAAGAAAAATAAGTAAATCATTTGTTTTACTCTACCAACACCCCCTTGACCTCGAGCCGGCAAAACACAAAATTGAAATTGGAAAGGTCGCGAAAAAATCATTATTATTTAAAGACGGAAGGCACGCGGTAGGCATACAACCAACAAAAATGGGATATACAAAAATAAAACGTAGTTATGACAACTCTAAGGCCGTAATCAACAAGTTCCAAGCAACATCTAAAAAATTGGTAGAACTTAAGTGTAATATAAAATTTCTTTTAAAATGCAGAAAATCAAAACTTATTATAACTTTATCAAAAATACTACTAGAAGTAATAAATTATTTATATCTGACCGTGACACACACCCTGACATATACACTTGTTTAGCTAGATATTCACATTATTATCACACAAAAATATTATTTATTTATTTATTTATTTATTTATTTATTTATTTATTCAGTCTAAAAAATACAGGATTTCTTACAGACTATACAAGACTATGGGAATACAAATAGTTTTGCAAAATAAGGTTTATCTAATTAATTCATTTAATAATAGCTTGAAATTTTGCTTAGTTAACGAAAAATCAAAAGCGAGAGAATTTGAGACTTGATTAAATTCTTTCAAAGTTCTAAGAAAAGGTGCATAAGAAGCATAAACAGTCCTGGCACGCTTCAAGAAGAACAAATCATTACTCCTCAAGTTTATTTGAGGAATATGGAAGTAAATACGCTCTAGAAGAGCTGGAGAGTCGATTACTCCACTTACAACATCAAAAACTAAGCAGATTGAAAGTATACTGCTCCTACTTTCTAAAGATTTTAAGTTTATCAATGCACATCTTGAACTATACGATGGAATCGGATCAGAGAAGAATAATGATCTAAGAGCAAAACGCAGAAACTACTTCTGAATGGTTTCTAGTCTATTAATGTGACAACGGTGATATGGCCTCCATATAAATACTGCATATTCTAACTTAGATCGCACAAGCGAAGTAAATAGTACCTTTAAAGTGTATGGGCAAGTAAAATCAGTACCAAAACGACGAATGAAAGCGAAGGTAGAATAAGACTTGGCGATGATGAAATTTAAGTGATTGAGAAACGTAAATTTCGAATCAAAAATTACTCCTAAGTCCGAGACCTCACTCAAAGTAGTGAGTCGGGAATTGTTAACAAAATATTAAGTCTACTTATCAAACACAAACATAACATATTAAAAAGACGAAAACAGCAGATGGAAGAAATAACAACAAAGTTAGAAAAACTGCTGAACACTGACGACTCACAAGTTTTTAAGAAAATGAGAAAAAGGTCGCAAATAAACTAGGTAGGTAGGTGGGAGTGGCAGCCGCCTACAGCGGCTCACTTAGGCCAATATTAGGAGGCCCATTGCGTTACCACAAGGAAAAATTTGTACCATCCAAGAGGAAAATTACCCCTCACCAAACCATTTTGCCTCGCTGATGAACCTCAACAGACAATTTACCTCGGTGCTTGAAACCTCACTAAGGTCATCCAAAAACGGTGATCCCAGATATCGCTTTCTGCTTTTACACAGTGCAGGACACTTACACAGTAAATGCAAGATCGTTTCCTCCTCCTCGTCGTTCTTGCAGCTCCTACAGCATCTTCGGAAGGGTACTCCCAACCTTTCAGCATGTTTCCCTATCAGACAGTGCCCTGTTAGAGCCCCGATGACGTTGGAAATGTTTTCCTTTCTTAGAGAGAGAACGCTGCGCGACCTTTTCCGATCCCATTTAGGCCACGTCTGCCTTGAGGTTCGACAGGTTGTATTTTGCCTCCATCTATTGTCAGCTTGTTTATATGTACAATCTCTGAGTAGCAGTTTGCAAGTGGCAAACGCCATACCAATGCGTTCTTTATCTTGAAGAATCTGCCTGATCGTACCTTGCCTTGTAAGTTCGTCTGCCATGCAGTTTCCCTCTATGTCCCGGTAACCAGGGACCCAAATGAGGTACATTCTATTCTGCTTGGCCATCTCCTGCAGAGATAGGCGGTGGACTGCCGCGTGTTCGAGTTAAAAGTGAAAGACCTCAGAGCTTTGATTGCAGCCTGGCTGTCACTAAAAATGAAGATGTCTCTTCCTATAATCCCGGTCCCAATCTTCTCTACCGCCTCCATGATAGCTGAGACCTCAGCCTGGAAGACGCTGCAGTGATCTGGTAACCTAAAGGAAATTTGCAGGAGAGGGTTTCGTGATAAAACGCCCCCTCCTACCTGATTATCGAGTTTCGAGCCATCTGTATAGATGACAATGCTCTCAGGTGGAGTGTGAAACTCAGGTTTTCATCCTCCCTGCTTGGAATTCGTGTAGTAAAGTTACTTTCATTTACCGATGTCCAAGCACACCGGTCCGTGCTGCTCGGAATAGAGCAGAACTTGTTCAAAATACTAGAGTGCCCTTGGCATTCAGGGTGCCACTGGGATGTCTCTCTTAGTCTCAAAGCAGTCATCGCTGCCGTCTGTTGTCCGACCAAATCTAAAGGAAGGAGGTCTAAAATGGCGTTCAAAGCCTCACTTGGCGTGGTTCTGAGCGCCCCGCTTATGCAGATCATACTAGATCTTTGCACCTTGGTGAGTAGTCTAAGGTTAACCCCTTTTTCTAATCCAGGCCACCACACGATCACCCCATATAGGAGTATTGGTCTGACGACCGCTGTGAAAATCCATCGACAGATCCGGGGATTAAAACCCCATTTCCTGCCTATGGCTCTCTTACATGTGTAGAGGGCTACGGAAGCCTTCTCATGACGTTGAGCTAGATTTCCTTCCATTTCAACTTCCTATCTAAAATAACGCCTAGAAATTTGGCACTTGTAGAAAGACTTAACCGGGTACCGTTTAGTACCGGTGAAGTCACCGAAGGCGCTTTATACTTTCTCGTGAAAAGTACAAGTTCCACCTTACTTGAGCTGACCCTGAGCCCGCAGTGGGTGGACCACTTGGATACCTCCCGAAGCGCTCGTTGCATCAGCTCGCATAATGTCTGCGGAAACTTTCCCCTGAGTGCAATCGCGACGTCATCAGCGTACGCGACGACTTTTGCGCCACCCCATGCCATATCTCGCAGTAGAGCATTTACGGTGAGGTTCCATAGGAGTGGGGATAGGACGCCTCCTTGTGGCGTCCCCCTCGACACGTGCCGTGACAATTCGCTCGCACCCAGCTTAGCCCTTACTACCCTGCAACAGAGTAGCTGGCCGATAAAGTCAACCAGTGAGAGTTCAACCCCTAGATCCCTAACGGCCCCAGTTATAGCTTCTGGAAATACGTTATTAAAGGCGCCTTCAATGTCCTGGATGGCTACAAGACAGAACTCCTTGACGCTCAGAGACTTCTTAATATAGCCGACCAAGCTATGGAGTGCAGTCTCAGTAGATTTGCCTTTGCGGTAGGCATGTTGGTCATTAGACAGTAGTCGACTGTCGATGGTATCGGGCAGGTAGCTACTAATAATCCTTTCAAGTGCCTTAAGAGCAAAGGATGATAGACTGATAGGCGTAAGATCCTTTAGATTAGTGTGTGAGGCCGTACCGGCTTTAGGAACAAAGACAGCCGTGACATTTCTCCATGCCAACGGTATGTGATTTAGTTTGAAACAGGCCCTGAAAATAGTAGAGAGCCATTTTGCAGACAGGTCCATCCGGCCCTGCATATTTGTATGGTTTAAAGATTTGGATAGCCCATTTAATCTTTTCTTCCGAAACCGGTATGTTGACGTGGTTGGAAGAGATGAACGGAGGAGTTCCTTCCTCCGCAGTTGTACTACCAGGGAAATGAGTATCTAATAGCAATTCAAGGGTTTCCTTTCCCGTTGAGGTCCAGGAACCGTCTTGCTTTTGCAAGAAACCTAACGGGTTAGGGGATCCTGAGAGATTCTTCCTTAGCCTGGCTGTCTCGGAAGCACCCTCGATGCCGCCGCAGAAGTTTCTCCACGAGGATCTCTGCCGCCCTTAAAGCTTTTTTATAGGTCTGAAGAGACTTTTTGTACTCTAACCATACCAGCTCGAGACTAAGTCTCTTGGCTTTGTTGAAGTTTTTCCTACAAGATTTTCGTAGTGAGTCCAACTCACGTGACCACCAATGGGGTTTACGTTTGCCCCACTGTTTTGGTTCACGGCAAGCCTGATCTAGGGCATTTGAGCAGGTCAGCGTAAAAACGTCCACCATGTTCTCTAGATCCTCGATAAAATTAGGTTCAATAAGAGGTTCGCTGTTTAGCCTATCCACGTCCATTGCTGGACTCGCACCAGAGGCACGCTGAGCGTCCCCGAGGTACACCTTAATGATGGCCTCATCGAGGCCATAACAGATGCTGCCTTGCCTCTTCTCTAGGAGTCCGATGGACTCCTTGTTTAGGGACAAGACCACTTGTCTCGTCCTTTGATGGTGTCACCAGAACCTATGCCCTCGCCCGGGGTCTGACTGGAATGTCCTTCCAGTCCACCACCTCCAATTTAGCCCCTGGGTAGACAGGGCCCACCTTTGCAACGGCGACCTTATACAGCGCCACCGATCTCAGGTCCTCACAAGGGACCACCTTAATGTAGCCCTGGTACCAACCAGCGTCCTTACACGCCGGGGGGTTCCAGGATTCTCCAACAGGACGTCAAAAATTACGTTCGCCAGAGCTGCCTTCACCCACCTCCACTGGTCCTTTGGAATGGACCCGAGCTCGTTACCTCGGTCCAGGACCCCAATAAGGATCCTGTCCTTCGCAACCTCGGCAAAGCTAGGCGTGCCCACCCACCTCTGCCGATCTTTGTCGTTTTGACGGAGGCACCCGGTTTTTCACCGAAGCCCCAGTGACCCGGAAGTTAGGCAGCAGGGCTTTCGCCCTTTCCACCGCTTCTTTCGCGCTCTGGGACAGCGTTTCCAACGGGACCCCGTCGTATCATTTTAACGTCTTGGCGGCCTTACGCTTGTCAGCGAATTTGAACCGCTCCGACTCCAACATCAGAGGGGCGTGGCGTAGTTTCCATCGCTGCCACGCCCTCTACACTATCTTGTGCGGCAGCTTGTCGCCTTAGTCCACTCGGGCCAGGCCGTGAGACCATTGCCTTCGCGAGACTAGGCTTCGCAGCCGCGCCGGTGTTTGGCGGGCCCCTAGTGCCTACCGCCACAGAGCGATCTGCGGTTTCCAGCACAATCCCCACAGCTTTGCTGGTGCTAGGCCCCGCCATAACAGCCGTAATCCCGGGCCGGCGTGCAACACTCACCTCCAACCCGAAAGAGCTCCTATCGGAGCGAAGCGGCGCGTTAGGCGCTTGCGCCTGTGCATTCTTACCCCGAGATGGGGAAGAAGAGGTTTTCATGCTTGTCTTGCCCCTAGATGGGGAAGACAATTTTTTTGTGTTTTTTGTTGTTTTGTTCTTAGTTGTGTTCATCTTGGTCGTACGACCACCTGCTCGACGAGGAAAGCGCAGCGGTCTAGAAATATAGGGGGGGATGGAAATGGGTGGTACACCATGACTGCGCCCCTTGCCGCGGTAAGGCCAAACTTACTCCCTGAGGTGGCCCGGTGTCAGGGAGGCGCCGTTAAAATACAGCCGGAATTTAGACCCCCTGGCTGCAAACCGATCAATGGGCACGGTGACGCTTGACACCCTGGATTAGGGGAGGGGGGGATTAGCTAGAGAAGAAGGAGAGCTGGGAGATACTAGGAGGGATACAAGGTATGCGGAAAAGAGAGATGTTGTTACGGTAATCTCCACATAAGAAGCCGTGCAAGATCGGATCCTACACTGATTCTTATATGGAGCCTCCCTCTTAGTTCGTGGTGGCATGGAAGACCTCGAAAGGAACAGCCATGCCAACACGTAAGCCTCATCCCCACGCCAAGGAGACCAACGATGATGAGGGCAAATAAACTACACTGAAGAAGCGACAAGAATTAAAACATGAGAGACTGCGAAACAAACATAACAAGATCTTTGCCGAAAACAACATTGGTTTGTAAACAAAACAAAAGTTGAGTTCCCGCCAGATGTTAAATCGTTGCTATCGAAAGGTCCAAAGTTCGGACTACCGGCCGACAACAAGGGTTTTCCTCTTTTCAAGTACATAGCAGATGGAGAAGATGTGATACAAACTCTTAAAGAAAAAGAAAAACAAGAGGAGGCAAGTACCAAATTCTCTCTACTAATAAGAGACCACACAATAACAAATAGGCAAACTACAATGCATTGTGCAATAATAGACAGAGTGGAACGATCGCGAAAATTTCTGAAGAAAAACGATAAAATTAGAATTTTAACATCAGATAAAGGAAATAAAACCGTAGCCATGGATATAGACGACTATAGTAATAAAATGACAAATATATTAGGTGACTTGACTATATACAGAGTTCAAAGAAAACATCCTACATCGAGATTACAAACTAAAAATAATAGTTTAGTAGAGAAACTGTTTAAAATGGGAATTATTTCAAACAAAAAACAAAAACAGCCTAAAGCCTAAAACACACAAAGAAGGAACACCACTTAGACCGATATGCTCATCCATTGGATCACCATCATTCGGCCTATGTAGATATATTGTTAATATTTTAAGGAACATCACTACCAACTCCGAATACAATATCAAGAACACACTGGACTTCAAGGAAAGGATAAAAAACACTTATATTTGTGACGATGGAAAACTAATTTCTTTTGACGTGGTCTCACTTTTTCCGAGCATACCAACACAGCTGGCACTTGACACAATACTGGAAAAATGGACAATAATAAAAGAACCCACAATGATCCCAAAACAAATCTTTATGGACATAGTAAAATTTTGTATAGTAGAAAACAAATATTTCAAATTTAATGACACGATATTCACTCAATTAAAAGGCATGCCGATGGGATCCCCTGCCTCTCCGGTCATTGCTGACATAATAACGGAAAAACTGTTGGACGATACATTTTATAAATTGGAACGAAAGCCGAGATTACTCACAAAGTATGTTGATGACTTATTTGCTATAATAAACGAGAACGAGGTACAAAACACACTTGACGCACTAAACTCTTTCCACAAAAATATCAAGTTTACAATAGAACTTGATTTTACCTTACCTGAGGTCCTGTTTTCCGTTGGTCTCACTGAATGTGTGTTGCTTGAGGTGCCGTTAGCCGGTTCGCCGTTTTTCGGCAGTGCGCCTATTGTTGCATTTAACAAAGCCTTAAATTGTGTCATCCTTGCTGTTTCTGGGAATGTTACTCCCATGCCTCGTAGAATTAAGCAATTTGTTGCTTTCCTGCCGTCTTGCTCACGACACTCTAAATTTATTAATTGCGCTTTTTAATTAATGTTTTCCGCAGTCGGGATTTTCTACACCTGATGCTGTAAAACACTCACAATAGATTGGCTTTTATTCGTTGATACATTTGTCTTATTCCATGGCTGTGTTGCCACACGTCTATTATATGCGGGTATCTTATTCTGTTACATGTATTACATGTGGTTACTACTTACTGCAGATATCAGTTTTCTATTTTTCAACATATTTTTGGAAAACGAATTTAGATAGACACTCGAACTCTCTGCGACGCCTTATAAATAATTACGCAGTGTGACACTCAAAAAAACCTGGGATGTGATGTTATTTTTCTTGTAGGTCTTATCGACTAGAACGAGAATCCAATTTTGGAATTTGTCAAACACCCCCAAAATCTAGACTTAACCTTAAAAAACCGATTTTTCGTGCTTTTGCGCACTTCTTAGCCCATATCTTAGCTAATTAACAACCGATTCATTCCAAGAACAGTTTAAGAAAGAAGAAACTCGGACCTTTTGAAAGTTATATAGACATCTTAATAAAGCTGAAGAAATTTACTTGTTTTTGCACAACAAACTTAAATTTTGCTACCCTGTTTCTTCTTTTTTTGTCTTTGGCGATATTTTCACACACTATTTTATAAAAACACAAAATCAGTTTTGAAAAGATTCAAAGAATACGTTTAATATCGAGTTCAACGAATGTTTCTTTTAAAAAATCGACCAAAAAGTGACTGAGTTATTTTACTTTTTATAAGAACGAAATTTTTGCAAAAAATTATAACGAACTTAATTTACTAATAAATATTATTAAATGAAAATATATAGATCAAATGAGCTTTTTTACCATATGCTCTTGAAAATTCGTATGAAAACAAATTAATAAATACCGGCTTTTATTTTAGCTTCACTTAATTTTGGAAGACAGTTTTAAGATGAAGAAAAGCTTCGGTATTAACATCCAATTTCTTTACAAATTGTTTCATGTATCCCAGCTTTAAGTGTAGTGGTGGTAAGATAACATCCTCAGATTTTACCAATGGGAGGCTTAAAACGTTTTTCCTGCCTATCTGATGTGACTCTCGAGATGGCCATGCTTTGCGATCATAGCGATTGGATGCCCGACTATCCCATTCACAAAGATAGCAAGGATATTTTGTGTAGCCACCTTGCATGCCAAATAAAATTGTCAACACTTTTAAGTCAGCGATGACTTTCCATTTATACGTGGCATAGTCGATCAACCGTAAAATTGTTTCCATCATTTCATACGATTCTTTCTTGTTAACCCCATACGTGATTGGAACTGATGGTAAGAGATTTTCATCGTGTAATAACACAGCTTTTAAACCAAAGGGTGACATTACAGACTTCATTAAGGGAACACGAATGTATTTTTTTTTTGTAGGGTACATACTATTACACGATCCATCAATGAAAAGTCGCCATTTATCTGTATTATAATTATAATTTAAAGCCGAAAATAATTTGGGTAATGTACATAATGTACTAGATCACAGTCATTGCCATCAGTTTTTAAACTTTCTCTAAGTATCAAAGTGCGGTCGCTTTTTCTACCCGATGTTATTTGAAAATATTTTTCCACTAAATTCCACTGCTTTAGTCGTGAACCGAGGACTCAGATTCTCGTTTCGACAAATGCAAATCACGCACGAGATCGGCAAAATCAGAATTTGAAACCAAATGCCTTTCCGTTGATTTTGATTTACAAGGAAGCGTCTCTTCCTCTACTAAATATGTTTCACCAGCATCAATGGACTCACTTTTTGTAGGCACTTCGGCATTTAAGTATTTTGGTTTTGTAACCGTAATAACATTCGCATACTTTACGTTTTTACGCGATTTAAAATTGATCATGAAATCAGTTTAACTTAAGTTAGACCTTAGTAAATAAAGATTTATATAAATATCTATCATAAAATTATTTCGCCTTAATCCACTTCACTTCCGCAGCCGGAGCTCTTCTACGCTGAAAGCAGCATTCCCTTCCAGACAAACAGGGCTCCCAAAATGCAAAGGATGTTTGCGGAGGAGAAACTGATTTACAGCGACGGAGAGTGCGAAGCCGACGTCACCTTCGTATCCATGGAGGGGAGCCGGTCATTTCAATGAGAGTACTGCAAATACTTACTTACTTACTTAATTGGCGCTGTAAGCGATTTTGTGGTGCCCGTCTTTATGTTATAACACTAATTGTGGGGCCTAAAGTTTTGTGCCGACTCTAACGGCAAATGATTTTTGTGAGACGTTTTTTATAACAGAAATACATTCGGACGTTTGCCATTGTCTCCCTAGGGGCGCCTACTATTAAAAAAAAACTTTTCTTGATGATTTTTGATGTTACTTGCTCCGGCCTGGATTCGAACCCGGTACCCACCGAATGAAGTGTGCACACACTACACATTCGGTACTGCAAATAAACTTCCACAAATCTAAAACAGCCTCGACCGCTCTTCGCTCGACAGTGGCATTCATGCAGGAACCATGGCTTTGTAGCTTAAGGGTTTCTGAATTGAGTGTCATCGGTTTTAAGCTTTTCGTGGAGCGCGGTAAAGGTAAAATTAAAGCCTGCATTCTGGCTAAAACCAACCCGGAACTGGCGCTAAAGTAGCCCCGGAGCAGAACAAAATATGGGGGCCCCCGTCGACAATTGTCGACAATTTTTTCAAAGATTAAAAATCACTAAAAATATTTTAGAATACAATTAGTACACAATTTTATACACACCTATAGGTATGAAATATACTATTCATTAATTGTTGCTTATACAATAGGTATGAGTGCCAATAACTGGAGTACCTACTGGAAATTATTTTTCTTGAAATCACGGAAGCAAATTTATCGATCACTTCATTGAAATCAGGTTTGCGTGCTCTCTGATTCACAATGAATAATAGTTACAAGTTGATCAGCCTTTGTTGTGTCATCGTGCTAATTTTTGATAAATTTTAATTTTTGAAAACTTAGCTCAGCTCAAACCCGTCCTTTAGCTTCTTTATAACTGGCAAGGCATTTTGCGATTAATTATGTGCGGATAGAAGATACATTTTTTCCGACTGCAATTGCTTTGAATGTAAATTAATTGGTCCCAACATTTAATCTTGAAGAACACCAAGGAAAACAAAATCAAAATCCTCGATTTTTTTCTGGACCCCCAACGCGGCGTTTCTCTCAGCAGATTTTTGGTTTTTAATACTTCTTGGCTTAAACATTTTCATTTCAAAGCATGAACCACGTCGTACCTTCCAGCAAAGCGAGTTGGATTCAAGGTTTTGAGAGTCTGTGCACCTTTCTCGTAAACCCTTTGTAGTTGATCCCAACGGCTTATACTGTAACCAAAAAAAGCGTACACATATTGAACAGTTTCGAAGAATTTTTCAATTTCTTTATTCCACGATACTGCGTGTTTCAAAACAAGGTTCAAGTTATGACTAGCGCAATGAACAAAATGTGCGCGGGGAACGTAATCTGTGATTCTCTGTTGTAAACCTGTATAAGCGCTACTCATGACTGCTGCACCGAACTTTGCGCCAAAAATTATGTTCTTTACGCAATGATTACTGAGAAGCTATATGAACGGTTTTGTTTTTCCGAGACATCTCATAAATTGTGCAAGATTCTAAAGTGTCTTGCAATAGGGACGCTACAAAAGTAGACTGATAGTGACAGTAAACGACGCCATATTTTTCTCCGCTCTTTTGCATTTCTCTTCAGTAAGGCGTGCCATTTCATCATGGAAAGATATACGATCCAACAACGAGTCGAAATTATAAAAATTTGCTACTGAAATTCGGAGTCAATGTCCTCAACTTTAAGAGCGCTACATCCAATTTATGGTCGTCGTCATTTCTTGCTGAATGGCTTCGTCAATAAGCAAAATATGCGTTATTGGACAGGCAGCAATCCACACGTACTCCATGAGTCAACATTGCATCCCGAAAAAATTACGGTTTGGTGCGGTTTATGGGCCGGCGGCGTCATTGGGCCATACTTCTTCCGTGATCAAGACCGGCACGTTACTGTGAATGGGAATCCCTACCGCTCAATGATACCGAATATTTTTGGCTCGAATTGGATGATAAAGACTTGGACAATATGTGGCTCCAACAGGACGGCGCCACAAGCCACACAGCGAATGTCACAATCGATTTATTGAAAACCAAGTTTGGTGAACGTGTTATCTCACGAAATGGCCCTGTCAATTGCCCGCCTCGTTCGTGCGATTTGACATCGTTAGACTATTTTCTGTGGGGCTACGTCAAGTCTATGGTCTATGCCAACAAGCCAGCGACGATTGATGAACTTCGTACAAATATCGAACGTGAAATTGCAGCAGTATCGGCCGATTTACGCTTGAAAACCGTCGAAAATTGGGTTCAGCGTCTGGACTTCTGCAAGCGTGCCCGTGGTGTCCATGCAGAAGAAATCGACTTCCATACATAATGGCATCGAATGTACTTTCACAGGAATAAAGAATTTAATTCATATCCCAAACCGTTTTTGTTTTATTTAAAAAAAACATTTGTAGCATTCCTATTGCAAGACCTGATTTATCACATACAGATGTTTCGTGAGATTTAATGTGCTCAGATAAGTGTTTCCAATTTCTGACTCTGGTGGTACGCCACGGATTTTCAGACGATCCATTTTGAGGAAATGTAGGAAACAAAATGCTCGACCTATCATACAAGACGGCCAGCATATGAATATAAAGTGCGTACCAATCGTGGTTAATAAACACCAAATATACGGTATTCAGTAACAGTACGGTAACAGAACTCGCTTGATCTACTGAAGGAAGATGACTGCTTGCCACGACTACTCACAGTAGGAGAATTCACCTGCCGGTACTCAACCTGCAAGTCCATTCTTGAAATTATCAAAGAGTATTCTATATTTCTAAGCAATTTCAACAGCACTGTAAGGACATGTAGCACCTCTAACAATCTTTTTTTATTTATTTTGCAGATAGATAATAAGACGGTCGGCATAAACAACCAACCTTATTGGAGCGTTAGTAACTCAGAGCTCCAAGTACTATCACCCATCTTGACCAGCGTGAGAAATAAAACTTTGGCCGTAAACCCCAACCTTGTTCATCAGACGACAACAGAACGTGATAGAACCCTTCGCGACCTAAAGGAAAAAACAAAATGTTTTATCACGTCGTTTGGAGCAAAATAACCACGAGATTAAAGATTCCTGCCATAAACGTCTCACTCAAGTCGCTTGCTCCCAGACGGTAAGCACACCCTTACGTAAGAGCGACACTATAAGAGCGCAGAATTTGGAGTTAGTCGGTTGCTGTTGAGGCTCCTAGGTTTTGCTAAATTTAAAGTAAATAAATAATTATAACGCTTATATCTTGTGTTTTTCTTGACAAATTGGCCCGTAACATCTATTTTGTAAAGAGTAGGGTCTTGAACCATTTAACTTATATATAATATAAATAAATATAAGGAAAATGTATTATCATGAAAGTGAACTATTTCTTCTTTCATCTCTTAGGCGTTTAGAAATATTTGCCGTGTTACTGTCCGCTTCTATATATTGACAATTTTTAACAAGAAAAATGTAGGTCAGCTTTAAATTGTAAACAAATATTGTGCGAAGCGCAACAAACGGGAGTGTAAAGTAGCTCTTCCTTTTAATATTCCTTTTAATATTCCAAATACTTGTTCGATGATATACCGCGCTTTCGCTTAATTTTCAACTGCGTTTCGGTAGGGTGTTAACACCCAAAGTTCCAGTGGTTGTTATCCTGGAAACTATCCTTCAATAAGAACTGAAAGGGACTGCTGCGGAGCGATAATACAATATATCTCCGAAGATCCTAAGCCTGGTACACTGATGAATCCAAGCTGGAAGATGAAAGACTGGGGCTGGAATATTCTGGCCAATGTTTCAGGAAAGTCTTCTAATGGACACTGACGCAATCATCTTCCAAACGGAGGTTTGTGATTGACCGAAAAACTCTTTTGAATCAACTGGCCATCAGCAGCAATGTAACTTTGTGGTGAGTTCCGGCGCATAAGGGATTGAAGGCAATGAAAGGGCTGATAGTATCGCAGTCTATTGGACTAGTTTTTCTCTTCTTTTAATATAAGCGTACTAATTTGTAAAGTAAAGCAATATGGTAAATGTACAATTTAACAAAATGTTAACTTACGTTGGTAGAGTTTGGCGAAACGATGTGTCGCTGGTATCCTGGTCGGAGTTATATCATTGGCAGCAAATTATACACTTAATTACAATATTGCACTTAAACTAAAGTTATCAGGTCGACGTTTGACCGAACCATCAGCGGCATTGATGGGCATAGGGCTTTCGAGGAGTCCACTAGTCTAGGAGACTCGGAATTTTGGTGCTTATGCTTGGGGCACCAGTCGACCTGTTCGGAAGAGCGTTGGTTGGTTACGTGGGATATCCAGCCTTTCATTCCGGCTGTTTCACTCCTTCGTTTGGCTCGAATAGATGGTCGGAACGGACTTGGTTCCGAGCCACCTTGTCGCAACAGCTCTTTCAGAGTTAGAAAAAACGCTTAAAATTCCGGTTTTAGGGGGAAGGGGGCTCATGTCGTTTGCATCTTCCAAATGAATTTCTTTCATAATGAAGCAGATGAAAAGGCAGACGAAAGTCTTAGTGATAACGCAGGGTCGACCGCTAAAATTTTTGATTCCAAACGGTCCGACGCAATCTACGGTCGTATTAGTAGACGCTCTAGAAACTGCAGTACGTTCTGCTGGAAGTGCTGCCATAATTTGTTGTTGGGCCTGTTTCTTGTAAATAGTGCAAGCCTTACAATTATGAGTGATCGACTTGATCATCATTTTGTGGAGTGCAATATTGCGTACGAATTAGCCGCGGCATTAATTGATTCACTCCATGTAAGGAGACCTCGTGAATAAACTGAATTACCAGTCGTGAATAATGGCAGTTGTATGAAAGAATAATCAGACAACGTTCGCTATAACTTAGCTCCTTTGACGTACTTAGACGTCCTCCTACTCTTAGTATCCCATCAGAATCGATAGACGGATTAAGTGAAAGATTTTGCATTCGGACCTTATTTTTTGACCAGTCGTTAAATTCGAAACTTCAACGGGAAAATGTTTTTCTTGCTAAGTGCTTTCACATGCCTATTTCCTATATTTCCGGAGCTATTACTTCGCGACTATCTAAAGCTGCTGGATTCGAGGGCGAATCGGCGATGTACACTGCTATTTTCAGCAACGCTGTTCTTTCTTTCGACGCGCATGTAAAGTGTAGCAGCATACGCTTTCTCCGACGCGTCACAGAATCCATGAAGATGCATCCTCTATAGCCTTTTCTCGAACTACTTTGATGAACTGGGTTCTAATGCAGCAGTGAATGATGCTTAGAGTGGCAAACTGAGCAATTAAACGCTCTGGTGCATTTTGCTACACCATGTCCGAATGACAAGCAGTTGAAACAAAGTTGATTCCTTCGCGCATAATTGCTTCCTTCGGAACGTGACATTTTTAGAAATTTTTCACAGGATCGAATGCTCTGTGCATCGCAATTGCACATCTTGCATTTATTTAGAAATTCCAAATAGGCACGCTTCGCTCTACCCCATAACTCTTTTACTTCATCACTTTGGATGTCCAAAACAGTCTAAATCTGCTTCGTTGATGCAAAATCTCTAAAATCAGATTCAAAGTCAATCAGTGCATCAGCCAGTTGATGAAAAGTCGCAATTTTTTACTTATTGGCAAGGAATTAAAAATGATTTTTTTAATGTAAACGAAATGCTGATAGTTTATAATAGAAATTGAAGAAATCCAATAGTGTTGAAGTCTTAAAAAAAAAATACCGAAATATATTAAGTTATAGATGCAATGTGGATGTGCCAACGAAGATAAATCCTAAAATTTATTCGAGTAATGTTTTATGGTGAAGAAGTCACCTCTCTATATTCACGATGTGAAAGCAATCTAATCTGAAGAATGCCAAAAAAAATTTAACTGAGCAGAATATCTCAAAAAAGGGTGTGCCCAAAAATACTAGTTCCCAGAAATCTCGATAATATTGCACTCGCAGGTATCTGCGTTTTATTTTATTGCAAAGTAATGGCACTATTGTATGCACCTGTGGATGTGACGCAAAGTGTACGAAAAAAAATACCAACCACTGTGTCTCACTGTGAACAACGATGAAAGAAAAATTCTACACAATCAAAATAATTTATAAATAGAAATTGAAACATGAAAAATCTAATAACTTTTTTTTCACACCTTAATATGAATTTTTTGTCATTAAAATAGTGTTGTTATAAAATTAAAATTAGAAATAAGTAATGTTTATTTTTTTTTATTTGTGTCTCACTGTACACAACGATGCGAGAAAAATTCCACATGATCAAAATAATTTATAAATAAAAATTGAAACATGAAAAATCTAATAACTTTTTTTCACACCCTTATATGCATTTTTTCATTAAAATAGTGTTGTTATAAAATTAAAATTAGAAATAAGTAATCTTTTTTTATTATAAGTTAATTTTGTTGTTATTGTTGTTGTAACAGCTTAAAACATTCCCCATAAAATTTTGGGGAATGCTGCTGAAGTGACAGTCCTTGGCCGGAAATAAATCCGGGTCGTTCCGGTATCGTAGAACCGACTGTCGTGGGAACGAGTTAATTTTCTCACTATTTTCTATTCTTAGTACAACCGTTTTATTATCCGATCACATGCAGCTCTGCTGAATTCGTCACAGCTTGGATTTTATTTACTTTGACTTCGTACATTTCGTTGTCCGTCATGCAGGATCGTTGTTGCAGCGTTGAGGGCAATTCTATGTGATTATCAAAGCAAATAATGACCACTTGGGAAACGAATGTTCTTTACACTGCTGTGAATCAATTACAATGAATTAAAACACAGTGCGAAATATTTCACAATTGCCGACAAAATTTATCAATTTAATTACATTATATGTAAAAACACTGATTGCATTAGACCCGACACTTGGATATTACAATTTCAAAGTATTTTGTTTTCATTAGACGATGTCCATTCGGACGGACATGCAAATTAAATTGGGGCTTCGAAAAGACTTATTCTGCAAACGTTCACTTTTAAGAAAGTGGGAAAATATAAACAAAATTGACACAAAATCACTCGCGAACCATGTTATTTTAAAAAATTCTTCAATAATTTTCCACGTTTTCGTTACAAATTTGGGGATGTATATTTTCCTGGTATGTGCAGACTTCTCTGCGTTTGCTTGTTATAGTGTTTGTGCTGGAAATTGAAATAAACAAACCACACTTCTTGTTTGAAATAAATCCAAATTTTTTTAATTTTCCTTTTAAGCTCTTTTTAACAACTTGCCACGCACACGGTTAGGAAAAAAGTAAAGAAAAACTACATAAAATTCAATATGATCTCTCATAAAATAAAATGACAAAAGAAGAAGAAAAACACTTTATTTATATGGTTGTCTCTTTCTATTTTGATCATTGTATTTTTGCTTTAGCTCGTTAACAACACAAGGTTGTATTTCTGCGCATTGTGCGAACATTAAATTCTTACAAATTCAACACACCTCCTCAAAAATACATTGATCATTACAGCAAATAAATAACATTAAATATTACATTTCATATATTATTTCATTGGTGACAAGTTGTATATACTGGGGCATTACAATATCATGGTTCAACATTGCTTGCTAGGATTGGAGAAAACCCAGAAAACCCCAATCAAACCGATTGCTTATTATATAAAAAAAATCAATTTCCGTGTTGTCCACTGAGTCCCATTTGGCTTCCCAAGTCAATGAATCGTGCAGCTGGCAATGGTTTCGTCAAAATATCGGCAACCTGTTTCTCTGTAGGAATATACTCAATTTTAATTAGTTTTTTTTTAAGTTGTTCTCTTGAAAATTAAATTATAGATATTATATTTGTTCCGATCTTTTGTGACATGAGGGGTTATTTGCCATACTAATACAACCTAGATTGTCTTGAAATATCTTAAATGGTTCGTCAAGCTCCATTTTCATACTTTTCAACAAATATATCAGCCATAAAGCCTCTCTTTTTTTTTTTTTTTTTTTTTTTTTTAACTGTAAATATTTATTGAATCTTCTCTGTAAGAGACTAACAATAAGTTTTAAAATCTTAATTTAATTCTTAAACCTACCCCCTATTGGGGGAATGTGTTTGCTAAACGGGCCCTTATATTAACTGGCGGGCTGGAAAATCATTTCGTCTGAGTCGAGTTTGTGTTGCTTCATCGGTGAGTGATTGTGCTAGTTGATTTGGGTGCACGTTTAGCTTGTCCAAATACTTTTCTTTGATTTTCGCTATTTCATCTTGAACGGATGGGATGTTGAGGTCTTCATGGATGTTCTTATTCCGAATATACCACGGAGCTCCGGTGAGTGTCCTAAGGATTTTTGATTGAGCCCTTTGAATGATGTCCACATTACTGGCGCATGCATTACCCCACAACTGTGAGCCGTACGTCCAGCATGGCTTTATAATACTTGTGTACAGAAGTACTCTGTACTCAAGTTTTAGTGGGGATCGCGAGCCTTCATTGGCTTTCAGTTTCATTTGGGTTTTCTTAGAATCAATATGCTTGCGCCAAGTGAGGCGCCTATCGAGATGTACACCGAGATACACCACTTCATTGGTCTGCGGGGTCGTAATGCTATTTAGGGTCAATGGCGGACAGGAATTCCTATTTAGTGTGAAGGTGACGTGTTTACTCTTTTGCTCATTGACCCTGATGCGCCAGTTGGCCAACCACTTCTCCAGGAGCAGTAGGTACTGAGCTAGAAGTCTGGTTGCATTGTTTGGGCATCGAGATCTGTTAAGGATAGCAGTGTCATCCGTAAAGGTTGATAATGTTAGACGGGGAACTGTCGGTATGTCTGCTGTGTAGAGAATATAAAGGAATGGCCCAAGAACGCTTCCTTGTGGAACTCCAGCTGCGATGTCGAATTCTCGTGTTATGAATCCGTTTTGTCGTACGGCAAAAACTCGATGACTAACATAGCTTTCAAGAACTTTGTGTGTGTTCACAGGAAGTAGCTTCCGTATTTTATATATCAGTCCGTCCAGCCAAACGCGATCAAATGCTTGAGCGACGTCAAGAAAAATTGCCGAGCAGTACTCTCTTCGTTCGAACGCCGTCCTTATCTCCGATGTTAGACGGTTAACTTGTTCTATAGTCCCGTGTTGGGCCCGGAATCCAAATTGATGCGAAGGTATAATTTTCCTCACGTGAGCACCAATCTTGAGCAGCAAGGTTTTTTCAAAGAGCTTTGAGAGCAAGGTAGCAAGCTTATTGGCCTGTATGAACATGCTTGTGTTTTGTCCTTTCCTGGTTTTGGTATCATTATTATGGTCGATTTCTTCCAATGTGTTGGAAAATGGCCATATCTCAAAATAGCGTTAAAGAGATTTGAGATGTATGTTATGGCAGGACGCGGAAGTTCCATGATCATCTGTGGGGTTATTAGATCATGTCCCGGTGATTTCTTTAAGTTCAGTTGCTCTTTGATGATTTGATGACTTTCATAATCTCAAGTGGATGCACTTTTATTGGTTCTGTTTGTGAGACAGCAGGGAGTAAAGGTAAAACATATCCGTTTGATGACGCGTTTGGCTGAAATACGTTTTTTAGGTGAAGTGAAAAAACATTTGCTTTCTCTTCATCGCTACGGGCCCATTTCCCATTGTGGTCTCTTAAAGGCGTGTCGACGTTCGTTGGTGGCTGTATACTAGATTTAGCTTTCCATAGAGAACACTTTGCGCTGGTTGGTGACAAGCTTTAAATGTATTTCGCATGAGCACGCTGTTCTTCAGCCTTGAGGGATCTGCTTAGTTTGCGGGTTGCGTCTTTTAGTCGTTGTTTTGCAGCAGGTGATCTGTGGTTCTGCCATTCTCTGCGTAGGCGCCACTTCTCGGCAACAAGACGTTCTATTTGACTATTTGTAATTTGATGGTTTTGCTTTAGATTTTTCGTTTTCATTTTTGGAGTGGCCTGATAAGCAGCAGATGTTATAATTGAATTTAGAGCCTTTGCGGATTCTTCAATGTCTTTTTTACTTCTTATACTTGGGTTAAGCTCAATGTGGCTACAGGTGTACATCCTATATTTCAGCCAGTTTGTTTTGGGAGACGTAAGTCTCAATGGGTATTCTTTAGGCCTCGGACACTCCTGCAAGGAAAAAACAACAGGAGAATGATCTGAAGCTAGGTCCGAAAGGGCCTCTGACTCTATCAGGTTATTTTGGATTCTTCTTGTTACGGCAAAGTCTATAAGATCGGGAATCTTTGTAGGGTATGTTGGCCAGTAAGTCGGTGTTCCTGGTGACGCATAGCCAAGGTTGTTTGATGTATCAATAAGTGCTTTATAGAGTTGCCTTCCCTTTGGATTTATCAAGCGGGAACCCCAGTGGGGATGCTTTGCATTATAGTCGCCCGCTGCGATGAAGCGATTTCCAAGAGTGTTGAAGAAGTCCATAAACTGTTCAACCGATATGGAGAAACGTGGAGGACAATACACGGCGGACAAGGTTATATTGCCAGAACTCGTAACCACGCTTATTGAAGTGGCTTGCAGGTAACACATAGCAAACTGTGGAAGAATATTGTGCTTGATTCGCCTTCTTATTAAAACTGCTGTCCCACCGTGCGCTTTCCCATCCGGATGATTTGTTGTATATATATCGTATCCTGATATGTGGAAGTCATTTTTGCTTGTTAGATGCGTTTCGACAGAGAGCATGACATCGATCTCCTTATCGTTTAAAAACTTCAAAAGCTCTAGTCGGTGCTGAGAAATGCCGTTGGCATTCCATAGACATATTTTTAACGGGGGCATTTATTTCATCTGTTTGTCAGCGAGCAATTGGATGAGCTGATTTTGATTTTTCATAAGCTCTTGCATAGTTGATTGCATAAAAGTCATGAAATTCATCATGTTTTGTTGCAAGGAGACGATTAAGGTCTCAATACTGTTAAGAGTGTTGCCGGAGACAGGTGCTAAGGTCGGTGCAGTTGATTTAAGGGCGGGTTGCTGAAGTCCGGTTTTGACCGCATCAGCAAATGAAACGCTGGAAGTAGCCTTAGAGTTAAACATGGGTGCACGTGAGAAGCACACTTCAGATAGAGTTTGAGATTGCGTAAATGTTGGTTGTCCACGAATCGGGGGTTTTTGAACTAGTCGCTGTTTTAATTCTTTATATACAGGGCATCCCCTATAGTTAGCTGTGTGGTTGCCCCCACAATTGTTGCATTTTTTCATGGAAGGATCGTTCTTATTTACAATGCATGATTCTGTAGCGTGAAGGCCTCCGCAAGCCACACAAACGGCGCGTAAGGTGCAATATGTTTTTGTGTGTCCGAATTCTAGACAATTGGTGCACTGGACAGGGCCATTACGCTTATGGGGCTCTTCCACAGTAGCTCTACGGTGCAAAAGGTACTGCAAGTTGTAAATGGGGTGAACAGTATTTTTTCCAAGAGGTTTACTTTCTGGCTCCAGCTCAACTTTGAACATAGGCTGTGGTACCCTATTTCTGTTGATTATGTTTATAACCGCCTTTGGGTTGAACTTCTGGAGTTTTAGGGCATTTAGGATTTCCGCAGGTTCAACAGTAGCCTCGATACCTTTGACTACGACTTGAATGCCTTTTGCACTTTTAAGTTGGTACGTGTAAAAATTTATCTTAGCGTCGTTAAGATATTTAGATACCAGGCGGTAATGCTCTTCCGAGTGTATTTGCAGTTTCGTCTCGGGAATATTGCCCTTGGTAAGTGAGATTATGTGAAAAGTGTTTTCACCGATTAGCTGCACTAGTTTTTTTACTAAAGCATTTGAGTTTTGCCCGCGGATATAAATAGGCGGGGGCTTGGCCTTACTAGTCGTGGGCATGATTTCTGTATTGCCCTTGTCCTGAACTGTGTCGCTAAGCAAAGCAAATCTATTGTTGCTTAGTAGAGACTCCTTCTCTCCTTTACTTTCTTCTCGAATTGATTTGGCTTTATTTCCTATTCTAGAATTTTTGGGGCTCAGCTTTCTTTTAATTTGGACATATCGATCCATACCTGTCTGCACAACTGACCTAGTTCTTGACGCTGCTGATGTTTTTGGTGTTGAAATCGTTTTTTGCTTAGTTGACATAATCGATGGTTGCACTGTGGTTACTGCTGAAGTCGTTGTAGAGCTGGTATATGTGAGGGCGTTCACCGTCGTTGGCGTTGCCCGTGACGAAACTGCAGTCATAGTGGGCAGCGAAGAGAGCGAGGCGTATTGCTGATTCCATGACATGCTAGAATCAGTGGTGATGGGAGTAGTCGAGCGTTCTCCCTCTTTAGTTGTTATTGTCGGTGGTGTTCTTGCGGGTACCGGTGAGACATACGAAAAGTAAGCGTTGTTGCGTTGTATAGAGAGGCGACGTTCTTCTTCGTCTCTTTGGCGCTGAGTGCGAATATCATTTTGGCTCATACTGCAGTTTTCTTTATGAGCTGAAATTTATCGAAATGCTCGTACGCTTGCATTTATTATCTGCTAGCGTTATGCTGTGTATTATATTATATATATATATATATATATATAATATTAATGTTATTTTATTCTTCTTGATTTTTTGTTTTCTTTTATTCTGCTGAATTTTTACAAGTTGACCGACCACGGAACGAATTTAAAAAACACGTCTGCACTCGTCAACGGTTAGCTGGGTTTTGAAGCTGCAACTGAATTATGCTTCTTTGTATTACAACAAATTAAGGACGAATCGAACATTTTGAATAGATAACTAGTTGTTGCTAACTAAACCCCATAATTTAAATTTTACTTTTTTTCCTCACAATGTAAACTTTGCATTATACAGAGATTAACAAATTTATACTTTAATTTTATAAATATGGTATGACTCAAAACAATATTTCGTTAAATCCGAAATTGAACGAAGCGTTACTTTGATTTTAAAGCTTATCTCGCTTCTTTCGATAGATATTAAAACTTGCTGAAATTCAAATAAACGTATGTTCATATATTACTTACTTACTTAATTGGCGCTATATTCGCTTAAGCGATTTTGGCCGAACTGCTCCTACAATTTGTGGTGTGCGTCTAGATGTTGTAACACAAATTGAGGGACCTACAGTTTTACGCCGAATCCGAACGGTGAATGTTTTTGAGAGAAGTTTTTTTCATGGCAGAAATTCACTCGGAGGTTTGCCGTTGCCTGCCGAGGAGCGATCGCTTTTAGAAAAAACTTTTTCTATAATTTTTGGGTGTTACTTGCCCCGAGCTGGATTCGAACCTGGGACCCACCGAATGAAGCGCGCACACGCTACACACTCGGCTACGGCGGCCGCCATTCATATATACGTAAATGATTATTTTTTCGGACGTTAGTTGCAGCCGCAACATTTTTTAATATTTGTTCCGAGAAGAAAGCAGATTGCGCGAAGCTCTACGCGTGAAAACACATGGACATCCATGAAAAGCTATAATCTTCGGAGCAACAAATTGGTGAAAGTCAATTTACGATTTAAAAAAGCAAGTAAAATATCTGCAGCGCTCACTAGTGGCTGCAGAAAAAGAAAAATTAGATTTAAAACAAACAATCCCTTCGCAAGCGAAACTTACTGCCACAAATGGCAGCTCTGCCGTAGCAGGCTCTGAGAACCTCAATTTTCGTAACATAACCTTTGCCAGCAACAATTCTGCCGATGTATTAACTGCTAACGTCACCTCTGCCGACGTAATCTCTGCCAACCACACTTCTGCTATTATAAATTCTGCCGGCGTACCCTCTGTTAACGTCAACCCTGTCAGCGGTAGCTATGCCAACGTTTCCGCTGCTAGCGTGAATTCTGCCGACAGTGCCGCTGCTAGCGTAATCTATGCCAACGGTAGCGCTTGCAACGTTCTCCCCAATACCATCGTTACCTCCAATGGTAATTTTCCCAGTGTTTCTACAACCGCCAGAATTTTGAGTGCTCCATATACTAGTGCACAGCCAGCCTATGTCTCCTATGCCGACGTTATGAACTCAAGAGCCAGCCATTCTGTAAACCCTAATATAAATTCATATCACAATAGCTTTTATACAGGTGCAGCCAAGTTCCATCCAGTGTGCAATCAAACCTGCTACCACAGCCAATCTCATTGCAGCCATATACACGAAAAATATAGGATCTGCCTGAATTTAAAGATCGCCAGAGGAGTGGCATATGTTCTTCGCAGCGTTTAAAGGAACAACAGCAATGTACATGAACACAGATTTAGAAAATTTATTTCGTTTACAAAAGCCTCTGAAAGTGGCAGCCAGACAGCAAGTTTAATCACTGCTAGCCAAATAACAAAAGCGAGAGCATTTTCAGCTATCAGCGGGGGAAAGATGACGGAAATAGTATCCTTCAGCACAATGGTAAGCAACCTAACCACTTTCTTGGAAAATGCAGGAGCAGCTTCTCATCTGACGAATCCCACTTTGCTGGATGAACTAATATGTAAGTAAGTTGCCTATGAGTAAACGCGAGGATTGGGCCAGGTGTACGTTCTCCATGAAGTTGTGCTATCCGAGTGTCCGAAATTTCAGTAATTGGCTACAAGAACAATCTTTATTTATTTCCATTGCTGCAGATGTGTCTGTAAAAAGTTCGAATACAAATGAACAGCTGATTTCGAAGCAAAGCAAGTCAGTGAAACCAGTGCTAGCGATAACAGAAACAAAGTGTTCATACTGCAAAAGTAACCACAATTTGAATCAGTGCCAACAGTTTAAAGATATTGAATGTAACCTGCGTTGGAAGTTTGTGAATGCAAATCACTTATGTTTCAGTTGTCTACGGTCTGGACACAGTTCTACTAACTGTGGTATGCGTCGTGAGTGTGGACTTTATTCTTGCCGTAGATATCATAACCGGTTTGCACGAACCAGCAAATAAAAGTTCTAATAGCAACGCAAAGTCAACTTCGAGTTCGAGTGCCAACAGCTGATAATGTAAATAATGTAATCCCAATATTTGAAAAAGAGTTTAACAAAAGAACATTGTTTAAGTTTTTACCTGTGGAAATCAAAGGACCAAGAGGTAGTTGCAAAGTTATGGCATTTATCGATGTTGGATCGAAAATATCGCTAATTGAACAGCAAGCTATTGGTTTGAAAGGCCCACTAGATAAATTGTCATTGCTTTGGATAGGTGGGAAAACTACGAGCGAAATATCACAGTGATTAGGTATCGAAATTTCTGGTGTGGGCGAAAACGCAAATAGCGTTCAGGTGAAAAATGTACGCACTACAAGAAAATTACAATTACCACCACAGACATTAAATTTTGCCAGTTTTCAATCGAAGAACGAAAAACTAAAATATTTGCCAGTAAATGATTATGTTGATGCCATTCCACAAATTCTTATTGGCATGTCAAATTAGTTCGCCCAACAGAAGTGATAAATTTAGATGATAGTTTTTCTGTTCACAAATCAAACTTGGATTCGGATCTAACGAAGATAATACCGAGGGAGTTGTTTGTCGAATTGACTGTGAACAAAATACGATTAATGACATTCAAGAGCAAATGAAAGAGTATTTTAATTTAGAAAGTTTTGGAATGAAACCCCTACAGCTGATGGTATCTGAAGCAGACAAAAGAGCCGAAGCAATTTTGTTAGAGTCAACGAAGCAAATTGGTTGTCAGTACGAAACAGGTTTGCTATGGCGCACTGATAAAATAGATTTCTGCGAGAGTTAGAACATGACGCTGCGTCGCCTTGAAACGATTGAAATAAAAATGAATAGAGATGGTGGGTTCGGCCGTTGGTATAAAGATAAGACCAACGAATATTTAAATAAATATAATGCTAGAAAATTTTTATCGTCGGAAGTAACGGAGATTAAACCGTACACTTGGTATTTACCACATTTTTCGGTTTGTAACAAAAATAAAGGAAATAACTTACGTTTAGTATTCGATGCAGCTGCATCCACAAATGGTGTTTCTTTTAATTCAAGGTTGATGAAAGGCCCAGAGGCTTATCACCCAAAACCTTTTTTGTCTATATTGTTTAAATTTCGGCAGGGTCTCGTTGGTGTATGTGCGGACATACGCGAGATGTTTCATCGAATTCAAATACGTGAATCAGATCAAGATGCTCAACGTTTTTTATGGCGAGACGGAAATATGTCAAAGGATCCTGATGTATACGTTATGAAAGCGATGATATTTGGTGCAGCTTGTTAACCGTACTCGGCACAATATGTGAAGAATATAAATGAACTGAAGTTTACCAATGATCATCCAAGAGCCACCAATGCGGTAATTGATTGTCACTACGTGGACGACTACGTGGACAGCTTCGATACAGATGAGGAAGCAACTAACGTTTCAAGCAAGGTTAAAGAAATTCATCGCCATGCCGGGTTTGAATTGCGAGGATTTCAATCTAACTCCGAGTAGGTTCACCTAGCACTTGGAGAGAAGTCTTCGCGCCTTACACACACTGACATGATGAGTTTTATGCTAATGAATCAAAAACGGAAAAGGTACTGGGAATGTACTGCGTCCTTTGGACGATGCATTTTGTTTTATTCTAACGTTTACGAGAGTTTCCGACGATGTGTTGACAGGAAAAAGGCGACCGACGAAAGCTGAGGTATTAAGCCTTATCATGTCAATATTTGATCCGTTCGGCTATTTAGCGAATATTACAATAAGATCAAAAATTATTTTACAACAGTTATGGCGCTTGAATGTGGATTGGAGAAGTGATATACCGGAAAATATTTATTACGAATGGTGCAACTGGTATAAAGAACTAGGCAAAGCTAGAAGTCTGAGCATTCCGCGATGCTATCATCTGCATTTTAGTAGCTCAGCAGCTAAAATTGAATTGCATATTTTCGTGGATGCAAGCGTGTTTACATATATGCATTTCCCCAGTGGCGCACGCGACAGTCGTACGAATTCAAAGTTAAAGTAAGCAATGATTATTTTAAATTTCCTCTTCTTTAATTTTATTTATGAATAGCTCTTTATAAGCACTATATAAAGAGATTATTTGGGATCTATAGAAAAAAATGTCTCTAAAATATAAACAAACAAACACCGGTTCGTGACGTGACACATAATAGAAGTGGGTTTCAGCTGCACCTATAAAAAGACGTAAATCTGCGAACAAAGCAAGAGTTTCTTAATAAATCGTACTACAGTTTAACCAGTTTGATTTTGTTTCCTTATTACCTTCTATTTGCCTTGAATATATTTCCTAGATTTTTTTAAGCAGAATATTATAAGGTACGTGACGTGACGTTCGTGACGTGACATATATATTACTACTGAAGAAATTGCTTACATAAACTCAATTTTAAGTTTTTATTAAACGAAAAATGCAAGATAAATTTGTATTCAGAACATTTTTATGAATGTACAATACTTATTTAGACTAGACTGTAAATTAAAAAAAAATGTCGTATCAAAATATATTAGTTTTTGAAGAAAATGCCGTTCGAGCTACTCTTAATTTGAAATTTTTGCCACTTGATAACCAATGCAGTTGACGCATTCCATGTATATTTGGGACTTTTTTCCATTTCTCAGTTAATGATAAAGATATTCCTTCAATTTGCTCTGAAGATATGTATTCTAGTTGAACTCCTTTAATGTGGTTTCTAGCACATTCAAAAAAAGCTTAAGCATCATGTAAGACTAGATGTTTCTATACTTTCGTCTTCTCTCTACTGCTTTTGCACGGTAATTTTTTAATTTAAACGGATCTTTTTTTATCACTTCTCTATACCGCTTTGCTTTTTTCTTATTTTTTTCAGCGCTTGATTCCATCTACATGAAGCACAAACAAAATACGTAGTAAATTTTTAATACTAACCTGAAGTACGTAACGTGACAAAGTTTAACAGATCAAAAAATTACTATTTAAAAAAAAAATTAAGTTCACTAATTTTTTTTTCAGCTCTATGCTATAAACTTGCTTATCTTTCTTGTTTTCATTAACTTCCACCCGTCAATACAGAAGTAAGACTAAAAAATACAGTTTTAAAGGTACGAACGTGACACTAGCATATCAATGAAACTAAAGGGAAAAACTTCCGTTAACTGAGCTTTGTTTGCTCTCCTTATATTTTTCTAAAATGAGGTACAAATGTGCCTAAAATTTGGTGGGGTAAGTGAAAACGAGACTTCTCTTTTAAAAAATAATAATTGAGAAAAAATGAAAGTACAAACTAAGAAATAGTAAGAAAGAGCAGTTCTACAACTTCCAACCATTTTATATTGTAGCTGTAACTTTGTAACGCTGAAAATTTTTTACGATAATGAAAATTCGACATTTCCTTTTATATTATAAAATATTAAAACTTCGTTTTGCAAACATTTTATATTTTGCCCGTGGTTGACCCTCTGGTGGAAATACCCATATGCGGCAGTTGCATACTGGCTAGTGGATTTTGACGGCGAAATCAACGTAGCTTTCGTAGCTGGAAAATCACGTTGCAGCCCTATTAAAACGCTATCGGTACCGCGATTGGAGTTGTTAGCTGCATTACTGGGCGTTCGCTTGAAGGATGCTATTTTAGGTGGCCATCACGCTCAGCCCAAGGATATAACGATTTGGTCTGATTCGAAGACGGTTCTTAGTTGGATAAGATAAGATAGTCGTTGTTATAAGCAATTCTTAGGGCAGAATTGCAGAAATTGGACTCGTCGGATGTCAACTGGTGGCGGTGGGTTCCAGGGAAGCAGAATCCTGCGGATGATGGAAAAGGATCAAAATCGTGTATTGACTCAAATTCTCGTTGGGTTATCAGTCCGGATTTTTTAAGGGAACCGAAAACAACTTGGCCAGCTTTAGATAATATTTTCGAAAAGGAGTGTGTAGTAGAAAGTCGCGCCAAATACGTATTTGTAATGGATATTGACGAATCTGTAGTAAATTTTGACAAATTTTCGAGTTATTATAAGCTGCTCAGAGTGATAAGTTGGGTTTGCATGCTATGAAAAAGTTTAAAACTATTAAACAACAGGGAGGTAGGAAAGTGTATGCACTGTCCGCCCTACATTTAACCGCGAATGATATTACTAGCGCTGAAAAGTTTTTATGTCGATACGTACAAAAGTGCATCTTTTCATATGAGATGCGTATTTTAGCAAACAAGCAAACCCTTCCGAAAAATAGTTTGCTTTTTAAACTTACACCAATACTTGACGACGAAGGTGTTTTGAGGCTCTCGGGGCGCATCGAAAATGCTGTATGTGTGTCATTAGATACGAAAAGGCCAATTAATTTGCCGCATAAGCATCCATTATCTAGACTTATTGGAAGACATTATCACGAAATATATAAACACCAAAACCACGAGGCAACTGTTTGTGCTATTCGAAGGGAGTTTTGGATTGCAACCTTACGTAATTTTGTTCGTTCGACTAAAAACGATTGTCAAGTATGCAAAAATAGGAATGTTGAGCCGCGGCCACCTCTTATGGGGCAGCTTCCGAGAGATCAGCTTACTCCATTTGTTCGAGTATTTAGCTACACGAGTGTGGATTTTTTTGGGCCGTACTTGGTAGCAGTTGGCCGTCGACAAGAAAAAAGATGGCGATGCCTTTTAAATGCTTGACTGTGCGAAGAATCCATTTGGAGTTGGCAAAAGACTTGTCAGCTGATGCACTCATAGGTTAGGTTTAGGTTAGGTTGGAGTGGCAGCCGCCTACAGCGGCTCACTTAGGCCAATATTTGGCCCATTGTGTTACCACAAGAAAAGTTTTGTACCATCCCAAAAAGAAAACTTACCCCTTACTAAACCAGTTTGCCTCATTGATAAACTTCAACAGACAATTTACCTCGGTGCTAGAAACCTTACTAAGGTCATCCAGAAACGGTGATCCCAGATGTCGCATCCTGCTTTTACACAGTGCAGGGCACTTACACAGTAGATGCAAGATCGCTTCCTCCTCCTCGTCATTCTTGCAGCTCCTACAGCATCTTCGGAAGGGCACTCCCAACCTTTCAGCATGTATACCTATCAGACAGTGCCCTGTTAGAGCCCCGATCACATTCGAAATGTTTTCCCTTCTTAGAGAGAGAACGCTGCGCGACCGTTTCCGATCCCATTTAGGCCACGTCTGCCTTGAGGTTCGACAGGCCGTATTTTGCCTCCATCTATTGTCAGCTTGTTTATATGTAAGATCTCTGAGTAGCATTTTGCAAGTGGCAAACGGCATACCAATGCGTTCTTTATCCTGAAGAATCTGCTTGGTCGTACCTTGTCTTGCAAGTTCATCTGCCATGCAGTTTCCCGCTATGTCCCGGTGACCAGGGACCCAAATGAGGTACAGTCTGTTCTGCTTAGCCATCTCCTGTAGAGATCGGCGGCAGTCCAGCGCGATATTCGAGTTAAACGTGAGAGAGCTCAGAGCTTTGATTGCAGCCTGGCTGTCACTAAAAATGAAGATGTCTCTTCCTATAATCCCGGTCCCTATCTTCTTCACCGCTTCCATGATAGCTGAGACCTCAGCCTGGAAGACGCTGCAGTGATCTGGTAACCTAAAGGAAATTTGCAGGAGAGGGTTTCGTGATAAAACGCCCCCTCCTACCTGATTATCGAGTTTCGAGCCATCTGTATAGATGACAATGCTCTCAGGTGGAGTGTGAAACTCAGGTTTCCACTCCTCCCTGCTTGGAATTCGTGTAGTAAAGTTACTTTCATTTACCGATGTCCAAGCACACCGGTCCGTGCTGCTCGGAATAGAGCAGAACTTGTTCAAAATACTAGAGTGCCCTTGGCATTCAGGGTGCCACTGGGATGTCTCTCTTAGTCTCAAAGCAGTCATCGCTGCCGTCTGTTGTCCGACCAAATCTAAAGGAAGGAGGTCTAAAATGGCGTTCAAAGCCTCACTTGGCGTGGTTCTGAGCGCCCCGCTTATGCAGATCATACTAGATCTTTGCACCTTGGTGAGTAATCTGAGGTTAACCTCTTTGTCTAAAGCAGGCCACCATACGATCACCCCATATAGGAGAATTGGTCTGACGACCGCTGTGAAAATCCACCGACAGATCTGGGGGTTAAGACCCCATTTCCTGCCTATGGCTCTCTTACAAGTGTAGAGGGCTATGGTAGCCTTTTCATGACGTTGAACCAGGTTCTCTTTCCAGTTCAGCTTCCTATCTAAAACAACGCCTAAAAATTTGGCACTTGTAGAAATACTTAACCGGGTACCATTTAATACCGGTGGGGTCACCGAAGGAACTTTATACCTTCTCGTGAAGAGTACGAGTTCCACTTTACTTGAGCTGACGCTGAGCCCGCATTGGGTGGACCACTTGGATACCTCCCGAAGCGCTCGTTGCATCAGCTCGCATAGTGTCTGCGGAAACTTTCCCCTGAGTGCGATCGCGACGTCATCAGCGTACGCGACAACTTTTGCGCCACCCCATACCGTATCTCGCAGTAGCGTATTAACGGTGAGGTTCCACAGAAGTGGGGATAGGACATCTCCTTGTGGCGTCCCCCTCGACACGTGCCGCGACAGTTCGCTCGCACCCAGCTTAGCCCTTACTAATCTGCAACTGAGTAGCTGGCCTATAAACTCAACCAGTGAGCATTCGGCTCCTAGATCCCTAACGGCGCCAGTTATGGCTTCTGGAAGCACATTATTGAAGGCGCCTTCAATGTCCAGGAAGGCTACAAGACAGAATTCCTTGGCACTGAGAGACTTCTCAATATAGCCGACCAAGCTATGGAGTGCAGTCTCAGTAGATTTGCCTTTGCGGTAGGCATGCTGGTCATTAGACAGTAGTCGACTGTCGATGGTATCGGACAGGTGGCAACTAACAATCCTTTCAAGTGCCTTAAGAGCAAATGATGATAGACTGATAGGCCTAAGATCCTTTGGATTAGTATATGAGGCCTTACCAGCTTTAGGAATAAAAACAGCCGTGACATTTCTCCATGCCAACGGTATATGATTAAGTTTGAAACAGGCTCTGAAAATAGTAGAGAGCCATTTTGCAGACACCTCCAGTGTCTTAATTAGCTGAGCAGGTATTATCCCATCCGGCCCTGCAGATTTGTATGGCTTAAAGCTTTGGATAGCCCATTTAACCTTTTCTTCCGAAACCGGTATGCTGACGGGGTTGGAAGAAATAAACGGAGGAGTTCTTTCCTCCGCAGTTGTGTTCCCAGGGAAGTGAGTATCTAGTAGCAGTTCAAGGGTTTCCGTTCCCGTAGAGGTCAAGGAACCGTCTTGCCTCTGCAAGAAACCTATCGGGTTAGAGGATCCTGAGAGAATCTTCCTTAGCCTGGCTGTCTCGGAAACACCCTCGATGCCGCTGCAGAAGTTTCTCCACGAAGATCTCTTTGCCGCCCTTAAAGCTTTTTTATAGGTCTGGAGAGACTTTTTGTACTCCTGCCATACCAATTCGAGATTAAGTCTTTTGGCTTTGTTGAAATTTTTCCTACAAGATTTGCGTAGCGAGTCCAACTCACGTGACCACCAATGGGGTTTACGTTTGCCCCATTGTTTAGATTCAGGGCAAGCCTGCTCTAGGGCATTTGAGCAGGTCATCGTAAAAACGTTCACCATGTTCTCTAGATCCCCGATGCAGTTAGGTTCAATAAGAGGTTCGCTGGTCAGCCTATCCTCAAATAACCTTTTATAAGAGCGCCAATCCGTGTTTTTTAGGTTTTTGCGCACTTTTGGGCTGGTAAAAGAAAAGTTCAATACGATTTCAATATAACGATGATCAGAGAAGGAGTGTTCGTCTAGAACCCGCCAACTCTCGATCAGTTCAGATAGATTAACACTACATAGAGTTATATCCAAAACTTCTTTACGATTCCTAGTAATGAAGGTGGGATCCCTACCTTTGTTGCAAATAAGTAGGTTAGTAGTTAGAAGGTAGTTGAAAAGTAACTCACCTCGATCATTAATGTCCGTGCTCCCCCAGTTGACATGGTGAGCATTAGCGTCGCTGCCGACCAACATGTGTCCGCTCTCAAACCTGGATATCAAGGTCCGAACCATAGAGGGAGGAGGGTATTCGGCTTCGTACGCCATGTAGGCCAATGCAAGCACAATCGACATACCCCCTAACTCCGCGAGAATTGCCGAGACGCCGCCATCACTGTAATTAGGTAGAAGAAAGATATTTAAATCTGCTTTAGCCAGAATACAGGCTCTAATTTTACCTTTACCACGCTCCACGAAGAGCTTAAAACCGGTGGCACTCAACCCACATACCCTTGAGTTGCAAACCCAAGGTTCCTGAATGAGTACCACCGTAATGTCGCCTTTGCTTAGGCGACCCAGGAGAGCAGCTGAAGCTGCTTTAGAATGATGGAGGTTTATTTGCAGCACCCTCATGCGAGACAGCCGCATCCTCCCCTCCAGCTACAACGGTGACGTCAGCTTCACCCTCCCCGTCACTGAGAAGCAACTCCTCCTCCGCAAACAACCTATGCATTGTTGGTGCAAGGTTCGTCTGGGAGGAGACGCTGCCTTCAGCGTCGGAGAGTTCCGGTTCCGGCTCCGGTTCGGGTGCCTCAATGTCAACGTCCATTGCTTCACCCGACCCGGAGGCACGCTGAGCGTCACCTCGGTACACTTTGATAATGACCTCATCGAGGCCATACGAAACGCGGCCTTGCCTCTTCTCCAGAAGCCCAATAGACTCCTTATTAAGGGACAATACCACTTGTCTGGAAGGGCCTTCCGCGTCCTCGACACGGACGACCCTCCAATCACTTGTCGGGAGGGATGGGTTCATCACCTGTAGCATCTTAAGGATGCTTTCCGGTGCCGATGGTGTCACCGGAACCCATACCCTCGCCCGTGGTCTGACTGGAATGTCCTTCCAGTCCACCACCTCCAACTTAACCCCTGGGTAGACAGGGCCCACCTTTGCAACGGCGGCCTTATACAGCGCCACCGATCTCTGGTCCTCACAGGCTACCACTTTAATATGGCCCTGGTACCAGCCAGCGTCCTTACAGGCCGGGGGGGTTCCGGGGTTTTCCAGCAGAACGTCAAAAATGACGTTCGCCAGAGCTGCCTTCACCCACCTCCACTGGTCTTTTGGTAAGGACCCGAGCTCGTTGCCTCGGTCCAGGACCCCAATAAGGATCCTGTCCTTCGCAACCTCGGCAAAGCTAGGCCTGCCCACCCAGGAGTGCGGCCGGATTCTTTTCGTCGCCGAAGTTTGGTCCTCCGCCGATCTTTGTCGTTTAGACGAAGGCACCCGGTTTTCCACTGAAGCCCCAGTGACCCGGAAGTTAGGCAGCAGGGCTTTCGCCCTTTCCACCGCTTCCTTCGCGCTCTGGGGCAGCGTTTCCAACGGGACCCCGTCGTATCTCCTTAGCGTCTTCGCGGCCTTTCGCTTGTCAGCGAATTTGAGCCGCTCCGACTCAAACTTCAGAGGGGCGTGGCTCGTAGTTTCCATCGCTGCCACCCCCTCCATAATTTCATGTGTAGCTGCTTGCCGCCTTAATCCGCTCGGGCCAGGCCGTGAGACCTCTGCCTTCGCAAGATTAGGCTTCGCAGCCACGCCGGTGTTTGGCGGGCTAGGCCCCGCCATAACACCCATAATCACGGGCCGGCGTGCAACCTCCAGCGCGGAAGAGCCCCTGTCGGAGCGAAGCGGCGCTTTAGGCGCTTGCGCCTGCGCATTCTTACCCCGAGATGGGGAAGAAGAAATTTTTATGCTAGGCGCTCGCGCCTGCATAGTCTTACCCCGAGATGGGGAAGACAAGTTTTTTTGAGTTTTTGGTTTGTTTGTGCTCATCTTGTTCGTACGACCACCTGCTCGACGAGGCAAGCGTAGTGGTCTGAGAAATATAAGGGGGAAAAGGGGGGTACACCACGACAGCGCCCCTTGCCGCGGTAAGGCCAAACATACTCCCTGAGGTGGCCCGGTGTCAGGGAGGCGCCGTTAGAATACAGCCGGAGTTTAGACCCCCTGGCTGCAAACCGACCAATGGGCACGGTGACGCTTAACACCCTGGCTTAGGGGGAGGATTGACTAGGAAGGAAGGAGAACTGGGAGATATTAGGAGGGATGCAGGGTATGCGGAAATTGAGAGATGTTGGTGCGGTACTCTCCACATAAGAAGCAGTGCAAGTTCGAGTCCTACATTGATTCATATATGGAGCTTCCCTCTTAGTTCGTGGTGTCATGGAAAACCGCGAGGAGTAACCATGACAACACTTAAGCCTCATCCCCACGTCAAGGAGACCAACGATGATGAGGAAGACATTATCACGAAATATATAAACACCAAAACCACGAGGCAACTGTTTGTGCTATTCGAAGGGAGTTTTGGATTGCAACCTTACGTAATTTGGTTCGTTCGACTAAAAACGATTGTCAAGTATGCAAAAATAGGAATGTTGAGCCGCGGCCACCTCTTATGGGGCAGCTTCCGAGAGATCAGCTTACTCCATTTGTTCGAGTATTTAGCTACACGAGTGTGGATTTTTTTGGGCCGTACTTGGTAGCAGTTGGCCGTCGACAAGAAAAAAGATGCCGATGCCTTTTTAATGCTTGACTGTGCGAACAATCCATTTGGAGTTGGCAAAAGACTTGTCAGCTGATGCACTCATACTGTGTCTAAGAAATTTCATAAATCGAGAATATGCAGCGACAGAGGCACGAATTTTGTAGGTGTGAGTAAAGAAGATTGGATATTGGTAGAGAGAAAGTTGGTTGATGAAGGTGTAAGGCAAGGGGTGGAATGGGTATTTAATTTGCCTGGTAACCCATCAGCTTTAGGTGCAAGGAAGTGAATGGAGGGCTGTGTTAAAAGAGTGCTTTCTTTTACATTGAAGACAAGGGTGCCACAAGTGGAGACGTTACAAAGCCTTTTGATTGAAACTGAAAATCTGGTTAATTCGCGACAGTTAGCTTATTTGCCGCTAGAGAACGCAGACGCTGAACCTCTGACGCCTAACCACTTCATATTGGTGTGTTCAAATGACGTGCAAACGCCGACCGTGGACGAAAATCTTTGCTTACGTAAACAGTGGCAAATCCTGCAGCATAGTACACAATCATTTGGGAAAAGATGGGTGTTGGAATATCTTCCTACACTTACACGCCGAAGCAAATGGTGTCGGCGAGTAAAGCCTATGAAAATTGGAGATGTTGTTCTCATCTGTGACGATAACGAAAGACGTGGCGAATTTAAGCAGGGAATCGTAGTGGAAACTTTTCCGGCACCAGATGGGCAAGTGCCATCACTCATTTCATTTTTAACGAAAACTATTTTCAAGTTAATTGTACCTTTAAGGTATCTTAAAACCCTTTTAAGACACTGCCATAATTCTTAACTATTTTTATTACTGTACCGACTCAAAATATTTACGGATGTACTTAAATCTGGTCGTGTAGACAACATAACATACATTTAAGCAACCAATAAGATTACGACACGGAGCATCACATATTTCATCTGAATTTAATGCTTCATAATTCAGCTTACTCGGAAGTGGAGTATGAACTGGTTTACAATCATCCATATTAAATTTCTTCAAAACGTTTTTAATGTAAGCAGACGGACTTAGCTCTAACTGATTGTTTTGCTTTTAAATTTTTATTCCCATAAAATGTCGAATTTCAAGTAAGTCAGTCATTCAGAATTTTTTTTTTTTTGTATGAAACCCAGTTTAATGGCAGGGCTATTGAATCCACTGAGCCAGGGTATCTCTCTTTTATTGCGTTATCGGATGTGATTGTAGCGGTGTGACAATTTTTGTTGTAACTGCAGTTTCACTTTACTGGGTGTTTCAAAGTGAACTCAGTGTACCTAGATTTTTATCGAATGCCTAGGTAATATAATTCATTTTAATGCTGGTCAAAACCGCATGTATTAGCTTCTACTTTTATTTTCGTCCATTTTGTTTATTCAATTATTTTGTCTTCATGGTATTAGCATCTTTATAGCGTGAATCCACTGCGCCGTTAAACCGGTACTTTAATCTCCGTCAGCACACATGGGCTGATTATTTTAGTCTTTTAAATGTATACACGAAAGTGTATTCTTCGTCTATTCTGTGTTTTAAATTATTTTGTCTTCTTTATATTGTTATCCTTATATGTAGCGTGATTCCACTACACCGTTGAATCGGTACTTTCGACTCCGTTAGCAAATATGTATTGAAGTTTTAATTCTAATTTCCTATTACTACACAAAAGTGTATTATTATTTCATTTAATCCTTTTAATTTATATGTACACGAAAGCGTAATATTTTTACATCAAATCCATTTAATTTTTACACGAACTGTAATTATATTCATTATTTAAACTTGTATCTTCATCATACTTGATATTTTATTAATTTTCGAACATCTTACTAAATTTAGCGTTTTCGATTATTTTTTCAAAATTTGATTTAATTTAAACACATAGTTCGCGATTTTTTTTTTTTTTTTAATTTATATTAACACATTACTAGACGGATCTTAGAGCTTCATCATTGCTAAGAACCTTCCTGTCGAGGAGCCATTTTGAGACTGTCATTCAGAATTTAGGCATCAGACAAGTTTTAAATTTAGACACAGTTTCCTTATTTTCTGTTGCTTTCACCAAATCATCAACATAAGAAAATAAATGCACCGGTCTACATCTGAGTTTATGAATCCGATTTCTTTTAATGACTGCTCGAAAATTTAGAACCAACATCTAGTTGCTTGCTTAAGCCCATAAATCGCTTTATTTAATTTGCAAACTTGACCACTCTTGCAAGTCAACCCTGCAAGGATCATCATATAAGTTTCCTCTTTCAGTATACCATTTTAAAAGCAATTTTTTACGTCCATGTGGTGAACTTTTAAGTTAAACTGGTTAGAAAACGATAACATAAATCGAAGACTTGATATTCTTGCCACAGGAGCAAATGTTTCATCATAATCAATCAAATATGCTTGTGTAAAACGACGGGCAACAAGTCTATCTTTATATCTAACCGGGTTGTCTGATTCGTGGTGTTTTAATGTAAGCCCCCACTTACAATCGACAATATTTTTATTTTCAGGCAAAAGACCAAATATTGTCAGAGATTAAATTTTGTGGAACATCAGGGCAAAATAAAACATCTTCCAGAGTGATCTCATCTTGCAATTTGCTGCGAAGTCGCACTATTCCCTTCTTTAAAGCATGAATGTATTCGCCACACTTTGCAATAGCAATTTCAATCGGTGTTGTCAAATCAATGTAGTCAGCAAACAGATGTTCATCATTTATCAAATGGCCGGAAGCTCCATAATCCAATATAAATAATAAAACAGTCTTTTTTAATATGGCTCTTTTTACCACAGTGATGGCACTTTGACCGGATTTGACCCGCAATTGTTTTCGTAAGCTTTGAATTTGAATTTACTTTTAAAATTTTGCACTTTGTTCATTTGGTTTGTTTTCGTGTACAGCCTGCAACACTTTGCACTCGTATCTTTGCAGTCGTTCTTTATTTTTATTTCGTGACCGAACAATCGGTTTTTCACGAAAGCTAATGTTAAATTGTTTCAATGGCAGTTATAACTCCGTCATAAAAAGAAGGCAACATTAGCAACAAATGAGACACTTTATATGTTTATATCTTCAATTTTCCAGAAGCGAGCAACTCAGTTACTAAGTCATCAAATATATTAAAATGAGTCTAAAGCGAAATTTCACCTTTTAATGTTAGTGAGAACTGAAATAAATAAACCACCCTTCTTGTTTGAAATAAATCCAATTTTTTTTTAATTTTCCTTTTAAGCTCTTTTTAACAACTTGCCATGCCCACGGTTAGGAAAGAAGTAAAGAAAAATTGCATAAAATTCAATATGGACTCTCATAAAGTAAAATGACAAAAGAAGAAGAAAAACACTATATTTATATGGTTGTTAACAACATAAGGTTGTATTTCTGCGCATTGTGCGAACATTAAATTCTTACAAGTTCAACAGTTTGCTAGTATGCCCAAGCCCCTTGATACCGAAAATGGGTGGTAGTAAAAATTTGGCAAAGAAGAAAACCTGGATGGATATTGAGACTTTTTAGTGTTCGCTGGTATAACTGCTCCAAAGGCGACGAAGGACTTTCCTTACGCAGATGGCAATGGCCTCGTGGTCAGTCGGGTTTAGAATACAAAAGAGAACGCAAATATAGGATTAGTTTTTCTTTTCTTTTAATATTAGCGTATTAATTTGTAAAGTAAGGCAATAAGGTAGGTGTACAAATTAACGAAAAGTTGTTAGGTTGGTAGAGTTTGGTAGGACGATATGTCAGCTGGTCTGCTGGTCGGTGTTTTCTCCTTAACAGCAAAATATCCAGTCTGTCACCGAACCAACCGTCCTGGATATCAAAACCTTTTTTTGACGGAACAAAACAGTTTATTCGGTGGAAAGCTGGATATAACCTGTCAGACGCTGAGAACTGGTGGAAAAAAATTTATTTTCTAAGGTTATGGCCTCTTTTTAATAAATAATATTCATAAACGAATTTTGAGTACACATACATAAAATTCGGTACACCGACATATGTATGCAATAAGCGTTTAAGTAACCACAAGAGTCACAATACAAAATGTTACAAAAGGCCCGTTTTAATGTAACCTAGTTGCAAAAAAACACTAGGTAGGAAGAGAAATAACATGTAAAACAACAACACTAACTCGGAAAAATATGCGAGTTGAGCCAACTCGGTTATATAATATCCGACCTGAGATGTAGTGTTGTGAAGCAAAAAAACCGCTCTATTGTGAATGGGCTCTGGAAAAATACTTGGGAAATTTCAATGAACTGTCAAATCTTGTTTGTTTTATGGATACATTAACAAAACAAAAAAAAAATGGAACAAGGGTAAGTAAAATTTGCGCTTCGTATATTTCACATAAAATTATGAATTAAAACATGTTTGTTATTTCAGAATGCAAGAAAAAAGGCGAAACCGATGATCCCGTGAGGAGACAACAGGGTTTTTGAGATGCTACCTCGCCCGGAAAGCGGTGTTCGAGCACCCAAAGAGAAAAAGTTTGGCCTACGCGAACGTCTTAGAAGACATGGTTTCAATGGCGATCACGGTAGGTTCAAGAAATAAGTATATGTTTGAACAAATTATATTTATTAATCCACTTCCAGGACTTTGAAAGAACGCCACTGTGCTTGGACAAACACAGCAGAACTGGCGCGAGCCCGTGCTTTGTCCCCTATATAGAGGGGTTCATGTGGGTTACAGACCGTTTGAAACAATTTCGGTAAATGTGCTGTCTGAAAAAATAGCTAACAGAAATTAGTCTGTCTAGCAACAACATTTTAAAACGTAACAGTGAGTTTCAGTGAAAACCTTGTAGTGAATTTTTTGCAATGTTTTTGATGTAAATTCTTTGTGTTCGTTTTTATAAAACCCGTGTACATGCGGAAGAGCGTCAACTTAACAATTTTTCAAAAAACATCGGTACCATCTATTTTTTGCATTTCTATTTTTTTGCATTTCACCATAATATTTATTTATTTATTTATTTATTTATTTATTTATTTAAGTCTATGAACAATAAATTCTTACAGGCTACTAACAAACTTACATGAGAATATTTATTTATTATTTATTTATTTATTTATTTAATCTAGAAATATTAACATTTGATACAGACTATATACTTAGCACAGATTATGGTATAGTTTAAACCTAATTCAACAGTTTATTTAAAAGTAAATTAAAATGAAATTTAGTCAAAGAAAAATCAATAGCAGAAGTGTTTGAAAGCAAATTAAATTCGTTTAAAGCTCTGCGGATAGGAGCATTATTAGCATAGTTGTTTCTGACAGTTTCCAGAGAAAATATGTCATGATTCCTAAGGCTTCTTGGTGGGATATTAAATGTGATACGTTCGAGTAAGAACGGAGAGTCAATCGCACCCCGTATAATATCAAACACGAAAGTAAGAGAAAGAAATTTCCTCCGATTATGCAGCGATTTAAGGTTTATGAGCATACACCTAGCAGTGTATGATGGAAGTGGTTCAGCAAATTGGAGCGAGCGAAGAGCATACCGTATAAAAGATTTTTGGATTCTTTCAATCCTGTTTATATGGCATTCATAATACGGTCGCCATATGAAAACAGCGTATTCGAGCTTAGAACGAACAAAAGAAGTAAATAGTAACTTTAAGGTATATGGATCTGTGAAATCGGAGCTGAAACGGCGGATAAATGCGAGCATTGAATATGACTTTGCAATAGTATAGTTTAAGTGGCTGAGAAAAAGAAATCTGGAATCAAAAATTACTCCCAAGTCAGAGACTTCACCCTTGGTGGGAAGTTGCGAGTCACCAATGAGATAAGAGGTCGGCGTAATTGTACGAGATTTAGAGTACGATATATGAAAACACTTATTTATGTTTAATTTTAATCTATTATTGGAACACCAAGCAACAACAGCATTAAGATCAGCCTGTAGATTGATAGAGTCTGAAGAACATGTAATCGTAGAGTAGATCTTCAGGTCATCTGCATACAATAAAATTTTTGAAAAGTTAAAGCAACTAGAAATACCATTGATGAAAATCACAAAGAGTAAGGGACCGAGTACACTCCCTTGGGGAACACCAGATGACGCAACAAAGGGATAGGAGGACACATTATCAACTACAACTACACAGTGTCATGAAGAAAGGTATGATTTTATCCAAGCCAAGAAAACAGAATGGAAGCCTAAACTAGACAATTTTGATACCAACATTGAGTGGCTAACTTTGTCGAACGCCTTGGAAAAATCTGTATACACAGTATCCACTTGTAGACGTTTATTAAAGGCAGCTATACAGAACTCAGAAAAAACAGCAAGGTTAGTCAAAGTGGACCTACCAGGCATAAAGCCGTGCTGGTTAACAGAAATGAAAGGGCTTATTGCGAAGAAAACTTTTTGTTTGACAATATACTCAAATAGTTTGGACATCGTAGATAATTTCGATATTGGCCTATAGTTGCTTATATTATTTTTATTGCCACTCTTGAAAACGGGGGTAACAAGTGTGGTTTTCCAGGCATCTATAAACTCACCCCGCTCAAGGGATTTATTGAAAATTAAAGAGAGTGGGTAAGCAAAAGCGGGGCAATTCTTCAAAAGGAAGGACGATACACCGTCAACATCAGTTTGAGTTGAGGATTTGATATGCCGGATACCATCCTCAACATCATCGATTGATAATGCGAGGGAGCCAAAATTTATTGGCGAATGAGCATTCTGAGGATAGCTGTCACCTTGATCAGATCCTAAATCAAAGTTTGAGCAAAAGAAATCTGCAAAGAGATTGGCTGCTTCAGAGGGAGTAGAAGCGTGTTTGTCGTCAAGAAAAACATCACAGGGAATGCTGGAACACGACTTCTTGGATTGAACATATCTCCAAAAAGCCTTAGAATTCGATTTTAGTTGTGATTCAAAATTAACAACGTAATTCCTTTTAAGCGACTTACTCAGGGATTTAAATTCTCTGGCGTAATGAACGTATTTATCCTTGTAAGTTAAGGCATTTGAATGTTTGAATTTTTTAAAAAATTTGTTTTTCAAATTCTTCAACTTCTTGAGTTCATTGGTATACCAAGGAACCCTATATCTTTTTTTCTGCAATATTGGTATATATTCTAAACAGATTACATTGATTTCATGCTTAAAGGTGTCGAAACAATCCGAAACACCGACGCCCGCAAATAACGAGTCCCAGTCGACGGATGAAACCGCATCATTAACAATATTAAAATTACAATTTTTATAGCAGAAGTTAGTAGCATTACTCTCCTCTAAAACAGTTCTAAACTCATAGAACTCTAAAGTAAGAACAAGCGGAACATGATGTAGGCCGGGATTCGATAATGGGTCGAGGCATTCATAAAGTGTGACATTCATATTATCCCTAATAAATATAAGGTCTAAGATTCTAGAGAGCTTATTTAAAAAACTATTAATTTGTAGGAGATTAATACTCAGAAAATTATCAATTACATACCACTCACAACCACTGTTAACATTCGTGGGATACAAGGCTAGGCTACTATCCAAGAAAGACCAGTTAATGCTACATAAATTGAAATCGCCAAGAATGCAAAGATAATCATTATTAGAAGCTAAAGCAAGAATATTACCAACATGCGCTTTATACAGAGATTCATCACTAGACGAAGGAACATAAGAAGCGCATATAAAAAGTTTCGACACACCATTCACCGCAACGCAGAGCTGATCCAGCAGAGTATCCTCATTCAGCAGTGGGAGAAGCGAAGATCGATAATTTCGTTTAACTGCAATAAGTACTCCACCTCCTCTAGTGAGTCTAGTTTAAGATAATCATTATCGAAAAAATTATCACTGAGCCATGTTTCGGTCAGTACAAAAATATCGTACTCTGAGTGAGAGCTCATTTCACAAAGTATTCTTGACTTTGTTCTGAGGCCAGAAACATTTTGATAGAATATTTTCAATTGCTGGGGATGAGCTCTTCCTAACATAGGGTTAGTTATGTCTCTTTCTGAGGAGCGTCGTCTCGAGGAAAAAAACGAAACGGACGAATCATCACACTCGTCGGCCAAATGTCCGAATTAAGCAGCTTTTCGTAGCAACAATCCAATACACCTAATTTAAAATTAATTTTCCTGAGTTTACTAAGCTCAGTATCTTTCTTTATGAGTGGGTAGCAGACCATCCATGTTTTCTCAATTTTAGCTGACTTACTGGCATAAGCTATAATATCAGCGGCAGTTACACTAGGCGAGAATGACGATATATGCAGCCATTTGAAATTAGATACAACATTAAGCTCGTTGTTGCTGCATGATCCAATAACCAAAGGTTTTATAACATTACGCTTGCGTTCGGCTACCAATTTCCTGGTGGGTGGTTGGCCCAGTGATGACGTAGAGGCATTCACAGCTAGAGAGACTGGCTTAGCTAAGTCAGCATTTATAACAGTCGCAGCAGCGTTCGACGTAGGCTTCGTTGCTTTGATCAACGATGGAGCAGGCGAAGAAGTAGGAATGGTAGGAGAAGCGCTAACAACAGCGCAAGCGAGAGAGGCAGAATTAGTTAGCACTGCATTTACCACTGGCACAGCAACACTTGTTATTGGCATCGTTGATTTCCCTTTCACGGAGTTTGTGACAGCAGCACTGTATGAGACAAAAGGTGTAGTGGCGGCAGAAACACAAGAGCCCGACGCAGCAGTTCCGTTGTTGTTTATAAACGGTAGTGCGCCAGTAGGTGAGGAGGATGACGGAACAAGTAGATGAGACAGGTTAGCCGAGCAAGTCATATCATTGTTATTGTCTTCACTAGCAGAGATATGATTGAGTTTATTTAATCGGCCAGTAACAATGCCATGAAGGTTTTTTACTTCAGACGTGAGCGACAAAATAGCAGATTCCTTTTCTTTAAGCAGAGCGTGAAGAGAACGAACCTCAGCATGCAAAGCCTCGGATTTTAATGCATCTTGCTTTTTGTTTTCCTGAAGAGCAACTACCAACGAGAGTATGCGAGCATTATTAGCACTTAGAGCAGCAATTTGATTAGCAACAGTAACCAATGTAACTTGTTGCTTATTATTGTTCTCGCTGGAATTCACAGATTCCTTACTTATTCTTTCGGATGTCACTTGCTTCTTATTGTTATGCACAATTAAGTTGAGAGAGTCATTACTTTTTTTCACGAATGGTGGTGCGGGAACAGGTGCAGGTGTAGGTGGTGAGCGAATTTGTTTTAGTTTTATAGATTTTAAGTTGAATGAAATGCAATGAATTCTTGCAAATATTTTTATTAGTGAATATAAGATATAAATATATATGTATATGCATTGAAATTTTTAAATAATATTTTGTTGTTTTAAATAATTAAAAAGGGTTTGCTTTCTGTCAAGGTCTGCGTCTTGGTTTCATTCTTCAAAACCTTCATCAAGTCCAAACGTATTTTCATCACTCACATCGTTGATATCGCACAAATTTGCTAGTTGCCTAAATGCCACTGTATTGCTTACATACCAAATGTACATATACACGGATTTTTTGTGGTAAAATACACGTTGTACCACCACTAGATGTGGCAGGTACACAGTTAAGACTTCGAATACTTCACTGAAAATAAAATAGCATTAAGTTTATGCATTTCTTTTGCACACATTTTGTTATTACTTGTTAGATATTCCACCGTTTGGCGTCTTAGCCTCATGTGCATTTCTAAATCTGCTTCACTCATTGCATCGAGTATACCTTCAAAATTGGAGCACTTCTCGTGTGCCTTGTTTTCACTCTACGAGTCTTTAGAAGAGTTGGAGCTTGCATACATCGTTTCCAATACTTCTAGTACTTATTGCATCTCTCTATTGCGACGTGATTCGCAATGCTCACCCGTGTACAAACACACCATCTACAAAAGTAAAAGGTTATTTTATGAATTTATTTAATGTTTTTAAATAAATTTAATAACTTACCACATAATCCTCAGAATTGCTCATTTTGTTTTGCTACTTTAAAATTTCACTAAACAAATCATATGTTTAATGACAGATTTTGATAGTGTTGTGGAGTAACTAAAAGGAAATTTTATCCGAGTTGGAGTGTTTTTTTTGCAACAAGGTTACATTAAAACGGGCCTAAAATATCAAAAAAGAAATATGTATGCAACGAAAGTAAGACCTAGCCTAAGAAATTTCATTTTAAATAAAAATCAGAATCAATTTATACACCGAAGTGATAAGTTGCGTTTTCTTTGTTAATTAAAGTTTAGTCAACATTTCTCACGCGCACATTTCTGAAAGCAAATGTCGATCATTCATAAATGCGAGTACTGCATCTCTCCGCACTCACATGCCTCCCCCTCTTGCATAGTTTTCGCGACGAAGGCAAAAACCTTAAAATCATAAATTGAAGATTTTTGTAATTTTCATTTAAAAGCTCACGAAAAGGGATGGGAGAGAAGGTATTTATTTTGGCCCGTCCGACACATTTGAACGCGTGAAATATTCAACAACAACCATTAACACGTTTGCCATTGGCAGCATTGTCTTTGAAAACGATATTTATCCAATTATGATCTGGATATTGTAGTAGACTTAACTCTTACCTATCCCGAATCAAACCAACATATGTCCGGCATGTGCAGATTCTCCGCAGGATACCAACCACCTATTCACATTCCCTCTCAAACCTACTCATCTAACCTCCCTCTCCCTCTGGTCCAACCCTCAACACGTTTCCCCCCCTAAATGAGTTTGACGACAACGACCATGGGTGAATCCTCTCTTCACAGGGCGTGACTAGCCGCTACAACAACAACAACAACAAAAAGAAATTCTTTTAATATTGTGTGGAGTTTCGACAAAACAGCTTATTTTGCTTTATAATTTTTACATTTAGACCATTAATGACCGTTTTCTCGACTGCTTGCTAAAATTTATCTACTCTTTAAGCGCATTTTCGTTTTCTCAAGTGCCTTCTAGTACTTATTGCATCTCTCTATTGCGACGTGATTCGCAATGCTCACCCGTGTACAAACACACCATCTACAAAAGTAAAAGGTTATTTTATGAATTTATTTAATGTTTTTAAATAAATTTAATAACTTACCACATAATCCTCAGAATTGCTCATTTTGTTTTGCTACTTTAAAATTTCACTAAACAAATCATATGTTTAATGACAGATTTTGATAGTGTTGTGGAGTAACTAAAAGGAAATTTTATCCGAGTTGGAGTGTTTTTTTTGCAACAAGGTTACATTAAAACGGGCCTAAAATATCAAAAAAGAAATATGTATGCAACGAAAGTAAGACCTAGCCTAAGAAATTTCATTTTAAATAAAAATCAGAATCAATTTATACACCGAAGTGATAAGTTGCGTTTTCTTTGTTAATTAAAGTTTAGTCAACATTTCTCACGCGCACATTTCTGAAAGCAAATGTCGATCATTCATAAATGCGAGTACTGCATCTCTCCGCACTCACATGCCTCCCCCTCTTGCATAGTTTTCGCGACGAAGGCAAAAACCTTAAAATCATAAATTGAAGATTTTTGTAATTTTCATTTAAAAGCTCACGAAAAGGGATGGGAGAGAAGGTATTTATTTTGGCCCGTCCGACACATTTGAACGCGTGAAATATTCAACAACAACCATTAACACGTTTGCCATTGGCAGCATTGTCTTTGAAAACGATATTTATCCAATTATGATCTGGATATTGTAGTAGACTTAACTCTTACCTATCCCGAATCAAACCAACATATGTCCGGCATGTGCAGATTCTCCGCAGGATACCAACCACCTATTCACATTCCCTCTCAAACCTACTCATCTAACCTCCCTCTCCCTCTGGTCCAACCCTCAACACGTTTCCCCCCCTAAATGAGTTTGACGACAACGACCATGGGTGAATCCTCTCTTCACAGGGCGTGACTAGCCGCTACAACAACAACAACAACAAAAAGAAATTCTTTTAATATTGTGTGGAGTTTCGACAAAACAGCTTATTTTGCTTTATAATTTTTACATTTAGACCATTAATGACCGTTTTCTCGACTGCTTGCTAAAATTTATCTACTCTTTAAGCGCATTTTCGTTTTCTCAAGTGCCTGCTATGATTATCCCGCAGGCAAGTTTAGCAGGCTGTCAATTCTCCGGTTAACTTTTACTGATTCGACAAATCCGGCTGTTTTATTTGTAAACATACAACATCCGATTAACTTGCTTACATTTTTTCATTTGAGGTATTTTATTATAATGCCCCCTTCGAAAGTTTACTTTTTACCTATATTTTATTGTATTTATGTTATTTGTTTATATTTTTGTTTGAAAATATGTGCACCATAAGAAAACTTCCTGGATTTATTTATTTTTAAACTGCTGATTTTGACGTTTTCTTTTATTCTCTTCTGCAGCGCTAAATATATATCTAACAAGATATTGAGGAATTGAAAAAAATTTATCCCTTCAACAAATTTATCTCTCGGTTGCGTAACATACACATTATCACGCAGCTGCAACCCTAAATTCTGACCTTTCGCCCAAAAATCTAATATTTGAACACCACTTTTACAAAGATGCCCTGCTAAAATATTTAGTCAGAACATTGTTTATTGATGGTTCAAAGGAAAAAACTTACTACTGGAGATAGGATATTTTGTCAAATTTTGCACATATTTAGAGTTCGATGGAATGTATATACATGTTAACAAGCATTAATGCATAAATATCTATATTTACATACCTACACATAATATATATGTATATATATACATATATAGATATTTATGCGTTAATGTCTAGATAAATGCACACACGTACAAATGATAATAAATCAGGGACGGAAAATAAGAGCTATTTCTGAAAACTGTTATTGAAAAATTCACTATGAAGGATATGATCTACAACTAAGTGTCATATACCAATTGAATTATAAATTCATCTGGAATGAAATTTGAAAATAATTTTTTGTTTGTAATTTTTATGCAAAATTAAAGAAAAATAACAGTTATTAAATCTAAAATGACAATTATTTTTCGATTTTTATATTATATACATACATATATTATATTTGGCCCAATTTATTTGAATCGACAATATTATTAATTTTTGAGCTCAAGGTCAGTACAAGGAATAACGGCAGACAGTTGTACTTGAATTGTGTTTATTTGTACGAAAAGTCTTTGAATACACAAATTCTTACAGACTAAATTAAGCTAATGTACAATAGTAATTACTATGAAAAAAAAGACCTGAGGTGATTCATTAAGGTGGCATGCGGCCACATAAGATCAGCACCTGTAGAATTTAAGAAAAAATGTATATCACCACTTGCTCGAGAAATAGGAGAATTCATACCGTAATTGGTTGTCGAGAAACCAATTTTTAGGGTTTCGAATTGTCGGAGATTCTTGTAAGGAACATTGAACTGAATTTTACTAAGAAGGAAAGAACAATCAATAGTCCCAGCAATGATACTAATAAGAAATGAACACGATAAAATAGATCTTCTGCTTTCTAGGGTTTTGAAGTCAATCAACAAACATCGAGATCGGTACGATGGTAAAGGTTCTGAAAAGTTTAAGGATCGGAGCGCAAATCGTAGAAAAGCTTTTTGAACTCTCTCAAGCCGATTAGGGAGACCTATTTGGTAGGGCCTCCAAATAACAGCGGCATATTATAACCTCGATCTGTCAAAAGCTCAATATAATGTTTTGATAGTATGTGGGTTAGAGAATGCAGAGCAATTTCGACGTACAAATGCTAGCATCGAGAATGACCGTGGTTAATGTGACTAGTGAAATTTAACTTAGAATCGAAAATAACGCCTAAATCTTTAGTTTCGTCAACGGATTTCAAAGGAGAGCCAGCAATGCTATACGAAGTGTGCAAAATAGTAGCGGATTTAGCAAAAGTAATGTCAAAACATTTGCTTATGTTTAGCAATAAACGATTTAAATAACACCAATTGCGTACCTTATGAAGGTCGGATTGCAACCTTTCAGAATCTTGAGTGCTGTTGATAATCGCAAACATTTTAAGGTCATCAGCATACAGCACGTATTTCTTACAAAATTTCTTTAAATGTAGAGAAGTCACATGCGTTGAATCTGATACATATTAGGCTCATCAGGCACATCAGCAAACTCATAAAACTCCAACTCGAGAGAAAGAGGAACATGATGTTTATCAGTTGGTGAGATTTGTGTAAGGCATTCCGTCAATGTGAAGTGAACATTATTGGAAATAAAAAGTAAATCTAAGATTCTATTAAGGTTATTATGAAATCCATTAATTTTAAGTAAATCAATACTTAAAAAACTATCAATGACGTGAATCTCAGCTGAATAATTAACGTTAGAGGCCATAAATGCAGCTGAGCTATGAAGTTGAGACCAACTCAAATGACATAAATTAAAATCCCCAAGCACACAAAGATGACTGTCACTAGCACTGTTTGAGGCTAACGACACAACGTTGTCAGCATGTGCAGAATATAAAAAGTCGGAGCTTTTCTGCGGAATATACGAGGCGCAAACATAAACAGTTCTAGACGAACCAGGAACGCATACGCACATTTGATCAAAGAGAGTGCCAGAATAGGTAAGTGGAGCGATTCGCAACAAAACCATGCTGATTGTTGGAAATAAGGCTTTTGACCACAAAATATGACTTTCCATTCACAATTATCTCAAAAAGTTTTGAGACAGACGGGAGCTTCGAAATCGGCCTATAATTGCGAACATCGTTTTTGTTTCCACACTTAAATATAGGGGAAACGGATGTCAACTTCCACTCATCCACAAAGATGCCAGAGGCTAATGATTTATTGAGAATAGTTGAAGGAGTTTCGGCAAGGCACTAACAGTTTTTCAGCAAGATTGCTGAAAGGCCACTCGAGTCAGTTTTAGACGTAGGCTTGAGTTTACTAATACCATAGATGACGTCGGTCACAGATACGCGCAAAGATCCAAAATGTATCGAAGAATTGCTCCGAGAAGGAAGACTAGTATTCAAGTCAATGTCGGACTCAAAATTAGAGCAAAAAAAATCAGCAAATAAATTAGCAAAATCAATAGCATAATTTGCACATTTACCATTAAAAAATACATTAATTGGCACCGTCGAACAAGACTTTTTTGATTTGATGAACTGCCAAAAGGCCTTCGAGTTCAAAATTATATTGTTTTCAATATTCAGAATATAGTTCTTGTATAAGAACTTATTCAAACAACCAGATTCCTTTGAGTAATACTGAAATTTAGAATAATGCACTGGATAATCAGTCTTTTTATACAATTTGCAAAATTTGTTCTTCAAATTCTTCTGATGCTTTAACCGTTTAGTATGCCAAGGTGTCTTATACAATTTCTTTTTATAAATCGGGACGTGCTTCAAACACAATTCAAAAAGCTTAGTTTAAAAGTAATGAAAACATGAGGTAACATCAGTATCACGGAAGGCATCACACCAATCGATATTTAACAAAATTTCTTTAAATGTAGAGCAGTCACATGCGTTGAATCTGATACATATTAGGCTCATCAGGCACATCAGCAAACTCATAAAACTCCAACTCGAGAGAAAGAGGAACATGATGTTTATCAGTTGGTGAGATTTGTGTAAGGCATTCCGTCAATGTGAAGTGAACATTATTGGAAATAAAAAGTAAATCTAAGATTCTATTAAGGTTATTATGAAATCCATTAATTTTAAGTAAATCAATACTTAAAAAACTATCAATGACGTGAATCTCAGCTGAATAATTAACGTTAGAGGCCATAAATGCAGCTGAGCTATGAAGTTGAGACCAACTCAAATGACATAAATTAAAATCCCCAAGCACACAAAGATGACTGTCACTAGCAATGTTTGAGGCTAACGACGCAACGTTGTCAGCATGTGCAGAATATAAAAAGTCGGAGCTTTTCGGCGAACCAGGAACGCATACGCACAGCTGATCAATGAGAGTGTCAGAATTGATAAGTCTTACCAATGACGCCCCAAACTCTCTCCGAACACCAATGAGAACACCACCACCTCTGGAACATCCAGTTTTGACATGGTAACGGTCTTTACGAAAGGCATCATACAGATTGGGATAAAAATCTCACAGTCGAAAAAGTTTTCATTCAGCCAAGATTCGACAAATACAAAAATATCAAACTCTAAGAAAGAACTCTTCATATATACAGTCGAACACTTAGTCCGAAGACCTGACATATTTTGAAAGTAAATTTTTAAACATTTATTACTAGCTATGGATTTGGTCAAAGCATCAATTTACGCTGAGTTATCTACGACTCTTGATGAGAAGCACCTACTTTCCGAAAAAACTTAAATGGTCTAACCGTAACATTTTTTGGTCAAATATCGGCATTTGGTACATTATCATAGAAGCTTTCAGCAACTCCTAGCTTAAAATTGATTTTTTTGCAAATTTTTCAAATTACTGTCCTTCTTTATTAGCATAAAGCAGACCAAGATTTTTTTTTAATACTGGCATGCTTGGAAACATACGACAAGATATCATCCACGGAAACACTAGGATAAAACTAGGAAATATGCAGCCATTTCTTTTTCGGTACAACACTTAGTTCATTATTGTTGTTCGCACGGACAATCAGAGGTCGTTTTAGCTTGCTGCGGATACCATTTGTGACAGTATTCCACTTGGGTGTTTGACTGCCAATTGGCATATTTGCGTTAACTGCAATAGAAGCGTCATCCGTAGCGAGTGGAATTGATGAGAGAATAGACGAATCAGCAGCAACACTATGTAGCATACGTTGTTGGTTTATTAGTCACTACCATAGTGAGAGTGGTTGAAACAGGCGTAGCGGGCTGAGTAGGCTTAGTTAGAACAGACGACCTATGAGCGGCGGCAGCGATGCTCGAATTTTTCTTCGCAGCCTTTACTTTGGTAGCAGCAGTACTGAGAGAATCAGTATGATTTATAACAGCCGTAGCGGATTGGATGGGCATAGTTGGTGGAGACAACGCATGAGCGGCAGCGGCGATGTTCAATTTTGGCTTCGCAGCTACTGCCTTACCAACAGCAGTATTGTGTGAAGCAGCGGACGTCGACAAAGCGGGGGCAGCAGAATTAAAGCTTGTATTAGTAAATACAGCAGGCAGTGCGACTCGATTCACGGCATCACACTCACTTATAGCACTAGTATGAGATGAGTTGAGAGTATTCCAGCTACAAACAATGCTACGCAAATTTTTTATTTCTAATGTCAGCATGCAAATGTCCGCATTTTTGCTGTCTAGTTTAGCTTGCATTATAGGAACATCGGCATGAAGGGCATCCGATTTTTGTTTTAACTCTAGTTTGTCTTCATGTAGAGAGTTTATAAGAGATAAACTGGTAGGTTGTGGTTCATTGGCTACATACTTGCCCAACAAGTCGTAGGATGTGGGCTTGAATACCCGTGGAGTCATGAAAGAAATCTGATGAGCAGATGTGGTGATCTCCGAAATAGGATAGATAACAGTTATTTTTTGGTTTTTATTTTATAAATCAAAAATGAGAGATATTTTTGATTTTTATTTACTTCTTCCCCAAAAACTTATTTTCTGCGAAAAATTAAAATGGCTTTTAAAGGTATGACTTAAAAAATAAAAGTTAGCAGTTGTTTTATATTCATGTCTTTGATAACTGTTTTTATTTATAAAATAAAAATCAAAAATAAGAGTTATATAAGAGTTATTTTTTATTTATAAAATAAAAACCAAAAACTAACTCTTATTTTTTATTTATATAATACAAATCAAAAATGTCTGTTATTTCCGATTTTTAAACAAAAATCTAAAAATAATTGCATTTTGGATCTATAAAACAAAAATCAAAAATAACTCGTATTTAATGAGAAATTAAATAAAAGTCGCAGAATAATCTTTAAAGAAGAAAGAATACTCGTAATTGTAACTGTTACAGTCCCTGTAATAAATACAAATTGTGTTGCTTATCAAAGAAAATTTTAATAAATTCTTTTATTTTGGATTTTCTGTTAGGGAGAGATGCAATTTCTTTGATATACATATTTATATATGTACAAGTATAATATGGCCAAGCTTAGTTGATATCATTTATTATTTTTATTCAATTACATTATTATTATTATTAAATGGTTAGCATAACCAACTGTTAAAGAAATTACATGAAACCTTTCAGATGGTCAATTCTCGCTCTAACAATGCTAAATTATGTTTTTGTGGAAGACACCTAGCGTCAGAAGGAGCAATGTTGTCAAAAGGTGGAGGAATTGTTTGCTGCAAAATCAAGCACCCAAAGGGAGTGGAAGGCCTTGCATGACAAATTCCGCAACAAGAAGCGAAGGACAAAGGTCGAACTGACGGAAGACAAACGAGAGAAATACAGCACGGGAGCAGGGACCTCAAAGAGTAAGGTGGAGCACGTATCTTTAAGGATTGCGTTCATGCTGGGTACTTCGGCCACGGGATTAAAAATAAAATCCTCGACAGTAACGCATTTAAGTATTCTGAACTTTTTTGTATATGCCATATTAGAAACTATTTGAATCTTTACTGGAGGATAAGAATTTGATGAGCGCAGAAAACCTGATTGAGGAAGTGCATTTCGAAAACAAAGTAAATCTGAATAGCGATTTATCAGTCAAAGTACTAAATTTGTACACAACTTTGATTCTTGATTGAAAAATTGGACGATAGTACGCGATTGGACATCATGAAGTTCCACCAGCCTGCAGCAAAGTAAAGCCAAAAGACTGAGCATCGGCAAGAGTGGAAGCTCAAGCACAGCATGCGGACAAAAAATTGAACCATGTACTCCTGCAGCAAGACTTCTACTGCACAGAAGAGATGCACCAGTGGGAAACACTACCTGCACAAGAGAAATATCAGCAATAGCTCATAGAAAATATCTTCAAAAGTGAACTTCTGCAGGTGCAAGTTGCGAAGAAAATGTGAACGCTTTCATTCGAATGTAATGAAAATATATGACACTTCGTAAGTTATAATTCCTTAACTGCTTTATTTTCAGAAAATACGATCATTGGAATTGAATTCTTAATGGTAATTATTATTCGTTGTTTTTTTGTCATCGGTTTTTCCAATGATGTATATTGGAACGATTTTCCGTCATCCTTTGTTGGTTTGGAGTCAAACTGTGTTAAGGGCGGGGCGAATTAGGGTCCAGAAGTCCTCGTGAATTCTGGAAAAGGGGATCTAGAAACGGGAGCCGATCCTTTTAGACAAATAATTACCTGTTTTTCACTTCAATTGTGTGCACACACACTGATAAATTAAAAATAAACTCTGCTTGTGTGTAAATCGCCGTTTATTGCTGTAAAAACCCTGCAACAATGTATATATGTACATACAAGAAAATTGGTACTCACCTGAGACGTCGCTGTTAGAAAAGTAAGACCTTTTGCTGGGCGTCGGTCGCTTTTATAGCCCCACATCTGGCAACGGGCTCACCTAACAGGACTCGTGGTGTGTTTAAGCAGAAAGAAGTAAGTAATTTATATACTAGTTTATATTACGCCATGAGTTATTGTTTTTCAGAAAACTATTACAAATATATTTATAAACATAACTGGCGACCTGTATTATATTGAATTTTGTTGCTTATGATATGCACAAAACCAAGAATGGTAAAATACAAGATTGCGCCTTCCCGCGGAGAAGTGACAGATCTCGCCATTTGTAAACAAGTATACGAGAGAAAGAAGAATGAATAACTTCCAATATTTCTGTGACAAATATGCAAAATTTAAAAGAAGTGGATTTTTGTCCCACTTGTTAAAAAAGCTTTGTCTAGCAGTATCACTGAAGGCGTCACTTTCTGCATTCAGTACACCGTGCAAAGGAACTATTACAAACAAAATTTTAAAACTGTCAGAAAAATGAGCGTGGATTCGCAAGGTCTAAATGATATGTGCCGGAGTTGGTTTTTTTTTAGACATTTTTTAGAAAACGAAAATCTAATTAAATATTAAATTACGTATTAGAAAACGAAATAAGTTGTAATTTACGCAGATGGTTGCAACACCACTATGAGGGCTGATACCAAACTTTGTTGGCATCGACGTTCAGCTATCTCAAATGCTTTGAATGGCAATGGCACAAAATTTTCACTGTCTGCAAGTTAGTTGGTGCCACATAAGTTGTAGACTAATGTTCGTCTGGCGGTTTATTCAACAATATCATTGCCGGCCGAAATGCCGCGGTCATATCTTCGAGTGGCGATTTCAAATTCTCAGTGATAAAAACGCTAGCTCTAGTGACCGACATACATAGGTGGCATTGTTAGTATTCGCGTTACTCTGTAGCAGTTTCATCGCAACGGTGGAGTTTAAACATTAATTGGTGGTTAATAAAATAAATTGAACTAACACGTTAAAAAATATTTGACATAGGCACTACTTGCACAGACTTCGTCAACTTCTTCCCAATTGTCAAGCACCTTGTCCCCATTGGTTATTTATGACTGGCGGATACCTGTAGATTCATGTACACCAATATAAGATATAGCAAAATACATCAACTATTATTAAGTTTTTGTAAAACGAAAATCTTGTGTAGAATAAATTAATTCTTGTGATATCTCTTAAGATGTAATCACTCTGATGTATTCATTGCCTGTAAATACGTACATATATAAATGTACGATAAAAATATACCTTCCTGGACACGAGGCCGCAAATATGATTAGGCGCATCGGTGAATAAAAGAAATAAAAAGAGTTTATGTCGTGTTAATAAATAATCACAACAATTTGTATTCTTGCTATATAATAAATTTGGTGGTCCTACAATATTACTTTAAAGCTTTTGGGCGTGGTGGCGACTGCAGGAAACCCTGTCTGGACCATCGTGAATCTCGAACAATAAGAAACGAACTGCCCCTAAGGGGAAATTTAAGGATAGTTTATTATCCGGCAGGCAGCGCTAGTTAACTGCGTCAATAAATGTGCATATGGGGGTGTGAGTATGTGTACTAGGGCGGTGCTTGCGATTGAGCCTTTGCTATGCTTTGGTATGATATGTATGAGGGAGAGAGAAATTAACGAAATGACATAGACGTGGTTATACAGTTTTCAAATGCACTTTATTATGACAATAAAAAAATGTAAGTACAAGGTAAATGTATCGGACGGTGTTAGGCCCTACACAAGGTGGAAAGCACCCAACCGAAAATTGTGGCTCAGACCAACAGGGCCTAAACTTATTTGGTAACGTCTCGGGCGAAATAATATCCGCGTAGACGCCTACGCCAAGGCTAATTGGCGAGCATCTGTAAAAATTGGGGTCTTTATGTCCTTTTTCGGAGAAATACGCCGATAATTGGGTCGGGCTAAGGCGTGGGTAGGGAGCCGTTTATTAAATCCGTGCTTGCCTCTGAAGCAAAATAAGGCAGCCCCGTTTGTCTCCTAAGTGAGTTACCTCGAGTTCGAGGTCTCGCGCAAGAAATAATTGTAGTAGACGCGCACACGTCGAGCACGTCCCGTATTAAATGAAGCCGCCCAACAGCTTCCACCTTCACCTCAGCCGTTGGAGCTACGACCACCATAGGCCGCAGTGTTGAATCAGTCCGGTGCGGAGGTTTGCCGGTCTTGATAGCTGGAGAGACCTGGTCCCCAGTGTACCTACTTCCCGCGTACGCGAAGTCCTGTTTTTTGTTGTGGCGTGGGCGAAAAAACTTGGTTTTCGCTCCACGACAGTAGTCGAAACGGCCTAAGTTCCGATCCGCTTTCTCCTCATTTCTCATGTCTGGGTCGGAAAGCCCTTATCTCCACTCCAGTCTCCGTCAATTCACCCTTCTCGATTTCGGGACGGAGATTCCTGGGATCGGTGCCAGAATCGGAGGCATGAATTGACAACACGCCATCTACGCTCACTTCTTTTACCTGCTGGCTCGTGATGTGGTCGACGGACTTCATCGAAGTGTAGCGTTGTGTGGTGTTTTTTGCCGCACTTCCGACATCTTCCCTCACAGCCACAATTGTTGCTCTGGTGCTCCATAGACAGGCAGGTGGCACAAAAAAGGCCTAGTAGCGTCTCCCGCAGCCTTTCTTCGACTGACTGGCTGCTATAAATGGGGCATAGCCTTATCGGGTGATGAGCATCGCGAAGATCGCACTTTCGGGGGTAGCGATGGGCCTTGTGCTCGGCCTTCTTCCGTTGGGCGGTGTAGAAAGTCATTTTCCTGTAAATTATTCTGCATTTATATTGGGAGGTGTATATATAAATATACATTTATGTATGTGTTTACATATTGATGTGTGGCGAGCCTGATTAAGAACGTAAATTTCTTAATCAGATTGAACATTTAATCTGTTAGTTATATATATATCGTAACAAATGACAGTAAAACTGGTATGTGTGCATTTGGCATAATTATTAAGTGGACTGCATGGATCTCATTCCGCAAAAAATACTCGATTGTGACGAAGAAAAAAACCATAAAAACTAAAACATAAACCTAAAGATGCTTGTATTTCTGAATACATGTAATAAATGTGTCGGCTGAACTCGTGGAAAGTGTCCCTACCGTGATTCTCAGAAATAGCTCACCATTCTGTTTTTTTTTTCTACTTCAATTAGCTGATGATGATGATGAGATGGCGTCAGAAACTTCCTACCCCACCTTAGGTCAGTTTGACATTCAGCACTCTGGTCTACCACCCGCAAACTGTTTCCATGCCACTGTGCATGACGAGCTGACCACAGGGTGCATCAGACACCAAAATACAAGTTCTTAATTAGTTATCTAGGTTTTTTTTTGTTAAATGAAGTGTGCATGAAAAACGAGAGCAACGCAATATGTTTTTGTTGTATCCTACTTGCATGCTGCCAAAGTTTTTGCTTTATTATCGAAATAAATTCATTTCCATGCTATCATGTTTCACGGGTAACCATGAAACTTGTGATAGTTTAGGGTACCCTTAACCGTCACTATATGGAACCTATGTTTATATGTGCTGGCATGCAAATGTTATTTCACATGCCATTCCCGTCGTGAAGAAATCGCACGTCACGAAATCGGGTAAAATCAAGAATGCTAGAAAACATCTGCATCGAAAATCTCTTCATCGTTGTTAGTGCTGCCAACTGTTATTCTAAGTTCGAAGAAGTGCTACCAAATCTGTACACGAAATTCAGTTGTTTTTTTTCTTTGTTGGCAGCTATCGAAACAAAATCATATTTTTCACACGCAAATTATGCAAATAATTATTTTAATACAAAAAGTGAAAGGGATTCCATTGTGGTAGCAGCTTTATCAGTAGAGGAAGAACATAGATGCTTAAAAATTGAGCGTGCAAATCCTTTCAGTTTGGACGATAAAACGTGATTTGTTGCAATAAAATACATGCATAAATATATACATATTGAACAAATATTTTATAAGAAAATTTCCGTCTAAATAAAGATGCGTTCCAAATTTCTTTTTTATAACCGTATCACCAAAGTAGCCACTAACGCTCATATTGCTACCGTAAGCAAAAAACCTTATCTTGCTGCTTCGCCTGGTACCAAAATCCTTAATACAACGGCAAAGCAAAAACATATTTCTTCTGCTTCTCACAATCAAGCGCCGCCTCCGTTGTTGTTATCACCAAACAGTCAATAAGCGCAGTCGGACAATTTTTCTTTTATTGCTTGGAACCCTCAATCGGGCTATGATGACATGTTCATAACTTCTGGCATAAAGAATAAAAGACCGAAACGGAAAACGAACAACAATGTTGTGGACTATAATCACGCTGCTATCGATAAGAGCGACCTCTCGTGCTATATGTTAGAAAAGAAAGACGATGAAATTTAAGGATTGAAGAGAATATCATTCATGCTTGGTATAACAGAAAACACTTCAATAAATTCTTCAAAGCTTCTCTTTGGTAAGAGAACATAAGAGTACGTCCATTTAAGAATTTTCACAAAGAAGGAGCGAAACCGCTGCACTCCTAGTGTGCGCCAACGCTTTAAAATCGTATCCATTGCAGCTAATTTCCATTATATTATCAGAATGCTGGCGGCATAAGAACTAAAATGCTACCATTGCTGGTTTTCTCTTCATCTTCTATCTGTGACGTTATAGTGTTAACAGAAACTTGGCTTACCGAATGCCACTATACTGCTTAATTATTTGAATGTTAACGGTATAATGTATTTCGTAAAGACAGATACTCCCGTAATACAGGTCTCTCCAAAGGCGGTGTACTTGTTGCTGTAAGTTCGAGACTATCCAGTACACAAATCACCTTATCATCTGATAAGAGTGCAGACAAGGGATGTTTTGATATTGATCAAATTGTAATTAAAATTATCTTTTAAAAATCGTATGAATTATTCATTAGTGTAAATTACATACCGCCATCAAGCCCAATTTAATTTATATAAAACGCTTGTACACAATTGTTGCCCAATATTAAGTAGCCTAACTGCTGATCGAAACATAATTATTTTGGGTGACTTCAATTTACCTAATGTTAATTGGTGTTTCCACGACGATGCGAAGCAATTAGTACCATATGGAGTAATAAGGGAGAGGGAATGTAAGGTACTTGATACTTTGCCGAGCCCTTCCCTTCCGAACTTCACAAAGCATTATGTCTACGCTGTACATATAAGTTATATCAAATCAGTAGTTAATATTTCCAAAAACTGTAACTTCTGTTAAGCCGATTACGATCAGATATGGCGGTCATTGAATACGGTTGATTGGGAATCTGTTATAAACAACCCCAAACTGTCACAGATCTATGATATTTTTCGATACAAACTGGAGGTGGCAATTCATATGCTCCTTCCTATAGTGTCAGTTAAATCAGTCCAAGCCGGCGTGGTATAATGCTAGGCTCATTAATCTCAACAATAAAAAACAAAATCATACAAACTGTACCGCAAGTCTAAAAATAATGGAGGACTTTATGCAACTAACAGCCGGTTGCAAAAAGAGTGTGATGTCCTAAACAAATTTCTATGTTACAACTACATTTCTAAAGTAGAGAGTGGAATAAGGGAAAACAGTAATTTCTTTTGGCAGTTTTTAAACAGAAAAAAGAAAAGCACCGGAATTCCGAATTCATTTGGGGAGACATCATCGGACATACAGAAAATTACATAGTAACATGTTTCTGTTTAATTTTCTCATTCTGTAACCAGAGTAGAAAATACTACTGTTAACAGCTCACCGACATTTAAGGATTTCCAGCACTCATTTAAAGAAGTATTAGGTGGCCTTTCGGCCTTGACAAATGAGCCAACTCTTAGGGAAGATGATTTCCCTCCTATTTTATTAAAACCCTGAGTTACATCGTTAGCCCAATCGTTAACAATAATCGTTAATAAATCGCTGTCTTCTGGTGAATTTTTACATAATGGGAAAAAATCTTTTGTCATACCAATACATAAGTCTGGATGGCAACTCGGATGTCCAAAATTATCCGATCTGCAAAATTTCATGTATGTATATAAATTTCAGATCTCGTATCGCCGCATTAGCACGGCTTTTTTAAGGGTAAATCTACTGCTACGAACTTAGTTTTATTCTCAAATTTTATTTTTGAACTATTTGAAGCTGGCAAAGAGTGTGATGTCATATTCACTGACTTTTCGAAAGCGTTCGATAGGGTCAATCATTGAATCCTTCTTAAAAAGTTGGACTCAATTGGACTTCATCGAAGCTTACTTAAGTGGTTTTCATCTTATCTGACCGATAGGACTCAATTTGTTCGTATCAACAATATAAAATCTGATGTCATTAAATTTACCTCAGGTGTACCTCAAGGCAGCCATCTTGGGCCATTATTTGTTTAATCTTTATTAATGATATTCCAGATGTTTTCTAGACATCGCGTTGTCTGATGACTTGAAAATATACAGTCGTATAGACAATGTAACCGACTACATCAGACTTCAAGAGGATTAAACAAGGTTGGAAACTTGGTGTGATGCTAACTCTTTACCTCTTAATGCTGGTAAATGCCAGTAAATGTTATTATACTACTCTCTCAAAAATGTATGAAAAGAATGATTTGGGATTAATATTTAATTAATATTTCACTCCTTTTAGGTTTCCTAAATATAAAAGTAGATGCCTTTTGTTAGCATTGCCAACATTTGAAATGCGAAGAAAAATTTCATCAGTAATGTTTATAAAGGACATAGTGACGAGTCATATCAAAAGCCACTTCTTACTGGAGCTAATATTTTTAAATTGACCTGCTCTTATCCTTAGACTCAGCAATATGTTCCATTTACCTTATCGCAGGACGAATTTTAGTCTTGCACGTTATATAAGGAAGTCTATTCAAGTTTGTAAAAATTTGGACATATTTTCTAGCTCACGAGAAACTTTTAAGTCAAAACTGATATGGTGACACATTTTTTTAATTGTGAGTAATGGATCTCATCGTATTGTAGACCAAATATTTAATGGCTTACATTACATAGTATTTAGTAATCTATTTAAGTTGTACTTTAATTGATAAATAAGTAAATAAATAAATAAATAAAGACTACTAGCATCAACGCAATGCTGGTAAATTAAAGTTTAGAATATAAATTAATTAATTTAATTTTTATTTTTTTGCCAAAACTGAATTAGTATGATTTCATTAAGTATTAATATTTCCAGATATGCGATCATAACCAGCATATCAGATGTGTTGATGCACGATATCCTGGTAGAAACCACGATTCTCATGTATGGAATATGAGCGATGCGAAGTAGTACTTTGAAAGAAACTACAGGGAAGGAGAACGAAATACCTGGATTCTTGATACTTACAAAAAATATATTTAAAAACCCACAATAACTGATACTCCATATAAAATAGGTGATGCAGGTTACCCACTTCAACCATGGCTGATGAGATTATTTCGTTCCCGGAGGAAGGTAGTCCTGAAAGCGTTTTCAACAAAGTGCATGCAAAAGCCCGAAATGTCGTTGAAAGAACAATCGGGACTATTCTCCACAGAAAGCTGCACAGATCATCAATTATGCTGTGCATTCCATAACATCTGCATACATTGCTGAGTAGAAGAACCTTATTATGATAGCCAAACAGAGGAAGTACCCGTGCCAAATTCTACTGAGCAAATTGATTCTGTAAATTATTCAAGTAAAGCAATACAAATAAGACAAAGTATTCTTAGAGATTTGTAGATAATTCATATTAATTAATTTGAATTAATTTTTTTCATATTAAGGTACATTAGTAAATAAAAATATTACAACCTAAACCTAAATTTTTTCATGCACTTTTTTAAAATATACATAAAGGCACATAAATTAATTAATATCACATTATTTAAGTTTTTTTTATATATTAGGTCAATCAAACATAAATATTCCGTCAATCTCCTCTCGCTTCAACAATTTCGTAGCACTGTTATGACGGTACATTTCTTCTAACATTTGCACCATAGCTTTAGAAGATATTTCGCTTGATTTGCGTAACCCGTCAAAGCTTGTAGCGATTTCTCCCATTTTACGCTCCCATTTTACGCTCGTGTAGTCGTTTCTTCTCTATTGCCAGCATTCACTCTGCGAGAAGTGCTGGGCACATCATCCGGTAAAGATGGCATGGAGCAGTTACGTATGTCTGGCGACATTGGATTTACGGCTGGAGAACCAGAACTGCTCTCGCTAATATTTCTACTACGGCCTGCACCAAAAGTTTTTGTTCCTTGGATGCCCGAAGTAGACGTCTCCAACCCGCAAATTATTATACTTGCAAGCTGACATTTCACAGAAATGTATTGTCCTAAAACCCTTAAATACCAATATAACTTTAAATCTAACTAATATTTTGGAAGTTAGCGGACGTGCCTATACCCAGTTTTCAAGTAGATATTCCGGATCCCAATTCAAGAAAATCGCTCGGATTCATTCATAGAATATACGTGATTTCGCAAAGAGAATTACGTGCGGAAATTTGTCAGAAAGAGGAAGTTAAACAAACTTGATTTTAGCGTCCTTGTCGGCTAGGGATTCGAAACTATTGAAAGAAAATACTAGATTGAAAGCTAAATTAGAAGAAAAAGACAGAAACATTTCGAATATCAACTAGCTGAAATGGCGACGAAAGTAGAAAATCAGACGTTAAGACCCTCGAAGATAGACTCAATTCCAATATTTTATGTAGCACTTCCCCCCCCAAGATTAAAGCCATAACCGAAAACAGTTTAAAAAAATTTGGTTGCCAACTCGACGAGTATATTTAAAAGTGACTCCGTGACCCAGGTTGCACCAATAGCTCCACTGAATGTCTAGAATTGAGAAGTGGGGGTTTTACGCAGGACCAAAAATTCGTGTCTATTTTGTGTGACGAAATGGAACCTAAGAGTCATATGCACTATCTTCCCAAATATGATAAAATTGTACGAGTTGAAGACCGTCACCGTCGAAATTGAGGTGTCATCGACATGGATGTTAAGAGCCAGCCTGACCTACTTCGTTCAGGTGTTAAAAAGGATCGCCGAGGCCTTTGTAGGGGACAACGCCATGTTTATGCCTGTGAAGAAATGGTCAAGGTCGGAGAGATATTTGTTCCCTTTCGAACACAGGTCATCAATTACATTTCCGGTTGCCGTTATCGAGCAATCATCGGCATAAGAGACTATTGTGAGTCCCTCTAGCCGCTGAGAGAGCTTGGAGGTATAGTGGTTAAACAAGAGTGGATACAGGACACCACCCTGCGGTATTCCTTGTTTCATTCTCCTCAGTTTCGATGTTTAGCCACTAAATAATACCGATGATTGACGACCACACAGGTAATTCGCGGTCCACCGTTGATGCTTCCATGTCAGCTAGCAGCGTGGAATGACTTACTGTGTCAAAAGCTTTTGACAGGTCCAACGCTACCAGGACGGTTCTCTCGCAGGGGTGGTTCTGGTTAAGACCGCGGTTCACCTGTGTGTTTATGGCGTTGAGTGCTGTTATTGTACTATGCACTTTCCGGAAGCCATGTTGGTGCTTAACGGAGCCCAGATGGTAAGTGTAGTACGGGAGGAGTAGGGCCTCAAGCTTATTCTACCCTACTTAATTGTATCGGTAGTACTGTACGTTGTAGTTCCTATGCTGATATTGTTGTTGTCGCAGCAACTGCAGTTTGAGTTAGATCGTCAATTCGCTATAGTCATTGTTATCGTTGTTGGTTGTTTTGTTGTTCTTGCTGTGGCTGCAGTTTAATTTATTTCGACAATCCGCTGTCGCTGTTGATGTCGCTATCGTTGTTGTCACAGCGACTGCAGTTTCAGGTTGATCGCTACTCCGCTGCTGCCCTTGTTCTTATTTTTGTCACGCGCATTTTTTTTTTAAACATCAGCATTTTGCATGGGATTGGATTGTTTCCCATGAGCGCGTTAGCAGGTGTTAACTTATATTATTTTTCTTTGATTGTCCCCATCTATTGAAGAGCACGAGAAATTGCCTCGAGAATTCCAAAAACAAGGTAATTTTCAAATCGCATTCGATAACTTGGTGTAATATTGTTCATTTTTATAATAAAGACTCGCAAAATCCCATCCGTTGTACCCCAAAACTTTCTGACACACTCATTTACCCAAATAACTTCCAGGAAGTGTGTGTAAAACTAGCGGCGCAGGTATTCGGGGCATTTGACTACCATTTATTATTAAATTATTTGATACTTTCAATAGCAACCATTTTGATGTCAATTTGCCAACAAAAACTTTTTACTGGAACAACCGAGTAAATGAAATTTTTAGAAGATGCTATCCAAATCCTCAAGTCGATTAGTATTGAAGATGAAAACGGGTCTGACTAAATCTGAATGGTTGAATCTTAAATATTAATAGTTTAAAACATTTGTGGCGATTTAGGTCACGATAAGGCTTCACTACTTTACAGACAAGGCGGTTTTGTCAAGCTTATTTAGAAAACTATTTCGGTCAAATTAGAAGAGGGAGTGGTAGAAGTGTAAGAATAACACCTTACATGTTTTTTAATTAGTTTAGAAATACTGGTATATCGGTAACGGAAAGAAAGTGTGTGTAATGATCTTCTATCATTCTATCATATGAACTCTATCTTGCCAAGAGTTCTAAGGCTTTCCTCGACCAGAACATTCTTTTACTATGCTCAGATTAGAACAGTCTGAATTAAAAGATATAAAAAAAAATTTTTTGCGGCTACTTATATTTAAAAAAATTTAATATGGACACTTGGTCCCAATCCTGACCATATAAATTGTAAGAACAGTTAGTTATATTTTTAAAATATATTTATTTCCGGTCAGCATTGGCTGAGCTGGTGAGCTTCACCTTAAAACGGAACTTACTTCTCTTAACTCTGTTACTTATATCTAAATATTCTACAGGCGCTGCCGGTATTGCTGCTGGCTGCGCTGTGAGTGGATTGTGATATTTTCGTGGAATCACAGATTCAAGTGTTCCCTTAGACACCAGCTCAGTGTTAATTCACTCCCACGTAATTGTGTGAATCACAACAACTTCTGGACTTCGATATTTATTTATTTATTTATTAATCAACAACAAAGAATTTGCTTATAGACTATGTGATATAAGTATGAATATACATTAATATAATAAAAATAGTAGTAATAATGATAAGAGGACCCGCTAAGGCAAGTAACTTCTGAGTTGATTCTTAAAAGCTAATTTAGAAAATGCAAACTCAATGTCTAAGGCAGAAGAATAAGCATTAAACTGAGAAAGAGTCCTCCGTATGGGAGCATTCATCCCATAAACAGTTTTAGCAATACCTACAAAAAACAAATCATTACAGCGAAGAATACGGGACGGAACATTGAACGGAATTTTCATTAGAAGATGTGGGCAATCAATACCGCCTACAATGATATCAAAAACGAAGCACATCGATAACAGAGTGTGTCTGGACTCTAATGACATTAGATTAATTAATAAACAGCGCGAACGGTAACACGGGATAGGATCCTCAAATCTCAACGATCGTAGAGCAAAACGCGTAAAAGCCCTTTGGACAGACTCAAGCCTTTTAACATAAACTGCATGGTAAGGGCGCCAGATAAATACCGCATATTCCAGCCTAGAGCGTACCAAGGACGAGTACAACAATTTGAGTGTGTAGGGATCGGAGAAAGAAGAACAATTACGACGAATAAAAGCCAACATCGCGAATGATTTAGAAACAATAAAATTTATGTGAGTTTTGAAATTTAGCTTGGAATCAAAATAAACCCCCAAATCTTTAAGCTCACAAATTGATTTAAGCGGAACATTTGAAATGCAGTAAGTTGTAGGAACAATACTTACCAGTTTTGAGTAAGAGGTAAAATGGCATTTACTAGTGTTGAGAAACAAACTATTACGCAAACACCAACGATATAAGTTTTCGAGCTCACCCTGCAGGATGAGTGAATCTTCCAGACATCTAACTTCATAGTAAATCTTCAAATCGTCTGCATATAGCAGGAAATTACATTTCGTAAAACAGGAAGATATGTCATTTATGAAAAGCACAAATAATAACGGACCTAGGACACTACCCTGAGGAACACCTGACGATGCGACAAAAGAATAAGACGATACATTATCAATTCGAACAACACAGCGCCTATTTTCCAAATAGGATGTAATCCATTTCAATAGTTCAGAATGAAAGCCTAAACCAGCAAGTTTAGCTATCAATATGCGGTGCGAGACCCTGTCAAAGGCTTTTGAAAAATCGGTGTAAATTGCATCGATTTGGAATCCCCTTTGAAAGGTTTCCAGACAATCCTCCGTAAAAACTGCTAAGTTGGTTAACGTAGACCTGCCTGGAACGAAACCATGCTGATTAGGACATAACAAATGCTTTACAGCATAGTATATTTTGTCCTTAATTATGCATTCAAACAATTTCGAAACAGTTGTTAGCTTGGAAATCGGCCTATAATTTTTAATATCATTTTTGTTTCCGCATTTAAGGATAGGGGTGATAAAAGTGTGTTTCCAATCATCTAGAAAGACTCCCGCAGTTAGTGAGCTATTAAAAATATGCCTCAAAGGAGGAACCAGTGCGGGACAACATTTGAATAAGATCACAGAGAGTCCATCCACATCAGTGCTAGTAGAGGGCTTAAGTTGATTGATATCATTTGAATGCTTTTGCTTTTTGTAGAACTTATTCTTCAAATTTCTTAGTCGTTTGAGTTCTTTAGTGAACCACGGACGCTTAACGGTTTTATAGTTAAGGAGTGGGATGTGACTCATGCATATATCTCTTATAGTACACTTAAAAATATCGTAACAATCAGTTACATCTACATTTCCAAAGTGCTGAAGCCAATCAAAATCAAACTGATTATTTAGTTCCACAAAATTACAAAGAAAGTAATTGAAAGCAACCGACAAACTAACAGATGGTATTTCAAAATATTGAAAAAATTCAATCTCCAACAACAACGGACTATGGTGCAGATTAGGAGACGAGATGTAACTGGTTGCATGAAACAGCTTAAAGTTTATATTATAACTGACGAAAACTAGGTCCAGAATTCTATTTAGACCATTAACAATGCCGTTAATCTGCAATAATTCTATACAGAGCAAGTTATCAATTAAGTATGATTCTGATTCACTATTAACATTGGATGGCGTGAGGAAATTGTTACTATCCATTAAGCTCCAAGAAACATTACCCAAATTAAAATCGCCTAAAACACACAACTGGCTGTCACCAATTCTCTCATGCAGTGCCAGTATGTTATCAACATGTGCTTTATAGATGACATCAGAAGTACCAGGCGGAATGTAATACACGCAAATATACAGCAAGCCGCATCCGCCATTTAATTTTACGCAGAGCTGATCCAACAATGAGTTGACATCTTGAAGCGGACAAAAAGAAGCTCTGAGGGATTTTCGTGCAGCAATGAGCACCCCTAGTAACACCTGTTTTAATGGAATCTCTGTCTTTGCGAAAAACATCAAAAAGATCTGGCTCGAAAAACTCAGCATCAAAAAAGTTAGCATTCAGCCAAGTTTCCGTTAGAACAAAACAATCAAACTCCATTTGTGAGCTTAATAAAAAAACAGCTTCAGCCTTGGTTCGGAGTCCAGAGGAGTTTTCGTAATAAATACTCACAGTTCGGCCACCTGGAGTAGCACGACTTACTTTTTGACCTGAGGCTGAGCCTCTTTTCGAAAAAAATCAAAAGGCCGGACAATAACGTTTGAGGGCCAAATATCCGAAGACATAAGTTTATCGAAGTGACAATCTGGAACTCCTAGTTTGAAACTTATGCGCTTGATAGCTTTCAAATCCGCATCTTTCTTAACCAGTTTATAGCATAAAATCACCTTCTTATCAATAGTAGCATGTTGAGCAACATAATCGCAGATGTTATCAGACGTTACAGATGGCAAAAACGATGAGATATGCAACCATTTGCAATGTACCACAACTCCGAGATCCGAATTCTCATTTGAACCAACCACAGAAAATCGATGTTTTTTATGTGTACGTTTTTTAGCCACAGTAGACCACTGTGAAGTACTTGCATGTGCATTATCGTTATCGCCAACCGCACCAGCATACGTAGAAGCAGCGGTAGCAGCACCAGCTGATGGTGAGCATGCATTCTCAGTGTTTACAGCAGAATTTAACACATTCACATCAACAGCAGACAAACCAGTATTAATAGCAGCCGTAATAGCAGGCATAGTTGGCGAAACAGCGGGGGAAGCAACAGCAGCAAAAGCGTTCGAATTGCCTGAAGTAGCAAAACCGGTATTACTATCAGGCGCAGCAGAGGCATAATTACAGTTCGTAGCTTTTCCCGCAGTGGGGATTGCAGCAATGCAAGCGTCATTAGACGGCATCAACAAAGCGGGCACTTGATTGTTTTTATGCACTTTTGTTGGATGAGCAACAACACTATCAATAACTTTAGCCTTTGAGCGCGTCATGCGAATGCTATCACTTAGGGCCGGTGCCGGCAAAACAGAGTTAATGTTTATTGCAGGATCAATAAATGAAATTAAAACACTTTTGATTTTGTTCAAGTCCGAGATCGCATTCAAGATCTTATCTTTGAGCTCACAATGGCACACACAATTAGCGCATAGAGACATTATTGCAAAAGATATATGTAACTAAAAGCAGAGCAAAAGAAAACACGACCGTTGCGCTCAATGATATTTGACTAAATATGCAGCTACTCTGCAGCTGCAGGTTGGAGTTATGTTGCAGATTCGAGAAATATTCTATTGTTGATCGTTGCCTGCTATCTTGCCACCCCAGACATTTTTAGCTTATATGAAGGAGTTAGAAGATATTTTTCAAAAAGAATTTGATGCAACTTGTCATAGAATAGGTATATGCCAGATTTTGTTTGATAAAATGAAGCATGGCAGACCCCAATTGTGTTTTTCTAACTGTGATAGCAATATAGTTTTAACCTTATTTATTAGAATTCCAATTTTTCCTTGCTCAAATTTTTAAATAGAAAGCTTAGCATCAAACTTGCTCAATTTTCCCGCCATTTTTAATTTAATAAATAGTTTTAACATTGTGCCTTATTATCCAAAAGTTTCACGCACTTTGTTTATTTCATTATTTATAAAAAGCGTATATTCTTTGGCTTTCTGTAAATTAATTTTAAATTTTTTAAAACCGTTTTTTAAACTTTATAAAAGTATTCACGTTTTTTTGTTAATTACTTTTTCAAGTTGTTTTATCTATATTGAAAAGTGGACTGATTTCCTTATTTGCTTATTTTTATTTTTATTTAATATTGACAAGAGGAATATTTTGTTTATTTGTTTATTTTTATTTATATTTACTTTTCTTCATTCCTTTTATATTTATTCATATGTACATAACTATATGGGTGATATTGGCCTACTGCGGAACCGAGCACCCAAAACTGACGGTAACGCGCCCTTTGCATATCTCAGCGGCACCAGCACTTGGTGTTAAATGTTAAATATTGTAGAAATCTGCGGAAAATCGAGCAATTCGTTCATTTGCATATTGTCCAGTAAAAAAACGAAGAGCGTGCTTCTCATAGCATATATTTCGAAACTTTCCAGACTTGCGGAAAATTGTGAAAAAATTCCTACATACGTGTGCTGATTATGTGAGAGAAATATGTAAGGGCGTTACTTGGATGTGTGTACGTGCAAATCTGCCTCCAGCACGCAAATCGTATAAAGAGACAAATTCCATAATATTGTAATTTGGTGCAAAAGAACGATTACGAAAATTATCCTGCTTTTAAATAGAAATCAGCGAAGGCACGTTTTCGCACTGCGCGCATTCAATATTGAGATGACCAATTGTGGTGCTAGGGTATCGGAAAAGCATATTACTAAGTTAAAGTTTAAATTTTGGTATGACTCCGTCGATAAATGTTTTTCCTAAAAGAGAGCTCCCAAGTTGCAGAGCATCCAGCTTTGAATGAAAGTAAAAAAAAAAAACATTATAAAAGGATCAAAGCATTTCTGTAACTATTGGCCTTGACATTAGTCTCTAATGTTCGGAACACGTGCCATAATACACAGAGGCGAAAGAAAAATATGTATATATTTTTTTTTGTGCGTAATTTTAAATTTTTCCATTGAAAACAAGGCAAATACTACTTTCGACGTGTATTGAAACAGCGGCTGTGTTATAATTGTTTACATTCAATATTTTCTCATGATTTTAACCCATGCAAAATACGTCCACTGCCGCGTCTTTCTGCCTGATTTCAACTTCCTTTTTGACCTATTTGTTAATTAGTTTTTGCGCACTTTGTTCTTGTTGGAGTGCACCCAGAGAAAAATGCAAATTTAGAATGAAAATCCCCGCACGTCGCTCCGTTTTTCGCATAATGTTCGATAACTTTCTCAGCATAAGCGACGACGTCTAGAAAATATTTCTGAGAAATCAAAAGCATAAGCAGCCCCAGGACCGGCCGAGAGCGCAATATTAGTTCATCTCGGGGCAAGTAACATCCAAAAATTATAGAAAAAGTTTTTTCTAATAGCAGTCGCCCCTCGGCAGGCAACGGCAAACCTCCGAGGGAATGATAAAATGTGAATTGCATTGGTGGCTGAATAGAAGAGAATACAATACAAATTGCTGCCTCAAAACAACGAGATCCTGCAGTTGAACGGCACACTTCCTATATTAAGTACTTGTTTTACACTGTTACCATAAAAATGAAATGAATATTTGTATTTTACCTTTTTCTAGTACATACTTAATTTTATTACCTTTGGCTAGAAAATATTTAACCGCCATTGACGGACGGACAGTTATTGCAAAAAAGCAAAGGTGACAGCGAAGTGTCAGCTTATCCTTATAATAAGGTTTGAGAAAATTCAATCTATTTGAAGATAGTTTGGAGACTTCTTAAGCGTTAATTTTTTTTTACGAAAAGTGTTGAAGTCATTGTTATAAAATACAAAACATAACCAAAGGTATAACTTGTGTCCCAAGTGCTTGCAGTACCGGTGTGAAAATTTATTTGTATCTCATACACACATATCAAGCTTATTAGAAAAAAGTCAAATGAAAATCGTAAAATGTGTGCATCACCATCTGCTAGCCAGGCTTTTAGCCTTTAGGGGGATAACAGAGCTTGAAGATGATGACGAACCACCAGCTCTTTTACCTAACGATTTTAAATCTAGCTCGTCCTCCTCACGATTGCTCAGGCTACCAATAATTCGACTTGAATATATGTATGTATGTATATATCACAAACCAGACGGGGCAAACGGCCCAAACGCAAACGTCACTGATTACGTTATGTTGGGTGGGCCTCCCATATGAGGAGCAGCGGCGGGTATGAAATGCCATATGAACATTTGGTAATTATATTTTGAGATGGTTTTTTCACGCGCATCATATAGAAATACCTTAAAGACTGATGGTAAAAATCGTGGAGCTCCGACAAAATTGGTGCCGTTGTCGGAGTATATATTTCTTGGGCAACCGCTTCGAGCTACGAACCTTAAAAATGCAGCAAAAGACGGTGTAAAACATACGAATAGATAGACGTATCCTTTAGATGTTCGGCAACCTCGCCGCTACAACTTTGGATATCAGAGGGCCCTGCAAAATCTACGCCTGTATTCGAGAATGCGCGTGAGAAGGTGGTTCGGTCCTGCGGCAGAATTTCCATCAGTTGTGTTGGAGCTCTTTTTTTTTTTGTATACTCTATATGCCTTACAGTTGTGAAACTTTATCAGATTTCTTACTCCTGGCATCCAATATTGTGTTCGGATAAGGCGAAGCATAAGCTGATTTGTTCCATGCAAGGAGATTTGGTGGATAAAATAACCGCTTAAACGGGACAACCTGCCGTTTTAGGGAATGATTATTGGATAGCGCTAGTTATAAGCTAGGTCCTGCGATGAAGCTTCCTGCCACCACAAAGGATTGTTGACCAATTCGTATGCTGGTAGTCCTCTGCTCGCTAAGGCAGCTAGATTAGATGCCGGATCGACATGCAACCACTTCTTGATTCCGATTTTCTCTACAATTTTTGTGATTCTGTGTGCTACGAACATAGACCATGAACCCGGAGGTTCCCGTATCCAAGATAGCACGATTGTGGAATCGGTCCACATATTTACGCTGATATGTCCAAAATCGAGATTGTTGATTAACGAGTCAACAATGTCCGCAAGTAGTGCCGCTCCGCATAGTTCCAGCCATGGAAGCGATATTGTTTTCACTGGGACGACCTGGTCTTTGCCAACAGGAGGCTCATAAAAACTTTGGCATCTCTTTTGACACGCAGTAGCCGCATGTGCCTTTTCCGACGCATCACAAAATCCGTGGAGTTTGACGACATCAAACTGTTGGCGGAAAGTGTACCCATCCCGGTATCTTTATACTTTCTATTTCGTGGTAGTGTTGGGTAAATTCTTCCATCGCTCTAAAGTCGTTGAAGCCACTGTTTCATCCCACTCTGTGCCTTCCAGCTAAATATTTTGCATTAATATCTTGGTTACTTTTACGATAGGCGCAACCCATCCTAGCGGATCGAAAAGCTTTGCGATGACTGACAATACTGTCCTTTTAGTGATTGTGTCACTATGCTTCATTGATCTTGCTAAAAAATAAAATAAATCCGAATAGGCATTCCATCTTAAGGCAAGAGCCTTATTTGTGATGGTATCTTCGAATTCCAAAAAATCTTTGCTTAATCCGCTTTTTGAATGTCTGCTATTATGTCCTCGCAGTTGACCGTCCATTTTCGTTATGGAAACCCAGCTGACCGCAATACCGCAGAAATTTCGTCCCTTGCCTTTATGGATGAGTTAACGCTGTGTCCTCCTGCAAGCATGTCTTCTAGGTACATGCACTTTCGCAGAATATTAGCTGCAATTAGATGCGAGTTTTCCTCGTCATCGGCCAACTGCATAAATGTCCTTACCGCCAGGTAAGAAGCACATTCCTAAGGTAACCGTCGTTAGTTCATATAGGCTAGTCGATTCGTTTGTATTTGCCCGAAAGACTTTTCGCTGATATTTCGTCTGTTTAGCATTTATCCAAACTTGTCGATACATCTCTTCGATGTCACTGTTAAAGACATATCTACATAACCTCCAGCGTAGGATAGGCATTGGAAGATCTGCTTGTAGTACTAGACCTGGTAGTAGTATGTCATTTAGGCTCTTTCCGTTAGCTGTTGCACTTGCGGCATTAAAAACTACGCGAACTTTTGTTGAGGTACTCTCCGCCTTTATAATGGCGTCATGAGACAGGAAATAATTAACAAAAGAGTCTGCTGATATGTTACCATTTATTCTCGTCATGTGTCCTAGTGTCTCATATTCTACTAACACCTTATTATACTCTTTGGGTAGGACGGTATCTTTGGCTAACCGTGTCTCATTCCGAAAGAATTGAGAGCAAGTTTTTTAAGGGAAGGTGGATGTTTACTGGAAATTCCTGTCTATTTTTGATGATGGTCTTTCGGTAAAGCTCTTCGCAGTATTTGTCGTCTTCATTGATTATTTTCGCTAAAGTACGGCACTATATTGCTGGTTGGATTGGTTGTGCTAGTACTATCTGTTATTTTACAACCGAATACTGTTTCTTGGGCGAGAAGTGTCCCCAGGACGTTTTTCTTTAATCCGCACAACATAATTTGTGAATAAATACCTCCACCAAGAATGAGATTTATTTGCTCATTGACGAAAAACCTTTTATCCGCTAATACCAAGTCCGGAAATTCTTGCCTGGGCATCGCGCTGATATTTGTTGTAGGCAGATTTCCAGTTAATTGTGGTAAAACCAGGACAGTTGTATGTGACAAGCTTCTTTAACCTGCGCATTTACCGAATTAGTGATGCCCGAAGCTTGGGCATGCATCTTTTTTGCACACATGTTGATTTTGGGTTCGAGCCTCTCTGTTATAAACGAACACTCAGAACCAGAATCAATAAGTCCTCTTGCAGAAAAATATGTACCATTTACGCGAGCTGCTTCTAATAGTCCACCAGTATTTGTGTTTGCAAAGCAAGACTTAACATTTCTGTCTGCATTTTCAGTTGCTCTGTAAGAATAGCGGTGTGTTTGCGCCTGTCTCGATGTCGCCGGAAAATCATCGGCATGTCTCGAAGACGTCCAACGCGTCATTGCCTTTGGCTGGCTTGTACTTAGATGCAGGAGCGTGTGATGTCGCGAGAATTGCAGTTAAAAGCACTTGGGCATCTTGACACAATTTGTCCGGAACTAAGACAATTAAGACAACAATTATTTTCTTTTAAAAAATTTGTTTTGTTTGCAGTTTTTGTTCATTTGTGTGGCCCAATTTGCAAATGAAATTGGTCGCGCTTGCTTGAAACGCGCCAAGTCTTTTTGGGGGGGCTTCAAAAGGATGACGTGTGATTTGTGGCTTTGGTAATCTCACAGCTTTGCTATCCTTCAACCCTGATAATGTCTCTAGGATGTAAGTTTTGTGGTCTAAGGTTTGCGCCGATAGAGCCAGTGTACTGTCAGGCAGCTTCGTTGAGCACAGATATGCAAGAACTGCATCCCAGTTTGAGATGTCAATTTGATGACTCTTAAGGGATGATAAACAATTGTCTATTTCACGCTGAAAACTTTTAATTGAGCCACCACACTCATATTCTATTCACTTCATGTTAAACAAAATTTTTAACTTTCGCACAACGCATTTGGCCTCCGCTTGGTTAAGATGAAAAAGTGGAAGGTGGATATTGTGTTCGCGCACGGACTGCTCTTCTACACCTTTCTCTACTTTTGACAGTACTTCGGCCCGAGTGGCCATAGCAGACATGCAATTGACATAAGTAGATCGCGAAGCATACTCTTTTTTGCCCTAATTGCCCTAATGTTTTCTTTCGATAAGCCTTCTGAATTTGTAAGCGTATCGTACGCTACTTTGGTTTTCTCCCACAACTCGTCTTGTTGAATAGCAAGCCCGTGTTTGTTTTGCTTTGAGACAGGAGTGCTGTTGAGATCAGCATCAAATTCTGCAACCGATTTTGTCAAAAGGATATATGAATCCATTGTAAAATTAAAAGCAGTTATTCAAGTCTAACTACATTTTATTTTACCTAAAATTTGTATCCACAACTATTTTCCGTTCTTAAATAGCACTAACAAATCTCATGTTTCATGAAAGGGTAGCTTTTGCAACTAAAGAAAATTTTAACCGAGCTGGAGCGTTCTTTTGCAAGTCGGTAACAATAAAACGGGCCCAATGTACCAGTAATAGTGCGATTCACGATTTTGATAATTAAAGAAAAACAAAAAACAAGACAAATTCAACGCTTTAATGTGACTGTGATTCTGTGAAAACGCACTATGCAATAGAGGTTATGTATCCTCGAAAGCGTGACTTGAAAATTATCAATTAATTAAAAATCAATACCAATGAGCAGTATTAAACAAAAAACCGTAAAAGTAAACGACATTGTTCACTGTTGTGCTTGTGTGTATATTAACGTCAGTTGTTGTAGTCGCTCGCGGACAGACAGAATTAGCACAGTTACTATGTGAATTATGTTTTATTTAGTGCAACACTCTTTCGTTTTTCCAAAAAATCACTTGCCTTGAAAGACGATATTTCACAAATATAAATTACGTTTTTATAAAAAGTGAAAAGGGACTAGTGTTGTGCACGGTGACGGCAGTTGGTGTCGCTTTAAAATTTTCTTATGTTGATGCTGGAGTGGCAAACTCCAAACTTGTGGCAAGCTGATGTGTTGTGGCAAATATGTTTTGTAGCGGCAGCTTTCTGTTGTTTAGCAAATATTTATGCATGTGCAGAGCTGCTGGTTGATGTTAGCAAGCGTGCTGTTGTGTTTATAATGGGCTGTATAGGTTTACGAGACCGCATATATGATTAGGCGCACCGGTGAATAAAAGAAATAAAAAGAGTTGATTTCGTGTTAATAAATAATCACAATAATTTGTATTCTTTGGTAGCCATACAATATTACCTTAAAGATTTTGAGCGTGGGGGCAGCTGCAAGAAACCCGTCTGTACCGTCGAGAATCTTGAGCAATAAGAAAGAAAGGAAAAAACTGTTCACCGCAATTTTGCCTGGAAATATGTGTGAATATATGTGTATTAGAGCGGTGCATAAATTAAATATATTTAGGCTGAAGGCGTTAACGTACTCCCAAACGCCATTCAATTGTACTCCTAGTATGAATTTTTTTATATAATCTTTCTGATTCAGTTTGCGTGTTTAATAAGGAGTCATCATATATTTTCATTGTTTACAGCCACTGTCACCATGAATCACATAATTTTGTAAATGTCCTACTTTCAAGAGAAATTTCAAACAATTGTTGTTAAATATGTTACTGTCGGACGCAGATCCGGGACACTGTGTTACTAAATCTTGTATTAACGAATTCTCATCACAAACACCTTGAATATTCAGCGAAAATATGCCTTTCTATACCTCAAGATTTCAGCGTTGTCACCTCTTTGAGATTGCACCTTTACGTATGTAAGTGCAGTCAATAGCACCAACCACGGTGGGCAATTTGGCAATTTTAAAAAAGTCGGATACTGTCGTATCCATATCATTCGGATATCGATGGGGTCGTCAAAGCTGCTACAGCATAGGATACTTGATTCCCTGTTTGGCTCGCTTTGGCTACTCTTACGACACAAAAGTCGGCAAAAGTTATTAAAAAGTTCCGCAGGTATAAAAACCAAGTGTGGAAAAACGTATAAAATGATATTAATTGATTAAGGCGCTATTTGTTTTAACGATTCCGCCAATCCTTCCCAAAATATCGAAGCAAAATGATTTTGTCAACCTAAATCTCTTAATAACCTCTTCATCTTTATACTCGGTAAAATAGTCCAACTCCAAAAAGTTTTTTTCGTTTTCTAGCTATTTGAGGTTTCTTCCAGCAATTTTTCAAACTCATGAATATAAATGGCACGTGCATTTAGCATGTCAAATTATTATAATAAAATAACCCAAATGAAAAAATTCAAACCCAATCAATAAGCGGTTTGGTTTTTTGTTTACAAACAAAACAGATTTGAGTACCTGTTAAATTTGTCAACGCGATAAACATAGCAGGCACTTGAAACCCCTAAAATGTGTTTAAATAGGAGACACATTTTAGCGCATAGTAAGAAAACGGCCCTCAGACTTCCGCTTTATAAAACTGAGGTTGATAAAAAATCAGCCTTATCCTGAGTTTTACTTTCGCCCGAAATGTTGCACTTTCTACTTTTCCCTCATTATAACTTTCGCCAGGTTGTTTTTCGCTTTCGAAGAAAAGGTCTCGTTTATCATCGGCAACACTAATTTAGCCAATGATACGATAAATATTGGATGGGAAAGATGTAAAGTGTTTGATGGAGTGAGTATTCTATGCTATTTTAAATTCAAAAGTAACACAGTTTAAAAATGGGGAAGTGTGTTTAAAATGGCTTGGAAACCATAAATCGAAAGGATGCAACTAGAGTGAATAAACAAGTCCGTTAACTGTATCCGAGCAAACCAAAGACTATAATTGGATGTTGACGAAAATCATTTAACAAGACAGTTCTGTCCCGGAGAAGGTGATTGATGAGCCTTACCAGACCCGACTCAACCCCAAGTTCCGCCAAGGATCCGACTATTGCCTGTGGCTGAATGTTATTAAAGGCACCTTCTATATCCAGAAAGGCACCAACTGCAAAGTCCTTGTGTTCAAGAGACTCTTCAATGACGTTAACAACCATATGCAGGGCCGTATCCACGGACCTGCCCTTCGAGTAGGCATGCTGAGCATGCGACAGCCGCTCTCGCGGTATTTTCTCTCTTATATGAAGATCAATCAGCCTCTCCAGGGTCTTCAAAAGAAAAGAAGAGAGGCTGATAGGCCTAAAGTCCTTTGGGGTTGCATGAGAGCTCTTACCCGCCTTGGGAATAAATATAACCCTCACATTCCTCCAAAGTCTGGGAATATAGCCCCTACTTATGCAGCTCGCGTAAATAGGCGCCAACCACCGACACGACACCCGTTCGGACATCTGCAACTGGGCAGGAATGATACCATCAGGTCCTGGCGACTTGAACGCTTTGAAGGAGCGTAACGCCCAGAGTAGGCGACGCTCTTCTAACATGTCGCAAGGAAGGACATAGGTGGCACCTGGTTCCACGCCTGTAGTCTCACATGGTTCAGGATTTCCGGGGAAGTGGGAATCGAGGAGAAGTTTGAGCGACTCCTCACTGCTCATCGCCCAGTTTCCCGAGTCGTCCCTGAGACATCCCAAGGGGACGGGAGCCCTCGCGAGCACCCGCCTAAGCCTGGAGGACTCGTGGCATCCTTCGACGTTCTCACAGAAACTTCTCCACGATTCCCGCTTAGCCTTCCTTATTTCGGACTTATATATTCCCAGTCCGATCTTATAGAGTTCCCAATCCGAGGGTTTTTTGCTCTTCCTCGCCTGGTTAAAAAGTTTTCTACTCGAAGCACTGAGCTCCGAAATTTCCAAAGTCCACCAGTACGGCTTAGATTTGCCCGAAGGCCTTCTCAGCGGACACGAAATATTTATCGCTTTATTACAAGCTACGGTGAATTTATCCACTAAGCTGTCAATCGAACTTTCCGACAGAAGTAAGTTTCCCTGAGGTTCCTCAGGAAGAAACTCCTGCAGCTTCTTACAGTAAAGATCCCAATCCGTGTTCCTCAGATTCCTAAAGGGACGATTTTGGGGACACAGATCGCCCAAGGAGAATTGAATATACCTATGATCAGAGAAGGAGTGATCGTTAAGAACTCTCCAGTTCGAGATACGGGATAACAATTCAGACGACACCAGGGTAAGGTCCAAGACCTCCTCCCTTACCGAAGTTACAAACGTAGGGTCGCTCCCCCTATTACAAATAGACAAGTTTTCGCTAAGTATATAATCAAAGAGAGACTCACCTCTTTCGTTGATGTCCGAGCTACCCCAGCAGGAGTGCCTCGAGTTGGCATCACAGCCCACCACGACGCCGGCTTTCCTGCGCCTCGCTTCCGCCAGAGCGTTCCTCAGCAGAACAGGAGGTGGTTCCACCTCATCATCGTGAGCCATATACGAGGACATGAGCCAAAGTTCTTCGGCCCTGTCCTCGAGTCTCACCGTTACTACGTCTCCGTTAATGAAATTAGACAGAAAATAAGTATTTATTTCACGCCTGACGAGCATACAAGCTCTAGGTTTACCTGCGTCACTGGACACCAGAAGCTTGTACTTCTTCGTCCCGATACCAGAAATACCGTTACTGCTCAGCCACGGTTCCTGGATCAGGACTATATCTACCCCACCTTGCTCAAGGTGGAGCATCAAATTGGCGGACGCGGCCTTAGAGTGCTGAAGCTTTATCTGCAGGATAATCATCCTCAGTAATCTCCTCCAGCCCCCCCGCGGCCACGTCCTCGCTATCCGAGGCAAGAAGCCTCTCCTCCTCCACCCCGTCGAACAGCCTGTTTAGGCTCAGGACGGACCCCGCTACCGAGGAGACTCCCCCAGCGCTCTCGGCGTCCGACCTGACAGAGTCAACCTCCATACTCATGAAGGCCTCCATGACCTCCACCTCTTCCTCCGCGTCAGGTCCGCAGACCTCCGGCACCAACTCCGGTTCAACCGGAAGGATGGCGTCATTACCCCTGGCATCGGATTGGTAGATTTTTAGAGCTACCTTCTCGAAGCCATAGGAAATGACTCCCTGCTGCTCGGCGAGAGGGCCCAGGGACTCCGCGTTAAGCAGAATCAGCGCTTGCCGATATGGTTCCTCGGACCCCTCGAACCGAACAACCTTCCAATTGTGAGCCGGAAGGTTTGAATTACAATATCGGAGGATTTCCTCAATGTCTCCCGGTGCAGAGGGCTCCGCAGGGAGCCAGACCCGAGCCCTCGGACGCAAAGGCAAATCCTTTTTATCCACGGCCTCAAGTCTGGCACCCTTCCAGACCTCCCCCACCAAGGAAACCGCCGCTTTATAAAGCGTGGCCGACCTCTCGTCAGCACACGAGATCCTCTTGAAGAGGCCAGAGTGCCAACCCGCACTCTCGCAGCGAGGAGGTGGACCAGGATTGTCCCTAATCACCTTCATAAAGACGGCAGAGATCGCTGCCGCCACACGCCTCCTTAGAGATGGCGCCGTCCTCCTTACTGCGGTCCACGACACCCAGGATAATGGAGCCCGCCTGTTTCGCGACTTCGCTGAATGTTTTCGGCGCTACCCCAGTTCTGGGCCGTTTGACTGAAGAGGTTTCCCCCTCCTGAGACCGCTGTCTTTTTGGGGCCGAGGTCTTCGAAGGCGCACTCGCGCTCTCCCTCAGCACCCCCTTAGCCCATTCGAGCGACTTAGCATGCCTCTCAGATAACTGAGATCCCGCCTGGCCGCCATAGCGCTCCAGAATCTTGGAGGCCATAAGACGATCGGAGTGGGCCCTCCTCCCCGTGCCCAATTGCCGCTTAGATCCATCGGCAGGCTGCATTTGGGTCTCCTTCGCCTGCACCGGTACGCTGCAGGATAAACCCTTGCTGGTACTGGCGATATCGTCCAGTACCCCCCCTCCAGAGGCCGCAGGCGATTTCCCCTGCAACTCACCTGTGCGAACAGCTGGAATCACACCCCCAACTAACCTAGAGGCCGCGGAGGTCGGCTTCGACTCTCCCCCTCCAACAACGCGAGTGGCAGTGACTGTACCCCCCGGTCTAATCACGACTTTGGATGTCGGCTCCGACGATCCTTCACCACCCTTAACTTTTGCCACAGCAGCTGTCCCTCGTACAGAACAGACGGAGGGAGGCGGTTTCGCCCTCCCCGCGTCAGTAGAAGCTGCCACTCGCAGTGATGAGCCAGTTTTGGGGATCGGCTTCGACGCCCCTCTACTGCTCGAAACTTTGCTAATAGTTTTTTTAGTTTGATTTTTATTCATTTTAATTTTTCACTGGGTCCCAACTCAGAGCCGCTATCCAAAACCCGAAAGTGTAGTCGTCCTGAAAAGATGGTCCCATGGTTATCTGTGCCGAAGCAGGGAGGCCATGCGAGGGTTGACGCACACCCTTATGAGGTGAACGTTCAGAGCCAGACCAGACGTAAAGACGGGAGCCCTCTCAACCGCACCTACACCACCAACCTAAGGACGACGGGAATTGGAACGTACTCTGAGACTTACCAGGTTTTAACGGGACGGAGGCGGCTGTGGCATTAGCCTACCAGCCATTTCTGCTGAGTTTCACCCCAGCATACTAAGGTGATAGAATACCACGACCGCCAGCCCAAAGCAAACAGAATCACAAAAGATAAATCCATGGACAAAAGCAGGGGTCGTTACCGTTCAGGTTAAGGCCGTCAAGGCCGCACGATCATTTAGCGTTACCCAGGATGCACCACGAGGAGGCGACCATGCATTACATCCCACATCTGCAATAGTAGAAGTCGATAAATATTTGCCAGAATCTGTATTACAGATTCTTCCGGAAATTCTAACGATCCACTGGTGTAGTAGCATCAATGCAAACATATTTATCTCCGTTTGTACTTGCTTGTCAAGAGACGATTGTGTATTTCCGCAACATCTGTTCCTTTTGAACATGTGTTTTCGCATGCTGGACAACTTGTTAGCGAAAAACGCGAGAGTATGAAGGCTAGTAAAGTATCTAAAATTATTTTTTTTAAACTATAAGTATGTATTTGAATGCAATAAGCTGAACTTAATTCAAGATCCCAAAGGAATTTCTGTAAGCGAATTTATCTGAATTGTACTAAACTGAATTTAATTCAAGCTCTCAAATAAATATGTATAAGCGAATTTACCTGAATGTATACTAAAAAGAATTTAATTCCATATCTCAAACGTACATTTATGTGTAAGCGAATTTATCTGAAGGTATACTTAACTGAATTTAATTCACGATACAAAATAAATATGTATAAGCGAATCTACCTAAATAATTACCAAAAAGCATATAAATGCATTAAATTTATACTTATAATGTGGTTGCTGACTTTCTTTATTATTATTTATTATTCCTTTAATTTTCATTACAAACATAATATTGCTCACCGGATGCTCAAGCCGGAGGCTACTTTGGATAATATCTCCATTGTGTCATAAATAAATTGCAACGTATTCATATAAAGTCGGTAAGCCAACAATAAAATGCCAATACCTAAAAAATGCAAATTTTTTGCTAACGAAAATTATTTACTACGTATTAGTTACCACGGACGGGAGTCATAGAGAGCGCAAGTTAGAAGTTGAAAGGGAAAACAATGGGATAAAGCTCATCTGCATGCTTGCGCTGCTCTTCTACTCTTTCTGTTGACGTTCGGATTCCATACAAGTATGAAGCCGAATATAGTTCATTTCCCGAACGAAAAATTTGTGCACCCTTATCGGCGCAATGTTTGTATTCTATCATTCTTCTGCTTCTTTTTGTTATTTGCGCTACTATCGCTATTGGCGTTACTGACTCTACAGTGTTGCCAATTAGTGTATCAGCCAATGGCACCACGCTCGGTATCAGCGCAATAGCGCAACGCCGCGCTGCGTTACCCAGCACCATGCATTGTCTCGTTTCTCACACAAAAGTCGCATTGCCATAGAGTTCATTTTACCTAAATATGAGTTTTTATTGAATTCGATTTAAACGACAGGGTCCTAAAAGTTCAAATTATTTTGGTTATTCACAAGGTGTCATAAATCATAAAGTCATACAATTTGGATTGCATTGAAACGAATAATTAAAACTAAGCAATTTTGTATTTTTTCATGTTTATGACTTATGACATATGTTGAGAACATGACCCAAGATCTAATAGATTCATAAGTTTAATATTGAGCAATATGGCAACTGTCCAAAACGGGCGATCGTGACTGCAAGTCATTGCAAACGGCCAGCAGGCAAGAATGATAGAAAAGAAGATTACGACAACGACGGCAGCGGACACGTCACCGATGTTCGTACCACAGGAATAGCGAGACAAAAAGGAAGGTGATAACTGCACTTGGGCATTTTATTTGCGCTGCAACTGCTAAAATACAAAGCTCGGCACTTCACATTTATTATTCTGTGTTTAACTTTTTGTAAAAATCACTCAAAACTCTGAAAAATAAACTTTTTAAGAGACATCTGTGACGTCCTTTCCGTCAAACGAGGCAAGTACGAAGTAACGGAAGTGCTTTTGTCGTCACCTTGTTTTCTCTGCATCGTGGCCAGCAGGTGACCCGGATTAGCAGTATCGTTTTCGCATTAAGCTTTTAATTGATCGCCAACCATCGCCGCGAACGCATCCCTCATTTTTAGCTTCATTTTTTATTCTCGCCCTTCCGCCGTAAATACTGCGTAGCGCTTTTAACATATATGTATTTCCACTAAATACTTGCTAGTCGGTCAGGTGACCACATAAGCAAAATCAAAGTGAAAAAAGGTGTGAACAAAAGTTACAAATAACATAAATTTAATGTATTAAAACTAAAATAAGAGAGAGAAAATAAGAAAAGCGTTGAGAGCACCAAAAAATTGTGAAAGAATAAAAAAGCGGTCGGCATAAACCGAGAAAACATACTACATTTAACCTAAAAGAAAAGTGAAAAAATATATATATTGAAACTAAAAGAAAAAAGAATTAATAGCGAATGTGTGGAATTAAAAATTTTTAAATCAAAGCATTCCGAGGCTAGCCTCTTCGCAATAACGGCCGAAGCCGCTCTAGCGTGGTGGAGGTTGACCTGGGCTACTGTCATGGGCGGGGTCATTGTTGCTGTGGCTCGTTTACCTCCGAGGGCCGTAACTCGCTCTCGCTCCTCCTGCCGAGCTCGAGTTTGCTCAAGTCGAGACCCTCGATTAGCTCTTGTGTGGAGGGAACCTCCGTGCTATCCTGAGCTATGTTTCTGTGAAGAGGGATGGTCGATGTAGATGACGCAGAAGATTGAGGTTTTGAGGTGGCGTCCTCCTCACCCTGCACCTGCTTCGAAGTTGCCTCGGATTCGCCCGCGATATTAGGTCTCCAGGGCCTTATCGTAACAAAAATGGGCCTGTAGTTCAGTCTATAACCATCCCTCCTCATTCTGTCGAATCTGTCGAAGGACTCCTCATCTACACCAACGACTAGTCATATACCAGTGTCCTCCACGTTACTGCTCACTATACGCCAGGCCGAGGTATGGATTCCTCCATTTTGGGCATTTAGCAGGCCGATGGCGTACTCGATGGGCCTGTCCGCACTTCTCGGGACGAACACGATCATCGTGTGCGTTGGAGGCATGTGTTCTTCCCTCCTGGTGCAAAGCTTCGTGCCTTTCCAGGCTCCGAATGCGGGCGTTACCTCCGCAAGCCATGTTTCGGTGTTCTCATCTTTACCGTCGACCAAGAGCAGCCCTGGTCGAAAGTAAACTCCACAAAACGCATTCGGGTGAGTCCATCCTTTGAAGACCTCGTCCATTATCCCCACCTGCAGATTTGTTAGGTCCTCTGAACTCAGCGCTACCGCCGGATGGTTCTCGGGCAGCACCGCCAGTCGGATACTTTTGAGTGGATGCGAGTAGCTGGTGGGCTGTCCAGTCCAATCCGCCGGCAACACCGAATCCCGAGTTCCCTCCAGACCTAACGAGCTCGATTGTGGAGGAGGTGGGTGGGCCCGCTGCCTTTTGGAGTTAGGTATGCCAAGATCTCCTTCGATCATCAAGGTCTCCTGGCTTCCCCGGAGAGGGCAGAGATGGAAGTTTGCCCCTTCTGGGCCTGCGCCTTCTATTCACCCCGAAAGGCTCGCTGGGGGTTGGAATGGGGGATCGGTGCCTCTTTGATGATCCTGGGAGTGTGTAGCGCTTACTGAAGGCAGATGCCTCGCTTGTTGGCTCGTGCCCAGTTTCGCCCGTGGTCTTATTCCCACTGGGTACCTTCTCCCGGTGCCTCGCTACTTCCCTACTACTGCTCCACGAAAAGGGCTCCCTCTGCAGTGAAAAGGTCTGCGGGGAGGGATTTTCCCGTCTCCCTTTCTTGTTTGTTGCTGTTGTTTAAGTAGTTTTTGATGTTGTTGCTTTTGGATGTTTTGTCTTCCATCTTGTTCGTACGGCTGCTTTCTCGCCGAGACGATACTGACGGTCTTTACTTGAAAGTGGGGATCTCTAAAGGTTCGGTGCGTCATCGCCCCTTGTCGCGGTAAGGCCACCATTGCTTCTCGATTCGGCCCGGAGTCGATGAGGCTCCATTATACTACAGCCGGTTGACCTTCTGGCTGCAAACCGTCCAATGGTCATGGTGTCGCTTAACACCCTGGATTAGGAGGTGGCAGTTCTTGGTCATTGTGCTTAAGCGGTATCTGCTATCCAGTTGAGGCATCACCCATCCGGCGCTGCCCCATCTCGATGCTAGGATCCGATTTGAGCTTCGATTAAGCCCCTGCACCAAGTCAAGGTACCTGCCCTAGCAGGAGATTGTAACAGTCACTCAGACCCTGCAAGATCGGTTCAACCATGGTCATTATCATCAAACGTATCTAGGGTGAAGCCCAAGAAACGCGCAGTTTCGACAGGGTCGGACCAAAGGAAAAGGGGTGTTAGATGAGTCGGCACGTGAAAAGGTGAGGGGTATCGTGCGGGGATTTATCACATGCCGGGCATACATTAAGTACGTCTGGGCTGCTTCTGGACAGGTAGGAATATAACCTGCTACAATATCCAGATCGTAGTTGAGCCAGAATGACGCGGGATTTACGAGGCAGCTAGAGCTCTTCCTCTGCTATGGGTAGTGGTCTGACCCTGAGGGCGGCATTCATAGGGCGGGAGTTGATGAAGGTGGTGATTGTCTCTCGGTGAATATCGTTACCCGGTAGGCAGCAGGGTGAGTGATTGGATCTCGTCGGACATATCAAGGAGATGGCCCCTGACATGTCTCGGAGGCGGATCCTCAACAAGCAGGAACACGTTTGGGTGACCACTAAGGTGGCAACCGACGAGGAACTGCTTGGTGAGCATAAAATTGTGCTCTCTAACTGGGAGCATTGAAGCCTCATGGTGTAGCTGCTCGACGGGAGACATCAGAAGGCACGCCGTTGCCGTCCGGAGTGCTGCGTTCTGAGTAGCCTGTAATCTCATCCACTGGGTTCTGCTTGTCCCAGGCGATCAAATTGGAGCGGCGTAGTTTACAACCGACCGGCCAATCGCCTTTTACGTTGCCAACAACGTTTCTTTGTCTTTGTCCCAAGTGCAGTACCCCCCAAGATTTTTTGGGTGGTTTACTGTTGGTAAAGGTATACATTTATGTTTAATTGCATCCTGACCTCCTTCGTCCAGGTGGCAAATAATAATAGGTTATAGCGCCAATTAAGTAAGTAAGTAATTTAACAAAGCCCTGGATGAGTCGACGCGATGGGCGGTGTAAGGGACAGGTGTGGATGCCCCCTTCCGCTAACGGACTGAGGCTGATCGACTTCGCCGGCGCCCGAAACATAGTAGTATGTAGTATCAGATTCAAGCATAAAAGGATACATCAAGCTACATGGCTATCTCCTGATGGAAAAAAACGAAATCAAATTGATCATGTTGTGGTGGACGGAAAGCATTCTTCCAGTGTCTTACACGTTCGCACTACTCGAAGGAGCACTTCGTCACGCTGCTTAATGGTAGAGGCGCGGAAAACATTGAAGATGAACCCCCTATCAATGAAGACGGAGTCGAGGTACCGTCACCAGACCTGGACGAAACTCGAACGACCATTGTGCGGCTAAAAAATAATAAGCCCGCTGGTGCTGACGGACTGCCAGCAGAGCTATTCAAGTGCGGCGGGAAGGAACTGGTAAAGTGCATGCACCACCTCATTTGCAAAATATGGTCGGACGAACGCATGCCTGCTGATTGGAATTTAAGTGTACTCTGCCCAATCCACAAAAAGGGCGGTCCTGCAATATTCGTCAACTACCGCGGGATCAGTCCTCTTAGCATAACTTATAAGGTTCTGTCGTGTGTATTGTGTGAACGACTGAAGCCCACCGTGAACGAACTGATTGGACCTTATCAGTGTGGATTTAGACCTAACAATTTTTCAACGACCAAATATTCACGATACGCCAAATCTTGAAACAGACCCGAGGAACAAGAATAGACACACACAATCTTTTTGTCGACTTCAATTCCCCTTTCGTATCACAAGAAGAAGCTGCCTATTTATTTATATATTTAAGTCTATGAACAATAAATTCTTACAGACTACTAACAAACTTAAATGAGATTACATAACAGATTTCAAAAGTGTAATGGGAACATCTTTAGACATAGAAAAATCAAGCTCGATAAAAGAAGAGATCTGGTTGAATTCATTAAGAGCGCGTGCAATTGGTGCATTACGCGCATAATTTGTTTTGCTATTAATGCCATAAAAAGGGTAAAAATTTCGAAGCTCTCTTCTTGGAACATTAAAATTTATATTCTCAAGAAGGGCGGCCAATCTAAGTCTCCCTGGATAACGCCATATATAAAAGCTAAAGAAAGAATTGACCGTCTACTTTCTAAAGGTTTAAGATTTAAAAGAAGTAAACGTGCGTTATATGATGGAAGGGAATCAGTGGCATACTCAAGGTGAGATCGTACAATAGACGTATATAGCAATTTTAATGTGTAAGGGTCGGAAAACTCCGAACTATTCCTCCGAATGAAACCAAGCATTTCATACGATTTAGAAGTAATATAGTCAATGTCATTGTTGAACGTAAATTTAGCATCAAAAATAACACCAAGATCTTTGATTTCATTAACTGTCTGCAAGGTATGATTAACAATATTACAAGAGCTTCTAAAAATAAGGCGCGATTTTGAGTACGTAACATGAGCATTTTTTAATATTTAAGCAAAGATGGGATCTAGCGCACCAAGAGTAAAGATTTTCAATATCAGATTGAAGACTTGACATGTCATGTACAGAATTTACTACTGAATAGATTTTCAAGTCATCTGCGTATAACAAAAACTTAGCGTACGGAACGCAGGAACTAATGTCGTTGATGAACAGTACAAAAAGTAATGGACCCAAGATACTACCCTGAGGGACGCTGGATGTTGCACGGAAAGGTTCAGATGACAATTCATGAATAGAGACTTTACACCATCTATTACTTAAATTCGACTTGAGCCATTGCAAGAAAGTGAGTGAAAGCCAAGGCAGGCTAATTTATGAATTAGTATCTTATGTGATACTTTATCAAATGCTTTGGAAAAGTCTGTATAGACGCAGTCGACTTGACATCCGGAGGAAAAGGCTGAAATACAGTATTCACTAAGCACTGCAAGATTCGAAGCAGTAGAACGCCCTGCTACAAAACCATGCTGGCTAGTACAAATTAAATTTTTAACAGAAAAATAGATCTTGTCTTTTATTATTTATTTGCCGCAATGTCTGAATTTGTTATTCTATGCTATGTAAAATGACGTTGAGCAACACCACCAGCTCCGTCAGAATCGGAAAGGACCTCTCCGAGCCGTTTGAAGCCAAAAGAGGTTTCAGACAAGGTGACCCTCTTTCGTGCGACAGAGTTGAACCATTCAGGCACTATATTTTATAAGAGTGTGCAACTTCTGGCGTATGCTGATGATATCGATGTCATCGGCCTCAACAACCGCGCCGTTACTTCTGCCTTTTTCAAACTGGATAAAGAAGCGAAACGTATGGGTCTGGAAGTGAACGAGGGCAAAACTAAGTACCTCTTGTCATCAAATAAACCATTAGTGCACTCTCGTCTCGGCACCCGCATCACTGTTGACAATTACAATTTGGGCAAAGTGGAGGACTTTGTTTAACTCGAAACCAGCATTAACACCTACAATAATGTCAGCCTGGAAACCCAACGTATAATCTCTCTGGCCAACAAGTGCTTCTTTATCCTGAGTAGGCAAGGACTTGACGTCATTTGGTATTTCCAATTGGCGCCAGTTAGCAGGAAGAAGGAGCGTCTGGCGCAATTTGTTTAAGACAGCCAAAATCTCTTAAAAGGTTATAGCGCCAATTAAGTAAGTACGTAACAAGATGGACAAACAACGTAGTTTTTTAAAAATCCTTAGTGGATGTAAATTTGGTATCACACCCAGCAAGGGGCTGGAAGTTGCGAACTCAATGTACAATGTGTGTAATGTACAGGACTAATAAGATCAACGGCAATACTTCACATAACCCCACAAAAAATAGGCCAGCGGTGTTAAATCGCACGATCTTGGTTGGAGGCCACGCCACAGGCCCACGTCTCCACGCATGGAGCGCCGTCTTGTTAGAATTAAAGGTCGTCCACATGAACATCCTCCAATTCAGGCACGAAAAAGTCATAAATCATGGCTCTACAGCGTTCCCCGTTGACTAACATTATGGCCGTCTTGATTTTTGAAGAAATATGAACCAATGATTCCCTCTGCCCGTAGAGCACACCAAACAGTGACCTTTTGAGGATGTACCTGCGTCTCAACACCTTAAAAAAAATATGGAAATTATCTTCACCGACGGCTCGGTTAAAAATAAATCTACCAATGCAGCATTCTATCATGGGAACAAAGAAATAATAGGGCCCTTCTACACTAACAAAATATTATTTTCCATACAGCCAAACAAGCAAACACCAGAGGTGATATAACTCATATGCAATGGAACATCAAGGGTGCAATAAATGAAGGAGAAAGACAACTCATTAACGAATAGCAATTAAAATATTCGGAAACCAGCAAGGAAAAACTACAACAAATTATTTCCAAAAATAATTAAAAAGCCTTAGTTTCACAAACAAAGCCTTTGTATACAAATAGTAAGCAGAACCAAACTAATCAACAAAATTTTGTCGGGACATATTTTGGCAGATATACATAGCGGAATGCAAAGTCATAAACAGCAATAAATGTGAAGTTTGTAATAAGGTCGATACGATTGAACACATCATATTCAATTGAAGTAAATTAATGCAGGGAGAAGGAATAATTGAAAACTAATATCCCACGCTACGCTTGCTGATCTGCATAGAGCTGTAGGAGTACAGACTTACTACATACTTGCTAACTTATTAAAAAAAACCATCAAATTATTAACTAATTAACGATTAAGCCCCTGCACCACGTCAAGGTGCCTGCCCTAGCAGTAAATGAAAATTACACTTACCGTACGTAGAGACAAGTATTTCGACCTCTTTATACATATATGTATATATATATGTACATGTAAGTGTAGAGTATCAAGCGCCAATTCCGTCTTTGACATTCAAAAACCCGCTCAGTCATATATGTACATATGAATATATAAATTACCCATTTTGTATATATACATACAAATTATTTACTCTCAATTCCTAAGCCAAAATTCTTAGAAATATTGCGCACCCTTACTTTTGCTCCCTAGGTAGCGCACATACATATATACTACATACCGACAGACAAACTGTTGAATTCGGCTCCAAATATTTTATACGCGTCACATCCTAACTCTTCTTGTGTATAAATATAATATATGTACATTAGGGGTGTCCTTATTTGTAAGGGGAAATTTCAAAATGTTTATATTACAGTTCCCCGGCCAGAATTTGGTTCCTTTATGTATTTAAAGTAAACAGTTAAAATTTGGGGTCACGATAACATTTAGTGGGCCCGGAAGCCACCTGAAAAATTTAATAGGTCAGTATGGGCAAATATTGTACATTTTTATTTTTTTTCATACATATTACATATTTAAATTTATATTTTACATTAAATCAATTTTTTTGTATGATTTGTATTTTTTGCGATACGATTCAACAATTTGGAGTACCAACTGCTTTTCCTCTTCATCATTCGTTAAAATTTTGTTGTAGTCTTGCAAAAATTTTATTCCTCTTTCAGCGGGATCATTAAAACCTTGTAAGTTGCGGCAAAAAGTCCAATTATTTTCGAAATCTGAATTATTTTCCCATTGGGATGGATCCACGCCCAAAAAGGCTGAAGATAACCCAAAATTATTGAAAAAAAATGTGTCTTTTCTGAAACAAAATCGCTAAGTTCGTAAGTTCGAAAATCTGTCAATTTTGAGTGGCTTCGGCTATTTTTTAAATGAACAACTCGTTCCTTGCTTTTTAATTGTTTTATCATTTTACGTTTTTCTGCGTGGGTAACTGATAAGTCAAAAAATGATAACACTGCTGTTTCTTCGGCGATGTACCATAAGTGGTTAGACATTTTTTTAATAATAGCTTCTGAAATTGTTGAATCTGTATCTGTATAATTTAGAGCGTCTTTAACAAAGAAAAGATCTTGATTAGGTGCTGAATTCGCATTTGTACTTCCGAACCAACTTTTGATGTACATTTTAACAATGAAAATACAAATATCGCGGATGCCACTCAATTCCCTGGTTGTAAGTTTAAACTGATCACGTAATAAATATATTTTGAGACAATAGATTGCTTTTGCCATCCACCGTGCGTTGCTGGTTGCACCTGGAGCACATAAATTAAAGCAATCTGCACCAAGGAAAGTTAAAGCAAGTTGTAGCATTTCTTTGTAGTCATCGCGGCTATGCGATTTTTTTAATTGGTCCTGCAAGAAGCTTACAAGAGCGTCCCGTTCCACTTGGCTTATTTTTGATGCCACAAATTTATCATCAGTTTTAAACAAGATTTTCTTAAGGTTTGGCCAGGCCTTCACAAATCGTTCAAACAAGAGTATTTCTGGAGCTGAGTTTGACATCATCTTTGATTCAAAAACCTTGCGCAAAATAATTTCGTACATATGATGACGGCATGGTAGGTGCATGAGATTGCGTTGCAGTTTTTTTCCAAAAGGACTGCAGCTCCATTTTTAACACCAGTATTGACAGCAGTTGTATCATAAGATATGCCTTTAACAAGTTCAACAATGTTCCAATCGACTAATCTCTAATAAACAGTTTCAGCAATATTTGCACCAGTCGACGACTGTATCTTTGGTGCTCCAAGAAATTTCGATGTTCCATCGTAGCTAATTAAAACAGCAATTCTTTCCACTTTACTACGAACTTTTATATCTGTCATGAACTTCCCATCAAAATGAACAACTAGTGCTCCATTTGCATTGGCCTTGTTAAGTGTTTGAATAAATTAACATTAATAAAAGTGCATTGTCAACTATAGGGAACTCACCGTTTCTTTAAATTCAGTAGAAATATCTTTGAATTCTGCAGACCGATTTTGTTGACGCATACGATGAATTGTTGATCGATTAATAACAAGTTCTTCCACACAATGACCCAATGTTTCAGCAGCGGCTACTAAAATATGTACGGCCATACCATCTGACACTTTGGCATTGTCTAATGCTGCTAACAATCGTGGTGTTATGATACTTTTAGTGCCTCGTCGCTTTTTACACTCAGTTTGCAAACAATTTTTTTCCAACGGAATTACTACATTTTCATTTCCAGCTTCCACAAGTACTATATCATTTTCATTGCTTTCCTCGATTATATTAGAACATTCAGAATTTTGTTCTTCATACCGCCTTTTTCGTAATGCTGCTTTCTCCTGTCTTTCTTGTGCACGCACTTCACGATCGTACAAAACCTTATCAACACCCATCATGCAACCTGGCCGTCCTTTTTGACGTTGCATTTCAAGAAATTTCTTATCTTCTACTAACTTCATTTTTTCAAGCGCATTAGCGGTGGCCATGTCAAATAAATCATCCAAAAGTCTGTGTGCGAAATTGAGTGCTTAAAAGCGGAGTTGGTGAAGGGCGTAAAACGAACGACTGACATTGATGCTGATGCTGTTGCTTTTGGCGTCCCATTTAGCGAAGGAGAAAATCTCAAGAGCATCTTTAACCAGATCTGTCTGTCGATTGACTTTTTAGCTCCGCTGATAAGAGATATTTTTCGCACAAAGCCTTCACGGGCGGGTGTGAACGGTGCGGTTGTAATAAAGTTTCACTCGCCGCTCGATCGCAATCGTACTCTACGTGCATTTGGTGACTACCGCAGGCGTTTTAACTCTGCTGTTCCCCTGCAACCCCTTGGCATCCAGGGGAGTTTTCATATTTTTGAAAGCCTTACGAAGGAGAATAGGCTTCTTCTGCAAGCGGCTATAAAATTACGGCGTGAGGGGAAGTTACAGTCTGCATTTACTCTCCGTGGATTTGTGCATGTAAGGCAAACAAATGATAAAACCACCCAACCAACCAAAGTCTTGTGTGAAAATGACTTGGAGCAGTTTCGCTAGTTATAAGCCTATGAGTGTGTATGATTGTATGCTTGTTTTGTTTTCTGTTTATTTATTTTATGTAAAGGTAGCGCAACTCAGCTTTTTTAGTTTAGGTTTTCTGTTTTATTTTCGTTTTTGTTGTCTTAAAGTTGCTTTTACTTCTGTTTGTTTAAATGAGTTTGGGGAGTAGGAGTGCGAGTGGCATTGAGGACAATAGCCTCGCAATGCTAAATATTTTGTGCAAGCGACAAAAGGGACTCAATGTTGTGCATTTTAACGCGCGCAGTTTAAATTTTGAAAAAATGGATACGATCAGAGCGATATTTGAATTATCTTATGTTGATGTCATTTGTTTCTCAGAGACTTGGTTTAGACCAGAGCTAAAAGATGCCAATTTTGACATAAAAGGTTATACACTTTACAGAATGGACAGGAAGATTAAGAGTTCATTGTCTAAAATCCTTTTGTCGTGTGTTTATAATCCCCATAAATGTTGTAATGTAAATGAATATTTTGCTATGTTAAGGTCTGCAAAATATTCACAATGGAAAACTGTCACCAGGAGATGTCGCTGTAAGCTACTCGCTGTAAGCTACTCGCTGACAGGACTCGTTACTTGGTTTGCCTTTGCACGAGTCCTGTTAGCTGAACCCGTTGCCAGATAGAGGGGCTATAAAAGCGACTGGCAACCAGTAATCGCCCTTAATCTTTGATTTCCATCACAGCGACAGCGACAACTTCAGGTGAGTGACACTCCTCCATTGGGTAATAGAAAAACCAGGTTCTTTTTCAGCAATAAACGGCGATATATATATATATATATATATATAAAACAGAATTTCTGTTCTAGTTATTTTTCTGTGTATTTGTACACAAAAAGGAATTGAAAAAGTACAGGTAATTATTTGCCTTAAAGGATCGGCCCCCATTTTTAAGATCCCCGTTTCCAGAATTCAAGAGGAATTCTGGACCCTAATTATCCCCGCCCTTAACATGGTCCTTCGAGCCGGATCCTTAAGGCAATAATTAATCTTTTTCAATTTCTTTTCAAAATTCTATCAACTCTCGCCAAGTCCCACTTGCTAGATTTAAAAGCAAAAGCCTATCGTGAACGAGCGCATGCACAAGAAGCAGCGCTTTGACGTTTTTCTACGTGCTTTTGTATTGTGTTTTTGCTTGCAATAATTGGCTGCAATTAATTGGTGGTGGTGAGCGATCTCACCCAAAGAAAGAAAAAAAAAAAAACACCAATCCCGGCGGCTAGCAGACTACCAGGAGGAAGGCGTAGTTCCAGCAGTAGCAGCAGTAGCAGAAACCACAAAAGGAAAAACCTGGTGAGTATTCTAACTGATAACCCGAAATTTTCAAAATCTTTCAGCGGAGGCGACCTGCATTGATCCAGTCTAGAAACGGGAAGACCTAGCGGACCGCTAGCTAACGGTGATAAACCGCTACCAGAAGCAGGCACTCCGGTGGACACGAGGAAGGAGTATACCACCTCAGGTAACAAAAAAGTGAAAAAAGCCGAAAAGGCAATAAAAAACAAATTAATTTGTGTGAAAGCCACTAAATAGTAGGGCTGCAAATTAATTTGGGTGAAAGTGAAGTGTGCGCAGGCCACGAGGGCCATCAGATAAATCGCGCAAATATTGTAAAAAAGCCGAAAAGGCAATAAAAATCAAATTAATTTGTGTGAAAGCCACTAAATAGTAGGGCTGCAAATTAATTTGGGTGCAAGTGCAGTGTGCGCAGGCCACGAGGGCCATCAAAGAAATCGCGCAAAATTTGTAAAAAAAGCAAAAAAAAGCAGTGAAACAAATTAATTTGTGTGAAAGCCACTAAATAGTAGGGCTGCAAATTAATTTGGGTGCAAGTGCAGTGTGCGCAGGCCACGAGGGCCATCAAAGAAATCGCGCAAAATTTGTAAAAAAAGCAAAAAAAAAGCAGTGAAACAAATTAATTTGTGTGAAAGCCACTAAATAGTAGGGCTGCAAATTAATTTGGGTGCAAGTGCAGTGTGCGCAGGCCACGAGGGCCATCAAAGAAATCGCGCAAAATTTGTAAAAAAAAGCAAAAAAAAGCAGTGAAACAAATTAATTTGTGTGAAAGCCACTAAATAGTAGGGCTGCAAATTAATTTGGGTGCAAGTGCAGTGTGCGCAGGCCACGAGGGCCATCAAAGAAATCGCACAAAATTTGTAAGAAAAGCAAAAAAAGCAAAAAAAGGCAGTGAAACAAATTAATTTGTGTGAAAGTCCCTGAATAGCAGGGAAGCAAATTAATTTGGGTGAAAGTGCAGTGAGCGCAGGCCACGAGGGCCAACAAATACAACGCGCTATTACAAAAATTTATATAAACAATACAATACATCAAATAAAGGCAGTTGAAGTAAATTGCCCAGTCATCGTCGACGTGAAGTGCTGCAAGGGCCTTACCAACGCCCCAACAAACTGCCATAAGGAGGTACGAGGTACGCTGAACTTTTGGCAGCACCAAACAATAACCCCGATAGTAAAAGCTGCATAAAAGGTAAGCCTTTGAAATCCACCACGTATATTTGCGTATTCGGGCGCGAAGCAAAACGTTTCGTGGGACTGGTAGAACGACGAAAATACCAGTCTCACATCTAAGTGATAATTACAAAAAAAAAAATAAATAAATAAAAATAAAAGAAAAAACCCAAGAAACAAGAAACCGGGATCACCAAGAGGAGGAGTACACCAGGTGGCAAAGCCAGGCAAAGGCTTGAAGGAGTTCGTCATCAGCATACTCACCCGGACCCCCAGTAAGACGGATTTTCACCCCAGTCAGAGGAAAATCAACCAAAACAAAAAAAAAATTGTTTTTTTCTTATTTATTGTAAATTTTTTAAAGTTGTTATTTTGTAACTGGACTTTAAAGAAATAAAAAAAAAAAAAAAAAAGTTTGTTAACAATGGCTCACGCAAACGATTTTTCACGCGCCTGTAGTGCCCTGTTGGAGTTTGAAGAGAGATACAATACAACTCCAGGGGCAAGTCATTCTATATTTTCTCTTCAGATTCAAAAAGTGGAACTCAAAGCATTATGGACAAAGGTAAAAGAATCTTTTGATAGCCACTCTAGGGATTTGTCTGAAGACGAATCAAATAACGCTGCCATGAGTTTAGCAAAATGTAGGTATCAGGATTGCTATACAGCATACCTGACGTGCGCTGCGTTGATGGGTGAAACCATTCATAATCTGACCTTTGTTCAGCAAAGCTCATCAACGGTAATCCCCTCAAACCGCGATTCTGAGCCACCACTGCGCTCAAACGTAAATCTTCCTCCGTGCGATACGGAAATTTTTTATGGGGATTATATGGCATGGCCCTCGTTTCGGGATTTATTTACAGCCATCTACGTAAATAATTCGCGTCTAAGTCCGGTGGAGAAATTATACCACCTCAATCAAAAGACCCGTGGGGAAGCCAGGGACATTGTGAAGAAATGCCCCTTGACCAATGACGGTTTTGCTATTGCGTGGCAAAATCTATCGGATAGATATGAAAACAAACGAGTCATGGTGAACAGTCAGTTGAAGATCTTGTTCAACTTGCCTACGGTGACAGTTGAACGCGGCACCGAGATAAAACATCTCCAGCGTTCAGTAAATAATTGCATCTCAGTTCTGCAAATGTATGGAATTGAAATCGAAAACTGGGATGCAATTTTTGTCTTTTTGGTTTCGAGCAAATTGCCGGACACGACATTAGCTTTATGGGAACAGGGAATCGTTCACAAGGCTGAGATTCCGAGGTGGGAAGATTTAGATAACTACCTCTCGAGCAGGTTCCAGACTTTGGAAACGGTATCCGATATCCAAAGTTCACGAGTAGTTAGGGCAGGACCAAGTCGTGCATCAGCCGGGATACACGACAGAAAAATATCGGCCCATCACAGTCAAATGACGCAATCAGCTTGTAGGTTGTGCCCGGAACAGTCGCATTCTTTGAGAGCTTGTTCAAAGTTTTTAGCGATGAAGGTAGATGATCGGTTTAAGGTAGTTAGGAAATACAATTTGTGTATGAACTGTCTAGCGCATTCCCATCTAGCGAAAAGTTGTAAGAGCACTTTTAGCTGTTTGAGCTGCCATCAAAGGCACCACTCTTTGTTGCATCGCACTCTAATAGCAATCAACGTCCGCCAACCGGAAATACAAATGCTTTGTTCGCCGCAAGTGCCAAGAACGTTGTCTTGGGTACGGCCATGATACATATTAGTTACTTAGGAGTAGACTATGAGGCCAGAGCCCTTCTTGATTCAGGTTCAGAAGGAACTTTTATCACGGAGCGGTTGCAGAGACGCATCAAGCTTCCGACTCGACCAGCTGACACACAAGTCTGTGGAATAAATGCGACAGCTTCGGCTAAGGTGCGAAAAGTCGCACACTTTGTTATAGGTTCTCCTGTCAACCCCCAGATTAGAATTGAGGCAAGAGGTCTGATTCTACCCAAACTGACAGGAGACCTACCCCAGTTTTCGGTAGATCAAGCACATCTTGATCTACTGCCCCCAATGAACTTAGCCGACGTTAATTTCCACAGAAGTCAGCAGGTCGACGTTATTATTGGTGCGGACTTGTACCCAGACATAATGAAGGGAAACATAAAGCGAAATATTTTAGGCTCGCTCCTGGCACAGGAGACAGTATTTGGCTGGGTCTTGAAAGGCCCAGCCCCCCAGTCTGCGGCAAAGAAGCCAGACTCATGTGTTTCTCTACTTGCGGAAATTTCAAGTTCTCAGCTAACTCGTTTTTGGGAGCTTGAGCAAGTCCCGACAAAAAAGCAGCTCAGTCCGGAGGATGCGTTTTGCGAGCAACATTATACGAAGACAACTACGAGGAATGACCAAGGGCAGTATGTGGAGGCATTACCATTTCGGAACGAATTTCCCGAAAACATCAGTCTTGGAGATTCACGAACCATCGCCGCGCACCAATTCGTCCGAAATGAAGCTACAATGATGAGAAGACCGGAGCTGAAGGCAGAATATCATCGAGTACTTCGGGAATACATCACACTCGGTCATATGAAGCCAGTGACCAGCGCCGATAGTAAACCACAAGCAGACATATACTACCTACCCCACCATGCAGTCATAAAACCGGACAGTACCACCACAAAGGTGCGAGTGGTATTTAACGCATCAAGTCCAACTTCAAATGGAGTAAGTTTGAATGATGCACTCTACCCTGGGCCAGTCCTTCAAGCTGACCTTATCGCACTGCTATTGAAATGGCGGTTTTTCAAATACGTTTTCAATGCAGACATTGAGAAAATGTATAGGCAGATTCTTCTGCACCCTGATGATACGCGGTATCATAGAATTCTCTTTCGAGAATCACAAGCAGAAGAGCTCGTAGACTATGAACTCCAAACTGTGACGTTTGGGGTGAACTGCGCCCCCTATTTAGCAATAAGAACTCTTCTGCAATTGGCGGAAGACGTTCGCCTTAAATTTCCGTTGGCTTCTAAGGTCTTAACCCAACATATGTACGTTGACGATGTACTGGCAGGAGCTCATGATTGCGAGACCGCCAGTCGCACCCGCGACGAACTCATCGAAGTACTCAAGGAAGCCGGGTTCCCCCTCCGCAAGTGGACGTCGAACTGCAAGGACATCCTCGCAGCCTTGCCAAAGGCTCATTTATTACAGGAAGATTTTTTGGAGATAGATGATCTGAGTGAAGCTAGAATGTTGGGCATTCGGTGGAATGCCGCTCGCGATATGTTCCATTTTAGCGTCCAAGAAATCCCCATTCGACCAAGCTATACAAAACGAGAGGTTTTATCGTGTGTTGCCAAGTTGTTCGACCCAGCCGGGTGGTTGGGCCCTATTGTTGTAGAGGCAAAAATTTTAATGCAGGACATCTGGTTAGCCAAGATAGATTGGGATGACACTTTACCTCGAGTTTTGTATTTGCGATGGGAAAATTTTCTTAAAAATTACACGTTTATTTCAAATATCAAGATCCCAAGGTGGATCCATTTCACCCCGTGGAATGAAATTGAATTTCATGGATTTTGTGATGCCTCTGAAAAGGCATATGCAGCTGCTCTGTATGTGAGAGTTCGCGATCGAAACTCAGACAGGGCCCCATACATAAATTTACTTGTAGGTAAGACGAAAGTGGCACCAGTGAAAACAGTCTCTTTACCTCGATTAGAATTGTGCGGAGCGCTGCTCTTAGCAGAATTAATTAATGCTTTACTTCCACAGTTCGACGTTGGCCAGCCAGTGATCTACAAATGGACTGACTCCACCATTGTGCTCTCATGGCTAAGGAAGCCCCCCTGTTACTGGACTACGTTCGTGGCAAATCGAGTTGCCAAAATAGAGGAGCTCGTCGGAGTGAAAGGATGGAATCATGTGGATTCAAGCGATAACCCAGCAGATTTAGGTAGCCGTGGCTTATCGCCCCAAGAATTGGAGAAGAGCACTCTGTGGTGGCAGGGTCCTAGTTGGCTAAAGGAGAAATCGCAGTGAAACAAATTAATTTGTGTGAAAGCCACTAAATAGTAGGGCTGCAAATTAATTTGGGTGCAAGTGCAGTGTGCGCAGGCCACGAGGGCCATCAAAGAAATCGCACAAAATTTGTAAGAAAAGCAAAAAAAGCAAAAAAAGGCAGTGAAACAAATTAATTTGTGTGAAAGTCCCTGAATAGCAGGGAAGCAAATTAATTTGGGTGAAAGTGCAGTGAGCGCAGGCCACGAGGGCCAACAAATACAACGCGCTATTACAAAAATTTATATAAACAATACAATACATCAAATAAAGGCAGTTGAAGTAAATTGCCCAGTCATCGTCGACGTGAAGTGCTGCAAGGGCCTTACCAACGCCCCAACAAACTGCCATAAGGAGGTACGAGGTACGCTGAACTTTTGGCAGCACCAAACAATAACCCCGATAGTAAAAGCTGCATAAAAGGTAAGCCTTTGAAATCCACCACGTATATTTGCGTATTCGGGCGCGAAGCAAAACGTTTCGTGGGACTGGTAGAACGACGAAAATACCAGTCTCACATCTAAGTGATAATTACAAAAAAAAAAATAAATAAATAAAAATAAAAGAAAAAACCCAAGAAACAAGAAACCGGGATCACCAAGAGGAGGAGTACACCAGGTGGCAAAGCCAGGCAAAGGCTTGAAGGAGTTCGTCATCAGCATACTCACCCGGACCCCCAGTAAGACGGATTTTCACCCCAGTCAGAGGAAAATCAACCAAAACAAAAAAAAAATTGTTTTTTTCTTATTTATTGTAAATTTTTTAAAGTTGTTATTTTGTAACTGGACTTTAAAGAAATAAAAAAAAAAAAAAAAAGTTTGTTAACAATGGCTCACGCAAACGATTTTTCACGCGCCTGTAGTGCCCTGTTGGAGTTTGAAGAGAGATACAATACAACTCCAGGGGCAAGTCATTCTATATTTTCTCTTCAGATTCAAAAAGTGGAACTCAAAGCATTATGGACAAAGGTAAAAGAATCTTTTGATAGCCACTCTAGGGATTTGTCTGAAGACGAATCAAATAACGCTGCCATGAGTTTAGCAAAATGTAGGTATCAGGATTGCTATACAGCATACCTGACGTGCGCTGCGTTGATGGGTGAAACCATTCATAATCTGACCTTTGTTCAGCAAAGCTCATCAACGGTAATCCCCTCAAACCGCGATTCTGAGCCACCACTGCGCTCAAACGTAAATCTTCCTCCGTGCGATACGGAAATTTTTTATGGGGATTATATGGCATGGCCCTCGTTTCGGGATTTATTTACAGCCATCTACGTAAATAATTCGCGTCTAAGTCCGGTGGAGAAATTATACCACCTCAATCAAAAGACCCGTTGGGAAGCCAGGGACATTGTGAAGAAATGCCCCTTGACCAATGACGGTTTTGCTATTGCGTGGCAAAATCTATCGGATAGATATGAAAACAAACGAGTCATGGTGAACAGTCAGTTGAAGATCTTGTTCAACTTGCCTACGGTGACAGTTGAACGCGGCACCGAGATAAAACATCTCCAGCGTTCAGTAAATAATTGCATCTCAGTTCTGCAAATGTATGGAATTGAAATCGAAAACTGGGATGCAATTTTTGTCTTTTTGGTTTCGAGCAAATTGCCGGACACGACATTAGCTTTATGGGAACAGGGAATCGTTCACAAGGCTGAGATTCCGAGGTGGGAAGATTTAGATAACTACCTCTCGAGCAGGTTCCAGACTTTGGAAACGGTATCCGATATCCAAAGTTCACGAGTAGTTAGGGCAGGACCAAGTCGTGCATCAGCCGGGATACACGACAGAAAAATATCGGCCCATCACAGTCAAATGACGCAATCAGCTTGTAGGTTGTGCCCGGAACAGTCGCATTCTTTGAGAGCTTGTTCAAAGTTTTTAGCGATGAAGGTAGATGATCGGTTTAAGGTAGTTAGGAAATACAATTTGTGTATGAACTGTCTAGCGCATTCCCATCTAGCGAAAAGTTGTAAGAGCACTTTTAGCTGTTTGAGCTGCCATCAAAGGCACCACTCTTTGTTGCATCGCACTCTAATAGCAATCAACGTCCGCCAACCGGAAATATAAATGCTTTGTTCGCCGCAAGTGCCAAGAACGTTGTCTTGGGTACGGCCATGATACATATTAGTTACTTAGGAGTAGACTATGAGGCCAGAGCCCTTCTTGATTCAGGTTCAGAAGGAACTTTTATCACGGAGCGGTTGCAGAGACGCATCAAGCTTCCGACTCGACCAGCTGACACACAAGTCTGTGGAATAAATGCGACAGCTTCGGCTAAGGTGCGAAAAGTCGCACACTTTGTTATAGGTTCTCCTGTCAACCCCCAGATTAGAATTGAGGCAAGAGGTCTGATTCTACCCAAACTGACAGGAGACCTACCCCAGTTTTCGGTAGATCAAGCACATCTTGATCTACTGCCCCCAATGAACTTAGCCGACGTTAATTTCCACAGAAGTCAGCAGGTCGACGTTATTATTGGTGCGGACTTGTACCCAGACATAATGAAGGGAAACATAAAGCGAAATATTTTAGGCTCGCTCCTGGCACAGGAGACAGTATTTGGCTGGGTCTTGATAGGCCCAGCCCCCCAGTCTGCGGCAAAGAAGCCAGACTCATGTGTTTCTCTACTTGCGGAAATTTCAAGTTCTCAGCTAACTCGTTTTTGGGAGCTTGAGCAAGTCCCGACAAAAAAGCAGCTCAGTCCGGAGGATGCGTTTTGCGAGCAACATTATACGAAGACAACTACGAGGAATGACCAAGGGCAGTATGTGGAGGCATTACCATTTCGGAACGAATTTCCCGAAAACATCAGTCTTGGAGATTCACGAACCATCGCCGCGCACCAATTCGTCCGAAATGAAGCTACAATGATGAGAAGACCGGAGCTGAAGGCAGAATATCATCGAGTACTTCGGGAATACATCACACTCGGTCATATGAAGCCAGTGACCAGCGCCGATAGTAAACCACAAGCAGACATATACTACCTACCCCACCATGCAGTCATAAAACCGGACAGTACCACCACAAAGGTGCGAGTGGTATTTAACGCATCAAGTCCAACTTCAAATGGAGTAAGTTTGAATGATGCACTCTACCCTGGGCCAGTCCTTCAAGCTGACCTTATCGCACTGCTATTGAAATGGCGGTTTTTCAAATACGTTTTCAATGCAGACATTGAGAAAATGTATAGGCAGATTCTTCTGCACCCTGATGATACGCGGTATCATAGAATTCTCTTTCGAGAATCACAAGCAGAAGAGCTCGTAGACTATGAACTCCAAACTGTGACGTTTGGGGTGAACTGCGCCCCCTATTCAGCAATAAGAACTCTTCTGCAATTGGCGGAAGACGTTCGCCTTAAATTTCCGTTGGCTTCTAAGGTCTTAACCCAACATATGTACGTTGACGATGTACTGGCAGGAGCTCATGATTGCGAGACCGCCAGTCGCACCCGCGACGAACTCATCGAAGTACTCAAGGAAGCCGGGTTCCCCCTCCGCAAGTGGACGTCGAACTGCAAGGACATCCTCGCAGCCTTGCCAAAGGCTCATTTATTACAGGAAGATTTTTTGGAGATAGATGATCTGAGTGAAGCTAGAATGTTGGGCATTCGGTGGAATGCCGCTCGCGATATGTTCCATTTTAGCGTCCAAGAAATCCCCATTCGACCAAGCTATACAAAACGAGAGGTTTTATCGTGTGTTGCCAAGTTGTTCGACCCAGCCGGGTGGTTGGGCCCTATTGTTGTAGAGGCAAAAATTTTAATGCAGGACATCTGGTTAGCCAAGATAGATTGGGATGACACTTTACCTCGAGTTTTGTATTTGCGATGGGAAAATTTTCTTAAAAATTACACGTTTATTTCAAATATCAAGATCCCAAGGTGGATCCATTTCACCCCGTGGAATGAAATTGAATTTCATGGATTTTGTGATGCCTCTGAAAAGGCATATGCAGCTGCTCTGTTTGTGAGAGTTCGCGATCGAAACTCAGACAGGGCCCCATACATAAATTTACTTGTAGGTAAGACGAAAGTGGCACCAGTGAAAACAGTCTCTTTACCTCGATTAGAATTGTGCGGAGCGCTGCTCTTAGCAGAATTAATTCATGCTTTACTTCCACAGTTCGACGTTGGCCAGCCAGTGATCTACAAATGGGCTGACTCCACCATTGTGCTCTCATGGCTAAGGAAGCCCCCCTGTTACTGGACTACGTTCGTGGCAAATCGAGTTGCCAAAATAGAGGAGCTCGTCGGAGTGAAAGGATGGAATCATGTGGATTCAAGCGATAACCCGGCAGATTTAGGTAGCCGTGGCTTATCGCCCCAAGAATTGGAGAAGAGCACTCTGTGGTGGCAGGGTCCTAGTTGGCTAAAGGAGAAACCGTCTGGCTGGCCTCAAAAAACTGATGAGGTGACGGTGGAGACAGGGCTGGAGCAGAAGGTCGTTCGAGTCCATGCAGGTCAGATTTTGCAAGGGACAGATATTTTAGAACGATTCTCCGACTTCTCTCGTGCCCTAAGAGTAACTGCACGAATTTTTCAATTTTATTATAAGACACACCCGGTACATAAATCAACCCCACGACAGGAAACGTCAGAATTAACAGCGGTAGAGATTCGAAAGGCAAAAATGTGCCTTTTTATGTTAACTCAAAAACAGTGCTTCTCCAATGAGTATCAAGCACTTGTGGCGTCAAAGCCAGTAAGCGCAAAAAGCTCCATCCGCACTCTCAATCCCTTCCTCGATGGGAACGGAATCATGAGAGTTGGAGGGAGGCTTGCGTTAGCTGGGCTACCCTACAACGAACGATACCCTGTAATTTTACCGTACGATTGCCAATTTTCCCGACTTCTCGTCAGATTCTCACATCTGATTTCTCTGCATGGGGGAAATCAACTCATGTTGAGACTCTTGAGATCCGAATATTGGATCGTACGGATGAAAAATTTGATAAAAAACATTATTCATAATTGTAAAATTTGTTTAATCCACAGAAAAAAGACACGAGAGCAACTGATGGCATCATTGCCCCCTGAACGATCGGACTTATCTCGCCCCTTCGCCAACACAGGCGTGGATTTTACTGGCCCGTTCGAGATAAAGAATTTCACCGGCAGGGCGTGTCTAATAACAAAGGGTTATGTATGCGTTTTTGTTCGTTTTGCTACGAAAGCAATACATTTGGAGGCAACCAGTGACTTATCGACTTCTACGTTTCTGGCGGCATTTTCTCGTTTTGTAGCTAGGCGAGGCTGCCCCCGTAGCATGTACTCCGACAATGGGACGAATTTTGTTGGAGCCAACAAAGCACTAAGGCAAGATTTCCGACACTTTCTTGCCGAAGCCTCGCGTCTAACCACACAGTCATATGCACATCAAGAAATAACCTGGCACTTCATTCCTCCGGGAGCTCCCCACATGGGAGGGCTTTGGGAAGCAGGTGTAAAGAGCTTCAAAACCCACTTCCGTAAGGTAGCCAACACTATGCGCTTCACGATGGAGGAGCTCTCGACGTTGCTGGCCAAGATAGAAGCTTGTCTGAATTCGCGACCAATTAGTCCGCTTTCAGAAAACCCCGAGTCAACAGAACCCCTCACGCCAGGACATTTTTTGATCGGCAGTCCGCTACTCGCGATGGCGGAACCTGAGAGTAGAGGAAACCCGATGACGATCATAAACCGATGACAGAAGATAAAGGCAATTCATCAGGGATTCTGCCAACGGTGGAAAGAGGAATATCTGAAGGAACTACACAAGCGTGTCAAGTGGCATTACCCCCAACGAAACATCGAGGTGGATGATTTCGTGGTTGTCAAAGAGGACAACTTACCCCCGAACGAGTGGCGACTTGGCAGAGTTGTTAAGGTTTTTTCAGGAAAAGATAGTCGCGTACGAGTCGTAGACATACGTACGGCAAGAGGCATAATTACACGCCCAATCGTCAAACTAGTGCTATTGCCTCTAGTCAAACCAAATTAACGCTTTCTTTATTTTCAGAAAACATATTCCAAAATGATCCGTGTGGCCCGAGAGCATAACAGATGCCCAGTGTGCAAGCACAACCACAACTTACTTTTTTGCCGGCAGATGCGCCGTATGGAGCCAGAGGAGAGACTGCGTTCTGTCCTCCTACACGGCCACTGCTCGAATTGTATGTCACCGCGGCATACAACCAATGAGTGTCCGTCACCGCGAAACTGCGACCAGTGTCAGGAACGGCACCACAGTCTCCTACACCTGGGGGAAACTCCCAGAAGCGAGGAAGACGTGTCGGAAGGACAAAGGGCGGTAGACAAAGGGCACGAACCATCAGCCGCAGCAGCAACTGTGCCGATCGAAGAGGTGCTGGAGATCGACGCGAGCGATGACGACATCCCGCAGGCGCTTGAAGATGCGCACGCTACGACTGAGCTCCGGATATTCAGACCTCCTCTGTCGGGTATCCGGTCGGCAATTCAACGCCCCCAATCTCGGCCAGAGAGCCGAAGATCTAATTCGCGACGATCAGATGTAGACAAACCCCGTAGACGAGTGAGAGACGCCCGCGAGCTGATCAAGGGACCTGGCCGAAGAGCTCTAGGGCAATCTGTCCTCACTCCGACCATATTGGTGAAGGTAATGACGGCCGGAAGAATTCATACAGTACGCGCTATCCTGGATCCTGGTCAGAGCACAACGACCATATCCAGAGCCCTTGCCCGACGACTACACGCCGTGCCACGAAGCGGAGAGAAGTGCTCCCTCGTACTGAAAGGGTGGCACGAACGACTGGAAGTCAGAGCGACGGTGCTAGCCAGCCTCATGCGGAACGCACCAGAACGCACCATCGATGCTCGCGTGGCCAACGAGTTTGACAATTTGAGATTGGCAGACCCAACGTTCTACCGCACGAGTACGGTGTCGCTAATCTTGGGAGCAGAAGTGTATGGGGCCATAATGCGACCGGGACTGATGCCCGCAACCCCCACTAGACCAGCCGCGCAAAACACGATATTTGGGTGGGTCATCTCCGGGGAGACCCCATATTGAAGGTGAAGTAGCAGACACAGAACGCTGCAGTAGTTAAGCATTTTTTTTCGCATTTTTGTAAAATGAATTTTTAAAAATTGTTAGAAATAAGACCAAAATGAAAAGATGTAAATAACAACACACAATCATATATTTATAATCCAATTGTAATATGTAATATTGCAGTGATACAAAAACAAGTCTGCTTGCGATCCCAGTGATTTTCGACCGATTAGCATTTTACCTGCACTCTCAAAAGTCCTTGAGATGCTGATGTCTGAACAAATTCATGATCACATTAATAAATTTAGGCTTCTATCCCCATTTCAGTCGGGATTTAGAGCAAGGCATAGCTGTTCTACGGCTATTTTAAAAATTTTAGATGACATTAGAATTCCTTTTGACAAAAACCAACTGACTTTGTTATGCCTACTTGACTTTTCTAAAGCTTTTGACTCTGTGAACCATGACTTACTTTGCATGAAGTTAAAAAACTACTTTGGTTTCGGGAATTCCGCGTATATGCGGAGCTACTTGACGGGTAGAACCCAGTGTGTCAGAGTTGGCTCTCAGACTTCTGGTCTAAAACCACTGCTAGACGGTGTGCCCCAAGGATCTATCTTGGGACCGTTATTATTTAGTATATTCATAAATGACATATTTAATGCTTGCCAGCAAGTGAATATGCATGCATATGCTGATGATATTCAGCTATATCTATCATCTCTGCATGGGCGAAGAGAAATGACCTATGTCTAAACAGTGATAAATCGTACGTGCTGCCCATAACTAAAAAACGAATAAATTTTTCAGACATCCCGCCTCTATATATTGTCGATAAGCGCCTTAAGCTCGTGTCTAAGGTGACTAATCTTGGGTTCGTTATTAATACCAGCCTAACGTGTGACGATCACGTGAACTCGATAATTGCCAAAGTGTACAATATTTTAAGAAACCTAAGAATGTCTGCAACTTTTACACCGGCCCCCGTTCGTAGAAAGCTTGCTTTACAATTAATAATGCCGATCATCTGCTACCCTGAACTTGTCTACAGTAAATTAAGTTCTCATTCTGCTCATAAAGTTGATGTGGCATTCAACCATGTTACACGTTACGTATTCGGGTTAGCAAAGTTCGATCATATATCTGGATGGAGATCGCGGTTGTTAGGCTGTGAAATTTCCGATTATTTGAAAGCAAGAAACTGTATTTTTCTGTGTCGACTTATTATGTATAAGGAACCGAGCTATCTTTATGACAAACTAATTTTCCCTAAGTCAGCTCGAATTAATGACTTGATTGTACCGACTTATAATTATCTGGCGTCTGCTCGGTTATTCTTTGTCAATGCCATACGTACATGGAACTCTGTTCCGGCGCACGTTCGCAGTAGTCTAAATAAAAGCAACTTTAAGAATGTTTTATATATGTACTTTCGTTAAAACAATAAAAACATATTGTATTATTATGAGTTTCGCTAACTATCAAAATGATTAGACCTAGCAGACCAAACCCAAACCCAAACCCAACTTCCGTTATCAACCCTCAACCAGATTCAAACGCAGAATTGACGACTTTAATTACCACAATTGTAGGTCAGGTACTCAGGAATGAGGGCCGACAACATTTACAACAAGCTCTTAACCCTAATTTTGATTTACTTAATGCGACAGATGAAATTATAAACCCAGAACATAGAGGACGATTATCAGACCTAGATAAAATACCAGATATAGTCAGAAGTTTAAGGGAATTTAATGGAAACCAAGGAGAATTTAGCTCCTGGAAAAAAAGTGTAGATCGGGTATTAAAAATTTACGAATCCGAAAAGGGAACACCTAGGTATTTTGGAATTCTGTCTGTTGTACGTAACAAAATAACTGGCAATGCGGACATCGCCCTTGAATCTTACAACACCCCTTTGGAATGGAAAGCAATATCTAGATGCTTAACCTTACACTACGCAGATAAAAGGGACATAACAACCCTCGAATGCCAACTAACATCAATAGTGCAAGGCAATGGTACTATCCAACAATTTTACCAAAATATCTATACGCATCTTTCGCCTATTTTAAATAAACTTTCGAGTTTGGAAATGAGCCAAGAATCGCAAAGTTTGTTAGTTCAAACTTGCAGGCATAAAGCCCTAGATACTTTCATAAGAGGATTAAGAGGCGACCTCCCTAGACTTTTAGGAATGAAAGAACCTGAAGATCTGCCTCAAGCACTTCATTTATGCTTAAAATTAGAAAACCAAGGCTACAGAACGCAATACGCATACAACAACCAAGGTGCTATACGGAAACCACATACCCATAATTTACCACCATTACCACCAACCAATTGGTTTCAACCAACCATTCTACCCTTAAATAGCATACATCCCCAGGCCACACAACCCTTTTAGAAGCCCTATGCCACCTCAGTATCAACGCCCCCAACCTCCCTTACATAATTTTCAACATAACAGACCAGCGTTTCAAACTATAAATAAGCCCCCACCTCCACGCCCAGAGCCCATGGATGTTGACGGCACCATGCACTCAAGAGCAGTCAACTACATGAACAGACCACAATACAATAAACCACCCATGAAGAGACCATCTAATTTTTCCACACAAATGCCTTTTAAACAACAAATAAACTTTCATATAGAGACAGGAAACCGACAAGACCAATACCAGCACGACCCATACTACCAAGACGAACAGGAGTACTCGCAGGACCAGTACTACCAACAAACCTGGACTCCCACTTCCCAGGAGTACGAAACGGCTTTAGAGATGGAAGAAAGCGGACAGTCATTCCAGGATTACGACAACCAAAATCCAGGAAATGATACTCAAGATCATATCGATATTCATTTTTTAGGGTGAATAGTTCTTCGCTGCCATATGTTGAATGCAAAACGAAGAACGGTAAAATTTCAAAAATGTTAATCGATACTGGATCGAGTAAAAATTATATCCAACCTTGTCACGTCTTAAGGCAAATCCCTAACGAACAACCATTTTTTGCGAACTCTATAGCAGGACAAATACAAGTCACTCACCATACAATTATAAATTTATTTGGCAAAAATGATACAAATTTAAAATTTTTTATACTTCCCACTCTGAAATCCTTTGACGGCATAATTGGCAACGATAGCCTTAAGGAACTTCACACTACAATAAATATTCACGACGACACTCTAACATTTGGCAATGGTATCAAAATTAGAATTAAACAACAACTTTCCCCATCGGTCTACAAAATTGACATTATTACGGACCACATGACAATAACACAGAAACAACACATAAATAATCTCACAAACAAATACCCTCATTTATTCGTAGAGCCAGACGAAAGACTTACTTATACAACGACCGTACTAGGAGAAATCAGGACTTCTTCGGACACTCCGGTATATACCAAATATTATCCCTATCCACTAGCAATGAGAGATTTTGTAACGAAAGAAATAGAAGATTTATTAAATAACGGAGTTATCAGACCATCCCGTTCGCCTTACAACTCACCTGTTTGGGTTGTACCTAAAAAATTAGATGCCTCAGGACAAAAGAAATATAGGCTTGTAATTGATTATAGGAAATTAAATACATTGACAATAGCAGACAGATACCCCATCCCAGAAATTAATGAAGTAATTTCACAACTTGGAGACAACAAATATTTTTCTGTTCTTGATTTAAAGAGTGGCTTCCACCGGATTCCTTTGAAGGAATCCGACATTGAGAAGACAGCTTTTTCGATTAATAACGGCAAATATGAGTTCACTCGACTTCCATTCGGACTTAAGAACGCACCAGCTATTTTCCAACGAGCGTTAGATGACATACTGAAGGATCACATAGGCAAAATATGTTACGTCTACATAGATGACATAATAGTATTTGGCAAGGATGAGCAAAGCCACCTTCAAAATGTCGAAACAATATTCCACACGCTAGAAAATGCGAACATGAAGGTCCAATTGGACAAGTGCGAATTCTTCCGCACAGAAGTTGAATTTCTAGGCTTCATTATATCACCCACAGGCATAAAAACCAATCCCACCAAAGTAAAGGCAATCCAAGAATTTCCGTGCCCAAAAACACTGAAAGAATTGAGGTCTTTCCTTGGCCTATCAGGCTATTATCGACGCTTCATCAGAGATTACGCAAAGTTAGCGAAACCTCTGACCTCGCTTTTGAGAGGGGAAGATGGACGCGTGTCCAAAAATGCCTCCAGCAAAAAGCCGATAGTGTTTGATAAATACGCTTTTGAATCCTTCAAGAAAATTAGATCCTCCCTAATATCAAAAGAAGTTATACTATCATATCCAAATTTCACACAAGAATTTCATCTTACCACCGACGCATCCAATTATGCTCTAGGAGCCGTCCTCGAGCAAGCAGGTAAACCTATGACCTTTATATCCCGATCCTTAAACAAAACCGAAGAGAGCTATGCCGCAAACGAAAAAGAAATGCTGGCTATCATTTGGGCTCTTACCTCCCTAAGAAACTATTTATACGGATCAGCGAAAGTTGTAATCTTCACAGACCATCAACCACTCACCTTTGCGTTGAGCAACAAAAATCACAAAGGCAAAATGAAGAGATGGAAGTGTATCCTCGAGGAGTACAACTACGAAATGAAGTATAAGCCAGGAAAGACAAACGTCGTAGCAGACGCACTATCAAGACCTCCCCAGACCGACATTAATGTTCTTTCAATTACAGACCATAGCAACGAAAGCTCTTCTCATCTCCTTATCCCAGCTACAGAAGCCCCTATCAATGCTTTTAAAAATCAACTATTCTTACTATTCGGCAACGAGGACAGCTACACATTTCAAATACCATTCCCTACTTTCCATAGACACATAATCACAAAACAAAACTATTCTACACAAGACATCATCGACATATTCAAACGATACTTAGACCCAGCACTGATAAACGGATTACACACGACAGAAACTCTTATGGGCAAAATACAGGAAATATACCCACTTCACTTCAGTAATACAAAAATCCGCTACACGCAAACTTTTCTTAAAGACATCGCATCCGAAACGGAACAGGAGCAAATTATCATAAAAGAACACCAAAGAGCACATAGAAACAGTAGAGAAAATAAATCTCAAATTTTACAGAAATCCTATTTCCCAAGTATGCATTCCAAAATCGAGAAAATCGTCAAACAGTGTTCTACCTGTCGTGAACAGAAATATGACAGACATCCTCCGAAACCCCAAATCCAAGAGACCCCCATTCCACAGGCTCCAGGAGAAATTGTCCACGTTGACATTTATTCCACCGAGAAGAACCTCATCCTCACAGCTCTAGATAAATTTTCAAAGTATGCCCAGGTTAAAATTATCCTATCAAAAGCAATAGAACATATAAAGGATCCAATAAGAGAATTAATGATCGCTTTCGGAATACCAAAACTTGTTGTAATAGACAACGAGAAATCGCTAAATTCTGCTTCTATATCATCCCTTCTCAAAGACCAAATGTCTATAGATATTTACACCATACCTCCCTATAGCAGCACCAGCAATGGACAAGTTGAAAGGTTCCATAGCACACTCTCCGAAATAATGAGATGCATCAAAGCCAACTCCACAGGTCTATCATTTGAAGAATTATTATTCAAATCAGTTCAGGAATACAATTCATCAATTCACTCAACGACAAAAAACAACCCGTAAACATATTTTTTCCTAACAGGATTCACTCTGACCCACAGCAAATAGAAGACCAACGACAAAAGAATATTACCCTGCTTAAGAAAACACAAGAAAGAGATCTTTCATACCACAATAAAAATAGATCAGAAAATAAGGACTATAGCCCAGGAGAAATAATTTACGTTAAAATAAATAACAGATTAGGATCAAAACTGACTCCGAAATATAAAAAAGAAATAATTTCCGAAAATATGAGAACAACAGTTAAAACAACATCAGGAAGAATAATTCACAAAAGACTAATAAAAAATAACTAATGCTTACTTTTAGAAAAAATGGGCACCGTTAGATACATCCACCTCTTGACCACTATTACAACCAGTTTCGCGAGCATAGAGATTTTGGACTATACAAACTCTTACCTAGTGACAATAAATAACGGACTAGCTAAAATACAGGACGGAACGTTTAGACTAATCCGTATAATTGACATCAACAAGTACGAACAACTTTTAATAGAGATACATGACCATATAACGGACAAAATTCCCAAGGATACTTTCCTCTATCCAATTCTTAAACATGAAATAACTCAAACTCTTGAAATCCTCGATACCCTAAAACCCACTAAAGCATCCCGAATCAGAAAGTCAATAAACATACTAGGTACCGCATGGAAATATCTGGCAGGATCACCAGACCATGACGACCTCGAAATCATTAATAACAATCTTATAAACCTAAACCAAAATAATAATAAACAAGTAATAATAAACGAACTTTTTACTAACAGAATTAACAACATAACGAATGTAATGAATATAATTTCAAATGCAATAAGGAAAGATGATAATGTAATAAACGAAATTGTAATTGAGTTACAGAGTAAGATTAGATTAATAAAAGAAGAACTAATTAATGTAAAATATGCCATTCAATGGGCAAAAACAAATATCTTGAATACATTAATATTAAACGAAGAAGAAATAAAAATTGCACTAGGAAAATTAAGAGAAGAACAAGTGCCATTTAACAACGCAGAGGAAGCGTTAGAATTTTCAAAACTAAATGTACTAAGTAAAGAAATGTTAATAATTTATATGATAAAAATACCGCTTACAAATAGTGAAATATTTAGAAGAATAAGGCCAGTTAAGAAGCCCAACAACATTGTTATGAATATTAAATATAAAGAAATTATTAAAGGTAAAAATTCAATCTATGGGATTAAGAAACCATGCGAAAAATATAATAATGTAACAATTTGTGAAAAAAATGTTTAGTAGATTTAAGTGAAGATTTATGTTTACCTAGAATAATAAACAGTTTAAATTCCACCTGCACCACAATCACGAGTCACGTTATTCCTACAATCGAAGAAATACAATCAGGTGTAATACTTTTAAACAACTTTAATGGGATAATAGATGTCAACGAAACACCTCAGATGATAAATGGGACAGTTATCAATTTCTACAATGCAACTTTGGCAATCAAAAACCAAATCTACAGAAATTTTGAATCAATACCGTTCGAAGCCATACCCACCGTCTCACAACCCACCCCGGACGAAAAGAGCCACATTGAACTATTATCGTTAGAAATGCTAAACGAATTACATATTAACAACACTAGACGCATCGATTTCTTGAAAACTACAACACTTTCTATTGGGACTTTTACAACAACAGCTATGGTAGCTTTTTATGCATTTGCATTGCACTTTATAAGCGCAGATCAATAAAAATAGAATATGTTGAGAAAGAGGTCACAACTGCCAACCCTCCAGCTATTTCATTTAACGACATAGCTAACAAGCCAACTTACGTCAACTTCAACGACTTACCATTCTATTGATGATCGAGGACGATCATGCTTAAAGGGGGAAGAGTTAACACGACAGTTCATTAAAACAATGCCAATCGACAAAAACAAATTGGCTTTAACCATTACCCAACTCTGCACGCGCATCCGCATAAACTGCTGACCGCAGAAGTGATGACACCACATCAATAAATTTAGAGCGCTTCGATCAACAAACTTTAATATTGCAATTCGGCAATTATTTGATGAGCTGCGATCAACAAATCCAAATATTGCAATTCGACAATTATTGCACCTGCAAGTGCAACGTGACTTGTGTGCAGAAATAGGTTTCTTTAGACTTAAGAATATTAATGTAAATCACTCTTAATTAACTAGTACGATTAAACGGTCAGAATAAATAGAACAGTGGACACGAGTCCACTTGTTTTTAAAAATTAAAATTATAAAATAATAATTTAACTTATATGTACATATGTATGTATGCAAACATGTGCAATAAATAGCTTGATTCATTGCTGATTTGTTGATGTCATTTTACATGAGCATATTGAGTGGTTTTATATTTTGTATGAAAAACTATACGAATTTTAATAAGAGAATTAGACAAATCTTATTTTGCATCGTACGTACTTATGTAATGGAAATACAAACATTAATGCTAGAATTCTAGGCCGTTTCAAACATATATACATATGTATATACATATGTATTGCTACATGTATGTACATAGTAGATTTAAATATCAAAGTAAATGTGTTCATACTTATGCACGTACCAACATATGTATATGTATCCGGTCTTGCAATAGGAACGCTGCAAATGTTTTTTTAAATAAAACAAAAACGGTTTGGGATATGAATTAAATTCTTTATTCCTGTAAAAGTTCATTCGATGCCATTATGTATGGAACTCGATTTCTTTTGCATGGGCACCACGGGCACGCTTGCAGAAGTCCAGACGCTGAACCCAATTTTCAACAGAAAATAGTCTAACGATGTCAAATCGCCCGAACGAAGCGGGCAATTGACAGAGCCATTTCGTGAGATAACACGTTCACCAAACTTGGTTTTCAATAAATCGATTGTGACATTTGCTGTGTGGCTAGTGGCGCCGTCCTGTTGGAACCACATATTGTCCAAGTCTTTATCATCCAATTCGAGCCAAAAATATTCGGTATCATTGAGCGGTAGGGATTCCCATTCACAGTAACGTGCCGGTCTTGATCATCACGGAAGAAGTACGGCCCAATGACGCCGCCGGCCCATAAACCGGAACAAACCCGTAATTTTTCGGTATACAATGTTGACTTATGGAGTACGTGTGGACTTCCGTCTGTCCAATAATGCATATTTTGCTTATTGATGAAGCCATTCACCCAGAAATGACGACGACCATAAATTGGACGTAGTGCTCTTAAAGTTGAGGCCATTGACTCCGAATTTCGGTAGAAAATTTTAATAATTTCGACTCGTTGTTGGATCGCATATCTTTCCATGATGAAATGGCAAACCTCACTGAAGAGAAATGTCAAAAGAGCGGGGGAAAATATGGCGTCGTTTGTTGTCACTATCGGTCTACTTTTGTAGCGTCCCTATTGAAAAACCCTTTACATACATACATATATGAATCGTTATCATACTTGAGTACATATCGGGTCTTGCAATAGGAACGCTACACAAGTTTTTTTTAAATAAAACAAACACCGATTTGGGATATGAATTAAATTCTTTATTCCTGTGAAAGTACATCCGATGCCATTATGTATGGAACTCGATTTCTTTTGCATGGGCACCACGGGCACGCTTGCAGAAGGCCAGACGCTGAACCCAATTTTCGACAGTTTTCAAGCATAAATCGGCCGATACTGCTGCACTTTCACGTTCGATATTCGTACGAAGTTCATCAATCGTCGCTGACTTGTTGGTATAGACCATAGACTTGACGTAGCCCCACAGGAAATAGTCTAGTCGTGAGATAACACGTTCACCAAACTTGATTTTCAATAAATCGATTGTGACATTCGCTGTGTGGCTTGTGGCGCCGTCCTGTTGGAACCACATATTGTCGAAGTTCATATCATCCAATTCGGGCAAAAAATATTCGGCTATCATTGAGCGGTAGCGATTCCCATTCACAGTAATGTGCCGATCTTGATCATCACGGAAGAAGTACGGCCCAATGACGCCGCCGGCCCATAAACCGCGACAATAACCGTCCAATAATGCATATTTAGCTTATTGACGAAGCCATTCAGCCAGAAATGACGACGACCATAAATTGGACGTATCGCTCCTAAAGTTGAGTCCATTGACTCCGAATTTCGGTAGTAAATTTTAATGATTTCGACTCGTTGTTGGATCGCATATCTTTCCATGATGAAATGGCAAACCTCACTGAAGAGAAATGTCAAAAGAAGGCCAGACTTTTGTAGCGTCCCTATTGCAAGACCCTTTACATATGTAATATGTTTTAGTATATATTTGTAAATATCCACAAATATGTACATAAGTATGTACTTACAGATGTACATACGTAAGTATATATATTTTTTTTTTTACTTATATTTGCAATCTATCCTTACGACAATGAGCGAATGTTATCGATATTTATTATAAACTTAACCAATGCTCTTACGTGGCAGGAATGGTTAGCCTCCATTGAGATTACCCATTATATACCATTTTGTTTTAGGGTTTTTAAAATTCTTTATCTGGTAAGTCTAATATGTGCCATCGTTTTAATCTTCGGGTAGTTTGATTTATAGCTAAAATATTAGAGTAGCTGTTAAGCCTATTGACATATTTTCTGCTTGTTTTGAATATCTCTTCTTTAATATATGGCATATTTAGATCTTTGTGAAGTTCATTATTTCTCACACACCAAAGAGCACCTCCTAAGAGCCTTAGAGTTTTAGATTGATAGCGTTGGAATATTTCAACATTTGAGTGACTTGCCGTTCCCCATAGTTGCATAACATATGTAAGTCCAAATAGGTTTGAGAACTGACTGGTATATAGCCACTTTATTTTTCAGGCTCGGTTGCGAGTTTTTTCTAAAAAGCCAATACAATTTCGTTGTATTTTGGTTTATTTGCGTTACTTTAGCTTTTATATGAGTGTGCTTTCTATGTCAGCCTTCTATCGTACATACATACATAAATATATGTATAAGCAGAAAATATGTCAATAATGAATATGTAACTAAAATTTCAACGAGTGCACATGCATCTAAATATATTAATATCAATTTTTGTTGATATATGTACATTTATATATGTACATTCTTTCTTACTACAAATGTAAACACATAACACAGTGCTACAAAAAATAATGAAGTCGAAATACCTGGGAAGTGATGTTATTTTCCTTGTAGGTCTTATCGAGTAGAACGAGAATCCAATTTTGGAATATGTCAAACACCCCCAAAATCTCGACTTAACCTTAAAAAACCGATTTTTCGTGCTTTTGCGCACTTCTTAGCCCATATCTTAGCTAATTAACAAGCGATTTTCATTCTAAGAACGGTTTAAGAAAGAGGAAATTCAGACCTGAAAGATATATAGATGTTGTAATAAAGCAGAAGGAATTTACTTGTTTTTGCACAACAAACTTAAATTTTACTACCCTTTTTCTTCTTTTTTTGACTTTGGCGATATTTTCACACACTATTTTATAACAATACAAAATGAATTTTGATTGGATTCAAAGAGTACGTTTAATACCGAGTTCAACGAATGTTTCTTTTAAAAAATCGGCCAAAAAGTGACTGGGTTATTTTACTTTTTATAAGAACGAAATTTTTGCAAAAATTTGCTTCTGTTGTTCCCAAGGAAATTATCACTTAATTTTTGAGTTTTTACTCAATTTTGAAGTCTTTATAAATTTTCGTTATACTTAGGTGCACGTGTTGTTTATCTTTTGTGGTGTTTGCTGTTAAATTGGATAAAAATAGTGGTAAAGTAAAACTAAAATGTGCGACAAACGTAATAAGTTTTGCTACATTTGTGGCTTATTTACGGATACAAGTCATCGTGATTTTTAAAATAATATTGGTGTTGTAAAAATATATAACAAGATTTTCGAAAGGTTTTATAGTGCGAGTCGCTGGTACGAGCCAGAATTTATTTGTGAATATTGCTGCACAACATTAAAAAAATTGAAAGTTCAACAATCAATTACTTTGCCCTTTTCTGTGCCTATGACTTGGCATCATCAGGCATATCATAAAAAAGACGATTGCTATTTTTGCAAAACAAACATTTCAGGTCACAATTTTAAATCGCAGAAAAACGTCAAGTATGCGAATGCTGTTACGGTTACAAAACCAAAGTACTTAAATGCCGAAGTGCCTACAAAAAGTGAGTCCATTGATGCTGGTGAAACATATTTAGTAGAGGAAGGATTCCTTCCTTGAAAATCAAAATCAACGGAAAGGCATTTGGTTTCAAATTCTGATTTCGCAGATCTCGTACGTGATTTGCATTTATCGAAACGAGAATCTGAAGTCCTCGGTTCACAACTAAAGCAGTGGAATTTAGTGGAAAAATATTTTCAAATAACATCGGGTAGAAAAAGCGACCGCACTTTGATACTAACACGTCTATTCTGCACGTTACCGGAAATTTTGTAACCGGCAAATTTTATTAACGAAAAATGTTACCACTTCTTGTAACCGGCATTCTTGCACACTGGTAACGCTGTCAACAGTGTAAAACTCACCATACGGTGTTTGCTTTGGTGTGGTGTGAATTTGAACACAAATTTTACAAGCGAATCACAATGGAGATGAATAAGTGAGTGATTTACTAAAGTAAATTTAATAAATTATTATAATATCATTAATTTTTAATTGCAGAAAATACGCAAGGACAACCCAGCAGCAATTACGCTGGTATGTAGCCTTCGTAAAGGACCGTCCGGAGCTGCTCCTGCTAAATGGATCGCTGTTGTTCCGAAGACTTTTCAGTTGCTGTCTACGTAGGGATATTTCATCATCCTCCTCATCAATCAGCAGTAACATTACCAAAGAAGTCGCCATTATGTTTTTAATATTGAAAACTCGTATTGCAATTAGTTTAATAAAAAAATCAACGTTTAATACTTCACTACTCTTTAATTTATTACAAAAATGTAAATAAACGTCAGATGTTTTCTAGTAGTTACCACCTAGTGCGGTGGTAATAAAATTTTCCGGTAATAAGAACGTGCAGAATACCAAAAGGGTTTAAAAGTTGCCGGACGTGTTTATTACCGGTAATAAAAATGTTGTTACCGGTGCAGAATAGACCCGTTATAGAAAGTTTTAAAACTGATGGCAATGACTGAGATCTAGTACATTGTGCATTTTCACTGATGGATCGTGTAAAAGTATGTACCCTAAAAAAAATTACATTCGTGTTCCCTTAATGAAGCCTGTAATGTCACCCATAGGTTTAAGAGCTGTGTTATTACACATTGAAAATCTCTTACCATCAGTTCCAATCGCGTATGGGGTTAACAAGAAAGAAACGTATGAAATGATGGAAAAAATTTTACGGTTGATCCACTATGCCACGCATAAATGGAAAGTCATCGCTGACTTAAAAGTGCTGACAATTTTATTTGGCATGCAAGGTGGCTACACAAAATATCCTTGCTACCTTTGTGAATGGGATAGTCGGGCATGGCCATCTCGAGAGTCACATCAGATAGACAGGAAAAACGTTTTAAGCCTCCCATTGGTAAAATCTGAGGATGTTATCTTACTACCACTACACTTAAAGCTGGGATACATGAAACAATTTGTAAAGAAATTGGATGTTAATAGCGAAGCTTTTCTTCATCTTAAAACTGTCTTCCCAAAATTAAGTGAAGCTAAAGTAAAAGCCGGTATTTATTAATTTGTTTTCATACCTATTTGTGTTTAAATAAATATGATGGCAGAATATTGCTGGTCAGTACAACGCGAAACTGACGATGCTGACCTAAGGAAAAAATAATTGTTCTGAAATCAATAAATTGCGCTCTTTCACACAAATTAAATATTTTTATACCCGAGCGCCCTGGTGCCAAGGACATTATAACTTTGTTCACCTAACGTTCGCTTAAATTTAGTTGAAGCAAACACACCGAATCCAAAAAATTTAGAAATCTCTGAAACTATTCTACCAAACTGTACCGAATTTTGTACACATATTGCATTGGAGTCAGTGAACAAAATTACGAAAAACTTTAAAATCGGACAAAAACCGCTCCCACCTCTCGTGTAACGGTAATTTTCAAAAATCAACAAAACGCGATATTAAAAGCAGTTCGCTTAAATTAAATATGAACATGAGGGATGGGCCAGTACCAACAAATACACCGGATCAAAAAGATTTAAAAACAGGCTTGGCACCGCCCACTTTAAAGCAAATACGCATATCCCCGAAACTTTGCTACCCAAGTCTACCAAATTTGATAGACATATCACATTTAATAGGGATAAGTAAAATTCCGAATTGTACAAATCGGGCCAAAACTACGCCCGCCTCTCATATAACGGTAATTTTTAAAAATCAAAATATTCAATACTTTACTTAATCATGTCGGGAATTCTTCCAAATTTGGTATTTTAATTGGAGAGAGAAATAATTAAATTCATACTAATTTAAATTTTTTATTTAAATCAATATACGTCGTATAAGATTTTAAAATGTTATTGTACTAGCAAACCCGGAATGCTTTGATGCGCCAATAAAGTAATATTTTCTAGATATTATATTGCTTTTGTGCTTAAAATATTCTCTATACCGTATTCTTAAGGAAATATGTAATATCAAATACAAAATATCTTCGTCAAACAGCTGGAAAGATATTGTGAATACTAGTTTCATTTTAAATGGGGCATGCGTCTTCCCTTTTCGCCAACAAATAATATATAGCCTCATATAAAGGATCTTTATACCAAATATTGTACATCTGCATCAAATAACTGTAGAATTACAAGGAATTTGGCTTTTTTATTGTATAGGGAGAGGTACCGCCCATTTTTCCAAAATGATACACAGTTTGGTCTATAAAACATATGTAGGGGAAAGTGGTAAATTGTGAGACGTGGGGAATAGCTGTGATTTGCGCATGCGTCAACGGTGACAGATAGAAACAGCTGATATTTTGTCATCTCGGTCACAGCTCATATTTCCAGAAGCAATCATTCAGTGTACTCGAAAATCGGGAGGGAATCAAACAGATCGTGGTTCATAATAATTCTATTCGGACAGTCGCTCGATTGTGCAAACTACCGTCCGCAAGTCTAGCACGATACGCCACGAAGTTGAAAGCAGCCGATATTAACGTTTCAACATCTACCGACAGTGTTATCATAGCATTCATCAAATCGATCGCCGTTCCAGGTGCAAAAACGGTGAATTTTTGTTCGTAACCGATTCTTTTTCAATCCTGTTGCACTTGGAAATTATTTTCAATAGATATGTCAGTAACTCACTCACTCACTCACTCACTTGCTTACGGAAGATAGCTCGTATCTCATCGATTTGACTTGATTTTTTTGCAGATTTACAGTGAGTGATATTTATTACGGCTAAGCATTTCAGAACTGAGGACACTGGCATTCCAATTCGGATACAACCACTCGACATTACTGTTTATGGTCCATTAAAAACAATGTAGGTATGCGGAGCAGCATGATGATTGGAAACGAGCCAAAATGAATGTTACTTTCGGCCTACATCATGGGCCACTGATTTTCGAAAAATGTCTTAATATTGCCGAAGAACATAAAGGCGGGTTATAAGGCATCCGGTATTTTTCTATTTGATGTAAATGCTTTCACCGATGTAGACTTTGTTGCATCCCAACTGAGCGTCGAAAATCAATCCACCGACGGTGATAATGAAGGAGACGACCAAGGCTGCATCATTATAACAGCTGCTGATATCTCTGTTGCGCATGAAGGAGCCACAATGTGTGAATCCTCGTCAGTGGCCAGCACCTCGGGTATCATTTCTTCTGATGACGCGTTGGTACGAGTTGGTCCGCTGAAAATGGGGCAGCCAAAAACAAAGTCCAATCGTGGTCGCAAACCAATGAAATCGGCCATCTTAACATCACACGAAGTAGTGACCAATTTGCGACAGAAAGCTGAGTTGAAGACGGACAAGACTCAGAAGCCAGGACCACCACCAAAAAAGAGACACACTTCACGGCACACAAAACAAAAGCTACAAGTTCCATCTGATGAAGATAAAGATATAGACTTCTGCATCATTTGTTATGAAGATATGCCGGACAAATTGACCAAAAAGAACTCAACGAAATGCGTTAAATGTACCCGAGACGTTCATGCGAAATGCGTAACTGTACTCAGCAATGTTTTTACATGCAAAAACTGTGAAAGTGACTAAGATTTTTAAAAATTATTTTCCATTATTCTTTCCAAAACCATTTAAAAAGTCCTAATAAAGTTTTTAGCTCGAAAATGTTGAGTTTTTATTCGATTCACGCGGTGTCTCACAATTCCCCACCATTTTCCGAAATCCCGAAAAGATACTTTTCATCAACGTCAACGTTTTCGGAAAATGAACATTCTTTTTTTCGGCAGAGATATTGCCCAAAAATGAAATGAGTCGACCAATTCCCCACTTTCCCCTACATATGCATCACTCAAATATCATTCATCTGCACCGAATAGTTGCGAATTTAAGACGAATAAAATTTATATGTACCTTACATTTGGTCCAAAGACAACATGCACATACTGTAAAAGTTTCATAAAGATCGGTTCAGTAATTTGGACGCCTATAAAGGATTCACATTCATTTTTATACCCGAGCGCACTGGTGCCCAGGGTATTATAACTTTGGTTGTTTGTGACAGCATAAAATAAACGAGATAGATATAGACATATGTATATCAAAACTCTTAGAATTTATAGCGATTAAGCCCTCTCTGTCTGTCCGTCCGTCCGTTCGTCTGTCGGATAACTCGAGTAAGTATTGAGCTATCTTCACGAAACTTAGAATACACATTTCCCGGACCTAAGGTACTTTGGTATTGCAAATGAGCAAAATCGGGCAATAACCACGCTCCCAGACCGAGATTTTGTGAACATCAAAAGACCCCGATTTTCAGAAACTATTGACACATAGGATTGGGTTTAGAAAACGAATGGGAGGGTGAACTTTCTTTTGAAAAATGGGCGTTGCCCCGCAGCGGGGGGGCACGGGGGGGGGGGGGGCGTGTCCTATCCCCACTTCTGCGGAACCTCACCGTAAATACGCTACTGCGAGATACGGATTGGGATGGCGTAGAAGTTGTCGCGTACGCTGATGACGTCGCGATCGCACTGAGGGAGGTATCCAAGTGGTCCACCCACTGCGGGCTTATGGTCAGCTCAAATAAGGTGGAACTAGTACTCTTCACGATAAAGTATAAAACGCCTTCGGTAACTCCACCGGTACTAAATGGTATCCGGTTAAGTCTTTCTACAAGTGCCAAATTTTTAGGCGTTATTTTGGATAGGAAGTTGAACTGGAAAGAGAACTTAGTTCGACGTTATGAAATGGCTTCCATTGCCCTCTACACATGTAAGAGAGGCATAGGCAGGAAATGGGGTCTTAATCATCAGATCTATCGGTGGATTTTCACAGCGGTCGTCAAACCAATTCTCGTATATGGGGTGATCGTATGGTAACCTGCATTAGATAAAGAGGTTAACCTCTGGCTACTCACCAAGGTGCAAAGATTTAGTAGGATTTGTATAAGTGGGGCGCTCAGAACCACGCCAAATGAGGCCCTGACAACAGATGGCAGCGATGACTTCTTTGCGACTAAGAGAGATACCCCAGTGGCATCCTGAAAGCCAAGGGCACTCTTGTATTTTGAACAAGTACTGCTCTCTTCTAAGCAGCACGGATCGGTGTGCTTTGGCATCGGTTTCTGAAAGTAACTTTATTACACGAATTGCAAGCAGGGAGGAGTGGAAACTTGAGTTTCATACTAGCATTGGCGGTAGATAAGATTGGAACCGGGATGATAGGAAGAAACATCTTCGTTTTTAGTGACAGTCAGGCTGCAATCAGAGCTCTGAGCTCTTTCACTTTTGACTCTAACATCGCGCTGGACTGCCGCCTATCTCTACAGGAGTTTTCCAAGCAGAACAGACAGTACCCCATTTGGGTCCCTGGTCACCGGGACATAGAGGGAAACTGCATGGCAGACGAACTTGCAAGACAAGGTACGACCAAACAGATTTTTCAGGATAAGGAACGCATTGGTATGCCGTTTCCACTTGCAAACTGCTTCTCAGAGATTGTACATATAAACAAGCTGACAATAGATGGAGGCAAACTACGACCTGCCGAACCTCAAGGCAGTCGTTGCCTAATTGGGATCGGAAACGGTCGCGTAGCATTCTCTCTCTAAGAAGGGAACACATTTCTAACGTGATTGGGGCTCTAACAGGGCACTGTCGAATAGGAAAACATGCTGAAAGATTGGGAGTACCCTTCCGAAGATGCTGTAGGAGCTGCAAGAATGACGAGGAGGAAGAAACGATCTTGCATTTACTGTGTAAGTGTCCTGCACTGTATAAAAGCAGAATGCGATATCTGAGATCACCGTTCTTGGATGACCTTAGTGAAGTTTCAATCACCGAGGTAAATTGCCTGTTGAGGTTCGTCAGCGAGGCAAAATGGTTTGGTGAGTGGTAATTTTTCTCCTTTCGAATGGTACAACATTTTTCTTTGTGGTAACGCAATGGGCCTCCTTTTACTGCCCTAAGTGAGCGGCCGCAGGCGGCAGCCCCTCCAACCTAACCTAATCTATGATCGCGATCGCTTTTATTCTAGAATCTACTACACCTGCAGGTAAATTGACCGTGCGTTTTCAAATTTGGATGGTAATACGGTTAACGCAATTACTTATGAAACGGTTCACAGTTACCACGATAGTATTTGCATTTCCGTCTTTGCTAAATTCTCTCATTTTAATTGTGAGAAAAGCATTAGTAAAATGCATATATCCTTATACTTTAGAAGAAAAATATGATTATAAGTACTTATATGTTACAAGCATAGTATGGAAATCGTTTTATATAATAAAGAATAAATGTATACATCTAAGAAAATAATTTTAATATAATATTTTAATATAGCGAATATAGCAATACTTTCATAAACTATAAATCAACGCATACATTAAAAGCATACCCATTTATTTTAGTTTTTATTTAAACAAAAAAGAAGAACGGTTTATTTGAAATAAAAACTTGCGCCGGGTATTTAAAGTTCGGTTGCCCCCGAATTTAGACTCTTCCTTACTTGTTTTGTTTGACTTTTACCAAGATAACCTGCTAAACTATAGCTTCGCTTGGCTTTCCATTGGAATACTTGGTTGCATCATTGTAATTTTAAGCTTGATAGGAAAAAAGTGATAACTGAGTTATCTGCCAAAGGGACGAGGAGAGCTTGTATATATATATATATATATATATATATGTACGTTTGTATTTATCTATTTATGTAAGCTTGTGTTTGTTTGCATGATTATAGAAGTGATTTTTATCTACATACTTGAAACTGCCTAACTGATTGGATTATCGACAATTTTACATATCCTGCCAAAATTTATTTTAATTCTTAAGTACAATATACCTTTATGAATAAAAATTAAGGTTTTAACTGAAAATAATGGTTATTTTTTAACTTTATTTTAATTTGTTTTCAATTTGTGTTATTTAGTTTTACATTTTTGAAAATTGTATTAATTCAAAATTTCTCGCAGCGAAATTTGTGAGACATCTTCTAAATCATCATCTAAAAGTGAGTATTTTTTCAAATTCTTCCAAGGTTATATCATCTTCATTTTTAGGTGCTTTTGCATATGTTTTTGTAACGGGACGACAAGCCCTTTCAGCGCCAACACTAGGGGAGCGATTTCGAAAAGCTTTATCTAAAAACTTATATTTAGTGATATATTGCACATCAAAGTGGCGTTGACAAATAAAAAGCCTGTCAGAATTTGACGGCGGTTTCACATTGCATGCTTTCGGGCATCCTCATTTCGGGGGAATGTATACAAAATGCATTTATCGTCCGAAACGATACTCTTCACGCAGCATTTTCGCTATTTGTGATGCTTGACGAACCGTCCTGCGTAAGTTCATCATATCCTAAGCTATAAAATTCTAACATTATTACTTCGAACTTGACAGAAAAAAGGCGATAATTCGAGAATTTATTTTGATGAATTCCCAAAGAAATTTGTATAATAAAAAGTCTACAAAGTGTAAAACTTTCGAATAACATTGAATTTATGAAGCTATATTCATAAAATATCCTAGCCTAAAATGCAGAAGGTCCTAACTAACAAATAATCCAATATTGGCTTTTTGATTGCTTTATTATTAAGATTATTAAAATGAAATAAAGAAAGACAAAATTTTCAAAAACTTTTTTTATGGACACAGGTATATAAGTACATACTATGTACATATATTAGGTATTTGTGTATTTGCTCTTGTTCGAAAAAAGCAAATTCCGATCGAATTTCACGACACAAAATCAAAGTTGCACTAATCGAGTCGGTACCGTAATTATTTACTCACAAGTCTGCAATCCTATCCACACAACCATGTATTAGTGCACTCGTGAGCGAAGCGAGACGCGTTAAAATCGTGCTCGACAAACCAAGTAATAATACGGTGATACTTTTTCATAAGCGACCAAAGTGTGCAAAATGAATCCAGTGATCTGTTGCACCAAGCGTTTCTGCGTCATCCAGCTGAGCTTTTTTCATTTTTTTTTATCTTCTGTGAAAAGCGAGCAAGCTGAAACACGGTGCAATAAAACGGCAAGATCACCAGAGCGAAGAACTAATGAGATTGATGAAATCACAAAAGCACGTGAACCACCGTGGCAACTTCAATCTCTCATCTATTAAAGCGTATGGGAGCGGAAAACGGAAAGTTGACCAATCCGAATAGCGTATACGAGTCAAAGGCAACCCAAGCCAATGTAACAAAAGATACAGCCAATAGGGATAAAGCGAAAAGCCCACGATCAGTGAATGATGCTACCCAGCAGAAAGAAATACTCCTTCATCAGAAGCGAAGCGTACGCGCATCTTCTCACCCCGCACTCTAGAGTACCGATCAGAAGTAAGAGCAAATGGCCAACCAACAGGCAGGGACAGATAGGGCAGATGTACCTGAGTCTATGGTGAAGGACGGAAACCTAACCCGTGTCGGAGAAAATAGATCCTATAGTGCAATGTTAAAAAAAGCGTGAACGACAAACCGAATGCATTTGTGATCACAAATTAGGAGATGGGGTCGTACTCCGAGATCTTGGAAAAAATAAGGCTAACCTCGGAACTCGGATTAGATATGCGAGGAAAATGGTGAGTTAGCGAATACTATACCAAAAATCCATCATTATTGACATGGAAGGAAATAGAAACACGAGATTCGCCGCATCAAGCGTACATATGGAATCCATCAGCGCTTGAAGAGAGCCTGTTTAGGCTAGTTTTAAAGAGTATGCTAGCGATGTAAGGGAGAACTCTTCCTCTGTCCAAGCTGCTGCTGATCTCGCGTCAACGATATGAAAATCCGGTGATGTATCATCTATGCCTTAAAAAAGCGCTGGCTTCAAGCGGAACTCTGTTTACTGGTGGAATGACAACATCAATGACTTCAGAGCGCAATGTCTGCAAGCTAGGCGGTGATACCCGCTTAAAGCCATTATTGGATTTGCGGGCTATATAGCGTTAGTGGTCGTTGCGAAGCACAAAAAAACAAGTCGAAGATAAAGGCAATGCTGCAATCGCCTCCATAGTGGACTGGCTAAAAAAGATAGGGGTTTCTCTAGCCGAGGAGAAAACAGAAGCGGTTTCCATAAACAGCCGCAAAAAGGCAATACGCTACTTGGGCGTGATAATAGATGATAGAATACTTATCAAACAAAGCGTACAAAACGTGCACTGCTCATAGCAAAATGCTTCCTAATATCGGCTGCCCAAGGTGCAGTAGACGTTAGTTACTTACTAGAGTGATCACCTCCACCCTTTTATATAAAACACCAGCCTGGGTCGACTCGCTGAAAATCAAGGCACTATGCGCACTCAGAGTTGCCATTAGAAAATGGCAAGAGAAATGGAACAGAAACACCAAGGCACACCCTAATTCCAAAACTGGAAAAGTGGTTAAATCGCAAGAATGGAGATATGAATTTCCAGTTGACGCAGTCTCTGACAGGCCGCGGTGTCTATAGAAGCTTCCTGCCGGTGCCGGACACGACGACTCGCCGCTTTGTCCAGTATGTAACGTAGCAGAAGATGCGTGCCACGTAGTCTTCAAGTGTCCGCGCTTCAACGCTCTTAGATCGGAACTAGCGGGTTTGACAAGCACAACACGACTTCCGCAAAATCTCGGAAGAGAGTTCATGGACTAGCGTTTGCAACACAATTGCATTATCGTCGCAAGGTTCGAACAATTTGACCTATGGCATAGGTGTGTATATGTATGTATGTACATATACGTGGGACATTGACTTAAGGGATGGTGGGAGGGGTAGTTGACCCGACAGGGACTTTGTACATAGTTACAATACGAACATAGAACCAAAGCACCGACATATTCCCATACATGCATATGTACAGACATAATATATAAAACTTACCCAAGTTTAGCACCACTCTTGAGGTAATTGCACCCCACTGCATTCCCCACAAAATGCACACGAACTTTAAATTACACTTAAATTAAAATACAAATTAAATTACTTTAAACTATTTTAAATGGCAATTTAATTATTTCAAAATTCTGATTCGAAATGAATTGGTAAAATGTCCAATCAAAACAAAAATTAAAGCTTAGACAAAACACACCTACAACCGCACAATGTACCTTATAACATATGAATTGGTAAAATGGCCAATCAAAGCAAATATTAAAGCTTTGACAAAACACACCTACAACCGCACAATGTACCTTATAACATACATACTTTCGTTTCACCCTCTCTACAATTATATTTCCGCTCAACCGCTGTTAACTTTTGCTGACGGGTGGTGGGATAAGCCGAAAAATGCAGTTCTCCTCAAAACTGTGGTACGAGACAAGGAATGACACGAGGGGCTACTTCTCTGTCTAATATAAGTTCTCTGACATACGGAACTGATGTTGCACTTAGGCGGGCTAAAGCAACACAACTTTCTAAACCAAAAAAAAAAAAAAAAAAAAATTTTTATTAATGTTAAAATTAAAAAATCAAAAAATTAAATGCTGAATACTCACCATCCCGTATAGTAACTCTTAATACCCACATATTAACTCTCAGCTCCGCATATTTTGTAATTTTTGTAAATCATCCATGTAAATACTAGCACCCATACATACATATGTATGTACCTATATACACCATCCCATTGCAATTTTTCGTTTTCTTGCTCATTTCTTTACTTTTCGTGTACGCACCTCGATCTCGCGCAAACATATATTCCTATAGACACATAAGCTGCACCCCCTTTACTCGCTCTAGCACTCGAGACCCTAACTCGCATTCTTCAGAATCTCATGAAGTTCTGCATACAGAACCTCCCAGCACAAGCCCCTTTATCTCAAAACATGGTTAAAAGAGGCAGTAAATACCGGCCACTAAAAGTTTGTCTACTACACACAATTCTCTACCTCTACAGACACGGAAAATAGCTTGCGCCCTCCAAGTTTTACCACAATTAATACCCCACACAATAAAGCGAAAACCTCAACGCTAAACACTCAGATCGCGGAATCCTCTATTAATTCCGAAGAATTTCACAGCAGTAAAATAGATTCTGAAGAACGCCCCATCTAAATATACATGTCCCGGAAGAGTTCGACCCGGTAGAGTGGCTGTCGCTAACGAAATTCCGAATAAAACGAACAAACTGCGAGGAAAAATCAAAATGCTGTAATTTTCCACCAAATCTCTCGGCGATAAAAAGCCAACTGCAGTTCTTTCATCAAAGACCAGATAATGCGGGCCTGATCCAACTGAACGACGCCCTTTATGCTGCCACCCCTAAAGGTTGCCAGAGGTCATTCAAGAACAATTTCGTCCCGATCTTATATATGCGTAGGAATAGCAATTCAAAGTCACCCAATAAACCTTCAGTTCGAACATCAGTATCTCCCAAGCGTTATCGGGGTATATTTTACCACCGACAGGAACTGAAACTCCAAATGCAGTAAGCCATTAATTAGCACTGACCTGGGCCCCATAAATTATAAATGTGATGAACCGGCGTATGACGTTATCCCAATGACGAAGCGACGTCATCTCTATTTTGCACCGCGGCGAAAACGCCAGAGTCTATAAACGCTTGTTTCACCTAGTCTCCTTTCACCACACTTTAACATGCGATGACCTTGTTGTACTATAAATGCCAACTTTCTCACGAACATATGCATTACTCTACAAGATGCACCCTCATTTCCAGCTACATTATTCTCTTCACCGGAACCCCACGCTAAACATTTTATTTTAATACACAAATGGTCAAAAAAATGTGACGTCGCCACAATGTGCTTAACAGCGTGGTTGTAAATTTTTTTTACTGGTTATAGTTGGCTTTTAGGCGTATAAATAATAACAAAGGGACTTAGGGTAATTTCTACCCAACAAAACACAATTTATTTCGAAATCAGTGTAATTTATTGAACTCGAGGCCAGATTTTTTTTAGGGAATTATTGAAAAAAACAACGATTTTTCAAAGTAGTAGAAGTGATAGCTACTATTTCGGAGATCACTACATATCCTCATCAAACTTCTTTCTTTCTAGACTTTACCAAGGTTTGAACCATGGTGCACGGAGTTGCTAGGTGAGCACATAACCACTCTAGAAAGAAAGAAGTCTGATGAGGAGATGTGGTGATCTCCGAAGTAGTAGCTATCACTTCTACCACTATGAAAAATCGTTGTTTTCTCAATTATTCCCTAAATAAAAATCTGGCCTCGAGTTCAATAAATTACACTGGTTTCTAAATAAATTGTGTTTTGTTGGGTAAAAACTACCCAAATCCCTTTGTTATTATCCTACAGGAACATGCTGACAGAATTGCCAACTCATGCTCATTCATAATATCAACACTGTCTGTCAAATGGCCGTACAAATAATTATCACGGGGCATGGTAAAAAGAGGCACTCGCCACTCGCTACGCTAGCTATGGTTGTACATATGCAACAATAACACAATCGACTTATTCATATTTAGTATTACTGACCGTCAGATGAACGATATAATGGTTTTCAGTTATACTAATTTCGCATATGCGAGAAAAAACGACATAGAAGTTCATGAGTTTTGTATAAGTATAAAATGAAACAAACTTATATGAAGACATTTAATTATGCACTCATTTATTTTCGATCTTCAATCGATTGCCCCAAAACACGATACAGGTCCAGCAATTTTCACTTCACTGTTATCATATTAATTTTAGACTTGTTTTTGGAATGAATTGTGTTTCTTACTTAGCGTGTAAATAACAATAAATTGCCAAAATCCACAAAACTTGTTTATAATACAAGCAAATAAGTAAGCTCATTTGTTACAGGTCTAACCGCCAAACCTGAAAGTTTCCTGTACTGAAGGATTTTCGTACGGAGCATTGACCCAGTAAGAATAATGAGAATTTGAGCTATAAGCATTCGGCAATATTTATTTATTTTTTGTAAAGTCATTGAATTAACAAATTCTTACAGACTATATTCAACTAATGTACAATAGCAATCACTCAGATAAAAAAAAAAAGATCTGAGATAGTTGATTAAGATGGTCACGTAAAATCAGCACCTGAATAACTGAAAAACGAATTTAACTCAGCACATGCCCTTGAAATAGGGGCATTCATACCATAATTAGTTTTTTAGAAACCAAATGTGAAGAATTCAAACTGTCGAAGGATCTTGTATGGATTATTGAAGTGGATTTTACCTAGAAGGAACGGGCAATCAATAGTGTCAGTATTGATTCTAATAGCAAAGGAGCATGATAAAATGGATCTTCTGCTTTCAACTGTATTTAAGTCAATGAACAAGCATCGAGATACGTACGACTGTAAGGGTTCTGAAAATTTTAAAGATCGGAGGGCAAATCGTAAAACAGCTTTTTGTGCTCTTTCAATGCGGTTGGAGACACCTATTTGGTATTATCTCCAGATGACAGCGGCATACTCTAATCTCGATCTAACAAAAGCACAATATAGTGTTTTAATTGTGTACGAGTTAGTGAATGCAGAGCAATTTTGGTTAATATTGCTAGTGAAATTTAGCTTAGAATCGAAAATAATGCCAAAGTCCTTAATTTCATAAACGGATTTTACATGAGAGCCAGCAATATTGTACGTGGTATGTAAAGAAGAAGGCGATTTAGCAAAAGTAACGTGGAAGGATTTGCTTATATTTAGCGACATTCATTCAAATAGCACAAATTGTTAACATTATATAGGTCGGATTGCAACCTTACAGAATGCCCAAGAATGCTCCCCTGCGGAACACCAGGCGACGCAAAAAACGGACAGCAGCAACGCAGCGTCTATTGGATAAATATGGTTTGATCCGCGAAAAAGACGCACGCTGCGATGAAAGAGAAGAGAAATTAATCTCAAATTGTATCAACTTGAGATTTGTTTTCGAATTCAGAAATGTAATAATCACTGAAAATGGACAAATTAGTGACAGTGGAGCGACATGCAACGAAACCGTGCTGATTAGTAGAAGTTAGGCATTTAACCGAAAAATATAATTTTTCATTACCGATTATCTCAAAAAGTTTTGCTTTCAAATCGGCCTATAATTATGAACATCGTTTTTGTTTTCACTCTTAAATATAGGGAAAACGAATGCCAACTACCAACCATCCAAAAAAATATCAGAAGCCAGTGATTTATGAAAAATACTTGTCAGAGGCAATGCAAGGCACAAACAATTTTCAGCAAAAGAAAAAAGACCATCCGCGCCAGTTTAAGACGAAGGTTTGAGCTTTTGCCATATATGACGTCAGTAACAGATAAACACTAAGATCTAAAATTAAGCAAGCCTTCCAGTAGGCAAACGAGAATCCAAAACATCGTCGGAATCAAAATTAGAGCAAACAAAATCAGTGAATAAGTTTGCAGAGTCTACGGCAGAATTTGCATATTTATCATTGCAAAATAAATTATTTGGCACCGTCGAGCATTTTTTTGATTTGATGAATTGCCAGAAGTCCTTCGAATCCGAAATAATATTGCTTTCAAATATATATGATTTTTGTACATGAACTTATTTAAACAGTTTAATTCATTTAGATATCGCTGAAATTCAGAATAATACACTGGACCACTAGCCTTTTTATATAGTTTGTAAAACTTGTTTTTTAAATTCTTCAGATGCTTTAGCCGCTTGGTATGCCAAGGAGTCTTATACACTTTCTGATTAAAAATAGGAACGTCTCAGAAATAATGAAAACAATAAGTATGTCAATGCCATGGAAAGCATTACACCAATCGATATTTAATCGAATTTCATTAAAAATAGAGAAATCACATGCCCTGCATATTAAGGTCTGCAATCATTTACAAGAGAGAACTATCACAATGAGATGTCGCTGTAAGCTACTCGCTGACGAGTCCTGTTAGCTGAACCCGTTGCCAGATAATGTTGCTATAAAAGCGACTGGCAACCAGCAAAAGGTTCTTACTTTCATCACAGCGTCAACTCAGGTGAGTGACACTTTTCTCGTGCGTATGCACATTTCCAGGTTTCTTTCCAGAAAATAAACGGCGATTTTAACTTCTAAGCAGAATTCCTGTTCTATTTCATATGTGTGTGTGTACACAGTGGAAGTGAAAAAGATCAGGTAGTTATCTGTCTTAAAGGATCGGCGCCCATTTAAGATCCTCTTGAATTCTGGACCCTATTTAACCCCGCGATCTTACCAAAATTAAATATGCGAATCCCTGAGGCTAGCAGAAAAGTACAAAAGGAAGGCGTTCTCCCTGAGGCAGCAGCAGAAGCAGCAAAAAACAAAAACCTGGTGAGTATCATAATCCCTAAATCTGTTTCAACGGAGGCGCTCGAAATTTTTTCCAGTAGCACAACAGGAAGACCTAGCAGACCGCTAGCTAGCGGTTATGAACCGCTATAGAAGCAGGCACTACGGTGGACACCAGGAGGTAGTGTAAGTCCCAGTGTGTAAAAAGTGAAAAAAGGAAAAACCTTACAACTAGGGTAGTGAGCGCCGGCTTAACGTGCCACGAAATACAAGGCGCTTTGTTAAAGGAAAAACAAAAAAAGTGAAAACCCCTACAACTAGGGTAGGGAGCGTCGTCACAATATGCCACGAAATAAAAGGCGCTGTATTAAAATAAAAACAAAAAGAAAGAAGTGAAAATCCCTACAAGTAGGGTAGTGAGCGCAGGCCACAAGGGCCAACAAGTAAATCGCGCTAAAATTGTAAAAAAAAAGCCAAATAGGCAGTGAAAGTCCCTGAATAGCAGGGCAGCAAATTAATTTGTGGGAAAGTCCCTAAAGGTAGGGCAGTGAGCGCAGGCCACGAGGGCCAACAAATAAAACGCGCTATTAAAAAAAATACAGTAAATAAAATAAAATCAAATAAAGGCAATCAAAAGCGGCACCAGCAATAACCCCGATACTATAAGCTGCACAAAAGGCAAGCCTTTGAAATTCACCATGTATATTCGCGTATTCGGGCGCGAAGCAAACCATTTCGTGGGACTGGTTGAACGACGAAAATACCAGTCTCACCTCATAGTGGTAAAACAAAAACAAAAAAAAAAGGCAAAACAAACGAGACACCGGGATCACCAAAAAAAGAGGTAGAATACACCAGGTGACAAAGCAAGGGAAACGTTTGAAGGAGTTTACCATCGGTATACTCACCGGGACCCCCAGTAAGGCGTAACTTCAGCCCAATCAGAGGAGAAATCAAAAAAAAAACTTGTTTAATTTTATTTTTCGTATATATTTTTTAAAGAGTTTGTTTTGTACTTAAATTTTTAAAGAAATAAAAGAAAGTTTGTTAACAATGGCTTACGCAAACGCCTGTAGTGCCCTGTTGAAGTTTGATGAGAGGTATAACAAAACTCCTGGGGCAAGTCATTCCATATTTTCTCTTGAAATTTAAAAACAGGAACTCAAAGCTTTATGGACAAAAGTAAATGAATCTTTTAGCAGCCACTCACGGGATTTGTCTGAAGACGAGTCAAATAACGCGGCCATGAATTTAGCAAAGTATAAGTATCAGGACTGCTGTACAGCATACCTGGCGTGCGCTGCGTTGATGGGTGAAACCATCCATAATCTGACCTTTGTTCAGCAAAGCTCTTCAACGGTAATTCCCTCAAACCGCGATCCTGAGCCACCTCTGCGCTCAAACGTTAATCTTCCTCCGTGCGATACGTAAATTCTTTATGGGGATTATATGGCATGGCCCTCTTTTCGGGATTTATTTACAGCCATCAGGGACTTCGATAGAAATTCCCCTTGACCAATGACGGTTTTGGTATTGCGTGGCAAAATCTTTCTGATAGATACGAGAACAAACGAGTTATGGCGAATAGTCAGTTGAAGATCTTGTTCAACTTGCCTACGGTGACAATCGAACGAGATAAAAAATCTACAGCGTTCAGTAAATAATTGCATCTCAGTTCTGCAAATGTATGGCATTGAAATTGAAAACTGGGATGCAAATGTCTTTTTAGTCTCGAGCAGATTGCCGGACACTACTTTAGCTTTGTGGGAACAGGGAATCGTTCACAAGGCTGAGATTCCGAGGTGGGAAGATTTAGACAACTGCCTCTCGAGCAGGTTCCAGACTTTGGAAACGGTATCTTATATCCAAAGTTCACGAGTAGCTAGGGCAGCATCAAGTCATGCAACGGCCGGGGACACGAAAGGAAAATATCGGTCTATCACAGTCAAATGACCCAATCGACTTGCAGGTTGGGCCCAGAATATTCCCATTCGTTGAGAGCTTGTCCAAAGTTTTTAGCGATGAAGGTAGATGGTCGGTTTAAGGTAGTTAGAAAATATAATTTATGTATGAACTGTCTAACGCATTCAGGAAGACAACTACGAGGAATGGGCAAGGGCGAAACGAAGCGGCGATTATGAGAAGACCGGTGCTGAAGGCAGAATATCATCAAGTACTGCGGGAATACATCACACGCGGTCATATGAAGCCAGTGAGCAGCGCCGCACTGTCAGGCACATACTACCTGCCCTGCCATGCAGTCGTAAAACTGGACAGCACAACCACAAAGGTTCGAGTGGTATTTAACGCATCAAGTCCAACTTCGAATGGAATTAGTTTGAATGATGCACTCTACCCTGTGCCGGTCCTTCAAGCTGACCTTATCGCACTGCTATTAAAATGGCGGCTTTTCAAATACGCTTTCAATGCAGGCATTGAAAAAATGCATAGGCAGATCCTTCTGCAGCCCGATGATACCCGGTACCATAGAGTTCTCTTTCGAGAATCACAAGCTGAAGAGCTGATGGACTACGAATTCCAAACTGTGACGTTTGAGGTGAACTGCGCTCCTTAGTTAGCACATTGCAGAAGACGTTCGCCTGAAATTTCCATTGGCTTCTAGGGTCTTAACCCAACATATGTACGTTGACGATGTACTGGCAGGAGCTCATGATTGTGAGGCCGCCAGTCACACCCGCGACGAACTCATCGAAATACTAAAGGAAGCCAGGTTCCCCCTCCGAAAATGGACGTCGAACTGCAAGGACATCCTGGCAGCCTTGTCAAAAGCTCATTTTTTACAGGAAGTTGTTTTGGAGATAGATAATTTGAGCGAAGCTCGAATGTTGGGCATTCGGTGGAATGCCGCGCACGATATGTTCCATTTCAGAGTCCAAGAAATCTCCATTCGCCCAAGCTATACCAAACGTGAGGTTTTAGCAAGTTGTTCGACCCAGCAGGATGGTTGGGCCCCATAGTCGTGGAGGCAAAAATTCTAATGCAGTACATCTGGTCAGCCAAGATAGATAAGAATGACACTCTATCTCGAGGTTTGTATTTGCGATGTGAAAATTTTCTTAAAAATTATACGTAATAATATCAAAATCCCAAGGTGGATTCATTTCACCCCTTGGAATGAAATTGAGTTTCATGGATTTTGTGATACTTCCGAGAAGATAGCTGCATATGCTGCTTTGTATGCGAGCGTTCGCGATCGAAACACAGACCGAGCCACATACATAAATTTACTTGTAGGCAAAACGAAAGTAGCACCAGTGAAAACAGTCTCGCTTCCTCGATTAAAATTATGCGGAGCGCTCCTATTAGCAGAATTCATTAATGTTTTACTTCCACAGTTCGACGCCAGTGATCTACATATGGACTGACTCCTGCATTACGCTCTCCTGGCTAAGGAAGCCCCCCTGTTACTGGACCACGTTCGTGGCGAATCGAGTTGCCAAAATAGAGGAGCTCGTCGGAGTGAAAGGATAGAATCATGTGGATTCAAGCGATAACCCGGCAGACTTAGATAGCCGTGGCTTATCTCCCCAAGAATTGGCGACGAACACTCTGTGGGGGCAGGACCCTAGTTGGTTAAAGTAGAAACCGTCTGGCTGGCCCAAAAAACTGATGAGGTGACGGTGGAGACAGGGCTGGAGCAGAAGGTCGTTCGAGTTCATACAGGCCGTATTTTGCAAGGGCGAACATTTTAGAACGACTCTCAGACTTCTCTCGTGCCCTCAGGGTAATTGCACGGATCTTTCAATTTTACTATAAGACACATCCGGTACACAAATCAACCCCACGACAGGAAACGTCAGAAATAACAGCGGTAGAAATTCGAAAGGCAAAAATGTGTCTTATTAGGTTAACGCAAAAACAGTGCTTCTCCAATGAGTATCAAGCACTCGTGACGTCAAAGCCAAGCAGCGCAAAAAACTCCATCCGCACTCTCAATCCCTTTCTCGAAAGGAACGGAATGATGACAGTTGGAGGGAGGCTTGCCAACGATACCCTGTAATTTTACCATACGATTGCCAAATTTCTCGCCTTCTCGTCAGATTCAACGATGAAATCAACTCATTTTGAGACTCTTGAGATCCGAATATTGGATTATTCGAATGAAACATTTGATAAAAAACATTGTTCATAATTGTAAAGATTGTCTCATCCACAGAAAAAAGACACGAGGGCAACTGATGGCATCATTACCCCCTGAACGATCGGACTTATCTCGCCCCTCCACCAATACAGGCGTGGATTTTACTGGACCGTTCGAGATTAAGAATTTCACCGGCAGGGCGTGCCTAATAGCAAAAGGTTATGTCTACGTTTTTGCTTGTTTTGCTACGAAAGCAATACATTTGGAGGCAACCAGTGACTAATCGACTTCCACGTTTCTGGCGGGATTTTCCCATTTTGTGGCAAGACGAGGCTGTCCCCGTAGCTTGTGCTCCGACAATGGGACGAACTTTGTAGGAGCCAACAAATCGTTAAGGCAAGATTTCCGAAACTTTTTTGCCGAAACCGAGGTTTCTAACCACAACCATCATATGCACGTCAAGAAATAACCTGGCACTTCATCCCTCCGGGAGCTCCCCACATGGGAGGGCTATGGGAAGCAGGTGTAAAGAGCTTCAAACCCCACTTCCGTAATACCAACACTATGTGATTCACGATGGAGGAGTTCTCGACGTTGCTAACCAAGATAGAAGCTTGTCTGAATTCGACACCTATTAGTCCGCTTTCGGAAAACCCCGAGTCAACAGAAACCCTCACGCCAGCACATTTTTTGATCGGCAGTCCGCTACTTGCGATTGCAGAACCTGAGATTAAAGGAAACCCGATGACGATTATAAGCCGATGGCAAAATATAAAGGCAATTCATCAGGGACTCTGCCAGCTGTGGAAAGAGGAATATCTGAGAGAACTACACAAGCGAGTCAAGTGGCAAACCCCCCAACGAAACATCGAAGTGGATGACTTCGTGGTTATCAAAGAGGATAACTTACCCACGAACGAGAGCCGACTTGGCAGAGTTGTTAATGTTTTTTCAGGAAAAGATTGCCACGTACGACAAGAGGCGTAATCACACGCCCAATCGTGAAACTAGTACTATTACCTATAGTCAAACCAACTTAACGATTTCTCTATTTACAGAGAATATCCGAAAATGATCCGAGTTGCCCGAGAGCGAAACCATGCCCAGTGTGCAAGCACAACCACAACCTCCTCTTCTGCCGGCAGATGCGCCGCATGGAACCAGAGAAAAAACTGCGTTCTGTCCTCCTGCACGGCCACTGCTATAACTCCATGTCGCCGCGGCATGCAACCAACGAGTGCCCGTCACCGCGGAACTGACAGCAATGTCAGGGACGATACCACAGTCTCCTCCACCTGTGGGAACACCCAGAAGCGGGGAAGACGTGTGTTCATGCGGTAGACGAAGGGCACGAACAACCAGCGGAAGCAGCAACGGGTACCCTGACTGTGCCGAACGAAGAACTGCTGGATCGATGCAAGCGACGAGGACATCCAGCAGCCGGTTGAAAATGCGCATGCATCAACAGAGCCCCGGGTATTCAGACCTCCTCTGTCGGGTATCCGGTCGGCAATCCAGCGCCCCTCCACACGCTCAGAGAGCAGACGAGCAGACTCTCGGAAATCCGATGTCCGATGTCGTTAATCAAGTGACCTGGCCGAAGAGCTCGGGGCAATCTGTCCTTACGCCATCAATAATGGTAAAGGTGATGACCAGCGGGAAGATGCACACAGTACGCGCTATACTCGATCCTCGTGAGAGCACCACGATCATTTCGAGAGGCCTCGCTCAGCGACTACACGCCGCGCGGGGAAATGGGGAGAAGTGCTCCCTTACGCTAAAAGGCTGGAAGTAAGAGCGACGGTGCTAGCCAGCCTAACGCGGTCCGTTCCAAAACGTACCGACTATGCTCGCGTTATCAACGAGTTCGATAACCTGCGATTCGCAGACCTCACGTTTTACCGCGAGAGTACGGTATCCTTGGTCCTTGGAGCAGAAGTATATGGGGCTATGCGACCGGGACTGATTCCCGCAACGCGATGGGTTATATCCGGCGGAACCCCGTTCTAAATTTGAAGAAGGCGACCCCAGAAAGCGGTATTAGTTGAAGTATTTTTGTTCAAAATGAAATTGAAATTGTTATTAATAAGAATCAAAATGAATTAAAAAATGAAGTATATTATATTGCAGTGATACTGCAATTCGGGCGGCATGTTAAAGTCTGCAATCATTCACAAGAGAGAACTGTCACAATGAGATGTCGCTATAAGCTTCTCGCTGACAGGACTCGTTACTTGCTTTGCTTTTGAGCGAGTCCTGTTAGCTGAACCAGTTGCCAGATTGTGGTGCTATATAAGCGGCCGGAAACTAGCAAAAGGTTCTTACTTTCATAACAGCGACAGCTCAGGTGAGTGACACTTTTCTCGTGCGTATGCACATTTCCAGGTTTTTTTTTCAGAAATTAAACGGCGATTTTAAGTTCTAAACAGAAAATCTTTTCTTTTTTATCTGTGTGTGTGCACACAGTGGGAGTGAAAAAGATCAGGATCTGTCTTAAAGGATCGGCCCCCATTTTAAAATCCCGTTTCCAGAATTCAAGAGGAATCTGGACCCCATTTAACCCCGCCCTTAACACTATAATTGAATTTCATATTAGGCTTGACAGGAACCTCAGCAAATTTATAAAACTCTAGCTCGAGTGTAAGAGGAACATGCTGCGTTGGCGCAGCTGCGCAGTTAAAATGAAGTATAGTGTATAAGTCCATCAATGTTATAGTGTATAGTGTATAAGTCCATTAATGTTGTGTAACACTCAATTTTATTGTAATCGACTATTTTCTCTGAATTGTAAAATGACCACATCATTAATGAACATAAAAAGTCATTCGTGATTTGGCGTTGAAAAGGGAAACGTAAAAGTGTAAGTCGAAACATCCTTTATAAAAATATATTATTGTAACCCTAAAACCATGTAAAACATTTTAGGAAATAAAGCATACACAAGCCTTAGCGTAATAAAGGAAAGGCTGGCTTTTATTTTGAACTCCTCGCCAAATCGCGAATCAACAGCCTTTATTTCACTTTTTAACCGGAATTTGGCGAGGTGCCTTAAAAAACTGTTTGCCTATAAACTGTGGTGCCTGGAAGCTGTGGCAAATAGTGTGGGCATGTACGGCCATCGAAGCGTGTTGGGAGTACGTGCGATAAGGCGAGTTAGCTGCAGGTCGAGGTAGCTGTAAGGAAACTCATTTGGTAAGTGCCTTGAGAAATTGATTTGGGGTTGGTTAGTAGTTAGTGGTGTGCGTGGTGGGAATAAAATCTTGGAAATTGGCGTCATAATTATAAAAAGTGCGGGTAACAATTTCACTGGAACATTCGTGGCGACCATTTTAATTATGCCAACAACACGTGCCGGGGCAAGCAAAAAGGCCAGTATGAGTGAAGGAGATAGCGACAGCAACGAAGTGCTTGACGAAACGGTTATTCAACAGCATACGGCAAATATGGCAGGGCAACAATCGCTCGAATTGCGGCTAACGGAAATTTTACAGCAAGTTCAAAGCATTCAAGAAGAACTTAGGCAAAGTAGACAAGTACAGTCGAATGCGGATAATGATAGCGAAATTGTTGCTGCAACAGCATCCAGATTAGTAGGTAACTCGCAAAGTGGTTCACATCTAGGATTAACACGCAAGCTATATGATTTGCCAGAATTTGAGGGGCGTCCAGATACCCAAAATATGATCTGGCTACAAAATGCAGTTAAAGGCAAAGCTAGGGAAACTATTTAATGTTTATTAATCCATAGTAGGAACGTTTCGCAAATTATGAAGGTTTTGCAGGAGCGTTTTGGGAAGCCGGAGCTGCTGGTGAGGAGCTAGATAAATAAAATTAGAAATGTGGCGCCGATTTTAAAAAGTCGCATCGCACAGCTTGTGGCATTTGCGACTAAGGTGCAAAATCTGTCTTCGTTTCTTCAGGCGGCTGATTGTGACCACCATTTGTCTAATCCGACGCTGATGGAAGAACTGCTGTTGAAGCTGCCCATACAGAGATGCATCGAATGGGCACGTTATGCTGCGTCAATAGTGCCGCGACCAACAATATTCCAATTTAGTGATTGGTTACAGGAGTTGTCATCAGTTTTGAACTCGGCCTGCGTATTGTAGAACCGCGACAGAATAGACCCGATTGGCGTTCAAGATTTTTCCACGCTAATGAGATATGAAATTTCTGGGCGAGTGAGGTGTGAGTTATGCGCAGATAGGCACACGATTGCTAAGTATAGGAGATTCCTGAACATGGAACATGATGATAGATGTGGCATGGTGCATCGAAAAAAGTTATGTTTTAATTGCCTAAAGGGAAATAATCGCAGTAACATCTGTGCCGAACAACATTAGTGCGGTGGCAGGTATTGTACAAAAAGGTGGCATGTGCTTCTTCACGAGTCCAGTGGAAGAGACCGAGAGTGGCAATCAGCACCATTGCTGCAAGCGTCGCAGCCGACTTCGCGTTACCCGATACAGCAAACATTGCCATCGACATCAGAACAAGCAGTACAGCAAGTTCTTACAAATACCATGGCACCCAATCCCGCGCCGAAGTTGTTGTTTAAGATACTGCCAGTGGTATTATACGCGCATGGTAGACAAATTAATAGCTACGCTTTCTTCGACGAAATGTCAGCCATATCTTTAATGAACCGTGATCTGGCAAACCGCCTTGGGCTGGAGGGAAGCAGTTATAATTTAACCCTGCAGAGGTTTGGCAGTACAACCGTTACGGAGCGTTCCTGCAGAGTAAGCGTACACATACCAAAACAAAGTATTAGTGCGAGTAACGACAAGATTCCAAGTAGGGTGATTATATGGTCAGGCTCGAAACTGTCCTGGCTAAAATCGGATCACCGCCGTTACAAACCATACGTAGCGCGAACCACAAGAATGGAGATGGGTACCGAGCGCACTAAATTATACTGATTTCGGAACGCGTACTAGGAACGAAAAGCGTGAGTCATTCTGGATTACTGGTCCAAAGTTTTTAGAAGAGAAAAAATTGGCCGCCAAATACAACTTGTGAATCTACAAACGCTGAACTGCGCAACAAATTCACGATTTTACTAATTCAAACTACTATTTCATTTTTTAAGAGATTTTCGTCCTTTACTCGACTGAGAAGAATAGTTAGTTAAATGTTAAGATTTCGGAGAAATTGTTTCAAGACGAAAGCGACTCGTATTTACGACCACTTAAAGGTGTTCGAGTTGCAACAAGCCGAAGCAGTGATAGTTCGATCAACACAAATGGAAGAGTTTGCCGACGAATACCATTCCCTGCTTATTGGCAGGCGGGTAGAGAAAGGTAGTGCGCTGTGGACGCTCACTCCCATTATGGATAAGGAGGGCGTCATACGATTAGGTGGTCGAACAGGCGCTGCCACTACGATTTGTTCATGCACCAGACGTCCTATAATCCTGCCTAAGCGATGCTACGTAACGGTGTTGGTGATAGATTATTACCACTGCGCTTGGAAACACCAAAACGAATCGCCAATAATCGCCGAAATACGACGTAAGAACTGGATCCCTAATATCAGAACTGAAGTGCGTCGCGCAACCAAAAGATGCCAGTTTTGCGTTAAACAAAGATCTGTTCCAGGTAGACCAGAAATGGGTCAGTTGCCAGTAGGCCGACTGACACCACTCGTTAGGCCTTTCACCTACACTGGATTAGACTACATGGGACCATTCAACGTAGTCATTGGTAGGCGAAGCGCTGGATCGCGCTCTTTACTTGCCTAATAGCCAATGCATTTTCGGGAAAAAATATCGAGTGGGTTTTAACTGCCCGTTGAATCCACACGCTGAAGGTTGCTGGGAACGATTGGTGCGCTGCGTCAAAAGGGCCATGGGTCATACCTTTTACAACGAGAATCTTCAGGAACACGTCCTATACAGCCTCATGTGTGAGGGGGAGAACATTGTCAATTCCCGACCGTTGACACAAATTCCACTAGACACATCCACTGACGAACCGCTAACCCCTAATTATTTTCTTCTAGGTACCCCAAATGAAGACTCTGGCCGTAGGAGACGTAGTCGTCATATGCGATAGCGGTGTACATCGAAGGCAGTGGCTCATGGGACGAATAGTGGAAGTGTTTCCAGGCCGAGACGAGCAAGTCAGAATTCCACGGGTGCAGACTCAAGCGGGCACCTTCAAGCGACCAGCCTGCATGTTGGCGAAACTCGATGTTGGTTAATCTGATTAGATTCACGGAGGCGGGGTTGTTGGCGCAGCTACGCAGTTAAAATGAAGTATAGTGTACAAGTCCATCAATGTTTGTTGTCGCAGTTACGTACCTGAGAAAAATGTAGTATAGTGTATAAGTCCATTAATGTTGTTTAACAGCTATTTTATTGTAATCGACTATTTTTTCTGAATTGTGAAACGACCACATCACTAATGATCATAAAAAGTCATTCGTGATTTAGCGTTGAAAAAGGAAAGGAGCACACAAAAGTGTAAGTCGAAACATCCTATTGAGAAATATATTATTGTAACCCTAAAATCTTGTAAAACGTTTTAGAAAATAAAGCATACACAAGCCAAGGCGAATTTATAGAAGGTGATGGCATAAGAGCAGCTGATTTGATTTTTTTTATTCCCCTACATGTATTTTGTTTTTGCTTTTGCGTATGAGCTTTCAAAAGCCGTAAAAGCAAAAACAAAATGAATTTAAATTTTGAGAACTCTTACGCAGAAACAAAAACAAAATACATAGGAATTTTGTAGTTGTATTTATAACACCACCTTGTATGGATTCGCCTTGATACAAGCCTTAGCGTAATAAAGGAAAGGCTGGCTTTTATTTTGAACTCCTCGCCAAATCGCGATTCAACAGGCTGTTTATCAGTAGGGGAAATGGGTGTAATACATTCCGACAAAGTTCACATTATTGGAAACAAACACTAAATCTACGATTCTGTTAAGGCTATTACAAAATCCATTAATTTGAAGTAAATCAATGCTTGATAAATTATCAATGACGCGAATCTCGGCTCAAGAATTAACATTAGATCAAATTAAAATCTGCGACATAAATTAAAATCCCCCAGGATACAAAGATGACTGCCAATGACAACGTTATCAGCGTATGCAAAATACAGAAAGTCAGCACAAGCTGATCAATGAAACTTCCTTCGAACAGCAATGAGGACACCACCGCCCCTGGAACATCCCGTTTTGACATGGTCACTGTCTTTACGAAGAACATCATAGAGATTGGAATCAAAAATTTTAGTATTGAACAAATTTTCATTCAGCCAAGATTCAACAAATACAAAAATATCAAAATCTAGGGAGGAACTTTTCATATGAACAGTTGATCATTTAGTTCGAAGGCCAGATATGTTCTGAAAGTATATTTTTAAGTATTTATTACTAGCATTGGATTCAGTCACGGCAATTACAGAATTTGCAGTGTTACTTTTTGAAAAAAAAAAACACTGAAAGGACGAATTGTTACGTTCGTAGGCTAAATATTCGCATTTAATAGCTTATCATAATCATAATATTGATGTGCTGGAGTGAAATCTGATATCACACGTACAAATTTGTTGAAATTAATTTTTGCAGCTTTGTTCTAAGTACTGACAAAAAAATTTTAGAACTGACTGCCACATGTACTATCAATTGACAGGCACTCTTCCTGCAAGGATACCGATAGAATGACCAGTAAACTACCACTCATAATAAACGTGTTCGTTTGGCAGATAACTTGTACAAACTTGTACCTAATTGCGTTTGTGAGCAAAAAACGTGCAAAAGTTGCAAGGAGAGAGCACAAGTTTGACTTTTTATTTGGAAGGGATATTGGTAATATGTGCAGAAAAAATTAACACGCAAGCAAATCAGCTGAATATGGTACCTGCATTCATTTCAATCAACAATACAATTCGATCTTTCAAATTTTAAATTCTCAAAGCATAAATATTAGTGATTTTTTAACGAAAGAAGAAGTGTTTTACTCACGAAGAAGCATTAGTTGAATAACTTTTTATTCACGCCAAAAGGTTTACTTGATGCGATTTTTATTTGGACATGAACTTTTATGAGGAAATAAATTTAAAACGCAAAATTTTAAGAATTTGTGTCGAAATAGTTATATCATCATTAATTATAATGTTGAAAGCAAAACTTAAAAGAAAAAATTAAATAAAGAAGCGGAATATTTGCATGCGCAAATGAATCAGTCGGCGGAACTCATTGGGTGCCTCCACCAATTTTTACAGGGGATTGGCATTGTTTCAGACAATGTCTACGAATGACCCCCGAGCAATTTAATTTTTTATTGGAAAAGTGACGCAACTTATATTAAAAATGATATCATTGCATGTGAAGCGCTCACGCCGAGAATTAAGCTACAAATAGCTTTAAAGTTCTTAGCTACTGGCGACAATTACTTAAGCTTATTGGAAACTTTTAAAGTACGAAGTGCACTATATCGGCAATCCTGACAGATGTCCTTGATGCAATATATGCTGTTTTGCAAGTTCGCAATCTTATAATTTTAGTTGCCACTCTTCGACCATTGCACTTAGGGCCGCTTTCCGAAACGAATAGTTTTTGGACAACTTGTATCAATCATTTCACAAACATTTCACAATCTTTGCACTACATTTTTATTCATATTTACTTTTTCACTTAATTTAAATTCATTAAATAGAAGAGCGTCGTTAGAATTTTGCTTTCAAAACGATTTTAGTATGTGTGCAGAATTCACGCAATCTCAGGGTTGTACGAAAACAAGTGGAATGGGCTCAAAGTAAGCGACAACACAATTTTTTTGGTGTTAAATAGCCTTTTTAAGACTATAAAAATATATCTGAAACGAATAGAGTAGAAAACAGGCTTTAATTGATATATATATTTCTATATTAGGTGCTCACGATTTCTCACAGTTGAACGTTATAAAAGTTAACTGCCGCTCTCAAGGCAAGACAATTTTATATATATTAAAAGTGGGCTAAAACGCTTTCATTGGTCTATACTGTTATTTTTATCATTATTGGATCGACCTGTGTTTTTTACTTTCAATCGAGGCAGAAGGCCTCTTTCACGGAAAGGAGTTCTGTGCAAAAATATCGTGGATAGCGTGGCCGGTATTGGTCCAACCAGGGTTATTTTTTGAAGCGCGGCCGAAGGCCTTTTAGGGCCAGGATTTTTACGCGTTGCCGGTGTTCGCCTGCGCCGAAGGGAGTTCTGCACAAAAACACTTTGGATAGCGTAATCGGCGCCGGACCGTCCATAGGCCCACTACGCGGAAAAGAGTTCTACGCAAAAATACTGCGGATAGCGTAGCCGGTGTGGAACTGACTAGGGTTAGTTTTTTGAAGCGCGGCCTCCAGGATAAAGGAGTTGCGGCCGAAAGTTGGAAAATGCGCGAAATTGAGAAGCAAGCGGAAAATGTGGAACCAAATAGACGATGAGCTGCGTGAAAAGGGCTATTTGTTTAATAGGAGACAAGTGAAGACTGAATTCTTCAGCTTAGAGCGTCAGTACAAAAGACCTCAGCTGCATAATTCAAAAACAAGTCGAAGTATACAAATTTGTCCGTACCAAGTGTAAGTTAAAAACATTCCATATTTGTATGTACAAGTAAACCTAACATTTAACGTTGATTGTGATTTATTCAATAGTGAATTATATGACTTACTTCAGGAGAGAGTTGCCATAAACCCGGATTACCTAATCGATGGTAAAGCCAGCAGTGGAGGTTTGAAGGAAAGTGCTGGTTCAGCACCAGCTACCTCGGGTATAAAAATATTTCGCAAACCCTTATTTTAAGTCACTTTTATTTATTATCCTTCCCGTGCTCTTATTGAAAAAAACCTGGATGAACGCCAACCTGTTCCAAGAAAAGAGAGAAAAGTAATTGACACCGAGTATCAAAACCTGTTGATTATAAATATTATTTACAATAACACATGTCGATCTGGCATCACAACACGAGTTGTCATTCCTGTATTTATTTTGACATTCCTTTTACTTTGTATTTTCTTCTTTTTGTAAACCGTTTCAATCATTCTATTAAAATCATTCTTGCACAAAACGTGTCTGCTTAATTTACTGAAATATATCGGGTCGAGTTAGCGCAATCTTAAAAGGCTGTGGGTCTAGCTGCGTGAAATATTAAACTATAAGAGATAGTGAATTTGTTATGGCCAATATTGGAAGCAGCAACGAGACGGAAAAAGTTGCTGCAGAAATTTATGATACGTGCAATAAGTTTTTAATCGGAATGGCGTCAAATTCCATATCAAGTGCCTCGCGCATCGAGCTGTTGTCTAAAAATAACTATGACACGTGGAGTATGCAGGTGGAGGCGCTGCTAATTAAGAATGATCTCTGGGAGTTCGTCAACGGAAATAGTACCATACCAGCAGAAGGTGATGCGGCAAGCAGTTTGCCGCTAAAAATGGACAAAAAGGCCAAAGCAAACCTCATATTGTCAATTCAGCCCTCAGAGTTGAAACAGATTCGAGGATGCGAAACCTCGCGTGATGTTTGGCTTAAGTTACAATGCATTTATGTATCGAAGGGACCTGCGCGTAAAGCAACCCTACTTAAGCAACTAATGCTGCAAAGCCTCGATGAAGGTGGTGATGTAAAAGATCATATCGCTCGCTTTTTCGACGTCGTTGATAAATTGGAAAGCATGATGAATGTACAGATAAATGGTGACCTAGTTACTATTATGTTGCTATATAGCCTTCCTTCGACAATCGAAAATTTTCGATGCGCCATTGAATAGCGTGATGATTTGCCAACTGCAGAAGTTCTTAAAGTCAAAATTATTGAAGACTATGAGGCACCAGCACAGAATTCAGGGAATGTTGTGGATTCTTGACAGTGGTTGCACAGCTCATTTGTGTGGTGATGAAGACGTTTTCACCTCAATGTCAATCTACGAAGACTAGGCTTAACTTGGCAAGCCAAGCATGTGCTAAGGTTCGAGGCACAGGCTCGGTTGTGTTAGCAGTTTCTAGTAGCAATGGTCAACGTTCCATCGAATTTAAGAACGCACTTTTTGTTCCTGATCTCCGTACAAATTTGATATCCGTTTCAAAAATTACAAATAAAGGCCACACTGTGACATTTTCCAAAACTGGTGCTTACGTTTGCAATGAAAAAGGTGAAAAGTCTATGATAGCTGATCGTAGAGGTGATTTGTTTTATTTACGTGAGAGTAGTGAATGCGCTGTTCTTCAAGCCGATTCATCAGAGCTTATGAAATGGAATTGTCGATTGGGACCATTGAACGTTAAAGATATGAAGAAATTGATGAAGGTCGGTGTGTTACCAAAAATTAGTATGGATGAAGTCGGACCAATTTTGAATTGTGAGGTATGTTTAAAAGGTAAAATGACCGCACTTCCATTTACAAATCGTCACAAGCCATGTGGTGAGGTTCTGAAGATAATACACTCCGCAACAAAATGGAGTCGCAGAACGCCTTAATCGTACGCTGTTAGATATGGCTAGATATCTTATGCTTCAGTCGGTAATGAGTGAGTCATTTTGGTCTTCTGCTGTGTCTACGGCATGTTTCATTCGCAACAGATGCCCAACAAGCAGTTTAAAATGGAAAACACCTTACGAATTTTTTTTAAAGAAAAGCCTAATTTGAATTATTTCAGAACTTTTGGATCAAGGGTGATGGCATGACAAAGTCGCCGGCAAGACCAAATTTGCACCACGAGCAAACGAAGGAGTATTTGTAGGATATCCATAGGACAGAAAGGGGTACCGTATATGGATGCTAGACTCGCATCATATTATTTATTCACGTGATGTTAAATATTTTGATGAAATTTATAATCAAGCCTCCACATCAAAAGATGTTGGTGAATTTCTGCAGCCGAGCAATGCAGCATAATTGAATAGTCATTCAATCGTCGAGTTTTCACCTGTAAAAGCTAATATACCAGACGGAGATGGAATCCAGGAGGTATCGGAAAATGTAAGAGAAAGCTCCAGGGCGACCGAGACTTTTGCGCACAGGGTGCAAAGGCCGACCGTGAAAAATATTTCGTACTCGCTCATTGGTGTCAGAAGAGAAATCTACAGATTACGACAACATCGAGCTTGCTGAAACTGATGACGACATTTTTGCTGGCGCAGCAGAAGTTAATATACGAAGAGCCATGAGTGGACCTGAGAGCGAAGAGTGGATGAATGCCATTGAGTCTGAAGTGGTAAGTCTTATTAAAAATAATACCTGGGAAATCATTAAGTCATGTGATGAGAAAAATGTTATTGGCTGCTGGAAAGACGTAAGGCGCGGCTTGTAGCGAAAGGCTACAGTCAAAAACAAGGCGTTAACTATGATCAGACTTTTGCGCCGGTAGCGAGGTTGGAGACTTTGCGATTGATGTTTGCCTTATCAGTGCAGTTTAATCTTGTCGTGCGGCAATTCGACGTGGTTACTGCATATTTATGTAAATGGCATAATAAAAGAAAAAGCTCTAATGAAAGTGCCAGACATGCTTGATTATATGCGTATTTTATCAAAAGTAGAATCAAGGTAAAATTTTGGCAAGCAAGCGAATAAAATGTTAAATAGTTTGCGAAATGGCGGAAACCTTTGTGTTCTCAATAAAGCGTTATATGGGCTCAAACAAGCGGGTCGCCTAAGGTACATCATACTTAGTGCTAAGCTGAAAGATATAGGATTCAAGTCCACTATCAATGAGCCATGTCTTTTTGATTACTATACGAATAATGAGCTTACACTATTTTTGGTGTACGTCGATGATATTCTTATTGCATCTAATAATGAAAAATTAGTGACAAAAATCAAAAACCAACTTTTGGAAGATTTTGAAATTAAAGATCTTGGCCTTGCTCGAAACTTTCTTGGTTTGGATATTGATCAAAATGATACTGTCTTAAAATTAAAACAATCAGGTTACATCCGAAATTTGCTTAAAACATATGGTATATCTGAATGCAATATCAAAACTCAAAGCTAGTTTTAGGCACATGAAGCTCTCAAGAATATATGTACATAAACCTGATCAAAAATTGCATTGTTAATAAAACTTGAATTAAAAAGTTTGAATTGCTTTGTATTACAAAATGAAATATATTCTTATAAAAAAAATAATTAATACCTAAATTTAGAAAACAAATAAATTTTCAATATTAGTAGACTATGATTTAAATAAATTGAAAACGTGAATTCTTGTATAAATATAATAAAAACCAAAAATATCATTGAATGTTATGATTTAGGAGATTTTGAATATTTTGGCAAATGGGATCCCGTAGGAAATTTACTCTAGACGCCTCGCTTGAAATTTTATTAGACAATTCGGCAATTGGTTCTTTGTCAAAATCTAAATCGTCTTCATTGGCTATGGTATGCAAAACACAACAACAGGCTATCACAAAATGGCAGAGCTTCTTCATCCCCCTCAATTCGCAATAGTACAACTCCCTGTACTTTTGTTCCAAATTCTAAATGTGTGTGCGCATATCACACAACTTGTCATTAAACGTTTCGTGAGCACGTGTCAAGTGGCCATTACCTCTATATGGCGTAATGATATACATACATATTTGCTGCAAGGATACGCCGAATCCTCTAAAAGATTAAAATGTGGAAATCAGGAAAATATTATATCAATGTTATGGTGGAATAAATTGAAGGTTGTATCTCCACAATACGAAGGAAGTTTTTAACATATCGTAAAATTTTTAAAAACTCAGCTATCGTGACTGGAACCCGGGTATACAAAAATATGTTGATGAATTGCTTCTGCTCATCACATATTTTTTGCAGAACAACCGACACGGGGCCCATTCTGTCAATGCACTCAACTTTCCCCCTTGTTGGTGGGACAATTTCGATGTGGGATCCATGAATACATCGTCTGAGGTCCAGAGGTTCATACTCTTACGGCGAATCTTTCTCTCGTACACTCCAAGGGTCGTCTCATCCGATGCTGACAGTGCCCATGCTTCAGCGCCATACAATAGCACGGGCATGATGAGAGACTTGTAGAGTGTGGTCTTGGTTCCTCGAGAGAAGACTTTACTGCGCAATTGCCTACTCAGCCCAAAGTAGCACTTGTGGACAAGAGAGATTCTACGTAGGATTTCCAGGCTGACATTCTTGTAGGTGGTTCCCAGATAAACAAAGTCCTCCACTTTGTCGAAATTGTAATTGTCAATAGTGTTGAGGGACCCCAGATGCGAGTGCGCTGACGCTTTATTTGATGACAAGAGGTACTTAGGTGTGCCCTCGTTCACTTCCAGCCCCATACGTTTCGCTTCCTTATCCAGTTTAGAAAAGGCAGAAGTAACGGCGCGGTTGTTGAGGCCGATGATATCGATATCATCAGCATAGCCAGAAGTTGCACACTCTTATAAAATATAGTGCCTGAACGGTTCAACTCTGTCGCACGAAAGAGAGTCACCTTGTCGGAATCTTTGTTTGGTTTCAAACGGCTCGGAGAGGTCCTTTCCGATTCTGACGGAGCTGGTGGTGTTGCTCAACGTCATTTTACATTGCCATATTAGTTTTGTTGGGATACCAAATTCAGACATTGCGGAAAATAGGCAGCTTCTTGTGCTACGAAGGCGGATTTGAAGTCGACAAAAAGATTGTGTGTGTCCATTCTTGTTCCTCGGGTCTGTTCCAAGATTTGGCGTATCGTGAATATTTGGTCGGTGGTAGATTTGCTAGGTCTAAAGCCACACTGATAAGGTCCAATCAGTTCGTTCACGGTGGGCTTCAGTCGTTCACACAATACGCACGACAGAACCTTATAAGTTATCCTAAGAAGACTGATCCCGCGCTAGTTGACGCATATTGCAGGATCGCCCTTTTTGTGGATTGGGCAGAGTACACTTAAATTCCAATCAGCAGGCATGCCTTCGTCCGACCATATTTTGCAAATAAGCTGGTGCATGCACTTTATTATTTTTTAGCCGCGCTATGGCCATTCGAGTTTCGTCCAGGTCAAGTGACGATACTTCGACTCCGTCTTCATTGATAGGGGGTTCGGGTTTGCCATCTTCATTGTTTTCCGCGTCATTACCATTAATCAGCGAGTAGAAGTGCTTCCTCCACAGTTTGAGTGTACTCTGGATATCGGTCATCAAGTGTTTCTATCGGCTAGCATTGCAAGCTCCTCGCACTCGCGCCCCTCGACCTCTCTCTTCTTTTTTCGGAAAATGCGCCTCGCTTCCTTCTTCTACTCCCAATATCTCCCCCGGACGGTTCTATAGGCGGTTTTTTTTTTTTCTTTTCCTCATCGTACCAGTCGATTTTCGGGCTCCCTGGAAACAAATGACCTCTTCAGCAGCGGTACGTATTGTGTGGTCCCATTGCCCGCAGATATCCGCTTATTGAACATTGCTCTCAGAGAGCTGGAGTGTAAGTCGAGTGGCACCTTCCCTATTATGGGTTCGGACATTCCAGGAGCATGCCCTTAAATCACAGTCCTTTAAACGTTCGCCGTGATCGTCATTAGAATAGGGGGTCTCATCCGAGGCTTTTTGCTACAATTTTTCATTGGAAGATGTTTTTACGTTGCGGGTGGCAAGTCCAGCGCACAACCAGATTCTGTTGATTTCTTGATTTAGGGCACATTTATATAGCGAGCCGCTTGCTCCAAGTCAGACGCCCGCTCACAGCTGCATCTACTAATGAACAGACGCTGCAAACCCCTGGTTGGCCCTTAAACCGAAAACATCGGAGTGGCCCCACCACCTTCTCACTTTAGCTCACCCCAAACGAGTGTTTGGTGGCTACCCAGAGGACACTTGGGTGAAATCATCCTTTGTTAAATTGCAACGGATATAAAATGCATCGGAAGGATCGCGACTTTGATAAAGGTGGTGGCGTAGCATTCATCACACACCACACAGTGTAGTATCGATTTATTGAAGAAAACATCGACCGCAGGGATACAACCCTTGGTTGTCAGGGCAAAGCTATCCGGTTAGGCGATGTAAAACTCGAAACATTTATTTATTTATTTATTTCAGTCTACAGATAGTTCTTACAGACTATATAAAAAACATATTAAGAAAAATCAGTTATTTAATTAAATTAATTAAACAAGGCAAATAATTGTTGCTTAAAATTAGATAAATTGAGACTAAAATCTAGGTTAGTATAATTGTTGCAGAATCGAATGCATCTCACCATAGGTTCATTAAAGGCATAGTTTGTTTTATAAACTTGACCTACGAATAAACGAACCCGCCTCAAATCATGGTGATTAGTATGAATGTTGATTACTTTTAATAATTCATTGCAATTTATATTTGAGTTTATAAGATTATACACGAATAGTACTGAAAAATAGATTCGTTTATCTTCTAGGCTTTGCAGACCGAGCAATTTGCGTCTACCTAAATAACTGGGGAGACCATTAGGCCAGCACATCTTATACAATGCATACTTAGTAAAAACTTTTTGGATTCTTTCGATCTTGTTTACATAGGACTGATAGAATGGGTTCCATATCAACGAACAATAATCAAGGCGGCTTCGAATTAAAGAGACATAGAGTGCTTTCAATGTCAAGGGATCAGAAAAGTCTTCAGTATTGCGACGTATAAATCCGATCATGAAAAACGCCTTCGAGACAATATAGTCAATATGTTTAGAAAACGTTAGTCCTGAGTCGAAAATTACGCCCAAGTCCCGAATATCTTCCTTGCGAGTGACCTTAAGATTATTCAAATAATAATCATAAGGTATAGGATTAAGCTTTTTCTTATATGTAACGACGCAGCACTTTTCAATATTCAAATAAAGGTGGTTTAATCTACACCATTCCTGAAAGCTTATTAGATCCTGTTGAAGATTAATGCAGTCGGTTATATTTTGGATCTTCTTAAATAATTTGACATCATCAGCAAACATTAAGCATTGTACAGAATGGAAAATGTTTGGTAAATCGTTTATAAAAACTATAAAGAGAAGAGGACCACAGTGCGTACCTTGAGGTATTCCTGACCAGGCATTAATCATTATTTTAGATTTGAACGGTGCCATTTTTACAAACAATTTCCTTCCATTTAAGTAGCTAAAAAAGATTTTTAAAAGAGTTCCTTTGATACCGTAAGCGCTGAGCTTTTTAATAAGGATAAAATGGTCGACTTTATCGAATGCCTTTGAGAAATCTGTGTAAACTACATCCAGTTGTGCTTGATTCAAAAACGCATTGATAATATTATTTGTGAGCAGCATTAAATTAGTGCAAGTTGATTTTAATGGTACGAAACCATGTTGGTTTTCGCAAATGTGATCGTTAATTCGATTCATTAGTTTAACCTTAATGATGTAATCAAATAATTTCGAAATTGTGCTTTGTTTAACTATTGGGCGGTAATTGCACACCTCATTCCGGCTACCAGATTTATAGATTGGTGTGATTGAGCACACTTTCCATGCGTCTAAGAATACCGATTTGGTTAGACACTTATTGAAGAGCATTGCCATGGGATTGGCAATAGAAGAGGAGAACAGTTTAAAAAATACTGGACAGAACCCTTCGTGATCCGCTGATGAGCTGTTATTCAGTTCTGAAATTGCTTGTTCAACATCATTGGGAGTTACCGTGAAATTGTCAGAGGATGATTCAAAGTTAAAGTTACATAATGAGTCATACTTTTCGTAAACTTTTTGAAAAAATTTAGCAAACAGATCACAAGAATCTAATGTATTGTCTGATACAGTGCCGTCGTAATTTATACATGTAGGGTAGCCGTTAGTCTTTCGTATACTATTTATGTAATGCCAAAAGCTGGTTGGATTTGTTTTTAAATCTGATTCAACTTTAAACATATAGTGTTTAAACAAGTAATTATGGAGACTATTAAACTCCTTTTTTAAACGGAATAAGTTGTCTCGGTCAGTAGCATTGTTGGTTTTTTTAAATTTCTTGTAAGCTTTATTTTTTATGTTTTTCAGGTGACAAAGTCTTGAATTAAACCACGGTGGTTTCTTATTAGATTTTAAATAACGAGCAGGGACGAAGCAAGAAATTGTAAATAACAATTTCTCACATAAAATTCCGTAAGACATGGATGCATCATCGAAAGAATCCAAAAAGGACCAATCTGTGCTTTCAATTTAATTTCTTATCTTTATAGCATCCGCTTTAGAGTAATTCCGTTCCGATATACTATTCGACGATAGTTTATCAAATTTATAAAACTCGAAATCTATTAAAAGTGCTTTATGATGCTGGCTATTACTCAAAATAGGTGAAGGGCATTGTTGGCAAGATGAATTCAATTCAGCAGAAATTAAACTAAATCTAGTATTCGATCTATATCATTCGGAACTGAATTAACCTGTTTTAGGCCACACGAAAATATGGTACTTACAAACAGTAAGTCAATTTCAGATTTAACATTTGAAGGTATTAAATTATTGTTATAAGACAACCATGAAATATTTCCTAAATTGAAATCTCCAAGATACATTGTTTCCTCATTTAGTGTTAAATTATCACAAATAGATGTTAAATTATTAAGATGCTTCTCATATATATCGTAAGTGCTATTAGGTGGTATGTAAGATAACAAAAAGAAGATAGAATGATTCAATGCAAACTTTACCTTAACACAAATTTGTTCTATATGGTTAGCATACAAGTTCAGCGATACGCTACTACTACACAATTCTGCTTTAACAGCTAATAATACTCCACCTATTTAATGTAAATATACACGCTGTTACCTGCTTCCCGGCAGGATATCACCCTGATATAGGTTTGCTCGTTTTGTACTAGGTGACTTTAATGCACACCAAGGTCTATGGCACTCAAGCCTGCCAGTAGATCGTAGGGGAAATGAATTGGCTGAGCAGATAGACGATTCGACATTCTGCACAATAAATGACGTCCCCCCACCAGAATTCGGGCTAATTGCAGTTGCTCGCCTGACCTAACAATAGCTAGTGCAGGTATAATAAATATCATAACGTGGTGACCTATGCTATCGCTCGCATCAGACCACCCACACATAATCATCACGATTGGTAGACCTGCCGACTTTGGCTCCGCGGATGGAAAGACTTTTATCAACTTTAGAAAGCTGATTGGTCCGGATTCGCGGAGTTGACCGAGAGTGCCTTACGCACACCGACAGATGTTCGCGTTGGCAAACGACAGTTCCGCATGGTGATCACGACCGCTACGGCCACCGTGAGGTCCTTGTCCAACCTGGCGAGGCATGATGATCGGGAGGAGATATGATTCGGTGACCGCACCTCGTCGGATCCGAAGAAATGCGCGAGCTACTTTAGCCGACAGTGTATACTGGATCCTTCGGTGGATAGCAATAAACGGAAGGTGTCCAGAAGGCTGCGCAAATTGCCAAAACCCAGCGGGCCACTTACCTTCACCTGTAGCGAGGTTGCGGAACCCATCGGGAAGGTGAAAGCCTCCATGGCCGTTGGTCCTGATGGACTAAACATGTTGATGCTGCAAAATGAGAGTAGCATACCTAACGAGACTTTCCAACATGTCTAGGTCTACCCTCATCATTCCGGAGATCTGCAAGGCTGGGAGGTGATACCGCTATTGAAACCAGGGAAACCGGCCGAAAAGGGTGAATCCTATCGACCGATTTCCCTTCTTTCCCCTGTGGTAAAAACACTCAAAGCTATGCTGCTCCCATACTTTACACACCACCTGGGGCCGCCTAAGCATCAACACGGCTTCCGGAAGGTACACAGCACACCAACATCTCTAAACCTCATAAACACCCAAGTGATTTGTGGCCTTACCCGTAACCGTCCCTGTGAGAAAGCCGTCTTAGTAGCGTTGAACCTATCAAGGCCTTTGATACAGTCATCATTCACCGCTACTCTCCCACAGGGTCTGAAGCGGGGTACTGCGAACTACCTGAGCCACAGGGTTTCGTTCTCACCCCGGTTTTGTTTAATAACTATATCTCGAAGCTCCTCAGCCACCCGAGGGAGTTTGAATAGTCTTATATGCTGACGACTGTTCGATTATGGCATCCGGCAATGCATTTGATGACATATGTTCAAAAGTGAACGGCTATCTCTCAGCCGTTGCTCGTTTCTTCAATGGCTGGAACTTATTACATGTGGATGGTACACCTGTACAAGCAGTAAACCACCCAAAAATCTTGGGTGTTACGTCTGACAGCCTGGCCGCTTTCTCTACGCGCACAACCGCAATCGTCAATAAAGTACCGTGCCGCAATAAAGTCTTCAGGTCGTCAGCGGGCAGCACTTGGGGCAAAGATAAAGAAACATTGCTGCCTGGATATTGTAGCAGGTTAAACTCCTACCTGTCCAGAACCAAACGAGATGTACTAAATGAATGTCCCGCATGTGATAACACCCCGCACGATACTACCCACCTTTTCACTTGCCCTTTAAAACCGACTAATATAACACCTCTTTCTCTTTGGTCCGACCCTGTCCAACCTGCGCATTTCTTGTGTCTCCCGCTAAATGTGTTTGATGATAACGACCATGGTTGAACCGCTCTTGCAGGGTCTGAGCAACCGTTACATACATGTATTTTATCTGGCAGCTTTTTGATTGCGCTATTAAAATTTACCAAACAAATTTCATAAAATTAAATGTATTTTCTTACTTCTTTCGCTAATAAATCAATCAATGTTCTACTTGCGCCTAATGAAATGTCCAAATCGCGCTCTCTCCTTGCAAGTTTTTGTCGCAGACGGACGCGATTTGATACACGTTAGTACAAGCTTGTTCCTACCAGACGAACACTCCTGAGAATTGGCCCTTCCCTTCATTTGCAGGAATCCCCGCAAAAGGTCTGACCTATAACAATCGGTCATATTAGCGGCAAAATTAACTCAAACTATCGGTCAGTTGTCTCTTAGTTTTATATGGGCATCAGTAGTGCGATTCACCAGAGAACTTAGAAGTATGAGAAGCTGCAAATTTGTGGACTGTAAAAAATGTTGTCTGAAACGTGTCCAAACTGGGTTTCCCCACAGCTATTTAACATTTCCACATAACATTCTAACAGAGAGGTCAGTAAGAAAATGTCGAGAACATATATTTATTATGTTAAGATGTGACAATTAACAGCGTGCCTACCAATATTATTATTATAATTTTGCTTTTTTTAACTGATGTTGTAAAAATTTTGAAATTTCATTTCGGAAATTTTTTCATTACTTGATGAATCTAATGAAATTATTAGACTTAAAAGACATCATGTATTAGACCTTCCATTTAGAACTTAATAGCTAAATATAAAATTAAAATGTAACAAAAGAGTCGGAGTTGCATATATGTAGTACATATGTATATTATTATTGACCTCAATGGAGTTCAATAATATAAGTAATTTTGTTAATTAATTATATAATTTGCTTATTATTTTAAAATAGATTGCAAATAAACGTATTAAATAAAAATAAAAAAAATATTCATTTGAACCTAAATAGAAACAGATCAGGACTTTTGTGAAGTGATGCAACTGTTTTCAGGGATCGGAGTAAATACAAAAAATGCACGGATAGTTAATATTTTATTTTATATCCTATTGAATAAATATAATATTTAATATGTTTGCATTTCGCATTTCAAACTATTCCAAAAAATTCGACACGTGAAAACTCTTTCACGATTTTGTATATTCATTTGTAATGAAATAAAATCAGAGCAGAAATTTAAATGAAAAAAGATTTTCATAAAATGAAGGATAAGTTGTATGATATTTTATTTTTTATTGAATTAAAAAAAATATAAAAATTAGACATGTCACGAAAAAAAAGCTAGGATTCGAACTATGGGGCAACAATTCAAACGTGCAATATGATAATGTGGCAGGCGACTATACGCGCTAAGCCACAGCAGACATTTTATGGAGTTCGCTTATACGGCTATTTATGCAAATCATAGTAATGTGTACGCAAAGAAAAAGAAAAATTTACGAATCCAACTAAAAAGGAAACAAAGAAGAAAAAGTAGTTACCCGAGGAAAAAACTGTTTCTTGCTTGCCAGCGGGGCAAGTAGAGATGGAAGAGGAGTTATGCAACAATTGTGGATCAGAGAAGGGTTGAAAGGGAAAGGGAACGGTAAGCAAAAGAATATTCTTTTCTGTTTTTCGGCAATTTTTGTGTCGATTCGCCAATTGCGCGTGCACTTGTACGCAAATGAATTGATGCGCATTTGGGCAGAAGTTCTAGAATGTTCTAGAATATTACATTCTAGAATGCCAGCAATTTGTCAGACTACGTTGGCAAATTGCATTATTGTCTGATATTGCGGTGTTGAAATTTTCAATGACCGTCGATGGTTTGTAAAATTGAAGATTTCAGCATTTTTGTGTTCGTCGCGAAAAAGATCGTTGAGGGGAACGTTTGCGTGCGCGGGGAGATGAAATGCTTATGAATGAACGGCATTTGTTTTTAGGAATACGCGCACGCATTTATGAATGAATTTTTTGTTGTTGTATGTAGTTTCAGATATTTTAGAATATTTGGCGCCAGCGCAGGCACAAATGCAGCTGCGGTTGCGATTGCGCTGTGATTTGATTTTTATTTAGCGTAGGTCAAGGTTGAATTTTTTCACATGCGCTTACATAAGTACATAGATATGTACATATGTATGTATGTATGTACATGGATGCATATGAATTTATGTATTTAGATATGTAAGTATATGTACATACATATGTACATACATAGATATGAATACATATACATAGATGTGTGCATATATGATTGTATACTTGATGATATTTTAGTTTTTTGTGACTGTACATTCAAATGTAGTTATATACTTATGTAGTATTCTCTGGTAGTAATATATATCAACTTACATACATATCGCACATTTGCTGCAACGTCGTCATAACTCAAAAATAGTGATATTACAGAAGACGCATTTTTAGTTTTTGAATTGATGTAGAAAAGTGATCTTACCTTTTATTAATATTGTCACAAAACGAAATATGGCACTTTTCTTGAGAACTTAACGATTTTCACCACACAAAAGCCGACGCACAACTGAGATAATACGTTGTTACAAATAAGACGCAATAGGATATGTAGTTAGAGCAAAAGGCTTCTATCGCGATGCTGCGTAAATTGTTAAGACCTCGGATATAACACTTTGTCAGTTGATCAAACATATTATTTCCGATATATTGGTGATGTTAACTCAAAATTTGGATTTTTTGAATTATGACGACGTTGCAGCAAATGAGCGATATGTACAAGAATTTGCAAAAAAGGAAAAAATCTAAATAAACCCCTAAGTAGTGATTTAGACGCCCGACAATAGTGTGTGATGTGGCGCTGCTGGTATAGGTGCTTCTTTATCATTCATTTCGCAACTTTTTCCTAGGTTCAAATCACAGTTGGGCAAAAGTATAGATATATTTTTGCCAGTTTTTTTTAATTTCATATTTTATTTTTAATATTACTCTTGATTCAGAATCAGTCTTGCGCTTTAAGTTTTAAGTACAAAATATTTATTTTCTTAGCCTGCATATATTCATACTACATATGCATTGGCGAACATTTTCCCTGTATATGTATCTATGTACATATGTGCACACTCTCATTTGTAAAAATTAAATAGCTAAAAACATTAATTTGATAAATATGTACATTAAACTCTTTATTTTGTTCTGAATATCAACACAATCTTACTTTCTTAAGTTTTTCTATTTATTCTCATCTTCATTCGTCTGCATATTTGTTAACATCAAAATTTATATTTTCCCTGCTAACATTAAATTTAACATTTTTGGTGGCTTAAAATGGCTAATTTAACAGTGTGGTGCAGACCCAGTTTGGAAACGTATCAGCCCTGTTAACGACCATCGCCGAATAGTTTCCACTTTCAATTTGCAGCTTCTCATACTTCTAAGTTCTCTGGATTCACTAACTTTAAACGGTGCGACAATTGTTAGTTTTGACGGCAATATTTGCCGTTTGCACTAACGATTGTGCGATTCTCTAACTTATTCTTAACGACACTTAACAGCTTTTTCGTTGTATTTATTCAAAGTGATAAAGAGTGGCACCTCTGTCAAACTAAATGTCAAAATAAGCGAAAAGCACAAAGAGGAATAGAGAAAAAACAAACGAATGCCTGCTGCCAAATATAAATTTGAGCGTTTTTTATTATATTTCATTCAAGTGAAATAGATATTAGTTTGTTTCTAACTACAAACACTTAAAATTCTTTATATATATTGCAATGTTCCATTGTAGCAGAATTCCGGACTCTTTGAGTGTTTTGTTAGAATAGTAATCAACTCGACTCCAAGGAATATACGGAATCACTTACAAATATGCCATGGCTATCGTTTTCAAACTTCGCGTTGTGCTCCAGCGTATTTAGGATTTACATACATATACGAGTATTTAATTTTTTTAATTATAATCATTTATCTATATATTAAAACTAAACTATATTTCTGTTTTTATACATGGATCCTTGTAAAAGTTTGCTTTTACCATTAGCATATTAATTGAGTCGTAGATGTGGTGGTTGGCATAAGCATCCTCATGATTCCTTGGTGGTAAAATTGATATATGCGTGGAATCCCACGAAGGGAGACGACGCCGAAGCACACATTTCTTTGGCAGATTGGCGTTTCACTTGGGTCATAGGAAACCTCACTTTCTGGCGAAACAACGAATCATTGATTGCATCCGTTACCCGATTAATGCCGGCTTACGGATAACTAGCTCATGGACATTCCCCTTTGCTCGCCTACGGGTCATTGATAGCATTGATACCAGTTGCGAAGAATCTCAAAGCCACTAGAACCTACCAATATAAAAGTAAACCTTAAAATTGCCTACAGGGTTAAAGATTACACAAGCTACCTGTTTCTCAGTCAATTTTTCTGTTATCCTGGAGCCCCTTGTTTGGTTGTTAAGCTGAGAAATTTGGTATTCAGCCAAGTTTGGAGTTAACTAATACAGCTTCTGAAATTCTGTTGAAAGGGATAATATACATCCCGGAGTAAACATCGATCCTTCGTCACTTCGCGATAAACCATATGTCAAATATTCAAACGACATTATTTAATGTCCCTTTTTTAATTACAAGAAACCAAATTACCAAATTTTAAGTTTATCTTTTATTTAAGTTGAAATCACTAATTTCACTTTTCTCGATTGGGTTAACAACATCAAATTTGTTGTCGTTTAGTTTTTAGTCATCGACTAGCTAACATCAACAGCTGATTTGGCGAATGCGAAAATCGTTAAAAAATGGTTGCTAAATAGCAGGGTCGTTAAAGTTTTGGTTAAGTTGATTTAACCAATCGAATATCTTTAAAATAAGTTAGTGAATCGCACTACAGGTATCAGTTTCTTCGATTTTTTGCATTTATGAAAATTACTTCACGGAATTCTTTATTTTCTTGTAATACACCCACTCTTTGTCTGTTGTGCTACACAGCTAACATTACACTCAAATTTTCTGTGATGTCTACTTACGTGCGGAAGCATAAACAGTATAAATTGACCTCTTCTAATCGCGTGTGCAATCGATAACTTATTTGCGATGTGGTAAGGCACCATAACTGTAATAGTTATTGAAGGTAAAAAAATATCAAATGAACTATTTCATAAAATAAAAAAATCTCAGAAACTACTAAATTGAATTTAAATTTTTTATGTAATGAGTTATATATCTGCTGAAGTTTTCGGAAAAATATAGTTTATATACTAAAATCATATTTTGTTTAAAACAACAAAAAAAATTATTTTAAATAGTTTTTTAGCACTATAAAAAGATATCTGAAACGAATAGAGTATAAAATAGGCTTTAATTTGGTATATGCAAGTTAAGGACTGAAGGTCCTGCACAATCAAAAAAATTAAAGAGCCAACTTGCCCTGTCAAATAAAAGATTATTTAGATGTCAGTTATTACAGTTACTCTTTATTGGAATCTAATTCACAATTTGTTTAGTTAACGTATGCTAATTACCAGGCCTACTGCGCAACTGCCCTCAAATCTGCGCTGCTCCCTTTTATAGAGTACCGTGCTGCTGTCCTAATGCCTGAAGTCGTATGCGAAGTTTAGGTGCGTTGGTTTCCCAGGGTTGACATGCACCAATGGCATGTCCAAGTATTTCACAATCGTGTGAAACATATTTTGCTGACCATGCTGTCTGGATCGGTTCCTATTGCATAAGCATTAGTACGTGGTACTAATTATGCCCTTGGTTTCCCACAGGTGAATATGGTGAAATGCGGTCGGCCTTGAGTTAGGGTGTTAGGTTGCGATTGACTTCAATTATGCTGATGTAGCGGCACGTGTATTGTTATAATGTGGGAACGCAACTTGTTGGGTGCCGCAGCGTGTTAACTTCTCCCCCTTTAAATATCTGCGTCCCGCAGATTAGATGGCGAAGAAGGGTTCTTGCTCCTTCGACTAAGCCGATTCACAATGTTTATTTCAGGTAAGTGGATCTTCGCTGTGAGCTTCCTCCAGATACACCAAATTAGTAGCAAAAGTAACAGTAACATGCAAACCAATTTGTCTTAACCTTAAGGTATTTCAATATTTTCCAATTATCTATCGTCATTCCATGTACCAGATCCAGATTTAGCGCCATGGTGCGGTTTGTGACACTGGTTAGAATAGGTGGGAGCACCTGTACTCCTGAGGTGGTTATACTCGAGTATGTCCGGTTGTTGATTACGATCGTCTCGTTGTCTGGAGAATGTAAGAGCCGTTGAGATGAGTGGTGGTTTTGCCTGATCCTATGGTACCAACGAAGTTGTCAAGGAAAATCGTATCCTCTTTGATCACTTCAACGGTGGATTCGTTGCTTCTTGTGTAGGTGCAACTTGTTTTTCCGCCCTTTAGGAGACATGCCAAACAGCCAGCCTCCGGCAACAAGTCCAAAGATTCCTTCTCGCATACCATTGCCGAGGATAAGTGCAAGCAAGTCCCTCTTATGCCATATGTCTCTTGCCTATTCACTAGAACCGTTTTGTAGGCCAATTCTATCCTATGACCCTCTTCGGCATTAGCCCGTGTGATAACGTGGTTGAATCTTTCTGCCGAAACCTTGGGCAGGGATAACACATATAGCAATAGAGTGTTGTTAGTATAGGTTGAAGGCTTGCTATACTCGATGGCTTCGATGGCGTTGCTGTATGGGAGTACATCGATCTCGCTAACAAGCTGATTTACCTCTTCTTTGCTCAGAAGATTGCTGTTGACAATGCCAGCTTTAGCCATTTGGCAGGCACGCACCAATTCGTTCACGTCCTCTTTCAGGATGACTATTTTGTCCTGCTCGAGCCTCTCCCAGTTTCTTCGATCAACGACATCGTTTGTGATCGTCACAATGGTGTTTAGTTTCTGCAATAGTTCATTCGTTTTTTTGAAAATTGCATTGTTTACCTTATACTGTTGTTCATTGTTTTGGTTAAGAGAGTTCTCGTTGTTAAGAACTTTATCCCAGTCGGTGGCATCAGGTAAACCCGCTATCCATTTCCAGGCTGACCCTATCCAATCAATGGATCGCCTTTGTCTACCAGTCTGGTGTCCTCTCAGTTCTTTTAGGTGTATGCGGACCTTGTTTAGTTGGAACAATAGTACCTCCGTTGCTGTTGTTGATTCATTGAGAGTGGTTAATAAATGTTCCAGTTGATTCGTTGCCAAGTCATAGCACTCCAGGTCTATTATGTGAATGAGCTTAAAGTGTCCATTGATGATCCAGCCGTACCCATCTCGTATAGTAGCTAATGGTGAGCTTATCTTAAAAATCTCATAGGAGTGCGCGGGTCCGCAGAGGCAGATGCTATGAATTATATTAAAGTATTGTTAGTAGATTATTTGCTCATATGTTAGCAAAGCGTTTAACAATGGTAATATTAATGGCTATTCCTATTATACTAATCTATAAAGTTTAAGAAAGACAATTAAATTAATTTTGAGTTACGCAGAGGAAGATGAATTAGTAAAAGCTGGTGGAGTTAATTAGACTAAAGGTGTTTTTTTCTATTTTGTTAGTTGGGAACCCAGTAGTGAAGTAGTTAGTTATATTGAGGTTACTTAGCTCAACTAGTTTTATTGGTTAGTAAAAAATATTTAACTTGTTAGTTTATTAGTAGGTTTCATGCAATTTTTCTTTTTTTTCTTTTTTGAGAAAATCTCTCTTCCCCTTTCTTTTATATTTTTTTGTTTTTTTTTATTCTTTTGGCGCGTTTTGCGCATTTTATTGCGTTTTTTTATTTCTTTTTTATTTTTGCGTTTTTACGCAGATTTATTGTAATTTTTGTTTACTTTGTTTTTGCGTTTTTTACGCTTATATATTTCTTCGGGCGCTTTATTGCGCATGTTTCGCTAATTATGTGTTTTATAGTTTTGCATTGGAATATAGGTATTGACTTGACTATGGAAGGTCCGCGTTGATCCCTTTTAGTCATAAGCGTTTATAATTGCAAATGACCTACTCATGGCACGGATGACTTCACGCAAGTGAGCAGAAGATCATGTTGGGGGAATTGAACCCCTTCGAATCAGTTATCTCACACCAATGAGGATAGTGGAATTGAACCATTATAACTCATGTAGCAGCAAGGCCTTAACATTCTCATGCTTTTGATCCCTAAAGTCCCTTAAGCCTTGGTAGTTTACTCTAGCTGTTCGGTTGAAGAAAAGATCTACCGGTTTCCTTTTGGTTTTGGAATGAACCGTATTGTTGTATCTATCTACGACTATTGCTACCTTCTCTTTGGGAGTCATCCTAGGCAAGTCGTTAGATATGCACCGATAAATTTCTATCAGGGTGGAATGTAACCTTTCTACCTGGCCATTGGCTTCACTCCGTTGAGTGGGTGTCGATAAATCTCAATCCCAAGAGACCTAATGTAGTTAAGAACGAGTGGGGTTAGGAAACCCCTCTCATTGTCCATAACCAATATTTTTGGCACGGAAAAATAATGCAAAACGTCGGTAAGTTTCCTGCGTATATAGATAGATGACTTATTTTTGAAAGGGAATAATTTGAAAAATTTTGAAAATTTATCTACGTAGCTCAGGAACTTTTGCTTCTCAATTTCAAAAATGTCGATGTGGATGATCTCGCATGGGTAGCTGGGAATTGGTGTTGATTGCAAATAAGGCTTGGCCGGATGCCTGTCATATTTATTAAGTTTGCACATCTCGCACTGCCTAACGTAATCCTTAATTTGTTTTGACATTGCAGGAAAATAAAATTTCTCAAGGATTTGCTCCCTATTCTCGCGAGCATTCCTATGTGCACGTTTATGTTCCTTTTCGATTATACTAAAAATTCTGTCGGCTAGTGTCACATCTTCGACGACTCGCTGTGTGATCCTGATCTTATACCTATGGAAATTATTAGCTTACACGTCCTGCAATAGTTGAAGAAATTCTTCCGGGATTTTTATACCATTTATAACATTGGGATTAAGGCATTTTATAAGGATTGAGATGATGTTTTCCCTGTCAAAATTGGGCAAAGAGATAAAATATCTACGGTAGCCATGATGTGGTTCTTCATGGCATCGAGATTCCTGACCTACCCTAAATATCACCTGGTTCCTAAAGACGTTTATGGGGGCCTCCACATGGGGTATTAAATCCGAACTATCCTGATCAGCAGAATGCATTGTGGCTTCTGATCCTGCATCCCCATTATCGTTTCCTATTTCACTTTCTGCCGGTTGGGCCACAACAGAATCCGTTAAGGCATTAACTTCGGTCTTAAGACGGGAAAGAGCATCAGCAACCACATTAGTCTTACCCGGTTTATAAATTATCTCACAGTTATATTCCTCGATTCGTGCCTTCCACCTCTTTAGCTTTGCATTGTAATTACGACAGCTTAAAGAAAACGTTAATGGTTGGTGATCGGTATAAATTCTTATCTTTTTTGCTCCGTACAAGTACGATCTCAAATTATCTAAGGCCCAGACTATAGCCAGCATCTCTTTTTCATTCGTGGCATAATTTTCTTCTGCCTTATTTAGAGAACGAGAAATATATGCAATTGGTTTGTCCGTACCTATATCCCCCTGAGATAGGACTGCCCCAATTGCGTAGTTCGACGCGTCGGTGGTTAAATTAAAGGCTTACCGAAATCAGGAAATACGAGGACATCAGCGGAAGTTAGCATATGTTTCAAGTCATCAAAAGCCCACAACCCCACACTGTCAAGCTGTATTGTTACCTTCCTCGATGCATTGGCCCTTATTTGTGCATTTTCTCCACGCGTTAAGTTCGTTAATAGCTTAGTTATATTGGCATAATCGCGAATGAACTTCCGATAGTAAGAGGTCATTCCCAGAAAGCTTTTCAGATCCTTCAAATTGCATGGTGGCAGAATTGAGTTCATCGCCTCAACTTTTTTCGGATCGGGACGTACTCCTTCGGGAGTGATGATGTATTCCAAAAATTCAACCTTATCCTGTAAAAAACATGTTTTTTCCAAATTTACTTTAAGGTTAGATTCCCTCAATCGAGAGAAAACCATTTCAACATTGTTTAAGTGGTCATCGGAGTCCTTACCGAACACAATGATATCGTCGATGTACACGTAGCAAATCTTACCGATATATTCTTCCAACACGTCATCGATCATACGCTGAAAAATGGCTGGGGCGTTTTTGAGACCAAAAGGCAGCCTCAAAAATTCATATTACCGTTCATCGTTGAAAAGGCAGTTTTTGGTATGTCGGATTCTTTCATAGGGATTTGGTGGAATCCCGACGTCAAATCAATGGTTGTGAAGTAACGGGAGTTGCCTAGACTACACAATGTTGCGTTTATATCAGGAATAGGGTAGGTGTCGGGGATCGTTACGGCGTTAAGCCTTTTGTAATCGATCACCATACGGTATTGCTCCTCCCATTAGGTTTGGGTTTCTTAGGGACCACCCAAATAGGAGAGTTGTATGGACTCTTAGATGGTCGGATAACTCCCTCCTCTAGCAACTCGTTCACTTGTCGGTCGACTTCCTCTCGTATGCAAGAAGGATAGGGATAACTTTTGCTATAAATTGGTTCAGGAGTTGATGTTTTGATCTCAGCGCGTACGCAGGTGTCTATTAATTCCTTCCCATTTAGTGGCAGGAAAAGATCGCTAAATTTATCAAGGAGTTTATTTACTCTTTCCTCCGTTTCCAGAGGGAGATCTTTGGACAACGCATAATTCACTTGGGTGGATACACGAGCCTTTAATGGAATTTTGAATTGGTTTACTGTTAAAATATTCGATTTCCTATCAACTATAGCGCCTATATCCCTAAGTGTGTCGTCCCCTATGAAAAGTTTTGAACTAATTTTCTCTACTATGGGGATATTCCCGCCTGCCGATTTCACAGAAAAGGGTTTGTCGACTGCGACGGTTTGTTTGGCGACTGCTTGTTTGATGAAATTCTTGTTGGCACCTGTGTCCACAAGGAAATCTAACGTGCGGCCGCCAGGGAGAACGTACTCTAAGTATGGTACGCTAGATGGCCGTCGGATAGAAAATTCTCCTCCGCGACGCAGCCGGCCATCTCGTCACTATTAGCTTTTGTCTCTATATTGAAGAGCTTCTGTTGCCTGCGGGGAAAATTTTCGGATTTTGCAAACCGCTTAAATGGATTCGGGCGATTCGTATAGTTTACCTTGCGGGAACGTACTGACTGATCTACGTCCATTTTTTCAACAGCCGGTTGGGGTGTCAATGGAGTATCCCGTTTCGGGGCAAACTGATAGTCCCGTCTTTCAGAAGGGAATCTGCGATCCTGAGGACGCTGGGTTGGTTTTGGTGGAATTGGAGGTGCTCTGCTACCATTAAAGCCGTACATACGATCAGGAATTGTGTTCGTTGGTATAACAACACGATTATTAGGTCGTGCCGTATGCAATGTAAAATTGCGGAAATTTGTATTTTGGATTTCGAGGCATGCTGAATATGCTTCTGGCAGTGTTTTGGGTCGCTGAATCAGGAGCATCTTGCTTAGCTCCCCGTTCAACCCACGGATGAACACGTCTAGGGCACGGTTCCTATAAGTATCTATTAACACCTTGACTGTCTCTTCGGAGTAAAGGCCCGTTCACATAGGACTTTTGCTTTGCTTTGGTTCAGAGTTTCGCTTTGACAGATAAGTTCAATACATGATGTTATATCAGTCCTGCTAAATACAAGGCGAGAAAAGCAGAGCAAAGCAAAGCGAAGCAAAATTATGGGCAACTCTCAACTTTTGTACGCTTTGGCTATCAGCTGTTATTATTTCCATTTTATTTTTATTTTGGCGTGCGTATACACACTACAGACACTCGCGAATTTCAAACATTAGTAGCATAACTACTACTACTTCCATCATATCAGTAAAATAAATTTTTTTATTCTATCTTTAAACAAAACACTCTGAACAAACACAAATCACAACTCATAACAAACTACTAACGCAGAAACTGTCAAAGCGTTCTATGTAGCTGGCCTTCTACGCCTCACGCTTTGTTGTTAAAGTTCGAACTGCCAAGCAAAGCGAGGAAAGTTCTATGTAAACGGCCCATAAGCCTCTGTCTTAAGCTTATTAATAATAAGCATAAAATTCGTCCAACCATGAATTCTTTTGAGAAAGCTGGTGGAGTTGGTACTCCAATGTTCTTATATCACGCTTATCAGCATAATGGAGAGATAGACACTCCTTAATGGCACTCCAGTTAGAATCAAAAATATTGTACGAGATGACGGCAGCATCGGCGGCTCCTCGCACATTTTGCCGTATGTGCTGCAGAATTGCACGGCATATTGGCTTATCACTTACTATCTTAAAATCAGCTAATATACTCTCCACAGAATGTATCCAGGACACGTATTGTACCGGGCTGCCGTCAAATGGCCGCAGCTCCTTAACAGAGTCGGGTAGTCGCGAGATGTCCTTCAAGTCGGCTTCTGTCGTTGGGCTTCGTGGTTCCAATGCAACTTATTGCGTTGATTCTCTTGCGTCTCCACCAACGGTGAGCTATGACCTGAGGCTGTCCAAGGAGGACACCCGCCTTTCCATATTACTCATCTGTTCCAGGAGAGCGTTGACTGCTCCAGTCAGGTTCGTAACGGTCGATTGTAGTGAATCCATAGCTGATCTAGTCAGCATTTATCTATGAATGAAAAGAGGGTAAAAAAAATGTACAGGATACTTACAAGATCCAAAGGATCATTTGCAGTGAATTGTTGGCTCACAGGTATCCCTGTTTTTTAGCTTGTAACGACCTTCACCTCCTTCTCACTTCACACAATTGCTTGTATTGTTTTTATTATCTTTTAGCTTTTACTTGTTTTTAACAATTGCTTGTATTGCTTTTATTATCTTTTAGCTTTCACTTGTTTTTAACAATTGCTTGTATTGCTTTTATTATCTTTTAGCTTTCACTTGTTTTTTTGGGTAAAAAAAATGTACAGGATACTTACAAGATCCAAAGGATCATTTGCAGTGAATTGTTGGCTCACAGGTATCCCTGTTTTTTAGCTTGTAACGACCTTCACCTCCTTCTCACTTCACACAATTGCTTGTATTGTTTTTATTATCTTTTAGCTTTTACTTGTTTTTAACAATTGCTTGTATTGCTTTTATTATCTTTTAGCTTTCACTTGTTTTTAACAATTGCTTGTATTGCTTTTATTATCTTTTAGCTTTCACTTGTTTTTCACTTTTTTGTTTTCACCTGTTTTTCACTTATTTTTGTATTATTTTTATTATTACACTTCAGTACTGGTCCCTGCTCGGGCGCCAGTTAAGGACTGAAGGTCCTGTACAATCAAAAAAATTAAGGGCCAACTTGCCCTGTCAAATAAAAGATTATTTAGATGTCAGCTATTACAGTTACTCTTTATTAGAATCTAATTCACAATTTGGTTAGTTAACGTATGCTAATCACCAGGCCTACTGCGCAACTGCCCTCAAATCTGCGCTGTTCCCTTTTATAGAGTACCGTGCTGCTGTCCTAATGCCTGAAGTCGAATGCGAAGTTTAGGTGCGTTGGCTTCCCACGGTTGACATGCACCAATGGCATGTCCAAGTATTTCACAATCGTGTGAAACATATTTTGGTGACCATGCTGTCTGGATCGGTTCCTATTGCAAAAGCATTAGTACGTGGTACTATTTATGCCCTTGGTTTCCCACAGGTGAATATGGTGAAATGCGGTCGGCCTTGAGTTAGGGTGTTAGGTTGCGATTGACTTCAATTATGCTGATGTAGCGGCACGTGTATTGTTATAATGTGGGAACGCAACTTGTTGGGTGCCGCAGCGTGTTAACTTGCATATAGTTCTATTGGCACACTATTTTTTAGAATTGAACGTTACAAATTTAACTGCCACTCTTAAAGCAAGACAATATTATAATTATTTAAAGTGGGATAAATCGCTTTCATTGGTATATACCGTTATTTTTATCATTGTGCGCAGAAATACTGTGGATAGCGTTCCGGTGTTGACTAGGACAGGTTTTTTTTTAGCGGCCACAGGAGGCCAGTGCGGTAAGGAGTTCTGCCCAAAAATACTGCGGATAGCGTAGCTGGTGTTAGACTAAGCAAGGTACAAATGCTGTGGATAACGTTGGCGGTATTATGCTGACCAGCAGTGCGATTCACTAACTTATTTTAAAGATATTCGATTGGTTAACTCAACTTACCCAAAATTTTAACGCCCCTGCTATTCAGCAGCCATTTTTTAACGATTGCGAAGAATCAGGTGGTGTTGTTTGCTAGTCGATTACCGAAAACTAAAGGACAACAAATTTTATGTTGTTAACTCAATCAAGGAAAGTGAAATTCGCGATTTCAACTTAAATCAAAGACAAATTTAAAATTCAGTGATTTGTTTTCTTGTAATTAAAACAGGAACTTTAAATAATGTCGTTTGAATACAGTGGATCGGCGTTTACTCCGAGATGTGGGCAATGCCTTTCATTTGAATGCAACTGGATTTCGGAAGCTGTATTGCTTAACTCCAGACTTGGCTGAAAACTTAATTTATCGGCATGACAACATAATAAGAGGCTCCAGAATAGCAGCAATATCAACTGAGAAACAGGTAGCTCGTGTAATCTTTAAGCTTGTATGCAATTTTAAATTCCGCTTTTATATTGGTAGGTTCTAGTGGCTTTAAGGTTCTTCGCAACTGGTTACTTTCAACGACCGTAGGTGAATAATGGGGTATATCCATGAGGCAGTCATCCGTAAGGCGTAGCATTCATCGGGTAACGGATGCAATCAATGATGCATTGTTTCGCCAGAAAGTGCCCAAAATGCTTATTGCCTCCGCCTTAGTTTTCTCAACAACGAAACGCGCTGCACTGGATTCGGCTAAGATCTATTAAGGAAATGAAAAAGGATATAATAGCCAATGTATGCGCGCTAGCCAAATATTACGACCCTTTAAAGCTTCTGCCTGTTGTTTGGCAACTTCGACAGTTTGCTTGTTAGATTCAACTAACATCTATAGGAAGAGTATCCCGAACAGAAAAGTAGAAAAACATTACACTAACTTCGAAAGCAATTTACCTTTAAAACATCTGCTTGTTTTTCAGCCATCTCCCAAAAATTTCGTACGAGCGTCGCTGTCCTCCTCCGCACGTTTCCTCTTTAAACTCCTGCGTGGTGTTCTGGCAGGGATGTTAAATGCTGGTGACCGCAAGTCGATGCTTTCATCGACTACAGGTGAGCTTTGTGGTATTCCGAACATTAAACTTTCGTCTTCTTCTTGCAGACGAAGTTGAAGTTCCTAAGAATTAGAACAAGTATAACTTATACTCAATAAACATACACTTTAACTAACTCACCTCCTCACTTGGGGCATTTTCGGCCACTTCCTTCCCCCTCCATATATACCGACCCAATAAGTGCAAGCACACGTCTATCAATTTCTGAGAGAGTCTCCTCGACTGGCCTGTTTCCAGTCAGTGCCAACTTGAGATCCCGCCAAACCTGTTTTGGGGGAAAAATTTGTTTAATATACAGAGATGTATATATACTTTATTTTATTCCGAGAAATGTTCGCAAGAACGATAGAATACCATATTAAGACAAAGCATTCAGCGGACACGTCAGAGCGGTACCTGCCGCTGGAATATTGAAAGGAAATGTTACTTGATAACTGCACTTGGGGGTTTTATTTTCGCTGCATCAGGTATAATACAAAGCTCGGCAGTTCACGTTGATTATTCAGTGTTTAACTCAATGTGAAAATCTACCAAAACTCAGAAAATCATCTTTTTAAGAGACTTTAGAGATGTCAATCCTTCGAACCTGCAACCACGAATTAACGGAAGGGGTTGTGCCCTTATCTTTCATTGTGAATGAATACAAGTGAAAAATCTAAGCTCATAGACGTCAAAACTCGGCACAGCTGAGATCACCTGATGTAGCAATTCACAGCGTTTTTGTGTCATTCACTGAGCGAATTTTTATGTTTGACAACTAATATTGGCTATTTGTGACATTTAATATCAGCCGCCGCCATCGACTTTTCACTTGAATTCATTCACAATGCATCTGCTCTTCTCTGCATCGTGTTGTGCAATTGTTCGCACGCTTGTCGTACATTTCGAGCATGTATACTCTATATTAGGGTTCGCAAAACGATGTCTGTTTGATCAAAAAAATTGATAACTTCTTCGGTACTCATTGCAATAGTACACGTCTCACATTTCCTAAGTTTTATGTTTAAAGTAGTGAAATCCACAATAAAGTTGTACTATTAGTATCGGATTCTCGTTTAATAATGAATCAAACTTCAAGGGTTATTTGGCACAAATCTGTCGGTTATGGCAGTTTAATAACTTTTACGATTCTCATGATTGCATGGCTTGCTGGTTTTTCCTCACGTTTGTTTGCTGTAATACGATTCGAATCTATAATTCATGAATTTGACCCTTGGTTCAACTATCGTGCAACAGCGTATATAGTTCAACATGGATTTTACAAGTTTATTAACTGGTTTGATGAACGAGCATGGTACCCACTAGGAAGAATAGTTGGTGGAACAGTATATCCGGGGTTAATGATAACATCTGGAGGCATTCATTATATATTGCATTCTTTGCACATACCTATTCATATTCGGGATATCTGTGTTTTTTTGGCACCTGTTTTTAGTGGATTAACGTCTATTTCAACATACTTGCTGACAAGTGAGTTGTGGTCTAAAGGAGCAGGCCTTTTTGCCGCAAGTTTTATCGCTATTGTTCCGGGATACATCAGCCGATCAGTAGCCGGATCTTACGATAACGAAGGCATAGCTATATTTGCTTTACAGTTTACATATTTTTTATGGGTACGATCCATAAAAACTGGGTCCATGTTTTGGTCAGCTTCCACGGCAGTATCGTACTTTTATATGGTTTCTGCATGGGGTGGATATGTATTCATCATAAACTTGATTCCTCTCCACGTCTTCATATTACTAATAATGGGACGATACTCCCAAAGGATTCTTACAAGTTATTCAACATTCTACATCCTTGGCCTATTGTTATCGATGCAAATTCCATTTGTTGGCTTTCAACCCATTCGGACTAGTGAACATATGGCGGCTTTAGCCGTATTTGCTTTATTACTAATTATAGCACTTTTGCGTCATTTGCAAAGTATTTTATCCCGAAATGAATTCCGAAAGGTGTTCTTGATTGGAAGCGTTATAGCCGCCATTGTATTGTTTTTTGGCGTAGTAATATTAACTTTGTTGGGAGTAGTCGCACCATGGAGCGGTCGTTTTTATTCCTTGTGGGATACAGGATATGCTAAAATACATATTCCAATAATTGCATCCGTATCCGAACACCAACCGACAACCTGGTTTTCGTTCTTCTTCGATTTACATATACTTGTTTGTTCGTTTCCCGTTGGAATATGGTACTGCGTGAAATTCGTTAATGACGAGCGTATATTTGTCGTATTATATGCCATCAGTGCAGTATACTTTGCCGGAGTAATGGTTCGTTTAATGTTAACCTTAACTCCTGTCGTATGCATACTGGCGGGAATCGCATTTTCTACGCTATTAGAAGTATTTCTTAAAGAAGACAACAGTTCAAAAACAGTTAAACAAGGAACAATAACATCTAACATGGAGGAACATGATGATAACAACGTTGAGAAAAGGAATCTCTATGATAAAGTGAGAAAATTTTAAAGCTATAATATTTATACATATATTCTTTCATTTATATACAGGAAGATTTATTCTTATATATTATTACTTAAAAACACCTATCTAATTCTATATTCGCAAACATTGTATTTAAAAATTAGGCATAAGTCATGAATACGGTCCACTTATGGGGTAGGCCGATCTAAACAGGGTTAGATCGGCGAAATTATACATACCACCTTGGGTCGGCTAAGCATCAACATGGCTTCCGGAAAGTGCACAGCACAACAACAGCACTTAATGCCATAAACACACAGGTGAACCGCGGTCTTAACCAAAACCGCCCCTGCGAGAGAACCGTCCTAGTAGCGTTGGACCTGTCAAAAGCTTTTGACACTGTCATTCACTCCACGCTACTAGCTGACGTGGAAGCATCAACTCTCCCGCAGGGACTGAAACGGTGGACCGCTAATTACCTGTGTGGTCGTCAATCATCAGTATGGCTTAGAGATAAGAAATCCAAGCCAAGGAGGATTAAACAAGGGGTACCGCAGGGTGGCGTCCTGTCCCCATTATTGTTTAATCACTACATCTCCAAGCTCCCTCAACCGCCAGAGGGAGTCACGATTATCTCCTATGCTGATGATTGTTCGATAATGGCAATGTAATTGATGATCTGTGTTTGAAGGTGAACGGATATCTCTCCGATCTTGCCCACTTCTTTACTAGCAGAAACCTGGCGCTGTCCTCTGCTAAGTCCTCGGCGACCCTCTTTACCACCTGAACGAAGGAGGTCAGGCTGGATTTTAACATCCATATCGATGGCACCCCCATTCCGACGGTTAACCACCCGAAGATTCTGGGGGTGACTTTCGACAGCCTGCTCTCCTTCTCCGCGCACACTACCGCAATCGCCAATAGAGTACAGAGCCGCAAAAATGTCCTCAAGTCGCTCGCCGGCAGCTCTTGGGGCAAAGACAAAGAAACGTTGTTGGCAACATACAAGGCGATTGGCCGGCCGGTAATAAATTATGCTGCGCCAGTTTGGTCGCCGGGAAGCAGCAGGACACAGTGGATGAAGCTGCAGACCTGCCAGAACGCCGCACTCCGCACGGTGACGGGTTGTCTTCTGATGTGGCCTGAGGAGCATCTCCACCAAGAGGTCAATGTGCTCCGAGTTAAGGAGCACAACCTCATGCTCAGCAAGCAGTTCCTTGCCGGATGTCACCGCTCGGGGCATCCAAATAGGACATAGAAGACAACCCGTCACCGTGCGGAGTGCGGCGTTCTGGCAGGTCTGCAGCTTCATCCACTGTGTCCTGCTGGTTCCCGGCGACCAAACTGGCGCAGCATAATTTATTACCGGCCGGCCAATCGCCTTGTATGTTGCCAACAACGTTTCTTTGTCTTTGCCCCAAGAGCTGCTGGCGAGCGACTTGAGGACATTGTTCCGGCTCTGTACTCTATTAGCGATTGCGGTAGTGTGCGCGGAGTAGGAGAGCAGGCTGTCGAAAGTCACCCCCAGAATCTTCGGGTGGTTAACCGTCGGAATGGGGGTGCCATCGATATGGATGCTAAGGTCCAGCCTGACCTCCTTCGTCCAGGTGGTAAAAAGGGTCGCCGAGGACTTAGCAGGGGACAGCGCCAGGTTCCTGCTGGTAAAGAAATGGGCAAGATCAGAGAGATATCCGTTCACTTTCAAACACAGATCATCAATTACATTGCCGGTTACCATTATCGAGCAATCATCAGCATAGGAGACAATCGTGACTCCCTCTGGCGGTTGAGGGAGCTTGGAGATATAATGATTAAACAGTAATGGGCACAGGACGCCACCCTGCGGTACCCCTTGTTTAATCCTCCTTGGTTTCGATGTTTTATCTCTAAACCATACCGATGATTGACGACCACACAGGTAATTCGCGGTCCACCGTTTCAGTCCCTGCGGGAGAGTTGACGCTTCCACGTCAGCTAGTTGTTGTTGTTGTTGTAGCGGCTAGTCGCTAGTAGCGTGGAGTCAGCTAGTAGCGTGGAGTCGCTAACTGTGTCGAAAGCTTTCGACAGGTCCAACGCTACTAGGACGGTTCTCTCGCAGGGGCGGTTTTGGTTAAGACCGCGGTTCACCTGCGTGTTTATGGCATTAAGTGCTGTTGTTGTGCTGTGCACTTTCCGGAAGCCATGTTGATGCTTAGCTGACCCAAGGTGGTATGTATAATACGGGAGGAGTAGGGCCTCAAGTGTCTTTACCACAGGTGAAAGCAGGGAAATCGGCCGATAGGAATCACCCTTGTCGGCCGGTTTCCCTGGTTTCAGTAGTGGGACCACCTTCCCAACCTTCCAGATGTCTGGAATGATGAGGGTGGCCATAGACAAATTGAGGATCCCGGTGAGGAACTCAACTCCCGCGGGGCCTAAATTTTTCAGCATCAACACGCTTAGCCCGTCAGGGCCAATGGCCTTGGAGGCTTTCGCCTTCCCGATGACCTCCTTTACCTCGCCACAAGTGAAGGCAAGAGGCGCGCTGTTGTTCGGTAGTTTGCGCAGCCTCCTGGTCACCTTCCGCTTGGTCCTATCCCCCAAAGGATGCAGTATAAACTGTCGGCTAAAATAGCTCGCGCATCTCTTCGGGTCCGACGAGGCACGATCCCCGAATGAAATTGCCACTCGGTCGTCGTGCTTCGTCGGGTTGGATAAGGACTTCACGGTAGACCAGAGCTTACCAACACCCGTGACCAGGTTACAGGACTTCAAATGCTCTTCCCACTTGTTCCGCTTGTATTGGTTCACCAGGCTCCGAATCTCCACGTTCAAGTCCTGAATGTTCGGATTACGTTCGTTCGCTAAAGCGGCCGCTTCAGCCGGGAAGTTGGGACGGATCTCGGGGATCCTCCCTGCCGGAATGAAGCGGGCCGCAGCTGACGCGACCACCTTGCGGAACTTATGTTCGCCTTTACGAACGTCGGTGGGTGTGGGAAGAGACCTGAAGGCATTTTCGGTGAACTCCGCGAACCCGACCCAGTCAGCCTTTTTGAAGTTGATATAGGTCCGATGGTCCGCGGAGACAAAGTCAGCAGGTCTGTAAATCGAGATGACTATGGGTAGGTGGTCTGATGCAAGCGATAGCATAGGTCGCCACGTTATGCTATTTATCAGACCTGCGCTAGCTATTGTTAGGTCAGGCGAGCTGCTGCAACTACCCATAATCCTGGTGGGGGCATCATCATTCATCGTGCAGAATGTCGAATCGTCTATCTGCTCTGCCAAATCATTTCCCCTACGATCAGCTGGTAGGCTTGAATGCCAGAGATCGTGGTGCGCGTTGAAGTCACCAACTACCAGTCGGTTTTCTCCTCTGAGGTGCGCACCTATGCCAGGGTGATATCCTGCCGGGCAGCAGGTGACAGGGGGTATATAAATATTAAATATTTCGAGCTCGACATCGCCTGACCGAACAGCTATTCCTTGACATTCTAAGGTAGTGTCCCTGCGGTCGATGTCTTCTTCAATGAGACGATACTGCACTGTGTGATGGGTGATGAATGCTAAGCCTCCACCATTACCTCGCTCGCGATCCTTACGATGCACGTTGTAGCCGTTGCAACTCAACAGGGTTGAGTTGCTGTGCAGTTTCGTTTCTTGGATCGCAGCTATTGACAGATTATGCCGACTCATAAAGTCGGTTATCTCCTCAATCTTGCCCTGCAGCCCATTGCAGTTCAGCTGAAGGAGTCTCGTTTGCCTCGGTAGAGTCGTCGAGGAGAGGGGTGTGAGGGAAGGGTGATGTTGCCCACCTGGTCCCTGCTGCACATGCATTGGCACGTTGGGCTGCCTTATGGTGTTGTTTGGCAGCGCCGCCACTGGCGCGTGCGGTTGCAGGGCTCTACAACAGGGAGCCAGGTAGTCACCCGACCATTCACGTGTGGTGCGCAGGCCAGAACACACTCGAAAGTGACACCAGCCTTGGCACGAATTGCACCTGACTGTTGCCGCATTCCGGTATATCCTAGCCTGACACACGGAACAGACTGTGTGGGGTACCAGGAGCTGCTGGCTACTCCCCACACGGGGGGCGGAGCTATGTTGAGGGGGGGAGGGGAGCGACCATGTTGTGTGCTCCTGCGAACCGTAGAGGTTCTGCCGGTGCTAGGCACCGGTGCACTAGGTGCAACTAGGGGAGCCGTAGAGGCTATGGGCGCCTTAGGGCGCGAACAACATGGGGCCACATAATTTGTGGACCACTCCTTATGGGTCGTCGCACGAATTACACCTTACCGAAGTGGTGTTCGGATGGAGCTTTTTCTGGCAAACGCAGCAAAAATAGGTTTCTGGACCAGGGTTTGGCTCGATGCCAGCCCTGACCAGAAGGAGGTGAAGCAACCCTGCTGCAAGGAGTTGCTCCAGGAGAGACAGACAACTTATGGGGTAGGCCGATCTAAACAGGGTTAGATCGCCGAAACAACAGTCCTTGGCCGGGTGAAACCCGGGTCATTCCGGTACGTAGAACCGACTGTCGTGGGAATGCATTGTATATGATGTTTTGTCTTGGCTGGGGGAGCTATTCTTTGCTGTTTTAAGGGCTGTCTCAAGTTCTCTGAGTGTTATTTTGTGACACGTTTGTATTAAAGGAAGGGTGTGTGGTAGTACTTATATGTTAAACGAAAACTTGTTGCTGACGATGGATTTATCAAATGAGTCGTTAGAGCTTCATGCGCTCCAACGAGCCCCTAGAGCTTCAGCTATTTGCTCTGGATGCTTGAGAACGGCATTGTTTGTTAGCTCTTGTGGAAAGCTGGAAAATCGTTGGCACTGATTTTTTTTAATTTCGTCCCAAAGTTGTTTTGTGTTGAGTGTTGGATTGAGTGAGTTAACGAATTTGTTCCATGTCTCTTGTTTGGCTTGCTTGCATGCCTTCGTACGGCTGCACTAGCTTTGCGAAACTCTAAGGGGTTGTTGGTTGTTTGTGAGTTTTTTTAGCTAAAGTAACTTTATTTAGCTTTTTTTTTGCTATTTAAGAATATAAAATTTTTTATGTACACTTATTAGATAGTAATTTGTTTATAAGTAATTAATTGTGAGCTAAAATACTGCTCTAACGTAACATATTAACAGTCTTTTAAATACACTAATGTTTCTTTCATTTTTGATATTACTTGGTAATTCATTAAATAGTTTTAGGCCTTTGTACATTAAAATGTTTTGTGCCTTATTAGACTTATAAAAGTTAATTCTAAAATCATTTTTGTTCCTTAAACTGTAGGGTTGCACATCTCCAACATACACAATGTGGCTCGTTGAATACTTTGGTAGCAGATTATACTTCATTTTAAATACAAAAAGTAGTACATTCATGTTAGTTCTTTGGTTTATATTTAGCCATTTCAGGGTATCGAGCATATGCGAGGTTGGTGTCAATGTATTACAAATAAGAACACACCGCATTCCCTTATTCTGCAATTTTTGCAGTCTGCTTTTCATATAGTTGGACCCCAGGAACAGTATAGTTGAGCAATATTCAAAATGGGGCTTTATCATGGGTTGGGTACAATATGATTTTGGTTCAAAATTCTGTATTTAAAATTCTGTATTCAATATTCTGTATTCAAAAATCTGTAATTCAAAATTCTGTACTGTTAAAATTCTGTATTGCGGAACACTGTAATTTTAAATTCTGTAAATCAAAATTATGTATTGGCAGTATTTTGTTTTGCAAAACTCTGTATTGAAAAACCGGAAGAGCATATGGATAAATAAAAAAAGTGCGCGCAAAACAAAATACTGCCAATACATGACTTGTCTTGACCCATATGGTTTCCTATATTATCAAAACAGATTTACATAATGCAAATGTACATATGTTTGTATGTATTTATAGCTTCAGAAATTTCAAAATGGTCACAAAATTAGTTAAACGAAGAAGGCTGTAAAAGCAAACAACAGAATTAAAAGAATAACAAAAAAAAAAGGCTTATATTAAGGCATGTTTCTTTTCTAAAGCGAATTGCTAAAAATTTAATAATATAATAATTGTTTCGCCATTATAATGTAATAACTTTTGTTTTGAATGAATTTTTGAATTTTTCTTTAATTGACGTATATACAGTGGTGGCCACGAATTTAGCACACACCATATTGTTTTTAGTAGGATTTGATTATTTCGCCTCTCCTCTAAAATCTAGCCGTAAAATTCCAGTTACTAGCTGCAACTGTCTCAATTACCATATCCCGTTACTTTTATCGTAATATTTTTCACCAATTGTAAAATATACGGGAGCGTTATAAACAGTTCGCGTTTAAAGCTGGACACGAATTTAGCACATTTTTAACTTTGGTGAGATCTTTGGTGAGTCTGGATAATAGAATTCGAGATAGTGGTGTATAAAAGTTTGAGAAGAGTGTAAAAATAGTTAAAAAAATTAGTTGATTGAAATTAAACATGGCGAAAGGTCAATGGTGTTCAGAAGCAAAGAGGGAGCTAATCGAAGATCTAAAAGGTCAAGGGAAATCTATTGCAGAGATTACTCGCTTATTGAAATGTTCCCGTAAAATGGTGTATAACTATTTACAACACGTAAAAACATTTGGAACCACAAAAAACGTCAAGCAGGCTCCACGAGCGTTAAAAACGTCACCAAAGGAAGATGAGATAATTCGAAGAATGTCTGTTAAGGACCCGTTTAAAAGCTCCAAAGACATACAAAAGGAATTAGAGGCCAATTACAATATTGTTGTGTCCTCCAGAACGGTTAGACGAAGGCTAAATGCTCAAAATTTGCGAGGGTGCATAGCACAGCGAAAGCCTCTTGTTTCAAAAAAGAATTTAAATGCCAGGTTAGCGTTCGCAAAGGAGCACATGGACAAACCATTAAGTTTTTGGAAAAATGCTCTGATGGAAAAAAGTATGTGTGGCGTCCCCAAAACAAGCAACATGATCCGAGGTACACCATCAAAACCGTTAAACATGGTGGGGGACACGTAATTGTTTGGGGAGCCTTTTCCTGGCACGGTGTAGGCCCCATAGTAAAAATCGACAATAAAATGGATCAATATCTGTATAAAAATATAATTGAGAGCCATATGATACCCTTTGCTGAGGAGAATTTGCCTTTACAATGGCATTTTATGCATGATAATGATCCTAAGCATACTTCGCGGTTGGTGAAGAGTTGCTTAGAGCGCAATAAAATTGATGTTTTGAAGTGGCCAGCTCAGTCTCCCGATCTCAACCCAATTGAGAATTTGTGGAATGACATAGAGCATCACGTCGAACAAAAAAACCGAAAAACTTAGCAGAATTGTGGACCGAAATTCAAAATGCTTGGAATGCAGTACCAAAGAGACGATGCGAAGTTTTGGTTGAAAGTTTAGGTAGAAGATGTACTGAAGTTATCAAAAATAGAGGATTTCCAACCAAATACTAACTTAAGAATTTTTTTCATTGAAGGTAAGTTGATAAAAGTGATGCGAATTACGTGATCTGGTAAATGTGCTAACTTCGCGTCCAGGCTAGAATAACTTTTTTTTAATTTTTCTCTTTACAGATGACGAATTAATAAATATAATACTATACTAAAAATGTGAATTCAAATACTAATTTTAAAATAATGTTTATGTTTAAGATTTAAAAAAAAAAAAAAAAAAAAAAAATTGAATATTTGGTTTCAAAACAAGTGTGCTAAATTCGTGACCACCACTGTATATATGCCATTGATTCTATAAAATCGGAATTCCAATTCGAAAATAATTTTGATTCCAGAATTTTAATATACAGAATTTCAGTTCTCCATCATTTTGATCATACAGAATTTTAAATACAGAATATTGAACCAAAAGAATTTAGGCTGGACAGAATTTTTTTTTTGATTTTTACAGAATTTTCATCCAAAAGAATTTTGAAAAGCAGAATTTAGTACCTCTCCCCTTTATCATGACATTATATATCTTTAGGGCACTATTCACAGACACTTTTGTTGCGCATTCTCTGGAAAAATCCAATTTTTTTTTGAAATTTTACTACAAACATAGTCTAAATGCTAGTTGAAATTTAATTTTTCATCGCTAATAACGCCTAAATACTTAATTTCATCAACTTTGTCGATTATTTCACCATTCACTGTAATGTTTTCATTTGACTCGCCATTGATTATCATTGCCTTTGTTTTATTGACATTAAGTTTTAGTTTGTTCATTTCCAGATATTTGCATATATTTTCCAAATTATTATTCAGCCGCGCAATACATTCCCGACAAGAACTTCCGGTCATATAAAGCAATGTATCATCTGCAAATTGACAAATTTGTACCCCTCCCTGTAGTATATTTTCCATATCGTTTATGTATATTAAAAATAGCAGTGTCCCAAGCTCTTCGCCTTGAGGTACGCCTAACATTTTTTTGCTGGCTCCGATACACTTTCAGATACTTTAGTACGCTGCCATCTGTTACTTAAGTAACTTTGAAACCACCGGTATTCAGCTCCCTTAATTCCGTACTGCCTAATTTTTTCTAGCAAAATTCCTCTATCAATTGTTTCAAATGCTCGCTTAAAATGCAAGAAAACAGCCACTATACATTTCCCGTTGTTCATTTCTGATTTCCAGTGTGAAATTACTAGATTTATTGCCGACTCACAGCTATGACGTTGTCGGAATCCCGATTGGTTTTCCGATATTATCCGATTACTCTCCATGTAGCCTTCTAATTGTATATGCACCACTTCAGGATTCAGCGTGTTTTTAACTTTTTCTACTGGTACCACCATTGAAGTTTTCCATTCTTTTGGAAATTCTCCCAGTTTGAACGACGCATTAACAATTTCAAGGAGGATTGGGCCCAGCACATCAAATTCACATAGTATAATATTTGGGGATATCAAGTTATAGTCTTTCTTGTTATTCATTGCTTTGAGTATCGTCACCTGAAATGCCCAAAGGCGTAACCGTCAAAAAATTCAAATTCGTTTTTTGATTGAATATGGTATAGTAGGCTAATCTACATGTCCCTACCAAATTTTAGGTTTCAACGTCCAAAAGTAACGGCTTTATTGAATAAATGGTAATGGGCGTAACATCATGTGAACGTTTTTCATAAACCACAAAAGACGTAATCCACATTATATGAAATATAATGTACCGTATTAATCTAAGCAGGCTTTGATTTTTTCATTTCTCTGTTTTGAATTATTATGAGTGTCAAGCGCGTACGGCGGTTTCTCTTTTCAAGGCCAGTTGTCTTTCATTGGTGATTCAGTAAACATTAATAATTTTTGTTAGAAGTTGTGAAATTTATTTAAAAAAAAGAAGTGAATTGAAGAGTGTAAAATGGTATCAGACATTGCAGATAACTTAAATGACGCCCTATGCAAGCAGCCTAAAAGAAATAAAAGAGTTGAAAGCCAAACAAATCGCATGTACGGTAAAAATTATAACGGTCGGAGAAATGGAAATGTTTATTATGAAAAGATGGCAAGAGAAATCAAACCCGGATGCACATCATCATTTTGTGAAAACAATTCTTCTCGACATTGTTCCTTTTTTCAAGAAATTGAGCGACGGGAAATATTCGAGGGTTTCTGGCAAATGTCATGGAACCAGAAAAAAATGTACGTAACGAGTCTTATTGAGACATTAAGCAGATAACGAATTTATGCAGAGAATTCTCGTCGCTCAGTCACAAAAATATATTTTTTAAAGACAAATACAATGCGTTTACAAGTTTGTCAAAAAATGTTTTTGTCAACGCTAGGCATAACAGAGAAAATGGCAAGGAATTGGGTAAATTCCGTTAATTTAAATGGCACTGAAATAGGTCCGGAAACCCAAATCGCTTCAAAAATGCAAAAACGAAAAATTACACGGAATGGAAAACAGTATGATCAACGATTGGAATATTTAAATAAGTGGCTAGAGTATGTGCCAAAGCTGGAATCTCACTATCGACGGCAGTATACTAGCAGGATGTATTTACAGTCGGATTTTAAAAGCTACAGGCAGACGTATGACGTATATTGTCAAGAATGCACATTACAAAAAGAAAATGGAATCTCGCCTGGAATCTCCCAACTTTAAGAAAATTTTAGACCAGAACAACGTCTCAATATTTAAGCCGAGAAACGACATGTGTGATATTTGCATGTCTTATGAAGCTAAAAACTTATCACATGACCAGAACAGAGAGGAAATAAAAAATATGAGAGAAGCCAAATCAGGACTTTGTTTGCTGTTATGTATGGATACGCAAGCCGTAAAGCTGATTCCACAATTAAGTGCAAATTCATCTTACTACAAAATGAAATTACAAGTACACAATTTTACTGTATATAATATTGTAACCCACGAATCTGGGATGAGACCGAAGGAAATCTCGTTGCTTCAACTTTTGCAACTTGTATTATAAAATACATCAGAAATGCAATTCTCCAATCACCGAATATACACCATATTATTTTATACTCCGATGGTTGCTACTATCAAAATCGGAATGAAGTACTATCTAATGCCCTAATTTCTTTATGTGTCGAAAAGAATATTACCATGAAACACAAATATTTAGTCATTGGTCATACTCAAATGGAATGTGATTCGACACATTCCATTATTCAAAGAAAAATAAATAACAAACAGATCAATTTACCGTCACAGCTTGTTCATTTAATAAAAACTTCACAACAAAATCCAGCACCTCTTAATGTTCATCACCTTGATCATAAATATTTTCTTGATTACGACTCTATTCCTAAGCGATATTCTTCTATTCGACCAGGTAATACCAATATTTACAAAATATTAAAATGTACTAAAGGTTCTACAAATTTGTTACATTTTTACATTTAGGTAAAAAGGCTGGAGACCCCACTGTTAATCATCTCCGTGCTTTGGGATACGATTCAAGTGGAGCTATCTATTTCAAAACCAACATAAAAGACGACTACCAGATTCTTCCACAGCGAATTGCACAAAGATTCGAAGTCGTTGAGCCTCCACAATTGCACTCGACAAGAATACAAATTTCAAAAAAGAAATTTCAACACCTCCAGCAATTGAAACATTTACTTCCAGGAGACTGCCATTTATTTTATGATCATATTCCTTACGAGAATTAAAACGCACAAATTTTTCATAAACATGTATCATTCTTCAACTCAACATATTACAATATTTGTTTAATTAATGAATTATTTTTTACTTTATTTTGTTTCAATTCAATATTGATGAGCTAATTTAATAATAAATTGCAGCATTACAAATCTATTAACTACGTTTTAATTCAGCACAAACCGTTTTAACTGATGTTATTTGAAAACAGAAAAGACTTTACTTTACATACATACATACGTAAATATGTACATAAATTCCGAAGTTGTGAAGGAAAAATTATGTTCTGTAGGATATAAACGTATCGTCGTGATATAAGCTGTAAATCCCGCTATTTAGAGATAACATTTTTCTTTTTATAAGGTTTTGCTTATCCAGTAAAACTACGAAAATGAGGGTTACGCCTTTAGGAATTTCAGAAAAAAACAATCACAAAAGGCGTAACCCACATAAGTTCCGAAATTGTGGGGAAAAAAATATTTTCTATGTAGAAATAAATGCATTGTTGATCTTAAGGCAAGCTGTATAAATATCGCGGTTTAAAATTAAATAATTTTGATTTTATAACGTTTTTTGCTTCTCCTGTAAAATTATGAAATTGAGGGTTACGCCTTCTGGCATTTCAGGTGACGGTATACTCTTGAGCTCATTCAATTCTAATTTCTTAAATTTAAATTGTTTATCACAAGGCTTTACGTTGTTTATATACATATGTCACATTGGGTATATTTTTATTCAGCTCTTCAACACTTTCTATAAAAAATTTATTAAGTTTGTTTGCGATTTCCAACGGGTTTTTTATCTCGATGGATTTCACCATACATACGAAGTACCTCCTGTCATCAAATAAACAGTCAGCGCATTCGCGCCTTGGCTCCCGCATCACTGTTGACAGTTACAATTTTGACAAAGTAGAGGACTTTGTTTATCTTGGAACCAGCATCAACACCAACAATAATGTCAGCCTTGAAATCCAACGAAGAATCTCTCTTGCCAACAAGTGCTACTTTGGGCTGAGTAGGCAAATGAACAGTAAAGCCCTCTCTCGACGAACGAAAACCACGCTCTATAAGTCCCTTATCATGCCCGTGCTAATGTATGGCGCAGAAGCATGGACCCTATCAACATCGGATGAGATGGCGCTTGGAGTGTTCGAGAGAAAGATTCTCCGAAAGATTTTTGGTCCTTTACGTCTTTGCGATGGCGAATACCGCAGACGATGGAACGATGAGTTGTATGAGCTGTACCGCGACATAGACATAGTTCAGCGAATTAAGATTCAGCGGCTACGTTGGCTAGGTCATGTGGTACGTATGGAAGAAAATGCTCCAGCCCTGAAAGTATTCGACGCGGTACCCGCTGGTGGTAGCAGAGGAAGAGGAAGGCCTCCTCTACGTTGGAAAGACCAGGTGGAGAAGGACTTGACTACACTTGGGATATCTAACTGGCGCCAGGCAGCAAAGCAGAGGAGCGGCTGGCGTGCAATATTGAAATCGGCCAAAATCGCCTAGGCGGTTATAGCGCCAATTAAGAAGAAGAAGAAGGATTTCACCATAATTTTGCTAATTTCTGTTCTCTCTTCGTTTAGGACAAATTGTTTTATTGTTCTCCACATCATCTTTTGGTCATTCGATGCATCAACCTTCTTCGAAATGTAGCTGTTTGGCGCTTTTTCAAGTTCTTTTGAATACCTATTTCGGTACTGTTTATAGTCCTGCCACTCTGCCTGGGAGTTACTCCATTTTGCTGATTTATATACATAACTCAATTTTTGTTTTTTTTTTTCATTTGGAGCAGATTTGTACCAAACCACCCATCAAAGTTTCTTTTTTGTTTAATCGTTCTAGCCGTAATCATTTTTTTGATAGGTTCCTTTATTTTTTCACTGAAAATGCTCACAGTTTCGTTAAAATTATGTATGTCAATTTTCGAGAATTTTGACTTTGCCATTTCTTCAGCGAATAGAATATTGTCAAAGCGGAACTTTTTTATTACTTTCACGAGCTTATTGCATCTTTCCTGTCTTATGTTTATATTAATTTCAATGGACTCATGATCACTTATTTTATAGTTCGCGTTAACATTGGCTTCGGCTTTTGAAATATTAGTCAATAAATAGTCAATTAGCGTTGCGCTAGTTCTTGTGATTCTTGTTGGTTCAAGAACTATTTGCTTTAATGCATTGTCTGATACTGACTGACAAATTAGGTCCCTGTAGGCACTATTTCCCAGCCAATCAATATTAAAATCTCCCATTATGAAAACTTCTCTACCACTGTCACATAATTGTTCAATTTTTTCTTTAATAAAGTCACAAAACCCCCTTTCTGGGGATCTACGTTTGTCAGGTGATCTATATAATCCAATTAAGGTTATATTAATATTTTTTTGCTTAACCATTATTATTAAGCACCATATACTTTTTTCGATCGCGTTTTCCTCTATAACTTCAATCTGCCATTCTGGGTTAATATAAAATAGAACACCTCCTGTGTGGTTTGATTTGCTATCACATCTCACAAGCTGATAGTCACTTAGTTTTATTTCACAGTTCTGTATTGAATTCGTTAAATGAGTTTCACTCACACAGATAAACTCGAATTTTACACCAAATGATATAGCTTCGAGCTGGTTAAAGTTTGTCCTTAAACCGCCAATATTTAAATACAAGCCTCTTATCTCTGAATTTAATTGCTAATACTGAATCCTTTCGGACTCAATTTTTAACTTCTTTTGCAATGTCTGACAATCAGGGCTTCTGCTGTCGTGATTTACACATAAATCAGCCAGATTAAGTCTCTCCTTTGCTTTTACACAATTAACGCACTTTAAAACATCGTTTGTACACTGTCGGTATGCATGGCCTTTTTCGCCACACTTAGCACATATTTGCAGGCTTTCTTTACACACTTTGCTTGTGTGGTTGTAACCCCAGCACTTATAACACCTTAAAATATTGTGGCTTTCATACACCTTGCACCTATCCCATTCCACGTTAATTTTCCCAAGTTCCATAGCTTTTTCAAAACCTTGCAAAATAGAAAAACAATAAAGTGGCGCGGCCATCTAATTTCATACATAACATTTTTCCCTCCTCTTCTAGGGTTACGGCGCGAACGGGGTTGGTGCCTTCCTCTGTCTGGTCGATCGTCGCAGGCCTGAGGTGTCTCGCTTGGCTCCGGATCTCTGCCCGGTGTTGTATGCGGTGTGGGTGTAACGTTCTGCTCCACTGTACAATTGGATGAACTAAATCCTTCGAAATCAGAACCCAATGACATGTTTTGTCCCGATTCTACAGCCACGGTCGTGTTGGGCGAGGCCAAGACTTCGAAATCGTCTTGGGATCCCAATGATATGTTTTGTGCTGATTTGGCGAACGGTTGCGTGTCTGGTTCATTGAGACTGGCTTTATTTGCGGCAGCAGCTTCGTTGGAGCTATATTTAGTTGTTCTCTCAGGCTCACCCGGCCCTTTCCGTATTTGGTCTACATGCCTTTTTACCCCTTTTCCATTGAAGAGTATTTCGTAATGAAGATCGCCTAGACGGGCATTCACCGTTCCTCGAAGCCACTTACCCATTCGCGGATTTCCAGACAAAAAGTAAACATTTTGGTTTGGCTCGAATTCTCTCACCGTTCTCTTAGACTGAGTGTATTGCTTTTCTTTCACCTTTTCCGAAACTTCCTCTGGTCGCACCAAATCCAACCGAGTTCGCAGCTGTCGTCCCATGAATAGCAGTGCTGGCGAAAAGCCGGTGGTGGAGTGTGGTGCATTTTTGTATTGCCTTAAGAATTTGTTCAAATTTCTCTGCAATGAGCTGCTCGTCGAACCCATTGCTCTCAGTGCATTTTTGACTGTTTGTACGCTGCGCTCTGCTTGGCCGTTGGTTGCAGGGTGATACGGAGCCGAGTATTTGTGATACTTCACCCCGACAGATGTTAAAAAATTAGTTAATTCAGGAGAAGCGAAATTAGTGTCATTATCAGAAACAATAGTTAGTGGCACACCATAGGCGGCAAATACGTCGTCCAACAAAGAGATTGTGGATGCCGCCGTGATCGATTTTGTAATCCTCACTTCCAACCACTTAGTATATGCATCAGAGATTATCAGCAACATGGCTCCTTCGAGCGGCCCCGCGTAGTCAATATGAATGCGCTCCCACGGCCCTTTAGGATACTCCCAGTGGTGATCGTTAACTTTTTCCGGTTTGTTTGCTTGTCTCGCACATGAATCGCATTGGTTCGCGACATTCTCAATGTCGCTATCTAAGCCCGGCCAGTATATGAATGAGCGGGCAATCCCTTTCATCTTCACAATTCCCAAATGCGATGTGTGCAGATTGTCCAGTAGCTTGTCTCGCTATTTTTGTGGAATCACGACGCGGTGTTCAAACGTCAAGCAGCCTGCTGATAGCTTGTAGTTGACTTCTGGGGACTTGTAACCTGGCCTCTTCAAGCACTGGCCGCTTTCAAGCAGTTTAATTATTTTCCCTAGCTGCTCATCTTTTCTGGTCTCATTTGCGATACGCTCAGCACTTAACAGTAACTGGTTAATTTGGCGAATTATGAAGTTGTCGAACCCGTCATATTCGTCGGGATTTGTTGTTGATATCTGTTGCATGTGCTTATTTTGCAACTGTTGTGGTTGTAGAAGGTGGGTCCGTGAAAGATAGTCGGCGTTAGCGTTTGCCTTTGAAGTTTTGTACACCACCTCGAAATCGAACCTGCTTAAGAAGTCTGCGGAGTTAGCCATTCTGCTTATGCAAAGTATTGGAAGTGATTTACCAGGTTGCAATATTTGTGACAATGGTTTGTTTATTTATTTTATTTAATTATTAATAAGTAGCCTGCGGCTAATACAATTATTCTTATTTACAAATAATATTTCAAAAATTAACAGCCAGCTGTCTATGACATTTTAAATTTTAATTATAAACTAAATTTTAATTATAAATATACACTAAATTATATAACTTATTTTTACTTCAGTCTTAGGAATTGAAAAGGTACATACAAAGCGGACATCACATTAAAGTTCTTTTCATACATTACAAAGTTTTTATATTTACAAATATCTAAGCATAGTACATTGTAGATATATAAACTATATTTCGCTATTGATATCTAGCCATAATCCTATCTTTTCCCTAAACTTTCCTACGGTTCTTATATGTTTAATTTCCTCCGGGACGGTATTATACATTGCCAGTCCATTATTAAATACTGATTTCAGGCCCTTACTTGTACAAACAGGTTCCAAGTGAAATTTATTTGCCTGTCTAGTTAAGTATTGGTGAACATCTGAGTTTCTTCTTACTAAACACTCTAAATATTCCGGAAGCAACCCATTTTCTATTCTATAAATAAAAGTCAACACATCTCTTTTTATTTCATTTGCGACCGAAAAATAGCCTAATTCTTTTAACATATTGCTAACATTTTCACTACGCCTTTTGTTCAGTACTGCCCTCATCCCTTTATTAAAATTTTTCTGCAACTTGGATATTTCTTTTTTATTTGCCATTGTTGTGATCGGTGATTAATGTCCAGTGCCGCGCGTATAAGTATTTGAAAAATTTCTGAACTGCCAACACGATTGCCAATGCCTCCTTATCGATTTGTGGGTAGCGCTGTTCTGTGGTGTTCAATGTTCGACTTCCGTATGCAATCGGTCGTTCAGTTTCGTTCTCCAAGCGGTGTGAGACCAGCGTCTGCTTTAACCGCATAAACGCTTCAGTTGCCTCTTTAGTCCAGCGAAATTTCTCTCGCTCAAGCATGTCTCGCAATGGTCGCGCGCTCGTCGCTAAGTCGGGAATAACCGCGCTACGTGTTGTTTTCCCTAAAAATAATTGAAGCTCTTCGAATGTTGTTGGCTTGGGAGCGTTCAGTACCGCTTCAATATGCTTTTCCGATTTATGCACGCCCTGCGCGTCGATGCGATGGCCCAGAAACTCCACTGAGGGGGTCGCAAAAACACACTTTGACTTATTCAAATGCATGCCATGTGATTTTAAGCGATTTAGCGTGGCCTCCAAAACCCTCAACAACTGCTCGAAGTTTTCAGCAAACACCAAGATGTCATCAAAGAAGTTTAACACGTTTGGCACTCCCTGTAGAACTGTCTCCATTTTCCGTTGCCATATAGCTGGGATATTTGCTGCTCCATATACCGCGCGAGTTGGTGGTACTAACCCATGCGTTACCGTGTTTAACGTTAATTTGTGCGCGAATTCGTCATCAATTGTAAGATGCGTATATGCATCAGTGACAGAATATTTTAGCATTTCTCATTTTATTAAATAAATCTTCTGCTTTTGGGATCGGATGTTCGTCGATTATCATCCTTGGGTTTACCGTTGGTTTATAATTTCTGGTGATGCGGATGCCTCCATTCTTTTTCGCTACAACGTGTGCTGTTGAGGCCCATTCTGAATGCTCCACCCTCTTGTAAAAGCCTGACTCAATTTTACGATCTATTTCCTGGGCATATTCGTCTCTCAACGCTATTGGTATTTCTCGTGCTCGCGCAAATATCGGTGTCGCTCCCGCCTTGAGTTTAACTTGTGCAGGGGGTCCACTCAACTTCCCCGTTGTCATGCTGAAAATTCCCTCTTGTTGGTTTGCCGAAAGTATTGTCGTGGCTGAATTTATAAAGTTGATTTGACTGGATGACGAAAATAATCCAGTAAAGTTTATTTCTCGTGCGAATTGCGAGATCCACTCCCTTCCGCAAAGTGTATCGCAGTCTCCTTGGACGACATACAAGTTCAGTTTTCGTGATGTTTTCCCCATTGTCGCGGTTACTGCAATCCGTCCAATGCAGTTAACTTGGTGGCCCGTGTAGCTTGTGAATCGCATATCTGCCTTCAACAGTTTAAATTTCGGTTTTATTGTACGAAGCGTTTTGCAATTTATTAATGCACATGGAGCACCCGTATCCAGTTCCATTTGAATTAGCTTTTCATCAATGTTCACAGGGACCATTTTCCTATCCGTAGCTTGTAGTGCATTAATGCTGTTTAGCTGCTGAACTGGCAATGTGGCCCACTCTCCCACATGAAAAGCATTAGGAAATACTAAACTTGCAGTCTTTCCTTAAGTGCCGTCCCCCACAGCCATAACAATTGGGAACTTTTTCTTTCTGTGTCGGTTTTTCAGCATTTGCGTCTTTCGAATATCCATTTCTTTTTGTTCTAACCGGCACATACCCCAATTTGTGTGTTGGCTCAGTTGGCTGCCCCAAATCTGCACACTTCAGGTCTGTTGTGGCACTTTGAGTTAGTTCCATTGTATGCGCAATCTCGTATGCTTCAGCAAAATTTTTGGGCTTCTTTTTTCCTTTTAGAAAACTACTTCTATTTAATTATTTATTTATTTATTTATTTATTTATTTTTGGGCCTAAAACTTACAACTATACAATAATTGACTTCCTTCTTTTCTAAATTTGTACACATTAAAAGAACTAACTGTAAACAAAATTTATTAAAAGTACAATTTTAAAATATTATTTATAATGCATAAGTTATATTTGCATAAATTTTAACTGCTCATTGGGCACCGACTTTAAGGCCTGCTGAGACTGACGACGTCTCAATACGGACAAAGTGGCCATCAGTAAACATCGCGTTACTCTTGACAGTGATAGTCTCACTTCAATATTTTTTTTTTAATATCAAAGCGCTATGGATGCCGATTTTGAGTATTTTCAGAGTCCACCTGAGTATTTATGTTATATAAAGGCAAATCCTGCCCCTCCCATATTCACTTCATTCAATCAGACAATTGATACATGGTATAGCATGAAAAGTAAGAAGGAAAAATATGTAAGTTTATTTAGTAGAATTCATTGTCAAAACAGAAGAAGAAGAATGATCTAGCAAGAACAGATGCCAGATGTGCAAAATAGAAAAACAATAAAGTGGTGCGGCCATCTAATTTCATACATAACACAATTGAAAACAAGTATTGGAAAATTATCGCTGGATCCTGATGGTTGCAGGCATGACCAGTTACCTCTCCGCAAGCAAATGAGAAGTCAACATTTGTTAATGTGTTTCTTGTATTGAACAGAGTAGGAGAACCATCATTTAGTACCACTAGCTGTTTGTCGTTTGCGAAGTCTTCCCATATTTTTCCATTTGTGTTGTTTTCTTCGAGCCCCACAGCGTATTATGAGCGTTCAGGTCGCCGCCCAAAATGTGGTATCCATTACTGTAAGTATGTATGTATGTATGCCGTCTAAGTGCTGAGTAGTTAAGTAAAGGTCTGTTTCGCGATAGATGTTACTTATGTGTAGATCTGTTAAAGGGTGTATGGTGACTGATTGGAGTAGTAAGTTGTTGATTGATATTTAATGATTGGATGTGTTTAAATTTTCCTTTACGAGAATTGCCCGCTTTAGAATAGGAGTAATCTTTGTTGAAGTGGTATACTTTGTAATGTGGCAGGTGTAGTAAGTGTTTGTTTTCTTCAATTATGTGGGTTTCTTGTAAAATGATGATATTGGTTTATGTTTGGTTACAAGTAATTCTAGACCGAATTTATTATTTAGGAATCCTTGTATGTTCCATTGCAATATTGTTATGCTGATACCAAGATTCATGAGTTAATTATTATTTAATTGTCTGTAATATCAGTTTCGTCTGGCTGGTTGCTTTTGTGGGAATGTGTAATGGTGTTTGCGTAAGTTTTTGCAGTGATAAGAACATTTAGGTCTGGAAACTTTTTGTTTAGTTCACTGTGGTGAAGTAGGTGTTGTTTCTGTTTCATTGGTTGTTAAGTTGGTGTATGAGGGAGTTGTTGGTGTGACATTGGTTGTGGTTGAGTTAATAGATGTTGAAGCTTGAATTGTTTTGCCTGTGTTGGTTGCTTTTGATGGTTGTTTTCTGCTTAGGGTCTTTTCTTCATTATTTTTCTGCAAAGAGTCGTTGGTGTTAGATGATATTGGTGAGGTGTACATATTCTGTTTTTGTTTGTTTGGTATTCCGTTGCTTGTGCTTATTTCCTGATATTTGTTGGTTGTTTTTGTTATAGGAAGTAAAATACTATGTACATTATTGTGTTCGTTGATATTACTAACTGTTTCAATTGTGGTTTACTTATTGCCCCTGACTATCTGAGGCATGGTCGGCGTGTATGTATTTTTTTTAAAGGGTTGGATTTATTTATGTTTCAAGAAAGAAGGACAGCTCGGAGATTTTCAACTTCGCAGTTTACGTAAAATATCCTCTGACAGGTTTCATGATGTGGGGTGTTGGCACATTCTTTACACAATTCGATGTTACGGCACCTATTTTTGGTGTGTCCTAACCGTTGACAATTGCGACATCTCATGGGATTTGGGATGTATTCCTGGACGCGGACTCTTTCCCAAGCGAGTTTTATGATGTCTGGTTTGCGAATTAGGTCGAATGTTATAATAGCTGCACCAGTTGGAATTATCTGATCTCCAGATTTCCGCATTATCTTCCTGACTACGACAACCTTTTGACTGGATAGTACATCTGTCAGTTCTTTCTCGGAAATGTCGATCAGATTTTTGGAGTATATACGTCGTTGAATAGTGTTCAGACCTTTGTGTGACGTTATTTTCACTGGTATTAAACCTATGTGATTGGCTTTCATGAATTTGTCGGCTGCTTTAGGATTTGTGGTTTTGATCAGAAGGTCGCCGGTTCTCATTTCAGTTACTACAATGTTTTCAACACATATATGTTCTGGACGTTTTTCTATTTGAAGGACGTTATACGTGGATAAACGACGGGTTTTTTCTTCGACGATTGGTCCTGTAGCAGCAACTAGGAAGCGAGGAATATGGCCATCATTTTGTTTTATCTCCGGAAGAGGAACAAAGTCATTCACTTTTATGCGTTTTTTGGGAGAGGTCAGGATCGAGCAAGCGAAACCTGTTGCCTTCGCTGGGGTCAGCCCCGTTCATGATTTCGATTGTTAACTACTGCACTGTATTAAGTTTGTACTTTTTGCTCTTGATCACTTGGTTTATATGAAAACGGTAAACTAATGAGTAAAAGCAACAACTAGAAAACAAGTATTTGTTAAGTGATCACCACGTATTCACGTATTACACGACACGTCTTAACGCGGCGATTGCCTGACACGAATTGTTCGGCCAGGGTTATTTCTTTGAAGCGCGGCCGAAGGCCGCCTACGCAGAAAGGTGTTGCACCCAAAAATACTGTTTCCCTTGTTTCAGCAGTGTGAATGGAAGGGTGGCAACGGACAGATTGAGAATCCCTGTAAGGAACTCAACTCCCGCGGGGCCTAAATTTTTTTGCATCAACACGCTTAGCCCGGCAGGGCACATGGCCTTGGATGATTTCGCCCGATGGCCTCCTTCACCTCGCCACAAGGTAAAGCAAGAGACGCGCTGGTGTTTGACTGTTTGGGCAGCCTTCTGGTCACCTTTTGTCGGGCTGGACAAGGACCTCACGGTGGACCAGAGCTTACCGACACCCGTGCCCAGGACTTTAGGTACTTCTCCCACTTGTTTAGCTTGTTCTGATCGATCTACCAACCTCCGAATCGCCACGTTCAAATAACTTATATTGGGTTTGCCGGGATCGGAGTGGCGCAGGCAGTCAAGCTCATTTGCTAGAGCAGCCGCTTCCGCCGGGAAATTGCCGGGATGAAACGAGCCGCAGCAGACGCAACCACCTTGCTGAACTCATTGCCACGACAGTCGGTTCTACGTACCGGAATGACCCGGGTTTTACCGGGCCAAGGACTGTTGTTTCGGCGATCTAACCCCTTTTAGATCGGCCTACACCATAAGTCGTCTGTCTCCCCTGGACCAACTCCTTGCAGCAGGGTTGCTTCACCTCTTATTTTTGCTGCGTTTCCCAGAAATAGCTCCATCCGAACTCCACTTCGGTAAGGTGTAATTCGTGCGACGGATGGAGCCATCTTAAGGTCTTCTCAGACCTTAAGAACCACAAGGAGTGGTCCACAAACTATGTGACCCCATGTTGTTCGCGGCCATAGCCTCTACGGCACAGGAGCACACAACAACATGGACGTTCCCGTCCCCCACCCCCGCCTAGCTCCGTCCCTCATGTGGGGAGTAGCCAGCAGCTCCTGGTGCCCCACACAGTCTGTTCCGTGTGTCAGGCCAGGATATACCGGAATGCGACAGCAGTCAGGTGCAATTCGTGCCAAGGCTGGTGTCACTTCCGGGTATGTTCTGGCCTGCGTACCCCACGTGAATGGTCGGGTGACTACCTGGCTCCCTGCTGTAGAGCCTTGCAACCGCACACGCTCGTGGCTCCGCTGCCGAACAACACCTCACGGCAGCCCAATGTGCCAGTGCATGTGCAGTAGGGACCAGGTGGGCAACATCACCCTTCCCTCACACCTCTCTCCGCGACGACTCTCCCGAGGGAAACGAGACTCCTTCAGCTGAACTGCAATGGGCTGCAGGGCAAGATTGAGGAGATAACCGACTTTATGAGTCGGCATAACCTGTCAATAGGTGCGATCCAGGAAACGAAACTGCACAGCAACTCAACCTTGTTGAGTTGCAACGGCTACAATATGCATCGTAAGGATCGCGAGCGAGGTTATGGTGGTGGCTTAGCATTCATCACCCATCACACCGTGCAGTATCGTCTTATTGAAGAAGACATCGACCGCAGGGACACTACCTTAGGATGTCAAGGAATAGCTGTCCGGTCAGGCGATGTCGAGCTCGAAATATTTAATATTTATATACCCCCTGTCACCTGCTGTCCGGCAGGATATCACCCTGACATAGGTGCGCTCCTCAGAGGAGAAACCCGATTGGTGGTTGGTGACTTCAACGCGCACCACGATCTCTGACACTCAAGCCTACCAGCTGATCGTAGGGGAAACGATTTGGCAGAGCAGATAGACGATTCGACATTCTGCACGATGAATGACGATGCCCCCACCAGGATTATGGGTAGTTGCAGCAGCTCGCAGGTCTGATAAATAGCATAACGTGGCGACCTATGCTATCGCTTGAATCAGACCACCTACCCATAATCATCTCGATAGACAGACCTGCAGACTTTGTCTCCGCGAACCAACGGACCTATATCAACTTTAAAAAGGCTGACTGGGTCAGGTTCGCGGAGTTCACCGAAAATGCCTTCAGATCTCTTCGCACACCCACTGACGTTCGCAAAGGCGTACAGAAGTTCCGCAAGGTGGTTGCGTCAGCTGCGGCTCTCTTCATCCCGGCAGGGAGGATCCCTGAGATCCGTTCCAACTTCCCGGCCGAAGCGGTCGCTCTAGCGAACGAACGCGACCACCTTCGCCGCTCCGATCCACGAAATCCGAACATAAAGGCAGCAACTGTAGCTTGAGTTAGATCGTCAATTCGCCATAGTCATTGTTATCGTTGTTCTTGTTTTTGTTGCTCTTGCTGTGGCTGCAGTTAAAGTTATTTCGACAATCCGCTGTCGCTGTTGATATCGCTGTCGTTGGTGTCACAGCGACTGCAGTTTCAGGTTGATCGCTACTCCGCTGGTGCCGTTGTTCTTATTTTTGTCACGCGCATTTATTTTTTGACAACGTCAGCATTTTGCATGGGAATGGAATGTTTCCCATGAGCGCGTTTGCGGGTGTTAACTTATACTCTTTTTCTTTGATTGTCCCCATCTATTGAAGAGTACGAGAAATTGTCTCGAGAATTCCAAAAACAAGGCCGGTTTCAAATCGCATTCGATAACTTGGTGTGATATTGTCCATTTTTATAATAAAGACTCGCAAAATCCCATCCGTTGTGCCCCAAAACTTGCTGACCCACTCATTTACCCAAATAACTTCCAGAAAGTGTGTGTAAAATTAGCGGCGCAGGTATTCAGTGATACAGTAGCTTCTGGTTTACTAGCTGCTTACTGTTCGGGGCATTTGACTACCATTTATTATTAAATTATTTGATATTTTCAATAGCAAAAATTTTGATGTCAATTGGAACAACCGAGTAAATGAAATTTTTAGAAGATGCTATCCAAATCCTTGAGTCGATTAGTATTGAAGATGAAAACGGGTCTGACTAAATCTGAATGGTTTAATCTTAAATATTAATAGTTTAAAACATTTGTGGCGATTTTGGTCACGATCAGGCTTCACTACTTTACAGACAAAGCAGCTTTGTCAAGATAATTTAGAGAACTATTTCGGTTAAATTAGAAGAGGGGGTGGTAGAAGTGTAAGAATAACACCTTAACGGAACTTACTTCTCCTAACTCTATTACTTATATCTAAATATTCTACAGGCCCTGAGGTATTGCTGCTGGCTACGCTGTGAGTGGATTGTGATATTTTCGTGGAATCACAGATTCTGGTGTTCCCTTAGACACCAGCTGAGTGTTAATTCACTCCCACGTAATTGTGTGAATCACAACAACTTCTGGACTTCGATATGCAGCTACTCTTCAGCTGCAGGTTGGAGTTATGTTGCAGAATCGAGAAATATTCTATTGTTGATCGTTGCCTGCTATCTTGCCACCCCTGGAATTTTTAGCTTATATGAAGGAGTTAGAAGATATTTTTCAAAAAGAATTTGATGCAACTTGTCATAGAATAGGTATATGCCAGATTTTGTTTGATAAAATGAAGCATGTCGGACCCCAATTGTGTTTTTCTAACTGTGATAGCAATATAGTTTTAACCTTATTTATTAGAATTCTAATTTTTCCTTACTCAAATTTTTAAATAGAAAGCTTAGCACCCCTAATTTAAAAAAAAAATTGTATGTGTTTCTCATCAGAAAATATACTTTTAGAGTAGATTGGCAAGATTTCATCAAATTTTATAGGTGCATCAAATTTGCTCAATTTTCACGCCATTTTTAATTTAAGAAATAGTTTTAACATTGTACCTTATTATCCAAAAGTTTCACGCACTTTGTTTATTTCGTTATTTATAAAAAGCGTATATTCTTTGGCTTTCTGTAAATTAATTTTAAATTTTTAAAACCGTTTTTTAAACTTTATAAAAGTATTCATGTTGATGGCGACAATTTGTGTTAATTTATTGTACCCATTTTTTTGTTAATTACCTTTTCAAGTTGTTTTATCTATATTGAAGAGTGGACTGATTTCCTTATTTGCTTATTTTTATTTTTATTTAATATTGACAAGAGGAATATTTTGTTTATTTGTTTATTTTTATTTTGACAGCGCTGTCAACAAAGTTTCGTATCATATTATCTATCCAGCAAATCTATGTCGCAAACAACCAAAACTATATCTTAGGAGACTTTTTAATTTCCTGAATGGCACCAACACTTGGATTCAATGCACTGCGGGGAGGAATGTGGTGTTAAATGTTAAATATTGTAGAAATCTGCGGAAAATCGAGCAATTCGTTCATTTGCATACTGCCCAGTAAAAAAACGAAGAGCGTGCTTCTCATAGCATATATTTCGAAACTTTCTAGACTTGCGGAAAATTGTGAAAAAATTCCTACATACGTGTGCTGATTATGTGAGAGAAATATGTAAGGGCGTTACTTGGATGTGCGTACGTGCGAATCTGCCTCCAGCACGAAAATCGTATAAAGAGACAAATTCCATAATATTGTAGAAATTTGGTGCAAAAGAACGATTACGAAAATTATCCTGCTTTTAAATAGAAATCAGCGAAGGCACGTTTTCGCACTGCGCGCATTCAATATTGAGATTACCAATTGTGGTGCTAGGGTATCGGAAAAGCAAATTACTAAGTTAAAGTTTAAATTTTGGTATGACTCCGTCGATAAATGTTTCTTAAAAGAGAGCTCCCAAGTTGCAGATCATCCAGCTTTGAGTGAAATTTAAAAAAAAAAAAAACATTATAAAAGGACCAAAGCATTTCTGTTCACTCCAGTGGACGAGCGTCTCGCCACGATTCGCATCAAAGCGAGATTTTTCAACATCTCGCTGATTTTTGCCCACGCACCGACAGAAGAGAAGGACGATGTGATCAAGGATCACTTCTACGAGCGCTTAGAACGCACTTACGAGCGCTGCCCCCGTCACGATATCAAAATCGTGCTTGGCGACTTCAATGCCAGGGTGGGAAAGGAAGGGATCTTTGGTCACACTGTCGGAAAATTCAGTCTCCACGACGAAACCTCCGCCAACGGACTGAGACTGATCGACTTTGCCGGGGCCCGAAACATGGTCGTCTGTAGCACCAGGTTTCAGCATAAAAAAATACTCTTGGCTACGTGGCTGTCTCCAGATCGAAAAACGCGAAACCAAATCGATCATATTGCGATAGACGGAAGGCATGCTTCCAGTATATTAGACGTACGTACACTCCGAGGACCGAACATCGACTCGGATCATTATCTTGTCGCAGCCAAGATGCGCATACGCCTCTGTGCATCAAAAAACGTGCGTGTAAATACACAGCGAAAGCTTGACGTCGGAAAGCTGCAATCGCAACAGACAGCTGCAAACTTCACCACTCGACTCTCACACCTGCTCACTGAGAGCACTTCTCAAGAAACCGGAATTTGCGAGCACTGGGAGCACATTTCTCGATCACTGCGTACCGCCGCTGAAGAAGTCGTTGGCTTTCAGCGAACCCGAAAAAATGACTGGTATGATGAGGAATGCCGCGCCGCTTCGGAAAATAAAGATGCTGCCTACAGGGCCACGCTGCGATCGGGCGCAACGCGAGCTGTATGGGAACGCTACCGGAAGTTGAGAAAGGAAGAGAGACGTATCGTCCGTAGAAAGAAGAGAGAGGCCGAAATACGTGAGTGTGAAGAGCTTGAGATGCTAGCCGACATGAAAAGCGCCCGAAAATTTTACCAAAAGGTGCGGCGACTTACGGAAGGTTTTAAGACCGGGGCGAATTCCTGTAAGAACAAGAACGGCGATCTGGTGACTGATGTCCAAAGCGCACTTAGATTGTGGAGGGAACACTTCTCCTTTCTGCTAAATGGTGACAGCGAAAGCGTCGCCGGAGAAGATGAAGATCCCGAACCCCAAATCGCTGATGACGGCATTAACATTCCGTCACCCGACCTCGATGAAGTTCGAATAGCAATTATGCGGCTACGGGACAAAGCCGCTGGAACTGATGGGTTACCAGCTGAGCTATTCAAGCATGGTGGCGAGGAGCTGGTAAGGTGCATGCACCAGCTTATTTGCAGAATATGGTCGGACGAATGCATGCCCGCCGATTGGAATTTAAGTGTACTCTGCCCAATCCACAAGAAGGGTGATCCTGCAATATGCGCCAACTACCGCGGGATCAGCCTTCTTAACATTTCGTATAAGGTTCTATCGAGTGTATTGTGTGAAAGACTAAAGCCAACCGTCAACGAACTGATTGGACCTTATCAGTGTGGCTTTGGACCTGGTAAATCTACCATCGACCAGATATTCACGATACGCCAAATATTGGAAAAGACCCGTGAGAAGAGGATCGACACACACCATCTATTTGTCGACTTTAAATCAGCTTTCGACAGCACGAGAAGAAGTTGCCTATATGCCGCGATGTCTGACTTTGGTATCCCTGCAAAACTAGTACGGCTATGTAAAATGACACTGAGCAACACCACCAGCTCAGTCAGAGTTGGGAAGGACCTCTCCGAGCCGTTTGATACCAAACGAGGTTTCAGACAGGGTGACTCCCTATCGTGTGACTTCTTTAACATTATGCTAGAAAATATAATTCGAGCTGCAGAATTAAACCGGTCAGGTACCATCTTTTATAAGAGTGTGCAACTGCTGGCGTATGCCGATGACATCGATATCATTGGCCTCAACAACCGCGCCGTTAGTTCTGCCTTTTCAAAGCTGGACAAGGAAGCGAAGCGAATGGGTCTGGAGGTGAACGAGGACAAAACGAAGTACCTCCTGTCATCAAATAAACAGTCAGCGCATTCGCGCCTTGGCTCCCGCATCACTGTTGACAGTTACAATTTTGACAAAGTAGAGGACTTTGTTTATCTTGGAACCAGCATCAACACCAACAATAATGTCAGCCTTGAAATCCAACGAAGAATCTCTCTTTCCAACAAGTGCTACTTTGGGCTGAGTAGGCAAATGAATAGTAAAGCCCTCTCTCGACGAACGAAAACCACGCTCTATAAGTCCCTTATCATGCCCGTGCTAATGTATGGCGCAGAAGCATGGACCCTATCAACATCGGATGAGATGGCGCTTGGAGTGTTCGAGAGAAAGATTCTCCGAAAGATTTTTGGTCCTTTACGTCTTTGCGATGGCGAATACCGCAGACGATGGAACGATGAGTTGTATGAGCTGTACCGCGACATAGACATAGTTCAGCGAATTAAGATTCAGCGGCTACGTTGGCTAGGTCATGTGGTACGTATGGAAGAAAATGCTCCAGCCCTGAAAGTATTCGACGCGGTACCCGCTGGTGGTAGCAGAGGAAGAGGAAGGCCTCCTCTACGTTGGGAAGACCAGGTGGAGAAGGACTTGACTACACTTGGGATATCTAACTGGCGCCAGGCAGCAAAGCAGAGGAGCGGCTGGCGTGCAATATTGAAATCGGCCAAAATCGCCTAGGCGGTTATAGCGCCAATTAAGAAGAAGAAGAAAGCATTTCTGTAACTATTGGCCTTGACATTAGTCTCGAATGTTCGGAACACCTGCCATAATACACAGAGGCGAAAGAAAAATATGTATATATTTTTTTTGTGCGTAATTTTAAATTTTTCCATTGAAAACAAGGCAAATACTACTTTCGACGTGTATTGAAACAGCGGCTGTGTTATAATTGTTTACATTCAATATTTTCTCATGATTTTAACCCATGCAAAATCCGTCCTCTGCCGCGTCTTTCTGCCTAATTTCAACTTCTTGACCTATTTGTTAATTAGTTTTTGCACACTTTGTTCTTGTTGGAGTGCACCCAGAGAAAAATGCAAATTTAGAATGAAAATCCCCGCACGTCGCTCCGTTTTTCGCATAATGTTCGATAACTTTTTCAGCATAAGCGACGATGTCTAGAAAATATTTCTGAGAAATCAAAAGCATAAGCAGCCCCAGGACCGGCCGAGAGCGCAATATTAGCTCATCTCGGGGCAAGTAACATCCAAAAATTATAGAAAAAGTTTTTTCTAATAGCAGTCGCCCCTCGGCAGGCAACGGCAAACCTCCGAGGGAATGATAAAATGTGAATTGCATTGGTGGCTGAATAGAAGAGAATACAATACAAACTGCTGCCTCAAAACAACGAGATCCTGCAGTTGAACGGCACACTTCCTATATTAAGTACTTGTTTTACACTGTTACCATAAAAATGAAATGTATATTTGTATTTTACCTTTTTCTAGTACATACTTAATTTTATTACCTTTGGCTAGAAAATATTTAACCGCCATTGACGGACGGACAGTTATTGCAAAAAAGCAAAGGTGACAGCGAAGTGTCAGCTTATCCTTATAATAAGGTTTGAGAAAATTCAATCTATTTGAAGATAGTTTGGAGACTTCTTAAGCGTTAATTTTTTTTACGAAAAGTGTTGAAGTCATTGTTATAAAATACAAAACATAACCAAAGGTATAACTTGTGTCCCAAGTGCTTACAGTACCGGTGTGAAAATTTATTTGTATCTCATACACACATATCAAGCTTATTAGAAAAAAGTCAAATGAAAATCGTAAAATGTGTGCATCACCATCTGCTAGCCAGGCTTTTAGCCATTAGGGGGATAACAGAGCTTGAAGATGATGACGAACCACCAGCTCTTTTACCTAACGATTTTAAACCTAGCTCGTCCTCCTCACGATTGCTCAGGCTACCAATAATTCGACTTGAATATATGTATGTATATATCACAAACCAGACGGGGCAAACGGCCCAAACGCAAACGTCGCTGATTACGTTATGTTGGGTGGGCCTCCCATATGAGGAGCAGCGGCGGGTATGAAATGCCATATGAACATTTGGTAATTATATTTTGAGATGGTTTTTTCACGCGCATCATATAGAAATGCCTTAAAGACTGATGGTAAAAATCGTGGAGCTCCGACAAAATTGGTGCCGTTATCGGAGTATATATTTCTTGGGCAACCGCTTCGAGCTACGAACTTTGAAAATGCAGCAAAAGACGGAGTACTTAAATCGCGTGTAAAACATACGAATAGATAGACGTATCCTTTAGAAGTTCGGCAACCTCGGCCGCTACAACTTTGGATATCAGAGGGCCCTGCAAAATCTACGCCTGTATTCGAGAACGCGCGTGAGAAGGTGGTTCGGTCCTGCGGCAGAATTTCCATCAGTTGCGTTGGAGCTCTTTTTTTTGTATACTCTATATGCCTTACAGTTGTGAAACTTTATCAGATTTCTTACTCTTGGCATCCAATATTGTGTTCGGATAAGGCGAAGCATAAGCTGATTTGTTCCATGCAAGGAGATTTCGTGGATAAAATAACCGCTTAAACGGGACAACCTGCAGTTTTAGGGAATGACTATTGGATAGCGCTAGTTATAAGCTAGGTCCTGCGATGAAGCTTACTGCCACCACAAAGGATTGTTGACCAATTCGTATGCTGGTAGTCCTCTGCTCGCTAATGCAGCTAGATTAGATGCCGGATCGACATGCAACCACTTCTTGATTCCGATTTTCTCTACAATTTTTGTAATTCTGTGTGCTACAAACATAAACCATGAACCCGGAGGTTCCCGTATCCAAGATAGCACGATTGTGGAATCGGTCCACATATTTACGCTGATATGTCCAAAATCGAGATTGTTGATTAACGAGTCAACAATGTCCGCAAGTAGTGCCGCTCCGCATAGTTCCAGCCATGGAAGCGATATTGTTTTCACTGGGACGACCCTGGTCTTTGCCAACAGGAGGCTCATAAAAACTTTGGCATCTCTTTTGATACGCAGTAGCCGCATGTGCCTTTTCCGACGCATCACAAAATCCGTGGAGTTTGACGACATCAAACTGTTGGCGGAAAGTGTACCCATCCCGGTATCTTTATACTTTCTATTTCGTGGTAGTGTTGGGTAAAATTCTTCCATCGCTCTAAAGTCGTTGAAGCCACTGTTTCATCCCACTCTGTGCCTTCCAGCTAAATATTTTGCATTAATATCTTGGTTACTTTTACGATAGGCGCAACCCATCCTAGCGGATCGAAAAGCTTTGCGATGGCGGGCAATACTGTCCTTTTAGTGATTGTGTCACTATGCTTCATAGGTCTTGCTAAAAATAAAATACTGTCCTTTTAGTGATTGTGTCACTATGCTTCATAGGTCTTGCTAAAAATAAAATAAGTCCGAATAGGCATTCCATCTTAAGCCAAGAGCCTTATTTGTGCTGGTATCTTCGAATTCCAAAAAATCTTTGCTTAATCCGCTTTTGGAATGTCTGCTATTATGTCCTCGCAGTTGACCGTCCATTTTCGTAATGGAAAACCAGCTGACCGCAATACCGCAGAAATTTCGTCCCTTGCCTTTATGGTAGAGTTGACGCTGTGTCCTCCTGCAAGCATGAATATTAGCTGCAATTAGATGCGAGTTTTCCACGTCATCGGCCAACTGCGAAAATGTCCTTATCGCCAGGTAAGGAGCACAGTTTATTCCTAAGGTAACCGTCGTTAGTTCATATAGGCTAGTCGATTCGTTTGTATTTGCCCGAAAGACTTTTCGCTGATATTTCGTCTGTTTAGCATTTATCCAAACTTGTCGATACATCTCTTCGATGTCACTGTTAAAGACATATCTACATAACCTCCAGCGTAAGATAAGCATTCGAAGATCTGCTTGTAGTACTAGACCTGGTAGTAGTATGGCATTTAGGCTCTTTCCATTAGCTGTTGCACTTGCGGCATTAAAAACTACGTGAACTTTTGTTGAGGTACTCTCCGCCTTTATAATGGCGTCATGAGACAGGAAATAATTAACAAAAGATACGTTACCATTTATTCTCGTCATATGTCCTAGTGTCTCATATTCTACTAACACCTTATTATACTCTTTGGGTAGGACGGGATCTTTGGCTAACCGTGTCTCATTCCGGAAGAATTGAGAGCAGGTTCTTTTAATGGAAGGTGGATGTTTACTGGAAATTCCTGTCTAAATGATAAAGAGACTATGTATTTTCCCTCATTATTTTTGATGATGGTCTTTCGGTAAAGCTCTTCGCAGTATTTGTCGTCTTCATTGATGCTTTTTATTTTATTTTCGCCAAAGTACGACACTATACTGCTGGTTGGATTGGTTGTGCTAGTACTATCTGTTATTTTACAACCGAATAGTGTTTCTTGGGCGAGAAGTGTCCCCAGGACGTTTTTCTTTAATCCGCACAACATAATTTGTGAATAACTATCTCCACCGAGAATGAGATTTATTTGCTCATTGACGAAAAACGTTTTATCCGCTAATACCAAGTCCGGAAATTCTTGCCTGGGCATCGCGCTGATATTTGTTGTAGGCAGATTTCCAGTTAATTGTGGTAAAACCAGGACAGTTGTATGTGACAAGCTTCTTTAACCTGAGCATTTACCGAATTAGTGATGCCCGAAACTTCGGCATGTATCGTTTTTGCAGACATATTGGTTTTGAGTTCGAGCTTCTCTGACACAATTTTTCCGGAACTAAGACAATTAAGACAACAATTATTTTCCTTTAAAAAATTTGTTCTGTTTGCAGTTTTTGTTCATTTGTGTGCCCCAATTTGCAAGTGAAATTGGTCGTGCTTGCTTGAAACGCGCCAAGTCTTTTTGTGGGGGCTTCTAAAGGATGACGTGTGATTTGTGGCTTTGGTAATCTCACAGCTTTGCTATCCTTCAACCCTGATAATGTCTCTAGGGTGTGAAACTTATTCGACAGGAAATTTTCCCGCTTTGGTATGTAAGTTTTGTGGTCTAAGGTTTGCGCCCATAGAGCCAGTGTACCCAGGCAGCTTCGTTGAGCACAGATATGCAAGAACTGCATCCCAGTTTGAGATGTCAATTTGATGACTTTTACGGGATGATAAACAATTGTCTATTTCACGCTGAAAACTTTTAATTGAGCCACAACACTCATAATGACTTCATGTTAAACAAAATTTTTAACCTTCGCACAACGCATTTGGCCTCCCCTTGGTTAAGATGAAAAAGTGGAAGGTGGATATTGTGTTCGCGCACGGACTGCTCTTCTAAACCTTTCTCTACTTTTTATTTATTTATTTCAGTCTACAAAGAAATTTCTTACAGACTAATTGAGGAATTTAATTAAATAAAGAGAATAAACCTCATTTAAACCTGTCTAAGTTAACATTAAAATCAATAACATTATTGTGGGTATTACATAAACGCAGGCATCTAGCTATCGGCTCGTTATATGAGTAATTGTTCTTATGAAAAGATTCGAAAAATAAGCGCTTGTTCCTAAGATCTCTTTCAGAATTATACATATTGAGAAAGTTATTAAGTTGTTTGCAATTTATGCTGCCATTAATTAATTTATAAACGAAGGATAATGAAAGACAAATTCTTCTCTCGTGGAGAGATTGCAGACCAAGCAGTTTCCTTACCAATATAAGAAGGAGGACCATCCTGCCAGTGACCTTCAACAAAGCAAATTTCGTAAATATCCTTTGAACTTTTTCAATTTTATTTGAGTGGATCCAATAGTAGGGGTTCCAGACCAAGGCACAATATTCCAGACGACTTCTTACTAAAGAAATGTAAAGGGATTTTAAAGTAGTGGGGTCCTTGAAATCTTCAGAATTTCTTCGTATGAACCCAAGCGAATGACTTGGAGACAACGTAATCAATATGTTTTGAAAATAAAAGTTTCGAATCAAAAATAACCCCCATATCCTTGACTTCATAGCTACGTTCAAGAGAACAATGGCCTAGAACATACATAACTATAAAGAATACTCACTGGCTTCTTGGAATAAGTCACAACGCAACATTTATTAATATTAAGGGATAGATGGTTATTTATACACCATTTCTCAAATTCTATAAGATCGGCTTGAAGATTGATGCAATCTGCCAAATGGCGAACTTTCAGGAACAGCTTGACGTCGTCGGCAAACATTAAACATTTAGAAAACTTAAAACAGTTTGCCAAATTGTTAATAAAAATTAGAAATAGCAGCGGACCGAGGTGAGTCCCTTGGGGTATACCTGACCATGCGTCAACTAAAACTTAAGACTCGAATGAGTCAACTTTAACAACAAGCTTACGATCATTCAGGAAACCAAAGAAAAAATCAAGGAGCTTCCCACTTATACCGTATCTACACAATTTATCCAAGAGGATCGTATGGTTTATTTTATCGAACGCTTTAGAAAAGTCCGTGTAAACAAGCTTGTCGCTCCAGAGAACTTAATTTATTATTCGTAATAAGAGTCAGGTTGGTTCCTGTTGACCTACCCGGAAAAACCCCATGCTGGTATTCTGAAATGGCACTGTGGACGTGATCAAATAATTTGTTATTGATTATAAAGTCGAACAATTTTGCCAGCGTGCTTTGTTTGACAATAGGTCTATAATTATTAATGTCATTACGATCGCCAGATTTGAATATAGGGACTATGGAGCATAGTTTCCAATGATGGAGATAAATTCCATTATTTAGACAGTTTTGAAAAAGGAAAGCTACTAGTTTAGCTACTTCCTCTGAAAAAATTTTGAAAAATATAGGAGAGAGTCCTTCTACATCAACCTTCGGGCTGGATTTCAGATTTGAGATTGCAGATAGTACGTCGTCCGCAGAGATATAAGGAAAATTAGAAGTATTTGCAGAAGGCAAGCTATTGTTAATAAAGGGCGTCATACTTAACATACACTTTTTGAAAGAATTTTGCAAAAAGATTACACGAGTCCAACACATTGTCGGATACTAACCATCATACTCGAGATAAGATGGAAGATCAGTAATTTTCCTTCTGCAATTAACATAGTGCCAAAAACCAGAAGGGTTGTATTTCAGTTTCGATTCAACATTGAGTATATATTGCCTAAACAGAAAATTATGTAAACAGTCAAATTGTTTTCTCAAGTTTATGAAATTACGACGCTCATTTTCATTATTGCTTGATTTAAACTTCTTAAAGGCCTTATTTTTAACATTTTTTAAATGACAAAGTTTGCGATTAAACCAGGGTGGTTTGTTCCTAATCGTCGAGTATCTCATTGTAACAAAGTTATGGATGGATTCCGCAAATTTCTGTCGCATGACCTCATAGGAGGAAATAAGACAATGTGAAGACATTAACAACATCCAAGCAATATTATTTAAAAAATCCTTCATTGCAGTACAATTTGCCTTGGAGTAATCGTATTCCCGCTTAATGTTGGCTGTTGCACTAGCAAATTTATAAAATGAAAACTTAAGAACAAGTGCTTTGTGGTGAATGCTATTTATTAACATTGGTGCTAGAGATCTAAAGTTATATCATTATCGTTTAAAATGGAATTACATTGGTTCAGGCCATTAGAAAACAGTGTACTTATGACTTGCAAATCGATGTCTGATTTAACGTTGGATGGTATAAGACTATTTTTAGATCTTAACCAAGAGATGTTAGGTAAGTTGAGGTCACCAAGGAAAATAATCTAATCACTATCCTTAAAATTATTGACAATAAAGTTACAATAATCCAAATGATTTTGGTTCGGTGGAATATAGGATAATAAAAATACAACAATATATAGGATAATAAAAATTTGACAGCACTTCGGCCTGAGTAGCCGTAGCAGACATGCACTTGACATAAGTAGATCGCGAAGCATACTCTATTTTTGTCCTAATTGTCCTAATGTTTTCTTTCGATAAGCCTTCTGAATTTGTAAGCGCATCGTACGCTACTTTGGTTTTCTCCCACAACTCGTCTTGTTGGATAGCAAGCCCGTGTTTGTTTTGCTCTGAGGCAGGAGTGCTGTTGAGATCAGCATCAAATTCTGCAACCGATTTTGTCAAACGGATATATGAATCCATTGTGAAATTAAAAGCAGTTATTCAAGTCTAACTACATTTGATTTTACCACTGACTTAAAAATACCAGTAACCGCTCTGATATTGCCAGAAAAAAATCCAGAAGTAACAATTGTCAATAGTATTATATATTGCTAATTCATCTTTTCTATAATTATAATTTTCTTTTTGCAGTAATGTTTGATGATTAGTCTATGTATGTAACAAAAAAAATTGGCTAACTACTGTGTCCCCGTATATGTATATGTCTTAAATCATAAAGTAGGTATTGAATAATGGGACCGTTCCTATGTAACCTAGTTGCAAAAGAACACTAGGTAGGATAAGAAATAGCATGTAAAGCGACAACACTAACTCGGAAAAATATGCGAGTTCAACCAACTCGGTAAACTGATATCCGACCTGAGTTGTAGTGTTGGGAAGTGAAAAACTGCGCTATTGTGAATTATGTTTAAGGAAAATTTATATTTAAGGCCTAATATGTTTTAATTTGCATAGTATTTTTAACTATATAAACGCATCAACCTGAAATTAATATCCACAACTATTTTCCGTTCTTAAATAGCACTAACAAATCTCATGTTTCATGAAAGGGTTGCTTTTGCAACTAAAGAAAACTTTAACCGAGCTGGAGCGTTCTTTTGCAAGTCGGTAACAATAAAACTAGTTCGATTCACGATTTTGATAATTAAAGAAAAACAAAAAACAAGACAAATTCAACGCTTTAATGTGACTCTGTGATTCTGTGAAAACGAACTAGTGTGCAATAGAGGTTATGTATCCTCGAAAGCATGACTTGAAAATTACCAATTAATTAAAAATCAATACCAATGACCAGTATTCAACAAAAACCCGTAAAAGTAAACGACATTGTTCGCTGTTGTGCTTGTGTGTATATGAACGTCAGTTGTCAGTTGACAAATTAGCACAGTTACTATGTGAATTATGTTTTATTTTGTGCAACACTCTTTCGTTTTCCCAAAAAATCACTTGCCTTGAAAGACGATATTTCACAAACATAAATTACGTTTTTATAAAAAGTGAAAATTGACTAGTGTTGTGCAAGGTGACGGCAGTTGTTGGTGTCGCTTTAAAATTTTCTTATGTTGATGCTGGAGTGGCAAACTCCAAACTTGTGGCAAATATGTTTTGTAGCGGCAGCTTTCTGTTGTTTAGCAAATATTTTAGAAACTGTTGTCGCAAATATGTATGCATGTGCAGAGCTGCTGGTTGATGTTAGCAAGCGTGCGTGTGTGTTTATAATGCGCTGTATAGGTTTACGAGACCGCATGTATGATTAGGCGCACCGGTGAATAAAAGAAATAAAAAGAGTTGATGTCGTGTTGATAAAAAATCACAATAATTTGTATTCTTTGGTAGCCATACAATATTACCTTAAAGATTTTGAGCGTGGGGGCAGCTGCAAGAAACCCGTCTGTACCGTCGAGAATCTTGAGCAATAAGAAAGAAAGGAAAAAACTGTTCACCGCAATTTTGCCTGGAAATATGTGTGAATATATGTGTATTAGAGCGGTGCATAAATTAAATATACCAAACGCCATTCAATTGTACTCCTAGTATGAATTTTTTAATATAATCTTTCTGATTCAGTTTGCGTGTTTAATAAGGAGTCATCATATATTTTAATTGTTTACAGCCACTGTCACCATGAATCACATAATTTTGTAAATGTCCTACTTTCAAGAGAAATTTCAAACAATTGTTGTTAAATATGTTACTGTCGGACGCAGATCCGGGACACTGTGTTACTAAATCTTGTATTAACGAATTCTCATCACAAACACCTTGAATATTCAGCGAAAATATGCCTTTCTATACCTCAAGATTTCAGCGTTGTCACCTCTTTGAGATTGCACCTTTACGTATGTAAGTGCAGTCAATAGCACCAACCACGGTGGGAAATTTGGCAATTTTAAAAAAGTCGGATACTGTCGTATCCATATCATTCGGATTTCGATGGGGTCGTCAAAGCTGCTACAGCATAGGATACTTGATTCCCTGTTTGGCTCGCTTTGGCTACTCTTACGACACAAAAGTCGGCAAAAGTTATTAAAAAAGTTCCGCAGGTATAAAAACCAAGTGTGGAAAAACGTATAAAATGATATTAATTGATTAAGGCGCTATTTGTTTTAACGATTCCGCCAATCCTTCCCAAAATATCGAAGTAAAATGATTTTGTCAACCTAAATCTCTTAATAACCTCTTCATCTTTATACTCGGTAAAATAGTCCAACTCCAAAAAGTTTTTTTCGTTTTCTAGCTATTTGAGGTTTCTTCCAGCAATTTTTCAAACTCATGAATATAAATGGCACGTGCATTTAGCATGTCAAATTATTATAATAAAATAACCCAAATGAAAAAATTCAAACCCTATCAATAAGCGGTTTGGTTTTTTGTTTACAAACAAAACAGATTTGAGTACCTGTTAAATTTGTCTACGCGATAAACATAGCAGGCACTTGAAACCCCTAAAATGTGTTTAAATAGGAGACACATTTTAGCGCATAGTAAGAAAACGGCCCTCAGACTTCCGCTTTATAAAACTGAGGTTGATACAAAATCAGCCTTATCCTGAGTTTTACTTTCGCCCGAAATGTTGCACTTTCTACTTTTCCCTCATTATAACTTTCGCCAGGTTGTTTTTCGCTTTCGAAGAAAAGGTCTCGTTTATCATCGGCAACACTAATTTAGCCAATGATACGATAAATATTGAATGGGAAAGATGTAAAGTGTTTGATGAAATGAGTATTCTATGCTATTTTAAATTCAAAAGTAACACAGTTTAAAAATGGGGAAGTGTGTTTAAAATGGCTTGGAAACCATAAATCGAAAGGATGCAACTAGAGTAAATAAGCAAGTCCGTTAACTGTATCCGAGCAAACCAAAGACTATAATTGGGTGTTGACGAAAATCATTTAACAACAAGAAATACCTAGCCAGTATACCAAAATTAGTTAAAAACTAAAATGATATAAATAAAAGGCATATATACGAACATTCAAAGACTTATAAATTACTTTGAGCACCTAGAAATCGCCACTGATAAATGATTGTATGTATGTATATGTAGATATAATATTCTTGACAGAAACACATCTAACACCAAATATTGACGAGAAGGAAATACATCTCCAAATTATAGAACTGAGAGTTGTCTGTAGAACTCCACGCAGACTCCCGAAAGACTTTTCGCTGATATTTCGTCTGTTTAGCATTTATCCAAACTTGTCGATACATCTCTTCGATGTCACTGTTAAAGACATATCTACATAACCTCCAGCGTAGGATAGGCATTGGAAGATCTGCTTGTAGTACTAGACCTGGTATGTCATTTAGGCTCTTTCCGTTAGCTGTTGCACTTGCGGCATTAAAAACTACGCGAACTTTTGTTGAGGTACTCTCCGCCTTTATAATGGCGTCATGAGACAGGAAATAATTAACAAAAGAGTCTGCTGATATGTTACCATTTATTCTCGTCATGTGTCCCAGTGTCTCATATTCTACTAACACCTTATTATACTCTTTGGGTAGGACGGTATCTTTGGCTAACCGTGTCTCATTCCGAAAGAATTGAGAGCAAGTTTTTTAAGGGAAGGTGGATGTTTACTGGAAATTCCTGTCTATTTTTGATGATGGTCTTTCGGTAAAGCTCTTCGCAGTATTTGTCGTCTTCATTGATTATTTTCGCTAAAGTACGGCACTATATTGCTGGTTGGATTGGTTGTGCTAGTACTATCTGTTATTTTACAACCGAATACTGTTTCTTGGGCGAGAAGTGTCCCCAGGACGTTTTTCTTTAATCCGCACAACATAATTTGTGAATAAATACCTCCACCAAGAATGAGATTTATTTGCTCATTGACGAAAAACCTTTTATCCGCTAATACCAAGTCCGGAAATTCTTGCCTGGGCATCGCGCTGATATTTGTTGTAGGCAGATTTCCAGTTAATTGTGGTAAAACCAGGACAGTTGTATGTGACAAGCTTCTTTAACCTGCGCATTTACCGAATTAATGATGCCCGAAGCTTGGGCATGCATCTTTTTTGCACACATGTTGATTTTGGGTTCGAGCCTCTCTGTTATAAACGAACACTCAGAACCAGAATCAATAAGTCCTCTTGCAGAAAAATATGTACCATTTACGCGAGCTGCTTCTAATAGTCCACCAGTATTTGTGTTTGCAAAGCAAGACTTAACATTTCTGTCTGCATTTTCAGTTGCTCTGTAAGAATAGCGGTGTGTTTGCGCCTGTCTCGATGTCGCCGGAAAATCATCGGCATGTCTCGAAGACGTCCAACGCGTCATTGCCTTTGGCTGGCTTGTACTTAGATGCAGGAGCGTGTGATGTCGCGAGTATTGCAGTTAAAAGCACTTGGGCATCTTGACACAATTTGTCCGGAACTAAGACAATTAAGACAACAATTATTTTCTTTTAAAAAATTTGTTTTGTTTGCAGTTTTTGTTCATTTGTGTGGCCCAATTTGCAAATGAAATTGGTCGCGCTTGCTTGAAACGCGCCAAGTCTTTTTGTGGGGGCTTCAAAAGGATGACGTGTGATTTGTGGCTTTGGTAATCTCACAGCTTTGCTATCCTTCAACCCTGATAATGTCTCTAGGATGTAAGTTTTGTGGTCTAAGGTTTGCGCCGATAGAGCCAGTGTACTGTCAGGCAGCTTCGTTGAGCACAGATATGCAAGAACTGCATCCCAGTTTGAGATGTCAATTTGATGACTCTTAAGGGATGATAAACAATTGTCTATTTCACGCTGAAAACTTTTAATTGAGCCACCACACTCATATTCTATTCACTTCATGTTAAACAAAATTTTTAACTTTCGCACAACGCATTTGGCCTCCGCTTGGTTAAGATGAAAAAGTGGAAGGTGGATATTGTGTTCGCGCACGGACTGCTCTTCTACACCTTTCTCTACTTTTGACAGTACTTCGGCCCGAGTGGCCATAGCAGACATGCAATTGACATAAGTAGATCGCGAAGCATACTCTTTTTTTGCCCTAATTGCCCTAATGTTTTCTTTCGATAAGCCTTCTGAATTTGTAAGCGTATCGTACGCTACTTTGGTTTTCTCCCACAACTCGTCTTGTTGAATAGCAAGCCCGTGTTTGTTTTGCTTTGAGACAGGAGTGCTGTTGAGATCAGCATCAAATTCTGCAACCGATTTTGTCAAACGGATATATGAATCCATTGTAAAATTAAAAGCAGTTATTCAAGTCTAACTACATTTTATTTTACCTAAAATTTGTATCCACAACTATTTTCCGTTCTTAAATAGCACTAACAAATCTCATGTTTCATGAAAGGGTAGCTTTTGCAACTAAAGAAAATTTTAACCGAGCTGGAGCGTTCTTTTGCAAGTCGGTAACAATAAAACGGGCCCAATGTACCAGTAATAGTGCGATTCACGATTTTGATAATTAAAGAAAAACAAAAAACAAGACAAATTCAACGCTTTAATGTGACTGTGATTCTGTGAAAACGCACTATGCAATAGAGGTTATGTATCCTCGAAAGCGTGACTTGAAAATTATCAATTAATTAAAAATCAATACCAATGAGCAGTATTCAACAAAAAACCGTAAAAGTAAACGACATTGTTCACTGTTGTGCTTGTGTGTATATTAACGTCAGTTGTTGTAGTCGCTCGCGGACAGACAGAATTAGCACAGTTACTATGTGAATTATGTTTTATTTAGTGCAACACTCTTTCGTTTTTCCAAAAAATCACTTGCCTTGAAAGACGATATTTCACAAATATAAATTACGTTTTTATAAAAAGTGAAAAGGGACTAGTGTTGTGCACGGTGACGGCAGTTGGTGTCGCTTTAAAATTTTCTTATGTTGATGCTGGAGTGGCAAACTCCAAACTTGTGGCAAGCTGATGTGTTGTGGCAAATATGTTTTGTAGCGGCAGCTTTCTGTTGTTTAGCAAATATTTATGCATGTGCAGAGCTGCTGGTTGATGTTAGCAAGCGTGCTGTTGTGTTTATAATGGGCTGTATAGGTTTACGAGACCGCATATATGATTAGGCGCACCGGTGAATAAAAGAAATAAAAAGAGTTGATTTCGTGTTAATAAATAATCACAATAATTTGTATTCTTTGGTAGCCATACAATATTACCTTAAAGATTTTGAGCGTGGGGGCAGCTGCAAGAAACCCGTCTGTACCGTCGAGAATCTTGAGCAATAAGAAAGAAAGGAAAAAACTGTTCACCGCAATTTTGCCTGGAAATATGTGTGAATATATGTGTATTAGAGCGGTGCATAAATTAAATATATTTAGGCTGAAGGCGTTAACGTACTCCCAAACGCCATTCAATTGTACTCATAGTATGAATTTTTTTATATAATCTTTCTGATTCAGTTTGCGTGTTTAATAAGGAGTCATCATATATTTTCATTGTTTACAGCCACTGTCACCATGAATCACATAATTTTGTAAATGTCCTACTTTCAAGAGAAATTTCAAACAATTGTTGTTAAATATGTTACTGTCGGACGCAGATCCGGGACACTGTGTTACTAAATCTTGTATTAACGAATTCTCATCACAAACACCTTGAATATTCAGCGAAAATATGCCTTTCTATACCTCAAGATTTCAGCGTTGTCACCTCTTTGAGATTGCACCTTTACGTATGTAAGTGCAGTCAATAGCACCAACCACGGTGGGAAATTTGGCAATTTTAAAAAAGTCGGATACTGTCGTATCCATATCATTCGGATATCGATGGGGTCGTCAAAGCTGCTACAGCATAGGATACTTGATTCCCTGTTTGGCTCGCTTTGGCTACTCTTACGACACAAAAGTCGGCAAAAGTTATTAAAAAGCTCCGCAGGTATAAAAACCAAGTGTGGAAAAACGTATAAAATGATATTAATTGATTAAGGCGCTATTTGTTTTAACGATTCCGCCAATCCTTCCCAAAATATCGAAGCAAAATGATTTTGTCAACCTAAATCTCTTAATAACCTCTTCATCTTTATACTCGGTAAAATAGTCCAACTCCAAAAAGTTTTTTTCGTTTTCTAGCTATTTGAGGTTTCTTCCAGCAATTTTTCAAACTCATGAATATAAATGGCACGTGCATTTAGCATGTCAAATTATTATAATAAAATAACCCAAATGAAAAAATTCAAACCCAATCAATAAGCGGTTTGGTTTTTTGTTTACAAACAAAACAGATTTGAGTACCTGTTAAATTTGTCAACGCGATAAACATAGCAGGCACTTGAAACCCCTAAAATGTGTTTAAATAGGAGACACATTTTAGCGCATAGTAAGAAAACGGCCCTCAGACTTCCGCTTTATAAAACTGAGGTTGATACAAAATCAGCCTTATCCTGAGTTTTACTTTCGCCCGAAATGTTGCACTTTCTACTTTTCCCTCATTATAACTTTCGCCAGGTTGTTTTTCGCTTTCGAAGAAAAGGTCTCGTTTATCATCGGCAACACTAATTTAGCCAATGATACGATAAATATTGGATGGGAAAGATGTAAAGTGTTTGATGGAGTGAGTATTCTATGCTATTTTAAATTCAAAAGTAACACAGTTTAAAAATGGGGAAGTGTGTTTAAAATGGCTTGGAAACCATAAATCGAAAGGATGCAACTAGAGTAAATAAGCAAGTCCGTTAACTGTATCCGAGCAAACCAAAGACTATAATTGGGTGTTGGCGAAAATCATTTAACAACAAGAAATACCTAGCCAGTATACCAAAATTAGTTAAAAACTAAAATGATATAAATAAAAGGCAAAGCACCTAGAAATCGCCACTGATAAATGATTGTATGTATGGATATGTAGATATAATATTCTTGACAGAAACACATCTAACACCAAATATTGACGAGAAGGAAATACATCTTCAAATTATAGAACTGAGAGTTGTCTGTAGAACTCCACGCATACAGGTGGGGTAACAAACTCCATAAAAACCAAGTAACGAAGAGTCTAAGTTGGGGTCCAGCCGAACTTTAAATACCCGGCGCATGTTCTTATTTCAAATTAACCGTGCTTGTTGTATACAATAAAACCAGTGAATCTAATAATCTTTATTTTGAAAAACTAAATGACTTTTTTATTTAAATAAAAATTAAAACAAATTGGTATGCTTTTCATGTCGTGTTTTTCAAATTTGTTGTATATGACTGTTATATGAGAGGTTGCGTGATTTTCGTCCATGATGCAAGAATGAAAGGTCTTATACGTTAGCAACTTTTCACTCTAAATCAGCGATGTTGACTGTCTTAGAAAAATCGTCTTTTCTAATTTTGAGGGGAATTTTTTTCAACAGTTAAGTGAAAGTTAACGAAATACATAGTAGGCAACACAGCTTTTTTATTCAAAGTTTGGTTTGGTTTTATTCGCTGGCATTTGTTTTTCTGATTGAATAAAAACGTGAATCATAATTTCTTATTTATAATATTAGTCGTATGCAAGAATGTATTCAGTACACCATGAGACGTATGTACATACATATATGGTGGCTGGAGTATTTACTTCGTGTATTTTTATATATTTTTGTACTCCTATCTACTGACACTTTCAAGCAAGTCGTTATTTATTTTACAAAAACCTTGATAAAAAGCTCAATTGCGAATCAAAATTTGTTTGTGTTGTATCCAAGCTCATCATCGCCCGGTCCCCCCGTGGCAGGGAATTGCAAACCTCAGAGTGTATTTCTGACATGAGAAAACTTCCCTTGGTTCTCTTGGTATACCAAATTTATATTGGGAAATTCTTACCGGATAGCGTGTCGCGCAATGGAAAGAAATTTAAAGAAAATAAGGATAAGCTATATAAAGTAGCAAAAGCGAATAACATAAATGAAAACTGGGAAAATGTCAGAAAATGCAAATCTATTACAAAGTACAAATCGTGAAAAAAAGAAATATATAAACAGTAAAATATACCAAGCGTCTGGCCAAAAAGAAATGTAGAGTGAGATAAAGAAACTAGAATTAAAAGATAACGAAAATGTGATAGAATATGTGACATTTGACAACAAAGTGTACGATGAATATGAAATAGCAAAATCAAATAAGAGATGTCCACCATAGTTTCAAGTTCCGCAAGAAAAATCAAGACGAAATGCAGAACATATGTTGTATGATGAAAAATAAATCGGACTATGAAAAAACCCCATACATTTTTTTTTGGTAATTGCAATGCTGCAGCGATACCTTTAACGGTAATGATGAGCGTAACGGCTTATAACTCGAATATTCAAAAATTATGTTCTTGAATAACTGACATGGTTGTTCCAAATAGCAAAATTTTAATTGGATATGAAAATCCTAATCAATGCAATTCGGCTCTATGTGAGATAAATAGCGATCGATTAGAACTAATATGGAAGGATTTTGACGCTGAAGTTCAGAAGCACACAAGGCCAGGACATCAGGTGGCATCTGCAATAGTAGAAGTCGATAAATATTTGCCAGAATCTGTATTACAGATTCTTCCGGAAATTCTAACGATCCACTGGTGTAGTGGCATCAATGCAAACATATTTATCTCCGTTTGTACTTGCTTGTCAAGAGACGATTGTGTATTTCCGCAACATCGGTTCCTTGTGAAAATGTGTTTTCGCATGCTGGACAACTTGTTAGTGAAAAACGCGAGAGTCTGAAGGCTAGTAAAGTATCTAAAATTATTTTTTAAACTATAAGTATGTATTTGAATGCAATAAGCTGAACAAAATTCAAGATCTCAAAGGAATTTCTGTAAGCGAATTTATCTGAATTGTACTAAACTGAATTTAATTCAAGCTCTCAAATAAATATGTATAAGCGAATTTACCTGAATGTATACTAATCTGAATTTAATTCAATATGGGTATTCATCTAAACGCGCAAATGCCTCGCAAATGCGCAAACCTCGTAAATAAACCGGTTTCTCATACAAAATTTAGTGAGTTTACAAGGTATACTCATTTGCAAGGCATTTGCGCGTTTAGATGAATACCCATAATATCTCAAACGTACATTTATGTGTAAGCGAATTTATTTGAAGGTATACTTAACTGAATTTAATTCACGATATAAAATAAATATGTATAAGCGAATCTACCTAAATAATTACCAAAAAGCATATACATTTATATCATCCATTAAATTTATACTTATAATGTGGTTGCTGACTTTCTTTATTATTATATATTATTCCTTTAATTTTAATTACAAATATAATATTGCTCACCGGATGCTCAAGCCGGAGGCTACTTTGGATAATATCTCCATTGTGTCATAAATAAATTGCAACGTATTCATATAAAGTCGGTAGGCCAACAATAAAGTGCCAATACCTAAAAAATGCAAATTTTTTGCTAACGAAAATTACTTACTACGTATTAGTTAGTTACCGCGGACGGGAGTCATAGAGAGCGCAAGTTAGAAGTTGAAAGGGAAAACAATGGGATAAAGCGCATCTCCATGCTTGCGCTGCTCTTCTACTCTTTCTGTTGACGTTCGGATTGCATACAAGTATGAAGCCGAATATAGTTCATTTTTTGTCATTTGCGCTACTATCGTTATTGGCGTTACTGGCTCTACTGTGTTGCCAATTAGTGTATCAGCGCCAATGGCACCAAGCTTGGTATCAGCGCAATAGCGCAACGCTGCGCTGCGTTACCCAGCACCATGCATTGTCTCGTTTCTCCTAAATATGAGTTTTTATTGAATTCGATTTAAACAACAGGGTCCTAAATGTTCAAATTATTTTGGTTATTCACAAGGTGTCATAAATCATACAGTCATAAAATTTGGATTGCATTGAAACAAATGCAAATGAAAACTAAGCAATTTTGTATTTTTCCATTTTTATGACTTATGACATATGTATGTCGAGAACATGACCCAAGATCTAAAAGATTTATAAGTTTAATATTGAGCAATATGGCAACCGTCCAAAACGGGCGATCGTGACTGCGAGTCATTGCAAACGGCCAGCAGGCAAGAATGATAGAATAGAAGATTACGCCAACGACGGCAGCGTACACGTCACTGATGTTCATACCACAGGAATAGAGAAAAGAAAAGGAAGGTGATAACTGCACTTGGGCATTTTATTTGTACTGCAACTGCTAAAATACAAAGCTCGGCACATCACATTTATTATTCTGTGTTTAACTTTTTGTAAAAATCACTTTTGTAAAAATCACACATCTGTAACGTCCTTTCCGTCAAACGAGGCAGGTACGAAGTAACGGAAGTGCTTTTGTCGTCACCTTGTTTTCTCTGCATCGTGGCCAGCAGGTGACCCGGATTGGCAGTATCGTTTTCGCATTAAGCTTTTAATTGATCGCCAACCATCGCCGCGAACGCATCCCTCATTTTTAGCTTCATTTTTTATTCTCGCCCTTCCGCCGTAAATACTGCGTAGCGCTTTTAACATTTATGTATTTCCACTAAATACTTGCTAGTCGGTCAGATGAGCACAAAAGCAAAATTAAAGTGAAAAAAGTTGTGAATAAAAGTTACAAATAACATAAATTTAATATATTTAAACTAAAATAAGACAGAGAAAATAAGAAAAGCGTTGAGAGCATCAAAAAAATTTCGAAAGAATAAAAATGCGGTCGGCACAAACCGAGAAAACATACTACATTTAAACTAAAAGAAAAGTGAAAAAATACATACATATATTTAAACTAAAAGAAAAGTGAAATAATGAGCGAATGTGCCGAATTAAACATTTTTAAATCATAGCATTTGAATTAAAAATAAATAAAAAATAGAAAAATCCATTTAGTGAACAAAATATTTAAAATCAAATTTTATTGGAAAGTTAAATAAAGCCAAACAAAAATCATATACGCAAACTGAAAAATTCGAATTAAAAAGTTTTCAATCACCAAAAAACAACGTGAAATATATCTAATTATAGATGTGAAGAAAATATAAAAATTCGAAAAATTAAAAGTGTTTTACAAAAAGCCTACATTAGCTCAAACCAAAAAAAAAACAATGCGTATACACAAAGTGAAAAAAAGTATTTATAACCAAAGTTTGAAAAAAAGAAAATTTAGAATCGAATCAACAAAAGAAAAGTTAAAGTTTGAAATAACATAAATTCATTTACAACAAAATTAGATAAAACCCAGTAATATTTTAATATAGAAAGAACCAAAAAGCAGCAAAACCCCAACTACACCATCAACAGCAGAAGAAGCGGCATCATCGGTACAGCAGACGCTACAGTCCCGCATAGAAAAAAATCCCGTGAATAAGCAAGTGCCCAAACACTTCACATACCCATAAATATACATGTATATATATCTATATGTATATCATAGCGGATCACTCATAGATAGATAGATATTGGTGTTGAGGTTTGCACTTCGACCTTGCGATCCATTGTACCCTCCGTTCTTTATAGTACCTCATTTAACCCCAACGCTCTTAGGAAGTCTAAGATGATGGTTGGTGGCAACGAGCGTACGAGTTCCTGATCGGGGATATATGAGCCCAGATATCTCTGCCGTCTTCTGGCGACTGCTTCACATTCAAAGATCAGGTGCATCAGGGTCTCCGGAGCCGAGTCACAGAAGCGACACAACTCGTTCGACCATATTCCGAGCCTGTGTAGATGGCTACGCAGTCTGCAATGACCTGTAAGAAAACCTGTAAGTATCCTCAAGTGGGTCTTTGAGAGGTTAATGAACTGTTTAGATCGTTTACTGTTATACCCTCCCAATAGACATTTCCTCTATCCTGAGCACCTCCCATGTGGTATGTCGACCTACCGGCAGGAAGGGCTCGGGTCCTAAAAGTGTTTTTTCCGCCGCACCTCTAGCCAATCGATTGGCCTCCTCGTTTCTCTCAATGCCTTTGTTACCAGGAACCCAGAGGAGCTGAATGTGATTGTGGGTTGCTACAGAGTTGAGTTTTTCTACACACTCGAGCACCAATGAGGATCTGATCTCATACGATGATAGTGCCTTGAGTGCTCCTTGACTGTCACTTGCAATGACTTTCCGCTCATTGCGATAGTTCCTATTTAAGTTCACCTCTGCACACAGGAGGATGGCGTACACTTCCGCCTGGAAGATGCTTGGCATCTTACCCATTGGCACAGACAAGCGTGTTCTGGACCGAAGACCTCGGCCCTTATACCCTCCGGAGTCTTTGATCCATCCGTACACCAGTGCAGGGTGCTAGCTCGGAGATTACCTCCAGCAAGGATGTACTCAAAGAAGCTTTGTTTCCTAATTCAATTCTGAATCTCTTCTCAAATTTGGTTACTTTGATGAACTCATCTCTTGGAAGCTGAGCAAGTGGGAGCTGCGAATTCCATTATGGGTTAGTTTTTGTAGCAGTTCATCTACTGCAAGACTCCGCAATAGAGGAGATAAAATTCCCCTTTACTGATTTTCAGCTGCTTTACCCTGTCTGCTACATTTATTTCCGAAGATCTAATCTTAAGCAGCGCTTCTACCCATCGACAGATAGGCGCTTGTACCTCCGTAGTCTCCAACGTCTGGCATACCCCCGTATGTGAAGGCTCTTTCTATGTCCAGAAATGCACATATTACGGTCTCCCCACAGTCAAAAGCGCTCTGTATTTCCGTCGTGAGCTGGTACAGGGCAGTGTGAGTGGACCTGGTTAAGCTAATTGACTTTGCCAAGGAGTAGTCCCTTTTCCCAATTTTTGGTATAAATATTACCTTGGCTCTCCTCCACACAGTTGGAATGTATGACAATGCAAGGGAGCCCCTCATTATCTTCATCAAGTGTGGAGTAATATGACCGCCGCCCTGTTGCAATAACACTGGCAAGATTCCATGGCAAATTTCACTGAGTGTTGCGTAAATAAGTTTTTAGCTAGTTCCCAGTCAGATTGTGATGGTCTCATTTTCCCTATATAGGAATCAGTTTCAGGCGCAGGTGCATCCGAGAAGTGAGTCGACAACAGAGCCAGCGCTCTTTCGTGTTGTTGTTGTAGCGGTTACCCAGACCCTTCAAGATCGGTTCAACCATGGTCGTTATCATCAAACTCATCTAGGAGAAGGCCCAAGAAACGCGCAGTTTCGTCAGGGTCGGACCAAAAGGAAAGGGGGGTTAGATGAGTCGGTTTTAAGGGGCATGTGAAAAGGTGAGCGGTATCGTGCGGGAAGTTATCACATGCCGGACACACATTGAGTATGTCTGGGTTAATTCTGGATAAGTAGGAGTTTAACCTGCTACAATATCCAGAACGTAGTTTAGCCAGAGTGACGCGGGATTCACGAGGCAGGTGGAGCTCCTCCTCTGCTATGGGTGGTGGTTTGACCCCGAGGACAGCATTCACAGGGCGAGAGTTGATGAAGGTGGTGATTGTCTTCCGGTGAATGTCGTTCAGGACTACCCGGTAGGCAGCAGGGTCCAGTCTGTTGGTGGTGTGCGACTGGATCTCGGCGGTCATATCTAGGAGATGCCCCCTGACATGTCTCGGAGGCGGATCCTCAGGAAGCAGGTACTCGTTAGGGTGGCCATTACGATGGCAACCAACGAGGAACTGCCTGGCGAGCATTAAGTTGTGCTCCCTAACTGGGAGTATTGCAGCCTCATGGTATAGATGTTCTACCGGAGACATCAGAAGGCATCCCGTTGCCGTCCGGAGTGCTGCGTTCTGGGTAGCCTGTAGTCTCATCCACTGGGTCCTGCTTGTCCCAAATTGGAGCGGCGTAGTTTACAACCGACCGGCCAATCGCCTTGTATGTTGCCAACAACGTTTCTTTGTTTTTGCCCCAAGTGCTGCCGGCTAGTGACTTGAGGACTTTGTTGCGGGTGTGTACTTTATTGACGACTGCAGTGGTGTGCACAGAGAAAGAGGCCATGCCATCAAATGTAACACCCGATTTAGCAGGGGATAGAAATAAGTTCCGACCAGTGAAGAAACGAGCAAGTTCTGAGAGGTAACCATTCACTTTTGAGCACATGTCATCAGTTGCATTGCCGGATGCCGCAATCGTACAGTGGTCGGTATATGAGACTATTGAAACCCCCTCGGGTGGCTGAGGGAACTTCGAGATATAGTGATTAAACAGATCTCGGTTTAGATGTTGAGTCTCTAAAATACACCGACTCCTGTCGACCACTCAGGTAGTTCGCAGTCCACATGTATATTTATGGGTATGTGAAGTGTTTGGGCACTTGCTTATTCACGGGATTTTTTTCTATGCGGGACTGTAGCGTCTGCTGTACCGATGATGCCGCTTCTTCTGCTGTTGATGGTGTCGTTGGGTTTTTGCTGCTTTTTGGTTCTTTCTATATTAAAATATTACTGGGTTTTATCTAATATTGTTGTAAATGAATTTATGTTATTTCAAACTTTAGCTCTTCTTTTGTTGATTCGATTCAAAATTTTCTTTTTTTCAAACTTTGGTTATAAATACTTTTTTCACTTTGTGTATACGCATTGTTTTTTTTTTGGTTTGAGCTAATGTAGGCTTTTTGTAAAACACTTTTAGTTTTTCGAATTTTTATATTTTCTTCACATCTATCATTAGATATAATTTATGTTGTTTTTTGGTGATTGAAAACTTTTTAATTCGAATTTTTCAGCTGGCGTATATGATTTTTCTTTGGCTTTATTTAACTTTCCAATAAATTTTGACTCCTTTTTTTCAAACTTTATGTTCATATAACTTTGATTTTAAATATTTTGTTCACCAAATGGATTTTTCTATTTTTTATTTATTTCTAATTCAAATGCTATGATTTAAAAATGTTTAATTCCGCACATTCGCTCATTATTTCACTTTTCTTTTAGTTTAAATATATGTATTTTTTCACTTTTCTTCTAGTTTAAATGTAGTATGTTTTCTCGGTTTGTGCCGACCGCATTTTTATTCTTTCACAATTTTTTGTTGCTCTCAACGCTTTTCTTATTTTCTCTCTCTTATTTTAGTTTTAATATATTAAATTTATGTTATTTGTAACTTTTATTCACAAGTTTTTTCACTTTGTTTTTGCTTTTGTGCTCACCTGACCGACTAGCAAGTATTTAGTGGAAATACATAAATGTTAAAAGCGCTACGCAGTATTTACGGCGGAAGGGCGAGAATAAAAAATGAAGCTAAAAATGAGGGATGCGTTCGCGGCGATGGTTGGCGATCAATTAAAAGCTTAATGCGAAAACGATACTGCCAATCCGGGTCACCTGCTGGCCACGATGCAGAGAAAACAAGGTGACGACAAAAGCACTTCCGTTACTTCGTACCTGCCTCGTTTGACGGAAAGGACGTTACAGATGTGTGATTTTTACAAAAGTGATTTTTACAAAAAGTTAAACACAGAATAATAAATGTGATGTGCCGAGCTTTGTATTTTAGCAGTTGCAGTACAAATAAAATGCCCAAGTGCAGTTATCACCTTCCTTTTCTTTTCTCTATTCCTGTGGTATGAACATCAGTGACGTGTACGCTGCCGTCGTTGTCGTAATCTTCTATTCTATCATTCTTGCCTGCTGGCCGTTTGCAATGACTTGCAGTCACGATCGCCCGTTTTTGACAGTTGCCATATTGCTCAATATTAAACTTATAAATCTATTAGATCTTCGGTCATGTTCTCAACATACATACATATGTCATAAGTCATAAAAATGGAAAAATACAAAATTGCTTAGTTTTCATTTGCATTTGTTTCAATGCAATCCAAATTTTATGACTGTATGATTTATGACACCTTGTGAATAACCAAAATAATTTGAACTTTTAGGACCCTGTTGTTTAAATCGAATTCAATAAAAACTCATATTTAGGAGAAAGGAGAGCATGGTGCAGGGTAACGCAGCGCAGCGTTGCGCTATTGCGCTGATACCGAGCTTGGTGCCATCGGCGCTGATACACTAATTGGCAACACAGTAGAGTCAGTAACGCCAATAATGATAGTAGCGCAAATGACAAAAAGAAGCAGAAGAATGATAGAATACAAACATTGCGCCGATAAGGGTGCAAAAATTTTTCGTTCGGGAAATGAACTATATTCGGCTTCATACTTGTATGCAATCCGAACGTCAACAGAAAGTAGAAGAGCAGCGCAAGCGTGCAGATGAGCTTTATCCCATTGTTTTCCTTTTCAACTTCTAACTTGCGCTCTCTATGACTCCAGTCCGTGGTAACTAACTAATACGTAGTAAATAATTTTCGTTAGCAAAAAATTTGCATTTTTTAGGTATTGGCACTTTATTGTTGGCTTACCGACTTTATATGAATACGTTGCAATTTATTTATGGCACAATGGATATATTATCCAAAGTAGCCTCCGGCTTGAGCATCCAGTGAGCAATATTATATTTGTAATGAAAATTAACGGAATCATAAATAATAATAAAGAAAGTCAGCAACCACATTATAAGTATAAATTTAATGCATTTATATGCTTTTTGGTAATTATTTAAGTAGATTCGCTTATACATATTTATTTTATATCGTGAATTAAATTCAGTTAAGTATACCTTCAGATAAATTCGCTTACACATAAATGTACGTTTGAGATATTGAATTAAATTCAGATTAGTATACATTCAGGTAAATTCGCTTATACATATTTATTTGAGAGCTTGAATTAAATTCAGTTTAGTACAATTCAGATAAATTCGCTTACAGAAATTCCTTTGAGATCTAGAATTATGTTCAGCGTATTGCATTCAAATACATACTTATAGTTTAAAAAATAATTTTAGATACTTTACTAGCCTTCAGACTCTCGCGTTTTTCACTAACAAGTTGTCCAGCATGCTAAAACACATTTTCACAAGGAACCGATGTTGCGAAAATACACAATCGTCTCTTGACAAGCAAGTACAAACGGAGATAAATATGTTTGCATTGATGCCACTACACCAGTGGATCGTTAGAATTTCCGGAAGAATCTGTAATACAGATTCTGGCAAATATTTATCGACTTCTACTATTGCAGATGCCACCTGATGTCCTGGCCTTGTGTGCTTCTGAACTTCAGCGTCAAAATCCTTCCATATTAGCTCTAATCGATCGCTATTTATCTCACATAGAGCCGAATTGCATTGATTAAGATTTTGATATCCAATTAAAATTTTGCTATTTGGCACAACCATGTCAGTTATTCAAGAACATAATTTTTGAATATTCGAGTTATAAGCCGTTACGCTCATCATTACCGTTAAAGGTATCGCTGCAGCATTGCAATTACCAAAAAAAAAAATTTATGGGGGTTTTTCATAGTCCGATTTATTTTTCCCTGGTTTCAACAGCGGTAGTACCCTCCCAGTCTTCCAGATCTGTGGAATGAAGAGGATAGTCATAGACGTGTTGAACAAACTCGTAAGGTATGCTACTCCCTTGGGGCCCAAATTTTTTAGCATCAACATGCTTAGCCCGTCAGGACCAATAGCCTTTGAGGCTTTCGCCTTCCCGATGGCTTCCGCAACCTCGCCAGATGTGAAGCCAAGAGGCACGCTAGGTTTTGGTAATTTGCGTCGCCTTCTGGACACCTTCCGTTTAGTCCTATTCACCGAAGGATGCAGTATAAACTGTCGGCTGAAGTAGCTCGCGCATCTCTTCGGGTCCGACGAAGCGCGGTCACCGAATGAAATCTCCACTCGATCATCACGCTTCGTCGGATTGGACAAGGACCTCACGTTGGTCCAAAGCTTGCCCACACCTGCCGCTCCTTCCACTTGTTCCGCTTATGTTCGTCTACCAGAGTCCGAATCTCTGCGTTTAAATCCCTAATGCGGGGATTTTTTCGGACGAATTTCCGGCATTCTTCGGCGGGAACGAAGCGGGCCGTAGCGGTCGTGACCACCCTGCGGAACTGTCGTTCGCCAGCGCGAACATGTGTTTGTGTGGGTAGGGCACCGAAGGTATTCTCAGTGAATTCCGCGAATAGCTTTTTTAAAGTTGATAAAATTCTTTCGATCCGCGGAGACAAAGTCGACAGGTCTGTCAATCGTGATGAATATGGGTAGGTGGTCTGATGCAAGCGATAGCATAGGTTGCCACGTTAAGCTATTTATCAGACCTGCACTAGCTATAGCTACAACTACCCATAATCCTGGGGGGGGCATCATAATTCATCGTGCAGGGTTAGATCGCCGAAACAACAGCCCTTGGCCAGGTAAAACCCGGGTCGTTCCGGTACGTAGAACCTGCTATCTTGGGAATGAGCGCTCTTTCCTCTTCACTAGCGGTATACGTACCGTGTGGTAGCTCGATAGCGAGTCTAGTCTCTACCTTTTCGTTAGCTAGCGCCCTGTAAAGCCTTGCTGCTGCCGCGTGGAAGTGATGTCTTCATAGAAGCTTCTAAAACTTTTTCTTTTAGCTTTCCTGATTTCCTTACTGTGTTCTGTTAGACTCGCTGCATACTCTTCCCAGCATCTATTGCGCTTGACTCTGTTAAAAAGCCTTCGCACGACCTTGCGTAGGGATGAGAGGTGCTGAGACCACGATGGAGTCTTGTACTTCTCCTTCGGTTTGGTTTCAGGGCACCTGCAGTGGAAGGCATCAATGACAATGTCATTGAATCTACGTACCCTGTTTTCTAATTCTATACAGTCTGCCTACCTTTGTATGTGCCCTATACTAGGCAGATTTAAGCTTAATTTGTTGCTGTATTTCTCCCAGTTCGTTTTCCTGGGGTTTCTATTTGGATTACTTTTCCTTGTCATAGCGCTCAGCTTAAACTGGATGATTCTGTGATCCGACAGAGAGGGTTCCGAGGAAACTTCCCACTGCAAGATCAAATCGTCAGCCACTTTGGTGCTGAGTGTTATGTCAAGTACTTCCTCTCTGGCTCTGGTAAAGAATGTTGGTCTGTGCCCAACATTGTGTATACTTCGTTCGATCACTGCTTATTATGTATTCTAATAAGGAATCACCCCGACCTTTGGTATCGGTACATCCCCACTCCTCATTGTGCGCGTTGGCATCGCACCCAATAATGACTGGCAGCTTTGCCTTTTCGCAGTACCTTACTAGATCCTGGACCTCTTTTGGGGGTATGGTGTTGTCCCCAGCAAAGTAGGCGGCCGCTACAACCACGTTCATGGCGACTTTGTCCACCTCCAATCGTGTCTGCACCGCTACCAGGCCCGGCGTCAAATATTCTGTAATGCAAAAGTATTCACTATTGTTCTTAAGCACTATACAAGGTCTAGGCCTCTCAGATGAGAGATTCCATATTACCTTATTTCTAGTTTCCTTGAGGCCCCTTACCTGGCCTTTGTAGACCCACGGCTCCTGCGCCAGTACTATGTTCAGATCTTCCGAGGCTAGCCTCCTCGCTATAACGGCCGATGCCGCTCTAGCCTGGTGGAGGTTGACCTGGGCTACTGTCATGGGCGGGGTCATTGTTGCTGTGGCTCGTATACCTCCGAGAGCCGTAACTCGTTCTCGCTCCTCCTGTCGAGCTCGAGTTTGCTCAAGTCGAGACCCTCGATTAGCTCTTGTGTGGAGGGAACCTCCGTGCTATCCTGAGCTATGTTTCTGTGAAGAGGGATGGTCGATGTAGATGGCGCAGAGGATTGAGGTTTTGAGGTGGCGTCCTCCTCACCCTGCACCTTCTTCGAAGTTGCCTCGGATTCGCCCGCGATATTAGGTCTCCAGGGCCTTATCGTAACAAAAATGAGCCTGTAGTTCAGCCTATAACCATCCCTCCTCATTCTGTCAAAGGACCCTTTATCTACACCAACGACTAGTCATATGCCAGTGCCCTCCACGTTACTGCTCACTACACTCCAGGCCGAAGTATGCATTCCCCCATTTTGGGCATTTAGCAGCCCGATGGCGTACTCGATGGGCCTGTCCGCACTCCTCGGGACGAACACCATCATCGTGTGCGTTGGAGGCATGTCTTCTCTCCTCCTAGTGCAAAGCGTCGTGCCTTTCCAGGCTTCGAATGCGGGCGTTACCTCCGCAAGCCATGTTGCGGTGTTCTCATCTTTACAGTCGACCAAGAGCAGCCCTGGTCGAAAGTAAACTCCACAAAACGCAATCGGGTGTGTCCATCCTTTGAAGACCTCGTCCATTATCGCCTCCTGCAGATTTGTTAGGTCCTCTGAACTCAGCGCTACCGCCGGATGCCGTTGAGGGCATGCGAGTAGCTGGTGGGCTGTCCAGTCCCAACCGCAGGCAACACCGAATCCCGAGTTCTCTCCTGCCGAGCTCGATTGTGGAGGAGGTGGGTGGGCCCGCTGCCTTTTGGAGTTAGGTGCCTGAGGTGTTTGTAATGGGTTTTTCCCGCTTTTCCGCTCTTCAGCGGGCGTGGGTTTGTGCTGTGCCCTACGTTCCGCTGCTCCGCTCCGGGTTTGGTTTCCAACCTCATCCCCAGTCCAGCCATCTCGCGAGCTATTTCAGGAGGCTTTCCCTGCTCCAGGTAACTCAGATACCACTTGACGGCCGCCCCAGTAAGCCTAGATCTCCTTCGATCATCAAGGTCTCCTGACTTCCCCGGAGAGGGCAGAGGTGGTGGTTTGCCCCTTCTGGGCCTGCGCCTGCTAACCACCCTGAAAGGCTCGCTGGGGGTTGGAATGGGGGATCGGTGTCTCTTTGATGCTGCTGGGGATGTGGAGGGCTTACTGGAGGCAGATGCCTCGCTTGTTCGCTCGTGCCCAGTTTCGCCCGTGGTCTTATTCTCACTGCGTACCTTCTCCCGGTGCCTTCCCCTGCAGGGATTTCCCGTCTCCCTTTCTTGTTTGTTGCTGTTGTTTACGTTGTTTTCGATGTTGTTGCTTTTGGTTCTTTTGTGTTCCATCTTGTTCGTACGGCTGCTTTCTCGCCGAGACGATACTGATGGTCTTTACTTGAAAGTGGGGATCTCTAACGGTTCGGTGCGTCATCGCTCTTTGTCGCGGTAGGGCCCCTTTGCTCCTCGATTCGGCCCGGAGTCGATGAGGCGCCGTTATGCTACAGCCGGCTGACCTCCTTGCTGCAAACCGTCCAATGGTCACGGTGTCGGTTAACACCCTGGATTAGGAGGTGGCAGTTCTTGGCCATTGTGTTTAAGCGGTACCTACCATCCAGTTGAGGCATCACCCATCCGGCGCTGCCCCATCTAGATGGTAGGGTCCGATTTGAGCTTCGATTACGCCCCCGCACCACGCCAAGGTGCTTGCCCTAGCAAGAGATTGTAACGGTTACTCAGACCCTCCAAGATCGGTTCAACCATGGTCGTTATCATCAAACTCATCTAGGGTGAGGCCCAAGAAACGCGCAGTTTCGACAGGGTCGGACCAAAGGGAAAGGGGTGTTAGATGAGTCGGCACGTGAAAAGGTGAGGGGTATCGTGCGGGGGGTTATCACATGCCGGACATACATTAAGTACGTCTGGATTGCTTCTGGACAGGTAGGAGTTTAACCTGCTTCAATATCCAGATCGTAAATGAGCCAGAGGGACGCGGGATTCACGAGGCAGCTGGAGCTCCTCCTCTGCTATGGGTGGTGGTTTGACCCCGAGGACAGCATTCACAAGGCGAGAGTTGATGAAGGTGGTGATTGTCTCTGGGTGAATGTCGTTCAGGACTACCTGGTAGGCAGCAGGGTCCAGTCTGTTGGTGGTGTGCGACTGGATATCGGCGGTCATATCTAGGAGATGCCCCCTGACATGTCTCGGAGGCAGATCCTCAGCAAGCAGGTACTCGTTAGCGTGGCCATTACGGTGGCAACCAACGAGGAACTGCCTGGCGAGCATAAAGTTGTGCTCCCTAACTGGGAGTATTGCAGCCTCATGGTATAGATGTTCTACCGGAGACATCAGAAGGCACCGCGTTGCCGTCCGGAGGGCTGCGTTGTGGGTAGCCTGTAATCTCATCCACTTTGTCCTGCTTATCCCAAATTGGAGCGGCGTAGTTTACAACCGACCGGCCAATCGCCTTTTACATTGCCAAGAACGTTTCTTTGTCTTTGCCCCAAGTGCAGTACCACCCAAGATTTTTTGGGTGGTTTACTGTTGGTACAGGTATACATGTATGTTTAGTTGCATCCTGACCTCCCTCGTCCAGGTGGTAAATAATAATAGGTTATATCGCCAATTAAGTAAGTAAGTAAGTAATTTAACAAAGCCCTGGATGAGTCGACGCGATGGGCGGTGTAAAGGACAGGTGTGGTTGCCCCCTTCCGCTAACGGACTGAGGCTGATCGACTTCGCCAGCGCCCGAAACATGGTAGTATGTAGTACCAAATTCAAGCATAAAAGGATACATCAAGCTACATGGCTATCTCCTGATGGAAAAACCCGAAATCAAATTGATCATGTTGTGGTGGACGGAAGGCATGCTTCCAGTGTCTTACACGTTCGCACTACTCGAAGGAGCACTTCTTCACGCTGCTTAATGGTAGTGGCGCGGAAAACATTGAAGATGAACCCCCTATCTATGAAGCCGGAGCCGAAGTACCGTCACCCGACCTGGACGAAACTCGAACGACCATTGCGCGGCTAAAAAATAATAAGCCCGCTGGTGCTGACGGACTGCCAGCAGAGCTATTCAAGTGCGGCGGGAAGGAACTGGTAAAGTGCATGCACCACCTCATTTGCAAAATATGGTCGGACGAACGCATGCCTGCTGATTGGAATTTAAGTGTACTCTGCCCAATCCACAAAAGGGCGATCCTGCAATATTCGTCAACTACCGCGGGATCAGTCTTCTTAGCATAACTTATAAGGTTCTGTCGTGCATATTGTGTGAACGACTGAAGCCCACCGTGAACGAACTGATTGGACCTTATCAGTGTGGCTTTAGACCTGGCAAATCTACCACCGACCAAATATTCACGATACGCCAAATCTTGGAACAGACCCGAGGAAGAAGAATAGATTTACACAATCTTTTTGTCGACTTCAAATCCGCTTTCGCAGCGCAAGAAGAAACTGCCTATTTGCCACAATGTCTGAATTTGTATTCCAACAAAACTAATACGGCTATGTAAAATTACGTTGAGCAACACCACCAGCTCCGTCAAAATCGGAAAGGATCTCTCCGACCCGTTTGAAACCGAACGAGGTTTCAGACAAGGTGACTCTCTTTCGTGGGACAGAGTTGAACCGTTCAGGCACTATATTTTATAAGAGTGTGCAACTTCTGGCGTATGCTGATGATATCGATGTCATCGGCCTCAACAACCGCGCCGTTACTTCTGCCTTTTTCAAACTGGATAAAGAAGCGAAACGTATGGGTCTGGAAGTGAACGATGGCAAAACTAAGTACCTCTTGTCATCAAATAAACCATTAGTGCACTCTCGTCTCGGCACCCGCATCACTGTTGACAATTACAATTTGGACAAAGTGGAGGACTTTGTTTAACTCGGAACCAGCATTAACACCTACAATAATGTCAGCCTGGAAACCCAACGTATAATCTCTCTGGCCAACAAGTGCTACTTTAGGCTGAGTAGGCAAGGACTTGACATCATTTGGTATTTCCAATTGGCGCCAGTTAGCAGGAAGAAGGAGCGTCTGGCGCAATTTGTTTAAGACAGCCAAAATCTCTTAAAAGGTTATAGCGCCAATTAAGTAAGTACGTAACAAGATGGGCAAACAACGTAATTTTTTAAAAATCCTTAGTGGATGTAAATTTGGTATCACACCTAGCAAGGGGCTGGAAGTTGCGAACTCAATGTACAATGTGTGTAATGTACAGGACTAATAAGATCAACGGCAATACTTCACATAACCCCACAAAAAATAGGCCAGCGGTGTTAAATCGCACGATCTTGGTTGGAGGCCACGCCACAGGCCCACGTCTCCACGCATGGAGCGCCGTCTTGTTAGAATTAAAGGTCGTCCACATGAACATCCTCCAATTCAGACACGAAAAAGTCATAAATCATGGCTCTACAGCATAGGCAGGCACAAGAAGAAGCACACGCATACTACTACACTACATGCGCACGAAGTTGATGTTACTGCACTGTGTAAAATTAAAAAGCTTAAATTAAAATTTTTTATTAATCAATTTATCTATTTTAAATAAATTTAACAAATTAATTATTTTCATTATAGTTCATAACTTCATCAATATTTACATCGCCGTAGATTTTATCCTCATTAGGGCTTCTAGGTGTTGGTCAGTCATCTCGTTTCTATGCTTTGTTTTAATGTTGTTCATGAATGAAAATGCGCATTCACAAGTGTACTTCGACGGGAACATGGAATATAATTTCAGCATTTCTGTCCTGGCATTGGGATATTTCTCTGCACTTAAGTTTTTCCAAAATTCTAATCCTGTCGAGTCGAGTGGCAATGTAAAATCGGTGTACATTTTCTCTATTTCCTCTTGCATATTTTGGCAATGATTTTGGATATCGCAAGCGATCGTGTTATTGTGTAAGTCTACTACGTTGTTTATATTTTTAAAATCTTGGAATCTTGCTATTAAATTTTGTCGTAAATCTATTATTGTCTGTTGAAATTCTTGTAATTTTTGGGGCAAAGGATGTTGTTTATATATAAGTTCAGTTTTGGGAAATGCTGAGAGTATGTTGTTCTGAAGCTGGTTTTCTATGGCAATAAGTTTTCTATTAAAATGATGAATGCTGACTACGGTATTAAAAATATACTTATTTTGACCTTGTAATTGCAAATTCAAGAAGTTCAAAATCTCGCATATATCTGCCAAAAATGCCAACTCTAACAAAAACTCTTTATCGGAAAGTTTGGAAACGAAATTCACATTGCCAGGTGATGGATTTTCTTTAAAAAATTCAAGTACTTCCTCCCGTAAATCGTAAAGCCTCGATAAACTTCTTTCTCTACTCAACCATCTCACTTCTGTGAAGAGGAGAAGATCCCCATAATCTGCTTCCAGCTCCTCCAAAAATGTCTTAAATTTTCGATGGGATAAGGCATTATGTCCTTTAATTTTATTAATAACTAGCTGACCCGGCGAACATTGCTCCGCCTTAGAAGCAATAAATGAGCAGATTATTGATTTTATGAGTTTAAATTTTTTATTAGGATAATAAATATAAGCAAGTACCAAAAATCAATTATTGTAATGATTCTTTATTGGCCATGTATTTTAGTGCATAGGCTGCACTCTTCAGTGAAGCACCTTGTGATAGACGATATTTTTAGTTTTATTACTATGTGCAAGAACAAATAACGCAGCTGGTCTTCCGACCCTTGAACATGCCGCATATAATTGACCATGGGAAAAACATGGATTTTCTAGATTTCGACCACAAACTTTCAAGGATTGGCCTTGTGATTTGTTAATGGTCATGGCGAATGCAAGACGGATCGGAAATTGAAGTCGTTTAAACTCAAACGGCATGTCGGTTGGGATCATCGGGATCCTCGGAATGAGAACTTTCTCACCTTCAAATTTTCCTTTGAGTATCGTCGCGTAAATCACATTGTTCATCAATTTACTTACCACCAAACGCGTTCCGTTGCACAGTTTTGGTGGGTTTATGTTTCGAAGCATGATTATTACGGAGCCAACCTTTAGTCGTAAATTATGCGGTGGTAAGCCAGGCACATCCAAGGAGTTTAAAAATTCAATTGGATAGTTGGTGGCATCATCTGCATTTGTTGCACAGTCAATAGATTTGAACGAATGTAGTGTACTAATTACCGCATTCTGAATTATGTAGTAGCAATGAGTGCAATGGCTCAGGTGGGGGAGTCAATAATGGCAATTTCACTTTCCCATTAAGGCAGCACAATCTTGGCGTTTCTCCGGAAAACTTCAATACTCGCAAACCACATCCATTGGCCCAATGCGAACGCTAGTATGCAAGCAGTAATCAGTGCTGCAATCATATCGAAACGCTGCTCGATTCAAATCAGTACTTGATAAATTTCTCCTTGTGCGTCGAAAATTATCAAGATGTTGATCTCTTAGGTTTGCTCGATGATTTCTCATAGCCAACCGAGCCTTTGCACGGACTGCCTCGCTTTGCTCTTGTGATTGAGAAGCACGAAGTCGAGCCATACTAAAGCGGCGCTCTTCACGTGCAATTTCTTGTACTTCTTCAGTCCTTTCATTCGCAACGTTTTGCATCCTAGTTGCATTACGGCTTTTTCGGGGAAGATTTGATCGTCTTGGACGCGGCATTTTAATGATAATAATATCGGCACAATATTTATAGACACTCGAAACAAACACAAAAACCGGTAAACTTCAAAATTTCTAACTGTCAATTTTTCACCCAACAAAATTCGTAAAAGTAAACAAAATACATGTTAATATTGGCAATTCACACCAATTACATGGATATTGCCCTTCTCCGCTAGATGTCACTACAATTTACATCGATATTACCTTTCGCCGCCAGAGTACATGTAAATTTTGATTTTCATACAAAAAAATGTATGAAGGGCGAAGAAAAAAAATCAAATTTACCGTTTTTTTGTCGTCCCACGGTAACGGGATAAAAAGTATCTTATAACCTGCCCCTGGTTCTAAGCTACCTCCCCACCAATTTTCAGCCAAATCGGTTCAGCAGTTCTTGAGTTATAAGTGGTGTAACTAACACGACTTTCTTTTATATATATAGATTTGTATGGCTGTTTTCATTGTGCTTGATATATTGAACATTTTTCCTAGCAGGGATTGCTGGTGGATTACACAATGATAACAGGGGACATCAATATTATTTTGCCTTAAAATACCCACGAAGCCCTTATTTTTCCCGGTCATGACGTTGGCTCCATCCGTACACACAGCACTGAATTTGTCCATTTTGGCACGACTGAAAACATTATCGTTCACTGCTTTATAAAGCGTTTCGCCATTGACGTGTCCATTAAAAGCTACCATACAAAAAAAATTATCGGCGGTCTCAAAATTCTCCGTAACAGTTCTCAAATAAATTAGCAATTGGCAGGAATTGGTACGATCGGTACTCTCATCTAAACATATAGAAAAGAAGACACATTCATCCAATAATTTGCGCACACAGTTAAAGATGCACCTACTAATTTTTTCGGTCCTGCGGCAAATTGTTCTTGGGGACAGGGGCATAGTATCTACCAATTGAGCCAATTCCAAGCCCTTTGGACCGAAACATTTTAATACATCATCCATCATGCTTTTAAAAAAAATTCCGTCGTGCAATGGACGACATTGCCTAGCAAGACTAATGGAAACGACATAAGACATAACGACAACATAGTTTTTTTGTGTATCATAAAAAAGTTGCGCAGCGACATTTCGCCTTGATCAATGCTGAACAGCAACTGAATTGAATTGCTACGTTGATGTTGTAGCAAGCAAACGGCCGAACGCTTAACATCGTGCAAGCGACGAAATAGCTCATAGCGTACGTGTGAAAACGATTGCGTAGGTAGTGGCATCAAGCATAGACTCGCGAGTCTGAAAATCAAAATGTGCCTGCCTATACTCTACAGCAGTGTTTTTCAATATGTGGGTCGCGACCCCTAGGGGGGTCGCGAAGCCTTATTCGGGGGGTCGCCGGCTGAAAGAAAAAGTCGAGGTTCTTACACAACAAAAACACAATTTTAGTGAGAAGGATGTGCTTGTTTATTTTTCAAAAGTTTCTCAAATTGTGGTGCTATTTTTGAAACATTAACAATCAAATCATTTTCTAATTGCAGTCTATTTCTCTTTTTAGTTTTAATGTCTACCATTGAAGAAAATGTTAGTTCACACAAGTACGAAGTGGCGAATGGCACTAATAATTTAAGAGCTTCTTTTGCCAGCTCTGGATATTCGTGTTTTCTTTTCATCCAAAATATGTCGACACTTTGCGAATAAAATTCCATTTTAAGCATGACATCAGCAGCTAAATCTAGAAGACATTCTTTCATTTTTATGGTGACATCAGACAGATCTATTGATTGGTCCAAAAAAGGGTTTAATATCCATCTACGCCCATTGTCAGCTTCAGAGTGTAAGTCTGGAAAATATGTCAAAAGCTTCTCTTGTAAATTATGCAAGCTCTGAATCATGCAAGGAATATGAGCCGATACTTCAAAACTTTGGTCTGTTGCATTATCTTCAACAATCTTCTGTACACTTGGAAAAGACTCAAACATTTTATTTTGCAGGGAAGTTGACCACAAACGAAGTTTTGCGTGAAATGCTTTTACTTTATCTTTGGCTGTTAAAATATTTTCTTCTCTTCCTTGAAGGTTCTTGTTCAAATTGTTAAGGTGGCTAAAAAGATCTGCCAAAAATGCTAATTTCAAGAGCCAAATAGGGTCAGAAAAGCATCTTGTAAGAACATAAGCAATTCAGCTCTCAGTTCCAGAACTCTTGTCAATACCTTTCCTTTGGATAGCCACCTGACCTCTGTGTGATAAAGGAGATTTTGATGAAGCGAGCCCATATCTTCACAAACGATTCTGAATAGCCGAGTTTGCAAAGCTTTGCCTTTGATAGAATTCACAATTTTTATTACCTCCTTGAGCACGTCATTTAAAATAGAAGGTACTACTTTAGCAGCTAGAGCCTGTCGGTGAAGAAAACAGTGTGCCCAGATTATGTTTGGCATTATCGATTTTAATTTTGCAATTAGTCCGCTATTTTTGCCAGTCATAGCCTTAGCGCCATCGCTACAAATAGCGATACATTTTTTCCAATCAATATCGTAGTCGCGAGTGCTTTCTAAAAACAAATCGTACAAACACTGGCCAGTAGTGTTTGCAGGAAGTGCTTTGCAAAATAAGATTTCTTCCCTGATACTGTCATCTGCTTCAAAGCGCACAAATACTACAAACTGTGCACAGTCGCAAACATCTGTAGATTCGTCAAACTGCAAAGCAAAATGTTGGCTGTTCTTTAATTTTTCAACTACTTGTTCTTGAATATCGTTGGCCATATCGTTTATTCTGCGTGAAATAGTATTGTCAGAAAGTGGTATGTTTTTTAATTTGTTTGCCTCCTGCTTGCTGATCATAATTTCAACTATATCAAGTGCTGCTGGCAAAATAAGATTTTCGGCAATTGAATGTGGTTTCCCTGCTTTAGCAGCTCGATATGCGACTTTGTAGCTAGCTAATAATGCTGTCTCGTTGACACTGGATGTCTGAAAATAAACCAAACAATAATTTTTTTTTTTTAATTGATGCATTTTATTGCGATCTGTACATTAACATTAAACAATATTTAAAACTTACTACTTAATAAAAATAGTCATGAATGGAGTACACCCAGTGGTGCAACCATATATTTTTCGCAGGTATTCAATATTAGTAGAGGTCTGATATTGATTTCCTTTTTAGTCGGCGGAAAAATACTGTATGAGAAGTGAGTGTAGAAATAAGAGGATTCGGGTGATCATGACTTTGTTTTTGGTGAGATAAGGCGTGCTTAAAATAGCAACAACTAGAATAGAGTCGATTTAAGCGTATCGCTTAAGTGCGTTGAGGGTCTTAACAACACTTCGTGGAGACTATGAAATATTATTTTATTACTTACCTGAATTATAGTATTTTGCTGCTGATTAAGAGCTTTCAACTTTCGTTCAAAGAAATCCAACGGCTTATCAGCTTCTTTTTGATGCTTGGTGGTGAGATGCCGCATAAGCTTTGACGGTTTCATACTCTCACGTGATAAAACATCGCCACAAATTACACATTGAGGTTTATTATTTATGACTGTGAACCCGTATTTCAAATAACTGTCATCGTAATGTCTATTTTTTTTCGGGTTTGATTCAAAACCACCGCTATTGACACTCGTACCAGATGTTGAAGGCTGCGATCTTTTGAGATATTTATCCATTTTACAAACGCGCGGAGCAAGCGAAAAACACAAGAATGACGTCCGTACTCATAGGTGACTGCGCTTAACTGAGCAAGAAGAGATAACGCTTTGCGCAGGTCCGTTACTTTTGGCTTTACGATTTTGGCAAACGATGACGTCACATGTGTGTATGAGCGCATGAACAAATAGCAACTTAAAACAAATGAAAAAGGGGATTCCCCGAATTCCGGGCCATGCTTTTATGATGCGTTAGCTTAGGTTTTTTACTTAGGCCTACCACTTTTTACAACTTTGCACGCGAATTGAAACGCTAACTTAACGATTAGGGAACGACACTGCTGAACGCAATCGTTTTTGCATCTTCAATAACTAGCCGATAACTAGCCGAAAACGACCAATGTGCAGATGGCCTTAGTTTTATCAATCTTGAAGATGAGAGTTCAAACAAAAGATTGCTGGGGGGGGAGCGCGCGCGGGGCGCTTACTGTCGACGCAACGACTATACGGTGTGGCAACGTCGCTGTTGGCGACGCAGTTGCGCCCGCGTGGACATATAAAAGTACAGACACGGACAAACTCATTTCTACATCGCCATTGTACACTGCGCTCCACTACTGTGTAAAACTAAGCATGTCCATGACTGTACGAAAATAGGAAAAAATCATTACCTAACGTATGTATGTACATAGTCTTTTAATTAAATTAATTCTTTGGCTTCTATGACACAAGGGGGTCGCCAGAATATTTCAACCTGTGAAACGGTCGCGAAATCAAAAAGATTGAAAAACACTGCTCTACAGCGTTCCCCGTTGACTAACATTATGGCCGTCTTGATTTTTGAAGAAATATGAACCAATGATTCCCTCTGCCCGTAGAGCACACCAAACAGTGACTTTTTGAGGATGTACCTGCGTCTCAACACCTTAAAAAAAATATGGAAATTAGCTTCACCGACGGCTCGGTTAAAAATAAATCTACCAATGCAGCATTCTATCATGGAAACACAGAAACAATAGGGCCCTTCTACACGAACAAAATATTATTTTCCATACAGCCAAACAAGCAAACACCAGAAGTGATATAACTCATATGCAATGGAACACCAAGAGTGCAATAAATGAAGGAGAAAGACAACTCATTAACGAATAGTAATTAAAATATTCGGAAACCAGCAAGGAAAAACTACAACAAATTATTTCCAAAAATAATTAAAAAGCCTTAGTTTCACAAACAAAACCTTTGTATACAGATAGTAAACAGAACCAAACTAATCAACGAAATTTTGTCGGGACATATTCTTGCAGATATATGTACATAGCGGAATGCAATGTCATAAACAGCAATAAATGTGAAGTTTGTAATAAGGTCGATACGATTGAACACATCATATTCAATTGAAGTAAATTAATACAGTGAGAAGGAATAATTGAAAACTAATATCCCACACTACCCTTGCTGATTTGCATAGAGCTGTAGGAGTACAGACTTACTACAGCTTGCTAACTTCCTAAAATAAACCATCAAATTATTAACTAAACCAATTAAAAGGGATTGTGTATAATTTCACATAACTCAAATTTATTCAACACTCTAAACGCAAATACATCTACGTACTGTCCAATAAAGTTAATCATATGGCATATTCCAAAAATTTCTTAAATTTTACGATTTAAATGAATAAAATTCTCGTAAAATAAATCACATTATAAGGGGTTTTGGGGGCTCTAGCCCCTGGAATGGACCAAATATATCTCTTCAACCAAAAAACGGCTCCAGAGTAACTTAAACCTAAAAAGCAAAAATATAATAAAAGGTATATATTCTCTATTTTATATAATTTTTTATATAATACTAGCTTTGACAGCTTTAATAAAGTTGTTTATCGAGTTTATGTTCCCTTCTGCATTCACAAAAATGTGATGCAAAGTCATGACATTAAGAATATCCCCGAATGTCAAATCATAATTCGTGTAATTTTGTATAGGCAATAGCTCCGATTTTGTCTTGAGCATTAAGAATGAACACACAGACGGTACAGAATTTGTTGATTGCAGTTATTAGAACTACCACTAACCAAGCCCGTAGGTACTTCCAACAGTCAATCGGCAGTTTGACGACCCGTCTTGCATCCATAGAAAGCCCAATTAGGGTTGAACAATACCAGCCGGTTGAAATTGGTGGTATTCTAGATGCGAGGAATCGCATGTTGTCGTTAAGTCACTGCCAGAACAAAATATGTTACATGTCATCGCGCCGCCTGCAAGGTAAATGAAGACTTCGCAAGTAGTTGAAAGCACTACAAGGTACATAATTGCCATAATACGTAGCGAGGTAGTTGTCCCGGTAAACATTGTTCTTGCCTCATTTAATACGTTATTAAATTTTACGGCAATAATTTCAAGGATCGATTCCACGTACGCCGATAAGAGTGCTATTTGTCTTATCGAGCAGGATATAGGCACACTTAGACAGGACAGGTTATCAATCACGAACTTCTATAATAAGGTAAAGCGTAAATTAATGCTCCTCATAAACAAAACAATAATGACGAATGCATGAAATCACGAACTCATTAAATCTCTTAACCAGAAATACGAGGAAGACGCTCTCAGGACTGTTGTAGCAGGGCTTATCAATCACTTGTGAGATATCCTATTTTCTTCATTAACATTTGAGATTTACATCATGCATTTACGCACAGAAACCGCAAGAACCGAAAATGTACCAAGCCTTGCAGGGTGTACTCATCTAGCTATGCACATGCAAACGTCTTGTGGTATACTCTCCTACACACTATCACATCGCACGCCCGACTCCCCTCTGATGCCTTTTCCGCATCTTCCACACGCTGACATTTTCGCACCGGTTCATTCTTTCATTTTTATGGTGACATCAGACAGATCTATTGATTGGTCCAAAAAAGGGTTTAATATCCATCTACGCCCATTGTCAGCTTCAGAGTGTAAGTCTGGAAAATATGTCAAAAGCTTCTCTTGTAAATTATGCAAGCTCTGAATCATGCAAGGAATATGAGCCGATACTTCAAAACTTTGGTCTGTTGCATTATCTTCAACAATCTTCTGTACACTTGGAAAAGACTCAAACATTTTATTTTGCAGGGAAGTTGACCACAAACGAAGTTTTGCGTGAAATGCTTTTACTTTATCTTAGGCTGTTAAAATATTTTCTTCTCTTCCTTGAAGGTTCTTGTTCAAATTGTTAAGGTGGCTAAAAAGATCTGCCAAAAATGCTAATTTCAAGAGCCAAATAGGGTCAGAAAAGCATCTTGTAAGAACATAAGCAATTCAGCTCTCAGTTCCAGAACTCTTGTCAATACCTTTCCTTTGGATAGCCACCTGACCTCTGTGTGATAAAGGAGATTTTGATGAAGCGAGCCCATATCTTCACAAACGATTCTGAATAGCCGAGTTTGCAAAGCTTTGCCTTTGATAGAATTCACAATTTTTATTACCTCCTTGAGCACGTCATTTAAAATAGAAGGTACTACTTTAGCAGCTAGAGCCTGTCGGTGAAGAAAACAGTGTGCCCAGATTATGTTTGGCATTATCGATTTTAATTTTGCAATTAGTCCGCTATTTTTGCCAGTCATAGCCTTAGCGCCATCGCTACAAATAGCGATACATTTTTTCCAATCAATATCGTAGTCGCGAGTGCTTTCTAAAAACAAATCGTACAAACACTGGCCAGTAGTGTTTGCAGGAAGTGCTTTGCAAAATAAGATTTCTTCCCTGATACTGTCATCTGCTTCAAAGCGCACAAATACTACAAACTGTGCACAGTCGCAAACATCTGTAGATTCGTCAAACTACAAAGCAAAATGTTGGCTGTTCTTTAATTTTTCAACTACTTGTTCTTGAATATCGTTGGCCATATCGTTTATTCTGCGTGAAATAGTATTGTCAGAAAGTGGTATGTTTTTTAATTTGTTTGCCTCCTGCTTGCTGATCATAATTTCAACTATATCAAGTGCTGCTGGCAAAATAAGATTTTCGGCAATTGAATGTGGTTTCCCTGCTTTAGCAACTCGATATGCGACTTTGTAGCTAGCTAATAATGCTGTCTCGTTGACACTGGATGTCTGAAAATAAACCAAACAATAATTTTTTTTTTTTAATTGATGCATTTTATTGCGATCTGTACATTAACATTAAACAATATTTAAAACTTACTACTTAATAAAAATAGTCATGAATGGAGTACACCCAGTGGTGCAACCATATATTTTTCGCAGGTATTCAATATTAGTAGAGGTCTGATATTGATTTCCTTTTTAGTCGGCGGAAAAATACTGTATGAGAAGTGAGTGTAGAAATAAGAGGATTCGGGTGATCATGACTTTGTTTTTGGTGAGATAAGGCGTGCTTAAAATAGCAACAACTAGAATAGAGTCGATTTAAGCGTATCGCTTAAGTGCGTTGAGGGTCTTAACAACACTTCGTGGAGACTATGAAATATTATTTTATTACTTACCTGAATTATAGTATTTTGCTGCTGATTAAGAGCTTTCAACTTTCGTTCAAAGAAATCCAACGGCTTATCAGCTTCTTTTTGATGCTTGGTGGTGAGATGCCGCATAAGCTTTGACGGTTTCATACTCTCACGTGATAAAACATCGCCACAAATTACACATTGAGGTTTATTATTTATGACTGTGAACCCGTATTTCAAATAACTGTCATCGTAATGTCTATTTTTTTTCGGGTTTGATTCAAAACCACCGCTATTGACACTCGTACCAGATGTTGAAGGCTGCGATCTTTTGAGATATTTATCCATTTTACAAACGCGCGGAGCAAGCGAAAAACACAAGAATGACGTCCGTACTCATAGGTGACTGCGCTTAACTGAGCAAGAAGAGATAACGCTTTGCGCAGGTCCGTTACTTTTGGCTTTACGATTTTGGCAAACGATGACGTCACATGTGTGTATGAGCGCATGAACAAATAGCAACTTAAAACAAATGAAAAAGGGGATTCCCCGAATTCCGGGCCATGCTTTTATGATGCGTTAGCTTAGGTTTTTTACTTAGGCCTACCACTTTTTACAACTTTGCACGCGAATTGAAACGCCAACTTAACGATTAGGGAACGACACTGCTGAACGCAATCGTTTTTGCATCTTCAATAACTAGCCGATAACTAGCCGAAAACGACCAATGTGCAGATGGCCTTAGTTTTATCAATCTTGAAGATGAGAGTTCAAACAAAAGATTGCTGGGGGGGGAGCGCGCGCGGGGCGCTTACTGTCGACGCAACGACTATACGGTGTGGCAACGTCGCTGTTGGCGACGCAGTTGCGCCCGCGTGGACATATAAAAGTACAGACACGGACAAACTCATTTCTACATCGCCATTGTACACTGCGCTCCACTACTGTGTAAAACTAAGCATGTCCATGACTGTACGAAAATAGGAAAAAATCATTACCTAACGTATGTATGTACATAGTCTTTTAATTAAATTAATTCTTTGGCTTCTATGACACAAGGGGGTCGCCAGAATATTTCAACCTGTGAAACGGTCGCGAAATCAAAAAGATTGAAAAACACTGCTCTACAGCGTTCCCCGTTGACTAACATTATGGCCGTCTTGATTTTTGAAGAAATATGAACCAGTGATTCCCTCTGCCCGTAGAGCACACCAAACAGTGACTTTTTGAGGATGTACCTGCGTCTCAACACCTTAAAAAAAATATGGAAATTAGCTTCACCGACGGCTCGGTTAAAAATAAATCTACCAATGCAGCATTCTATCATGGAAACACAGAAACAATAGGGCCCTTCTACACGAACAAAATATTATTTTCCATACAGCCAAACAAGCAAACACCAGAAGTGATATAACTCATATGGAATGGAACACCAAGAGTGCAATAAATGAAGGAGAAAGACAACTCATTAACGAATAGTAATTAAAATATTCGGAAACCAGCAAGGAAAAACTACAACAAATTATTTCCAAAAATAATTAAAAAGCCTTAGTTTCACAAACAAAACCTTTGTATACAGATAGTAAACAGAACCAAACTAATCAACGAAATTTTGTCGGGACATATTCTTGCAGATATATGTACATAGCGGAATGCAATGTCATAAACAGCAATAAATGTGAAGTTTGTAATAAGGTCGATACGATTGAACACATCATATTCAATTGAAGTAAATTAATGCAGTGAGAAGGAATAATTGAAAACTAATATCCCACACTACCCTTGCTGATTTGCATAGAGCTGTAGGAGTACAGACTTACTACAGCTTGCTAACTTCCTAAAATAAACCATCAAATTATTAACTAAACCAATTAAAAGGGATTGTGTATAATTTCACATAACTCAAATTTATTCAACACTCTAAACGCAAATACATCTACGTACTGTCCAATAAAGTTAATCATATGGCATATTCCAAAAATTTCTTAAATTTTACGATTTAAATGAATAAAATTCTCGTAAAATAAATCACATTATAAGGGGTTTTGGGGGCTCTAGCCCCTGGAATGGACCAAATATATCTCTTCAACCAAAAAACGGCTCCAGAGTAACTTAAACCTAAAAAGCAAAAATATAATAAAAGGTATATATTCTCTATTTTATATAATTTTTTATATAATACTAGCTTTGACAGCTTTAATAAAGTTGTTTATCGAGTTTATGTTCCCTTCTGCATTCACAAAAATGTGATGCAAAGTCATGACATTAAGAATATCCCCGAATGTCAAATCATAATTCGTGTAATTTTGTATAGGCAATAGCTCCGATTTTGTCTTGAGCATTAAGAATGAACACACAGACGGTACAGAATTTGTTGATTGCAGTTATTAGAACTACCACTAACCAAGCCCGTAGGTACTTCCAACAGTCAATCGGCAGTTTGACGACCCGTCTTGCATCCATAGAAAGCCCAATTAGGGTTGAACAATACCAGCCGGTTGAAATTGGTGGTATTCTAGATGCGAGGAATCGCATGTTGTCGTTAAGTCACTGCCAGAACAAAATATGTTACGTGTCATCGCGCCGCCTGCAAGGTAAATGAAGACTTCGCAAGTAGTTGAAAGCACTACAAGGTACATAATTGCCATAATACGTAGCGAGGTAGTTGTCCCGGTAAACATTGTTCTTGCCTCATTTAATACGTTATTAAATTTTACGGCAATAATTTCAAGGATCGATTCCACGTACGCCGATAAGAGTGCTATTTGTCTTATCGAGCAGGATATAGGCACACTTAGACAGGACAGGTTATCAATCACGAACTTCTATAATAAGGTAAAGCGTAAATTAATGCTCCTCATAAACAAAACAATAATGACGAATGCATGAAATCACGAACTCATTAAATCTCTTAACCAGAAATACGAGGAAGACGCTCTCAGGACTGTTGTAGCAGGGCTTATCAATCACTTGTGAGATATCCTATTTTCTTCATTAACATTTGAGATTTACATCATGCATTTACGCACAGAAACCGCAAGAACCGAAAATGTACCAAGCCTTGCAGGGTGTACTCATCTAGCTATGCACATGCAAACGTCTTGTGGTATACTCTCCTACACACTATCACATCGCACGCCCGACTCCCCTCTGATGCCTTTTCCGCATCTTCCACACGCTGACATTTTCGCACCGGTTAAGAATTAAATAAATTTCGCGAAGCGATCAAAAACACGAAGAACATTGTCTGGTTTTGGCGTTCCTTTTCGTGGTTACATAGAAAACTTAGAAGATAATGAAGATCCCGGAATATATTTGAGTATCGACAAAATCCAATGCATGCACACATCGAAACGTAGGAGAGTAATATTTGCGTAAAACAATCACGCTTTAATTGCTTCATATATTGGCGAATGAGACCTGTAAAGCTATTGTTACTAAATGATACGATACGTTTCAATCGAGGAAGGAAATTCGAACACTCCTAAGGTGATCATTAAGTAAAGTTTTCTGTGCATCGTTAAATTGAGAAGGCGAGATGTTACGAATACAAATTGCTACCAAAATACCTGTATAGTCAAAGCTAGAGAGAACGCGTCGGCATACAATCATTTGTTCCGTACATCCACTGCCTGGGTCATAATAAGAATCACGTCGATGGTGGACGTAATTTAAAAAAAGTCATAGTGCATCACGAAGTTCGTGCGATTTTGGCAGTCAGCTTCTTCAAGAATTGAACAAGAAATGATTAGATCGAACGTTCAAATTGAAAAAAATGATTTTCATGAACATGATTGTCAAGGAAAAAGAAAACTGCGCATTAAAAGTATCAGTACAATACGATCGGCATCACGACTAAAAGCTGTGGAGGCGATAATCCAAAGTTTCGAATGTATTGTCAATTACATAGAAGATGAAATCTCAAGAGAAGCAGATTCTGGAGAAGATATCACAAATGCCCGGCCGTTACAATACTCGATGAATTCATTGGTTTTTCTCTGCTTATTACGGTGACATTCAGTGCTCAGCGTTATGAATACTGCGCAAGTTCAATTGCAAAAAAAAAGAAGAAATTTATTTGCTAACGTCGCAGAAGCATTTCAAGCTTTGAAGAAATTGAAAAACTTGAGAAACGAAAATACGTACGATAATTTTGTTCTCAAGCAAATCACAAATGGGAAGAAATGGGCTGGGAAAATGCTCACTTTCCTGTCGTTAGAAAACATGAGATTAAATAAAATGTTCGCTGAAAAATATGCCGACTCGCTTTTGGAAACGCAAGACAGACATCGAATCAGTTACTACGAAGTTTTAGATAAAATGAGTAACGAATTGACAGAACATTTTGCGTGCGGGAAGGATTTCGAACCATTAACAATGTTTTCTGGTTTCCGATGCTTGAGGACCTAAGGATTCTAGAAGAAGATAATTTTCAAATAAGTGTTAGCTCATTAATGGAAAATTATCCGGAATTCTTTACTGGAGATCTTAAACATGAAGTGCCTAGCTCCAATGGCATCTACTAATGTTGAACACGTCAGAAGCTTTTTGAAAATGGTTAAATAATATCGCCGAGCCTCTTTAGCTGAGAATACCCTAAATAATTTTTGTATCCTTTACATTGAAAGAACAGTAGCGAGATCACTGAATTTTGATTTTGCTATGGAAATATTCGAAGTTGTAGTTAATTGAAGAATGCAAATGTAGAAATATACTAGGTTTTTGCGAAACATAAAACTGTACCTCTCTTAAACATTTCTGACTGGACCTTTTTGTTTAAATTCGGCACTAGTGATTTCAAGACCTTAATTGACATAAACCTTTTTGGTCCAGCACCGCATATGGTACAAACTTGTGTAAATTTCGTAGTAGTTACAACGTTTAAAACTTTTCCCTCTATAACTGTCATGTTAAGACTATAATTTATAACAAATCTTGTACCATTTGACATATTGTGTTGCATTGATTTCAGCGTAAATATTTCGAAATTTGAACAAATTTTTTCATTTAAAATATCCTCTTTCGTTTCTATAACGAATTGAATTTTAAGTGGTCTACAAAATTTTATAGATTGTGGAATAGAGTTCAACCATGTCGACGTCACAAACAACGATTGGTCAAATGACGCTGGAGCTGTTTCAAAAGTTTGTTTGCTTAAATAATCTATGTCCATTTGAGCTATCATATCCATAGCCTCAAATGAAGCTTAGAGTATGATCTCTTCCAAATTGAAGTAAATGGACCATTTGCTATCGGCTGTTTGTAAATTTCAAAATTTTTTATCATGTTTTTGTTACCTTCTTTCAGCTTTTATACAAAAAAATCAAATTTTTTTTTAATGCTTCAATTTCTTCCTCTTCGTAGCTATTTTTTTGTATCTTCCAACAACCAAATCGAACTTCGCAACAACATTTTTATTACCATCAATCCAAACTTTGAAAATATCGTACTTTTTAGTTTAGTTTTGTTCTGAAAAAAAAAAAAAATTGTGGCCTCGCTCGCAAACACCCGCACATAAAATTTCATTTACATGAAAGAACACATCATTACCTTTGACTACATACATATGTATGTATATAATTTTTATTATTCTATTTGATACACATTATTTATTTTATACTAAACTGGAAATAGAAAGTTTGGAGTGAAAAATTACACCCAAAACTTCAATTTCGTAGGAACGGTCTGAAGAGCAAGCATATTAAGAGTTGAATAGGGTGGTGATTATCTTTTTCGAATATGATGTTAGTGCACGATCCAGCAATGTAACCAAAGTCCAATTGTAAGTTAATAAAAATAACATATACAGTTAGTCACTTAAGTAAGTATACACTACATATATCTGCATTATTTTTGCACTAGATTTCTTAAATAACACAAAATATAAGAAAAATGTGTTTTATTCACTTGAAAGAAACATAAATATAATACTCAATTCAAAAACGCATACAAAATGGCAGAAAATAAAAAAATTTTACGAATTAAAAAAAGTTTGGTATAAATTCATATCACAAAAGTAAGTATACAAAGGCACAAATATTGAGTTAATTATAAAAATATTATTTTAAAAGTCGACTTCTAGTATTTGGTTGGATAACCATTGGACTTAATAATGGCTTTAAGACGTGAAGGCATTGATTTCACCAAATTTGTGGTTACTGCTTGCGGTATTTTATTCCATTCTTCCTGGAGCGCACTTTTTAATTGATCCTTGCTTCGTATGGAATATTTACGGATTTGCCGCTTTAGATGTTCCCATAAATGTTCAATGGGGTTTGTATCCGGTGATTGGGGTGGTGTTTTAAGCTGTTTTTGCACATTGTATAAGAGCCATTCCCGCACAACTTTGGACGTGTGCTTGGGATCATTATCCTGCTGGAAGATGAATGACTCCTCCAGCCCCAATTTAATCGCGCTTTGCTTCAAATTATTTTTTAAAATGTTAAGGTAACCGTATCGGTCCATAATAGTTTCAATAAACACCAGATTGCCTACCCCATTTGCCGCCATACATCCCCAAACCATCACCGAGCCACCACCATGCTTAACCGTGCCGGTCATATTAATAGGATTCAGCTCTGTGTTAGTTTCCCTCCATACTTTTTCGCGACCATCCGTTCCACTGATACAAAATTTGCACTCATCTGAAAATATAACGTTGTTCCAAAACGTTTGGTCACACTTTTCATGATTTTTTGCAAATGATATCCGTTTACATCGATTGACCCTGCTCACGAAGGGCTTCTTCCTAACATTACGTCCATGGTAACCAGCATTATACAGGACTCGGCGAATAGTTTGAGTACTACACTGCTTCCCGTATTCTTTTTCGACCTCAGCTTTTAACTTTGGGGCACTTTTTTTTGGGATTTTCTTTTATTTTACGAACAATCAGACTACTTTCCCTGTCACTGAATACCCGTGGGCGTCCGGAGCGAGGCTTATAATTTGTTTTGCCAGTACTTTTGTACTTGTTTACAATCTTTTGAATTGTAGCAACACTTTTATCAACGATACGAGCGATTTCACGCAAAGATTTATTCTCTTAGTGGTATTTTATAATTAATTTTTTTAAGTCATCAGAGAGCTCTTTTCCTCTTCGTGCCATTGCCGCAAATTGTTCAGTAATTTAAAGAAAAATGTGGAATTCTTTAATAATATTCCTAACTGTGTCCTTTTTGTTTAAAATGGTTGAACTTTTTAAATTTAAAATTATGCTATCGCGTTATGTTCACCAAACAATTGTACGCTGTATACTAACTTTTGTGATATTATTTTCACTCGCCTCAACTAATAAGCGATGTGTGTCTAACGGTATCAACATTTTACAGCTATATTTGTGTTGATGTTAAAGCGAGTGCCAATGTACACATGCTTTGTGTAAAAACGTGCCATTAGTATATTGGGAAACACTTTAATTTTAATTATCTTCAAAAATAAAGATGGTGTATACTTACTTAAGTGACTAACTGTATGTATGTGCATGCATCATAGCTTAATGTTTGGCGGAACTACTACAATTGATGTTGCAACACAAATTGTGTGGCTTGCAGTTTACCCCGACTCCGAACGGCATATGATTTTTGTGTTATTCGAAAAAGACTTTATGATTGTTGAAGTTACTTGCCACATGGAATGTAGCGCGCACACGCTATACGAGTGCACTCGGCTACGTCGACCGCAAAGCAATTATGCATTAATAACAGATAGCCACAATACAATGTTGAATGTCAAAACTGTCATGGACTATTTAAACAAAGTTTGAATTATTGCTGCAAGTTGTTAATAAAGGTACGGAGCAATAAAGGTCATTTAGTGACTCCAATTGACACACAAGGTTTTCTATTCAATAGAAAATTAGAGAGAAATTCGATAAATTTTCCGTTGACTCCAACGCGAATTCATATACATACATACATCAGATGGTGTTAGTACCACAACTTAGTTAATTTTTTTATTCGAATCAGCGTAAGGATTTTTAAATTGAAACATTTTGTTTACATTCTGGTTGCTTTCGTTGTCATGGGAACTAATTCTTCATACTTTCTGATAGAAGTAGTTAATTGACTTTGAAAATCTGTACGCAAAAACTAAAAACAAAATACATTTAAATTTTGTTTTTATTCAAGTAACATCACCTTATATGAATTTGGTTCGATTGGCTCCGTACAATAATTGAATGGCCCACTTTGTTAAACGCTTTTGAAAAGTCATTATAAATGATGATTGTCAAATTGAAATATTTTGTTTACATTCTGGGTGTTTTCGTTATCATTGGAACTGATTTCTCATACTTTCTGATAGAGGTAGTCAATTGACTTTCACAATGTGTACGCAAAAACTAAAGACCAAATACATGTGCATTTTATTTTTGCTCAAGTAACATAATCAAGGCGTATTTAGTAAGGTGGTGGCAATAGCAACAGCAAACTTACAGGTATTTTGTTTTTGGGTTTTGGTGCTGCGATTGTCAATGTCTGTTTAAAGAGAATTCGTTGGGCGAATTGAAAAACTAGAAAACAAAATACATAAAGTGGCGAGAAAAAGTTGTCGCGTTCCCACGTTAGTCGGTTCTACGATACCGGGACGACCCGGATTTAGATCCGGCCAAGCACTGTAACTTCACCAACATAATTTAGGGGAATGCTTTTGCAACAACAACAAACGCGGTCGAATGATGGCCTTTCATGATACATTTTTTGTTTGTTAATTTTATACCTATACAAAGATAGTTCATACTAGAACAAAAACCCTGTAAACTAATGTTTCAAACTTAGTAAAAAATTTATGAAAACTCAACAAATTTATATCAGAATTGAAACTTTTTTTAAAAGAACTTTTAGATATTTTGCAAGGCTTTGAATGCAGGTTTATTACTTTCTATATTGTGATTGACGCTTGGAATACAATCGCAGGTAGGGGAGGACTTTTTTTCTATCAGCTGAAAACATAACTTCGTATTCTGTTGTTTTACTAATGACTTACCTTATTTTCAGGCTGGAAAAATTAAATTTCGCCCAAAATATGACTCGCAACATGAGGCGAGAAGCGGAGTAGGCTCCAATCTTAAAAGCGTTATTATTCTTGCCATCCTAATGTTACTCATGATGTTCGCAGTACATTGCACGTGGGTTACAAGTAACGCTTACTCAAGCCCATCAATTGTTCTTGCTTTTCATAATAACCAAGACGGGTAAGATAATTTCTCTCGAAAGTTTTTATTTATGTTCTTATGTATTTTAAACTAACGCGTTTTGCAAAAATTTTAATTAATAAATTAATAATTCAGTGTCTGGAAAATCTTTACTTTCCAGTTGCTCAATGATATATGTATAAGTACTGTGTAAGACTGACCAACAAAATTAAAGTGCTTCTTTTTTTGAGGCTCGTGACTTTTTGCTTACATTATGAATAAAAAGACTGAAATTTATTTAAATTTCTCGCGTGGTCGTTTTGTGTCTACACCTCCAGTGCTTACAATTAATCCGTACCCACGCGAAATCCCTTTAGAAACTTAAGTTTTTTTTTGCTGTCTTCTAATATGTTTTCACGGTCGCTGAACACTCTCCGCAAACTAATTTCCGATATGATACTTACGTTGTGATATATTAGGACAAAAAAAAAACGATAAAAATCCAAACATTAGAAAACTGTTTTAAAAAGATGTGTGTTCAATTTCTTATCATTAATGATATTTGTAGCATCGTTTTTAATAAACGAAATGAGCGAGCATAGGGAATATTACGTAATTTGTCTACTGCGATTTGTTGGCTAAAAATCCCTCGCAATGGATGGAAGATCCATCCAGAGAACGTATACCAAATAATAGTCCATATTGTTTAGATTCGCTGGTGCAATCGATTAAAATCCCTCAGAAACATTTGTAAGACTTACTAGAGATTTAGTTGACTGTGTCATATACTTCGTTAGTTATATTCAGAGAACGCAAACAAATAATAGCAAATGTTTCCAAACCGGTAACGCTCATGCAAGGTAACGAAACACAATCGATGCAAATCAATCAGAAATATTTTGTGAGTAATAACTTTATTCTGATATTGCTCGTGTAAGCTAACGCAAACAAAATAATTGAATACAGATCAGTACGGAAACAAACGAAAAACAAAGTTACACAAAACGAAACCTTTCATTAAATAATCAAATTATATAAAAAAATTGAAATTTTTCACAGGAAATTGTCGGTGTGTGTGAATATTAGGTTGACGATTGATTTGTTATTTTGTGTATCGTGTTTTGTTTGGGGTTTGCTCATGACGGAGTATTTTTACAATAAACTGAACTAAGCATGTACAAGTAAGCGTATTGCACAGATGCAACGCCTCAATATCAGTTTTATGATTCCTTTGAATCATTCCCACGCCTGCATTAGATAGCTGTAAATATGTTTCACAGCTGCAGAGCTGGAACAAGATCAACAATTCATCAGAAATCATTCAGATTAACTCCCACGCTCACTTTGCCGTCTTGGACGTTAGCAACATGCCAAGACGGACACCTGATACCGCGTACGTGACTTTAGCAGCTTTTGGCAAGAAAGCTGGCAGCACATTCCAATAGAGAAATAGCGCTGCCGCTATCACCAATACAGACACACTAGCCAATCACCGCTTAGCTACTCCAAGCCGCAAGATAGGGAAATAGGGTAGAGTTTAAGTGAAGAAGTTTTTAATAAATTAGTTCTGATTATATCACCAAAACAAAAAGGTTGTTATCGTATATGGCGCCTAACTGACTGAACAGTAAAGCAAGTTCCCCTACACTGAAAATAAATCCTGTGTAAATAGTACAAAATATTTCATACATCACTAAGAGAAAGGATAAACGAAGGCTAGGACACAGCAATCAACTCACCCGAGGACAAGATTAGTATGAAATACAACATGGAAATATTATTGTAAGTAATTGTTCGAATTTTATTTTAAGTGATCCATTTAAAAAAAGAGGAAAAACTTTTTTTTTGGTGTTGTGCGTGCACAATAATAAAAAAAATATAAGCTATTTAATTGTGACTGTGAGTTTTTTTGTAAAGTAATATCAAAATGAGTGTAACTCGGGAGCATGCCATTGAAGTTTTGAGGCAACAAAATGAGCAAAATAGGAGGGAATTTAATGCCCAGTTAGATGAGGTGATGCAACAACTTCGGCGCTTAGAGCCGCCATCTGCAGAGAGTTTTCTTCCAGTGCAAATAAATCCAGCTGTGGTAAACGGCCCCACAAATATGGATTTAATAAAATCCTTGCAAGAATTCAAAGGGGATACTGCATCCTATCCGGCCTGGGGGTCCGCAGCGGAATTCGCCATGGGGTACTACACGGAAGGATCAGAGCAGTATTATGTTGCTATCGGCATACTCAGAAATAAAATAGTGCGCTCTGCGAACGCAACCCTGGCTTCATTTTCAACAGTACTTAATTTCAAACCAATAATAGCTAGGGTGGATTAGGCATATGCGGATAAAAGACCGCTACATGGTTTAGAAACAGAGCTCAGTGTTTTAAGGCAGGAAAATTTGTCACTCTGCCAATATTACGACACGGTGAGCAAACAGTTGACACTTATAACCAATAAAAACATTATAACTCATTCAAATAATAGGGAGCTTGCGTCCGCGCTCAATGACAGAGCTAGGGAAAACGCGTTAAGAGTCTTTATTTCCGGCCTAAAGCGGCCGCTAAGTGACATTCTATTTTCGCCCAATCCTAAAGATTTGCCGTCTGCACTGGCTATTGCTCAGGAGTTAGAAAATAACCGCATGCGTTACGATTTTGCCAGAACATTTGCGGTTAACAGTGTAACACCAACAGACAGCCCAAGCTATCAGAACCATTATCCAGGCAATTATCAAAAGCCTCAAGACACACCTACTCCAATGGAAGTAGACCGTGGATCCTCCGCATTTAGACGAACAAAACAGTCCAACCAGGGCTATAGGAAAGAAAATGCAATAAGGGATGCTAACCGATACGCGAGTAAAAGGGATCGCGAACAGGAGTATTCGATGAATTCACGAAAGCCGAAGGTGCAAAGGACCAATCATTTGAAAACATCCCAAGAGGTAGATCCACCAGAAAAAGCTACTGCGAACCATGACAGCGATTCGGGTATTCAAATCGCTTATAACTTTATAATGGAAGATGAAAGGAATATTTTAGCGTAAGGTCGCTCCTACTCTACATTGTTAAGAAGACGTCGGGGGGCGGGAGCTTAAGCTGTTAATTCATACAGGTATACTATATTAAAAATTTGAGTTGTTTAAAGGGAATTACCCCTGTGGACGGACAGTTCAAGGTTGAATCAATAAATGGGTGTAATCTCATAGCAACAAAGCATCAACTTTCTTTATTCTTCCAAATTTGAAAAGCTTCGATGGCATAGTAGGATATGATTTCCTAAAAGAAATAGGACCTAAAATTGATACGAAATCGGAATATTTATTTTATGAGGGTGGTAAGGAAGAACTAAGTAACGTTAAATGTGAGCAGGTGAACTCCATATGTTTGGATAATGACTCAGTCCCAGCTCCTGTAAGAGATGTGTTTGACTCTATGATTAAAAAGAATAAAAAGGCTTTTGCCGAACGTAACTACCATATAATACTACGGTCAAGGCAAAAATTCGTACTACTTCCTCGGAACCAATTTATACCCGATCTTATCCATACCCGGTTTCAGCGGCAGGATTCATAAATAAAGAAATAGAAACATTGTTGAGGTATGGCACTCGTATTGGAAAATCTGATTCGGCTTATGATTCTCCGGTCCATGTTGTGAATAAAAAAGGCCTAGATGAAGATGGTAAACAAAAGCTCCGCATGGAGATCGACTTTCGAAAATTAAATGAAAGAACGATTGCTGATAGATATCCTATACCGGATATTTCTACCATACGGGCGAATCTGGGTAGTTCAAATTTGTTTACCACTTTGGATCTGAAATCTTGATTCCTCCAGATAATTCTTGAAGAGAAAGACCGCGAAAAAAATATAGATTGCCATTCGGTTTAAAGAGTGCGCCCAGTATCTTCCAACGGGCCATTGACGACGTTCTGAGAGGCGACATTGGCCAAAGTAGCCAAGTGTATATAGATGATATAAACTTTTTTTTTAAGGACGAAAAGTCTCATATCCAACACGTCGATAGAATATTAAAAAAGTTGCGAGTTTCATCAGAAAAAACGAAATTATTTAAGAACGAAGTCCAGTTTCTCGGCTTTATTGTCTCTCAAAAAGGGATAAAACGTGTCCAAATAAAGTGAAGGACATAATTGAATATAAGACACCGGAAACACTTCGAGCATTACGCTCTTTCTTGGGTCTTTCAGGTTACTATAGAAGGTTTATACGGGACTATACGGCTATAGTAAAACCATTAACGCAGTATTTAAGGGGGAAGAGTGGCCATGCATCATCCCACAAGTCCAAACATACCAAAATAGTTCTCGATGAAGAGGGAATTCAAGCATTTAAGAGGGTAAAAAGCATTTTGGCATCGGAGGATGTTTTGCTGTTTTATCCCGATTATGAAAAACCATTGGAGCTCACAACAGATGCTTCCTCGAGCGCTCTAGGTGCGGTCTTATCCTAAAATGGGCGGCCAATCACAATGATTTCGCGAACTTTATCAAAAAAAGAGGAAAATTACGCTACCAACGAGCGTGAGCTTGTGGCCATAGTTTGGGCCCTCAAAAACCTTCGCCATTACTTATATGGTGTTAAGGACATTGTAATATTTACAGACCATCAGCCATTACCGTTTGCTATTTCGAACAAAAATCCAAATACAAAAATGAAGCGATGGCGAGCATTTATCGAAGAGTTTTCACATAAATTTTGTTATAAGCCCGGTAGAGACAATGTCGTAGCAGACGCTTTGTCTCGTCAGTTTTTGAATAACATGAGTGATACGGATGTTACTGCACATAGTGAGATATCGCTATCAAATATGAATAAGAACTATTCAGTATCTGGTAAATCAATTTAAAAGACGATTTATTTTAACAAAGGCAAATCACTATCATTTGAGTACAAAAATAATTTTCCAGAAAAAAATTCGATATACTATAAATTACGACACAATAACTAATTTACTGCAAAATCTTAAAAAACTTGTAAATTCTAGCGTTACAAATACTACTTGTTGCGATCTTCCGACATTATCAGAAATTCGGGGACCTCTTATCGAAGCATTCCATGGCGTTAAATTTATTCATACGGAAAAATTTGTAATAGATCTAACTAATCCAAACGACCACCTGGAGGCAATAGCAACGGAGCACGTTCGTGCCCATCGGCCATTGTCAGAAAACTTAAAACAAATTATTTCAGAATACTACTTTCCGGACATGAGGAAAATGCTCAAGTCCACGATATCAAATTGTAAAATATGTTTGGAAAATAAATACCAAAGGAGACCTCCAAGTCCCGAGATTGGAAACACCCCAATCCCGGAACGTCCAGGAGAGATTCTCCACTTCGACATTTTAATTAAAGGAAAACAACTATTTTTGACTGCCGTTGACAAGTTTTCTAAGTTTGCAATAGTTAAACCAACTATTTCAAGATGCACCATTGACATAAAAGAAGCGTTATGGAGGTATTGGGTATGTTTCAGAACACCAAAACAATTGTCACAGATAATAACCGAGCATTTACAAATTTTAATTAATTTAATTAAATCAATGTTACGCGATCATTTCGGTATAGAGAAGTTTTTCGTACGTACCTTGCATAGTGAAAGCAACGGGCAAGTCGAAAGGTTTCATTCAACCCTGTTGGAGATAGCCAGGTGCGTGAAAGCGCAGCAGCAAATAAGTGAAATTAAATATTTAATTTTGCTTGCTACATTCAAATACAATAGAACCATTCATTCGGTGACGAATTCCAAGCCAATAGAAATTTTACAAAATTTCCCAGTAGAAAAACTTGGGGAAGTTAAGCAGAAGATAATAAAAGCACAAAATTTAGTATTGGATAAATTGAATGAGAAAAGATTGTACTTTTAGTATCTAAGGTAAAAATTTTGCAAAATTCAGATGTTATTTACTATATTCTTAAAATTCCTAAGATAACTAACTTTTGCGAATTTCTAAAAATTTATCCTGTAGTCCATAAAAATAGTATTGGAATAAAGCCACGTCAAGTGATAATAACACAACGTCTTGCTCATCAGAATCTGCGTATCAGATATCACCAGTACAAAAAATAGATGAAGGCATTATAATGCTTAATAACGTGCCAACAACAATAATAGTTGATCAACGAAAATTGGAAATTAAGGGAACATATCTGCTTCTCTTTCGAGATACAGTCACTATAAACGATACAACTTACAGGGTGAAAAAAGAACCAACCACATCCTCCACAGACGGTATCAATTAATTACTTAGAGCATCATTCAAGCTTGTCTTTACCGTATTTACATCAAATGTTTATCGACAATATTTCCCAAACTCAGGAGGCAAAAGATAGCATATCTGCTCATCGCACTTTCTTGTGGACACTTTATTCTCCCCCGCCCTTTATTCGTGAAGGCATGTAATTCACTAGGACCTCAATTGATTTCCTTATAACAGGACCATACCAAACCAGTTCTAAAATCTTTATCAATTGACTTTTATTTGTTGGCTTCTGTTTAGCAACTTCACACTTCATTATGTGCCATAAGTGTTCAATAGGGTTTAAATCTAGCGAGTTTCCTGGCCAATCCAAGCGTTGAATCCCTAGATCCTTAAATGTATTGGCCAACTAACAATAAAAATTCGAGCTGAGTAGGATCATATACACCAATATTGCATAGATGTTTTATACACGATTTGTTTCCAATCAAAACTTACCCATTTTGCGCGATGGCATGGCGCTAAGTGGCTGTCGTAGCCGAGTGTGTAGCGTGTGCGCACTTCATTCGGTGGGTCCCAGGTTCGAATCCTGCCCGGGGCAATAAACAACAAAAATGATAGAAAAGTTGTTTTGAATAGCGGTCGGCCCTCGGCAGGCAATGGTAAACCTCCGAGTGTATTCCTGCCAAGAAAAACCTTCTCACAAAAAAAACATTCGCCGTTCCGAGTCGGCGTAAAACTGTAGGTCCCTCAATTTGTGTTACCACATCAAGACGCACACCACAAATCGCTTAAGCGGTTATAGCGCCAATTAAGTCAGTAAGTAATGGCGCTGAGTCATCCTGGAAGATTAGGCGATCCGTATAAGAATGATGCTCTTCAATTGCGGGTACCAAAAAATTGTTAACCACTGTCGCATATTTTTGTGCATTCATTATTTCATAAACAAGGTGTAGAGGCCCCAAAACATGGTATGAAAAACAACCCCAAATCATTTGATTTTGAGGAAACTTAACTTTCTTTACTACACAATTATCCTGGAACCTCTCACCACCTGAGCGGCACACGTAAAGCAAATTTTGTGAGCTTAGCAAATTAAATTTGCTTTCGTCAGACCACATAATCTGTTGTCAATCATTTTAATCCCAATTTTGGTACTTTTTAGCCCAAGAAATTCGTGCAGCCTTCATTTTTTGTGTTAATAGTGGCTTTTTGGTGGGGCGTCTTCCATATAAACCCACATCTCTAAGCCTTCGGTGTATGGTTTCGACACTTAAATCCACTTGGTGAACATTTTTCGTATCCGCCCTTATAAAAGTGCACTTTTAAAGCGGTCGCTTAAACTTATCCACGGAAGTATGTTGTCTGTTCTCTCAGTTGACTTTCGAGGACGACCTGATCCCTTTTTTCGTTCCAACACATCACAAAAATTTTTTTTTTTTGTAACAGACAAACAATAGTTGAATGGCTACCACCAACTCTAGCTGCTATTTGCCGAGAAGATAACTTTTCTTCATCTAATGCAAATATGCGAATTTTTTGATCACGCGTTAATATCCTCCGATTATTTGGCATTTTGCACAACTTTTCAAATACACAACCAAAACATGACTTTAACTGATCAGTGTGCAACCCAATTTCATAAAAAATAATTTATTTCTCAGTCCTTACTAGAGATGTAGTAGAAATTTTTATCAAATTTACAGTAATATGGCTTATATACTGCTCCTATACTCCTAGTGATTAGTTAATAACTTTCGACTGGTTAAGTCTATTAGAGTTGTAAAAGAATTTGCTGTACAATTAACCTGGCATCGAAACTTGTTTCCTAAGGTCACCTAAACATTTTCAATGCAATTAATCAAGGGATTGTCACATACCCACCTTTTATGTCCTAACCAATTCTGCACAGCCTTCGAGGAATTTTTTTGCGATCATTATTTACTCGAAATTTCCCTAGAAAGCTATTTTCTAATTAGGGTAGCATATATGTATACATATTGCAATGGCGGTCTGCACATGTGTTGGCTAGTTATCGACTACTTAATTACTTCATCAGCCTTTTCGGTTTGTATATTTTTTTATTGTTGTAATTTTGGCGAAATTCACCACTGGGCAAGGGTTGCAGATGCAAGTTGTTGGTCTTCTCTCCTGTTAGGGTTTTGTGTTACTAGAAAACTATCAATATATTTTAACATTTGTTGTCTTAAAATAAAGTGATTTATTACGATGTAAGGGCTAACTTAAAACATTTTATTATGAAATATACATACACATACATCATTTTCTGAAATACAGAAATACTCGTACATACATATGTATATCAAAATGCACTTCGACTAGGCAATGATAAAATATTTTATTAATTCATCAGTACTGAATATCAATTCATCACAATTTCGGAAAAATTAAAATTCTGTCTTCGACACAGTATTCATTATTTTTGAGGAACGCTCTGCGAAAATATAATGTTTATCGTCTTTAAAGATTTATCAAAAACCTAACGGACAAATATATTTTTCATTTTGTAATCTGAATATAGCCCACATTTTCTTAAATGCCACCTGATTTTTGTAAAATAATAATAATAATAATTTGCTTATGTGAAAGAAGACAAAAAAAAAGTTGGAATAAATAATATAAATAGCTGAAGTGGAAACTTTGATAAACAGGGGAGAATGAAAAATGGATGTAATATTCGTAGTCATAAGATTTTTTAGCATAAGCATTAAAAAAAGGACTCAGATTATAAAGGAAACATTTCTGCCAATCCAAACCAAATTGAATCTGCAAATTTTAGAATATATTCGAATTCAATGCCTCTTGATCAAAGTAAACAAAAATTCGACCTGAAAGTTAGTTGCGGCTTAATTTATTAATTAGCTTATTCAAAATTATTCATAAACAAAATTAAGTTGGTATGTACCTAAACATCATTGCAGCTTTTGATATTGGGGCGTATTCTTTATCAAAAATAAATTGGAACCTAAAGTTAGTTGAAGCGTTTTCGTCAGATAACCCACTGAAAATTACACCTAAAAGTTACAACTAACTTATCAACTTAAGTTTTACTATGAATACGCCTATTCGCCATAAAGCTAATACCAACTATAAAGCCGACTATAATTACGAGTCAATAAGTTTTTGTATGCATTTTAAAAGGATTACGAGTTTTTTATATTCAACTAGAGCAATAAATATTTAATAAACCGGTATTTTATTGCAATGGTAGAAACAATGTGATCCGAGTTAAATTTTGAGCACACCATCGAGCAATTGCTTTAAATACAACTGTAGCCTATGATAATGCTGAGCCAGAAAAGTACAAAATTAACGCAAATGTATAAAATGATCCGTATACTTAGAAAAGTTTTTGAAAATAAAGAAAGTAGATGATATAAATGAAACAATAAATGAAAATAACTGAACGCTTTCATTTTGGCACTAGTTATACGGGAATTAGCAATTGACGCGAATTCATCTCTAAATACTTTAGCAAAAACTAACAATGCTGCATTTGTATGTTTTCTTAGTGGCGGCGCTCTGAACACTCCGATAACAAATCGTATTTTGCAAGAAATATGGGAAGAAACCAACTTTTACGATAAATATTTGTGATATGCGATAAATGTTATGCGCCGATATGAACTGGGTTAGATCGCCGAAATAACAGTCCTTGGCCGGGCGAAACCCGGGTCATTCCAGTACGTAGAACCGGCTGTCTTGGGAATGAATCAACCCAGACATATTCAATGTGTGTCCGGCATGTGATAACTCCCCGCACGATACCGCTTTTCACATGCCCTGTAAACCCGACTCATCTACCCCCTATCCCTTTGGTCCGACTCTGTCGAAACCGCGCGTTTCTTGGGCCTCCCCCTAGATGAGTTTGATGATAACGACCATGGTTGAACCTATCTGAGGTTGAGGGTATGAGTAACCGTTACACCAACAAAAACAACATAAATATTTGTGCTGAATGTTTTTCATAACATATTCTACTAGTTCTTACGTAAAAAGTGCATTTTATTATATTTTTTATCAATTTCTTATGTTAGTTTTTCTTGTTTCCAAGAGCAACCGTGTATGGTGAGAACGGTGTATACTTTTAATTCCAACCTTGGAAGGCTCAACCCCAGGCCAAGTTTCACCTCAGGTTTTCTACTGGTTATACTGTGCCTATCCCTGCCTGTACAATGGCATGAACGCATACTAGACCGGGTTGGTCCACACACAAATAAAAAAGCTTTACAATTAAAATCCGTGTCTTTCCAGTGCTCAGTACTCAAATTTACGCCTGCTTTTCATGAGTTCAGCAAGATGAGTTGACATTCGTTTGAAAATGAATTTTGTATTGTTGTTTACTAATAATGGATGGGTAAATAAAATGACAAAGCATAAAATAAGTGTTGGTGTTGGTTTAGCGGCTAGTCACGCTCTCTGAAGAACAGATTCACCCATGGTCGTTGTTGGTAAACTCATCTAGGGGAGGCTAAGGGAAACGTGCAGTTTCGACGGGGTCGGATAAGTGGGAGAGGGGGCTTAGATGAGTTGGTTTGAGAGGGCATGTGAATAGGTGTGCGGAGAATCTCCACATGCCGGGCATGTGTTTGGAGTGCCGGCGTTGGTTCTGGAGAGGGAGGAGTTAAGTATACTCCAGTATCCAGATCTTAATTGTACCCTTTTGAACACAGGTCATCAATTAAATTGCCGGTGGCCATTATTGACCAATTATCGACGTATCACCATAACTCCCTCTGGCGGTTGAGCGAGTTTGGAGATGTAGTGGTTAAAGAAGAGTGGTTACGGGATGCCACCTTGCGGTACCCCTTGTTTAATTCTTCTCAGTGTAGATGTTGCGCCTCTAAATAACACCGATGATTGACGACGACACAGGCAATTCGCGGTTCACCCTTTCAGTCCCTGCGGGGAAGTTGACGCCTCCACGTGGGCTAGTAGCGTGTCAAAAGTCCTTGACAAGTCAAACGCCACTAGGACAGTTCTGGTTAAGACTGCCATTCTCCTGTGTGTTTATGACATTGTGTGCTGCTCTTGTACTGTGCACTTTCCAGATGCCAAGTTGATGCTTAGCCGAGCCCAGGTGGTGTGTAGTACGGGAGGAGTGGGGCCTCAATTGTCTTTATCACTGGCGAAAGTAGGGAAATCGGCCGATAATAATCACCCTTGTCGGCCGGTTACCTTGGTTTCAGCACTGGGACCACCCTCCCAACCTTCCAAATGCCAGTAATGATGAGAGTCAAGTGTCAGTAATGATGAGGGTGGCCAAGGCAACTCCCGCGGTTCCCAAAATTCATACCCGTTTGCTGGCGCAGCCGCTTCAGCCGGGAAATAGGGACGGATCGCGGGGATCTTCCGTGCTGGAATGAAGCGAGCCGCGGCAGACGTGACCAAGTTGCGGTATCTTTGCTCGCCACATTGGGTGTGGGAAGAGCTCTGAAGGCATTCTCAGTGAGCTCCGCGAACCCGACCCAATCAGCCTTTTTAAAGTTGACGTAGGTTCGGTCAATTGAGATGACTATGGGTGGGTGGTCTGATGCAAGCGATAGCATAGGAAGCCGCGTTATAATATTTATCAGACCTCTTGGTGAAGATCTTCCTCAGGCGACATCAGCAGGCATCCCGTCACCGTGCGGAGTGCGCCGTTTTGGCAGGTCTGCAGCTTCAGCCACTGTGGCCTACTGGTTCCCGGCGACCACACTGGCGCACCATAGTTTATTATCGGCCGCCCAATCGCCTTGTATTTTGCCAACAACGTTTCTTTGCCTTTGTCCCAAGAGCTGCCGGCGAGCGACTTGAGGACAGTGTTGCGGCTCTGTACTTTATTGGCGATTGCGGTAGTGTGCGCGGAGAAGGAGAGAAAGCTGTCAAATGTAACCCCCAGAATCCTCGGGTGATTAACCGTCGGAATGGTGGTGCCATCGATGTGGATGTTGAGATCCAGCCTGACCTCCTTCGTCCAGGTGGTAAAGAGGGTCACCGAGGACTTAGCAGGGGACAACGGCAAATTTCTGCCTGTGAAGGAATGGGCAAGGCCGGGGCGATATCCGTTCACTTTCGAACACAGGTCATCAATTACATTGCCGGTTGCCATTATCGAGCAACCATCGGCATAATAGACTATTGTGACACCCACTGGCGGTTGGGGGAGCTTATAGATGTAGTGATTGAACAAGAGTGGAGACAGGACGCCACCCTGCGGTACCCCTCGTTTAATCCTTTTTAGTTTCCATGTTGAATCTCTGAATAATACCGATGATTGGCGACCACACAGGCAACTCGCGGTCCACCGTTTCAGTCCCTGCGGGAGAGTTGACACTTCCACGTCAGCTAGTAGCGTTGAATGACTAACTGTGTCAAAAGCTTTTGACAAGTCCAATGCTACTAGGACGGTTCTCTGGCAGGGGCGATTCACCTGCGTGTTTGTGGCATTGAGTGCTGTCGTTGTGCTGTGCACTTTCCGGAAGCCATGTTGATGCTTAGCCGAGCCCAGGTGGTAAGTGTAGAACGGGAGGAGTAGGGCCTCAAGTGTCTACCACTGGCGAGAGCAGGGAAATCGGCTGATCGGGGTGGCGAAGGCGGTCGAGCTCATTCGCTAGAGCACCCGCTTCAGCCGGGAAATCGGGACGGATCTCGAGGATCCTCAGACGCAACCACCTCGCTGAACTTCTGTTCAGCTTTGCGAACGTCAGTGGCTATGGGAAGAGATCTGAAAGCGTTTTCGGTGAACTCCGCGAACCCGACCCAGTCAGAGGTCTGTCAATCGAGATGATTATGTGTAGGTAGTCTGATGCAAGCGATAGCATAGTTCGCCACGTTGTGCTATTTATCAGACCTACGCGGGCGTCATCGTTCATCGTGCAGAATGTCGAATCGCTTATCTGTTCTGCGAAATCATTTCCCCTACGATCAGTTGGTAAGCTTGAGTGCCAGAGATCGTGGTGCGCGTTGAAGTCACCTACTACCAAACAGTTGTCACCTCCGAGGAGCACACCTATGTCAGGAGGATATCTTACAGGGCAGCAGGTGACAGGGGTATATAAATGTAAAATATTTCGAGCTCGACATCGCCTGAGCGGATAGCTATTTCCAAACATTGTAGGCTACTGTTGTTGTTGTTGTAACAGCATAAAACATACCCCATAAAATTTTGGGGAATGCAGCTGAAGTGACAGTTCTTGGTTGAGTATAAATCCGAGTCGTTCCGGTGGCGTATAACCGACTATCGTGTCCCTGCGGTCGCTGTCTTCTTCGATGAGAAGATACTGCTCTGTGTAATGGGTGATGAACGCTAAGCCACCACTATTTCCTCGTTCGCGATCCTTATGATGGACATTGTAACAAAGTTGAGTTGCTGTGCGGTTTCGCTTCCTGGATCGCAGCTATTGACAGATTATGCCGACTCATAAAGTCGGTTATTTCCTCAATCTTGCCCTGCAGTCCGTTGCCGTTCAATTGAAGGAGTGTCGTGTGCCTCGGGAGAGTCGTTGTGGAGAGTGGTGTGAGGGAAGGGTGATTTTATCCACATGGCCCTTGCTGCTCATGCAGTAGCGCGTAAGACTGTCTTTTGGGGTTGTTTGGTAGCGTCACTACGGGCGTCTGCGGCTGCGGAACACTACAGCAAGGAGCCGGTCAGCCGACCAATCACAGAACACACACGAAAGTGGCACCAGCCTTGTTATGAGTTACATCTGACTGATGCCCCATTCCGTTATATCCTACTCTGTCACACGGTGCAGACTGTGTGGAGTACCAGGGGCTGTTCCGTATTCCCCACTCGAGAGGCGGAGCTGTTTGGGATAGAGGAGCGACCATGTTGTTGTTGTGTGCTTCTTTGAACCGTGGAGGTACTTTCGGTGCTTGGCAGCTGTGCACTGGGTGCTGCTATGGGGCCACATAATTTGTAGACCACTCCTTGGGGTCATAAGGCCTGAGCAGACCTTAAGATGGCTCCATCTGTTGCTCGTATTACATCTTACTGAAGTGGAGTTTGGATGGAGCCTATTCTGGCAGACTCAACAGAAATAGGTTTCTGTTCCAGGGTTTGACTCGATGCCAGCCCTGAGCAGAAGAATGCGAAGCAACCCTGCTGTTAAGAGGTGCTCCAGAGGAGACAGACGACTTACGAGGTAGGCCGATCTAAACAGGATAACCTCGCCGAAACAACAGCCCTTGGCTGGAAGAAACCCGGGTCATTCCGGTACCTAGCACCTGGCGATTTCTGCAATGACGTATCGGTCGAATCTTATCACCTTCGTCACGTATGGCCCTTTGTATTTTAATTACAGTTTTCTGGACTCGCCCGAACTAGAAGTGGAGCGTCGAAAAGAACCTGGAGCCCTTTTTGGTATGGGATTGGTTTGCTCTGACTTACATCAGGCCTTGATTTTCATCTGGCTTTCGCTGACACGATATTTAAAATGGCTTCACTTCGTGCCCATTCATATGAAGTTATTCCTCGTCGCCATGAAGTTCGGCTAACAGCTTGTTTCCACACATAGTAGGTGGGCCGCAGAGTCATGACATAACTTAATTACACGCCAACGCTGTTCCCTCCAGAACCACTACTAGGTGGTGATAGTTGTCAACTTTTCGAAATAACCGATGAATCTTTAATCAACAAGTGCGTCGTATGACATCGCAGAATCGACAACAATCAATATCTCGACCAAACGAGTAACATTACCTACATTACCAGAAATCGACCATTGATCTTCTCAGACGTGTGTGCCTACGAGTTTTTCCTAACTTACTCCAGTTTTGTGTCTAGTGATACCATACAAAAAACAATCCGTGATAGTATACAAAAAAAAAACAACAAAAATGCCATCGCAATCAGTACCACTGGATAAATCAACAAACAGATTTGCATTACTAAGCCAGCTTGACGACCACAACACCAAATATTCTTTCCCTACTCTAACATACAAACAAACGCCACCTAATCACCCCCAATACATAATTGTTAATTTAGCTACCATCTAAGTAAAAAATTTGAGTCCTTTCATCATAAAAAAGCAATAGTCACAGCGAAATACCATGACCTTTTAAACACAGTAAAAACAGTAATATATGCTCCTTGTTTTAATTTTGTTAGCAATGAAGAAATTGTCCAGGAACTAAACAACCAAGGATTAACGAGTATATACGTGTAAGTTTACTCGCATGATTAAAGGCAAAAAGATTACCATTGGTCAAATTGTCTTACCTTTCGACCTTTACCATCTACCCGAAGACATTGACATAGCTTGGTATAAGAAAGTTGCACCCTATTATCCTACACCTATGCGTTGCAAATATTGCCAACTGTTACACACAAAAATACGCTGCACAAGCCCTGCCACTTGCGAAGGTTGCAATCTCCCACTTCACCACCCTCTCTCCGACTGTTCACGCAAACAATGCGCAAATTGCGGTAGTGGTCATGCCTCGACTGATAGAGACTGCCCTAAATTCAATACTAAAAATAAATTGAAAAATGGTCCACGGGAAAAGCACGGCGTAAATACAACCAAAGTAATAAAGCAACTGCAAATCCCGACAATACGTATTCGAGCATCACTAAAGCAAACAAAATTAAACCCACAAGTAGCATACCTTCATCACCAGCACCTACAACCTCCACCGTGGGAAAACGTATCGCTTTATTTCTACCAACAAAATCTAGCATAATACAACTTAAAAAACCCCAAACCAATAGTAATAGCAGCGACAAAACAAACTCGCCTACTCAAAACATGGAACTCAGTAAACAGAAAAATTCTGCAAAACACATAGCCCAGCAAATCAACAATATAACCAACGATGTCTCTATCCCCTCACCTTTCTGTAAACAAACACAAGAGTTATTAAAAAAACACGAATATTTCATGTCAGTTTTCGACTCCGACGAAGAGCCTAAACTATAAAAAAATTAAGAATAAATCAAATTTAATATTCAGCAAATACACATATATACACATATAACGTCTATTCACTATGAATTTTATAATAATGCAATGTGATTTAATAATATCGGAGAACTAAAATTCTTAATAAAAGAACAAAATCCAGCGTTAATTTCACTACAAGAAACACATTCCCAGCACAACTGCAACCCATATCTTTCAAACAGTTACAGAGGCTGTTTTAAAAACTCACCAGCGAGTACAACAACCAAACAAGGAATAGGTGTGCTGATTAAAGTCAATATTTCATATAAAACTATTTCTTTCAATACGGATTTACGAAAAATAGCTATAAAAATAAACGCCAACATAGGCCAACTCACGGAACACTTGCCCATGTGGGTCTCCAAGCTTTCTCCCAATGACCATATGGAACATACTAGACGATTTATTCAACAATGACCACTTTCCCATAATCACGAAAATAAACACACCAAAGGAGAAGGAAAATCACCAACAAGAAAAAAGTTCTTACTCAACCACGCCGATTATAAAAAATTCAATATAGCAATCGAAGTAGAACTATCAAATAGACCGTTTTGCGAAAACGCTAGCAAAGAAGCTTGATTAGGTTAGATTAGATTAAAGCGGCTGCAACCATGAAAGTCCACGGATGCGGACGTAGGCTGAAAAAGCCCGTTGTGAAACCGCTGGCAGGGGCCATGCGTTTCCTTCTTCCTTCACTTAGAAGAAGAACCACCGTGTGCGCCTTACGTAGCACAGAAGATCGGGCATGCTAGCTGAGTTCAGGTCGGCCAAACAGTTTGGTAAATACCCATTTAGGAATTTATTTCGAGTTTTGGACAGGGTGGGACAGTGGCAGAGATAGTGTTCGATGCTCTCCACTTCCTCTTCGTCTCTGCAGCTTAACTTCGCCAGAAATCGTTTGTTATGCATCCCATTCTCTTCCCGTGTGTGTATATAAGGCAGTGGCTGGTTGTTACCCCAACCATTAGTCTGAGAAGTGGTCGGTTCAGGAGAATCAGCGTTTTGGATCGCTTTACGTCAACCTTTGGTCGAACTTGTCTGGTAATCCGACAGGTGGGTTCCATGGCCCACCTAATATTCACTTCCTCGATGAGTTTTGTCTTTAAACTATGTTTGCAGGAGGTTAGAGGCATGCCCGCTTCTTGAGCAGCATTTATCATAGGTAATTCCGTCCCTTTCCTTGCGAACTCGTCTGCCGCGCAATTTCTGGGAATGTCACTGTGCCCAGGAACCCATGTCACAGTCACAGAACGTTTAGACGCGAGAAGATTGAGAGAATTTCTGCATTTTATGGCAACTTTGGACGTTGTTTTGCGAGAATTAAGAGATTTAATAGCCGCTTGACTGTCTGAGTATATAGTGACAGATCTGTCCATAGGAGCGGACACTGTCAGACACCGAGCAACCTCCATTATGTCATTTATTTCTGCCTGGTTCGGTAAGCGAAAGCTGAGGTCCAGCGCTAATTTGTTGGAGCGAATCCCGCTGCCCACTCTTTCGTTGAATTTGGAACCGTCTGTGAAGACATCAGTCGACTCTGGGTCTAGGTCTATGGCATCTTCCTATTCATTCCCCTCTGGGCTTTGAGCCTGGCGGCACTTCAACCAGCCCTAAATTTACCATATAGACACCACAACAAAGAAGCTTACGACATTGCAAAATCAATCCGTGTAGCAGCCAACATCTCCATTCCACAATCGTTCAATGAAATCAAAGACCATGCTCCATGGTGAGACGAAACATTAGCAGAACTTCGCAACCAAAAAATGAGGTCCTGACATACATATCTTCCAAAAGTCTCTCGCACAACAAAATTTTCTAAAATACAAAAAATACAGAAAAATGGAACCCATAAAAAAGCCAACTTCACAAGAACTAAGGAAAAAAGACAGGGGGCTAACTAATCGCAATACACGATTCAAATATGATAATGATTCAAATTTTGAAGAACAATTTAAGAACTCTCACATAATGCCAAATCAATCAACTAACCAACTGCCAGAAAAATGGAGGAACTAGTTTCAACTTTGGAAAAGGAAAAACTCCAGGCATTGGTCGAATCTCATACGCAATGATAAATCAACTAAATGCATCTGCAAATGCAAGACTCCTAAATTTGTACAACATATTTCAATCGTATGCTTTGCCCAAAAATGGAAAAGTGCTGTCATCAAGGCTAACCACAAGGTAAACCACGTTTACTCCAATTTATATCCCCTAACCAATGGAATACCCTAAGATTCGCCACTCTCGGTTCTACTCTTTTCAATTGCGAACAACGAAATTAGCAATATCATACAAAAATACAAGGTAGTCAATCATGACATTTATATACTAAGAAATGTAAAATATAATAAAGAATCTAACGAAGTCCTAAAAGAAGTGTTGAGAAATTGATGATTGGACATTAACCGCAGGTTCGCCGTTGTCGGTTCTACTCTTTTCAATTGCACACAACGAAATTAGCAATATAATACAAAAACACGAGGTAGTGAACCATGACATTTATATACTAAGAAATGCAAAATATAATAAAGAATCTTACGAAGTCCTCGAAAATGTGTTGATAGAAATTGATGATTGGACATTAACCCAAGGAGCTAAATTCTCACTCGATAAAACTAAAAAGCTGCCCATATGTAGGAAGATCAAATGCTATTCTCATATCTACTCAATCAAACATCTGCGTCTCACATTCACAAAAAACTGCATGTGGAAGCGGCACCATTAAAATTTAAAAAAGATCCAGACTAAACCTGATCGTACAAGGGGCATGTTCACATAAATACACTCATACACATCACAAAAACAGTAATACTTAGCAAAATTGATTACGGACTTTACTTATATGGCGCCCCATCAAAAACTACTAGCACCATAAAACCTACATACCACAAATCCATCAGAACTTGCCTTTTCTCTTTTCATATCACCTCAATAAAAACTCTTCGGTATAATTTATAGAGCTTGTGGCCAAATTTGTATTAGGAATAATATGAGAAAACAAACATTTTTCAAAGTGGTAGAAGTGACAGCTGCTATTTCGGAGTGTGACTTTCGCCACTCTGTGCTTAACAGGGTGATCGGTATTATTTGTTTTTTACAAATCTATAAGCCTTTTGTTCTGCTTATAGTTTGCTTTTTTAGGATTGCTCGTCCTTATTATAATTATTTTTTTTTTGTGGCCTTATTTTTTATGAATCGTCTGAGTAATTTATAGAGCTTGTGGCCAGGTTTGTATTAGGAATAATATGAGAAAACAACAATTTTTTAAAGTGGTAGAAGTGATAGCTGCTATTTCGGAGATCACCACATCTCCTCATCAGACTTCTTTTTCTTTCTAGACTTTACCTGGCGTGGAACCGTGGTACATGGAGTTGCTAGGCGAGCACGCAACCACTCAGCCACGCTAACCGTGTGAAAATTGTTTGTTTTTCTCACTATTCCTATCTCCAACCATACGTCTATTAAGTGTGACTTTCGCCACTCTGTGCTTAACAGGGTGGTCGGTATTATTTGTTTCTTATAAATCTATAAGGTTCTTGTTCTGCTTATAGTTTGCTTTTTTAGGTTTGCTCGTCCTTATAATAATTTTTATTTTTGGCCTTGTTTTTTATGAATCGTCTGTATAATTTATAGAGCTTGTGGCCAGGTTTGTATTAGGAATAATATGAGAAAACAACATATTTATGTATTTACTCCAAACTAATTCCAAACATTCTATTCCTAAATACGTTCGTAATAAAAGAAGACATACACATTTTTACCATCCAAACGTAAATTTAATATCACTCCTGTCCTGCTTAAAATAATTAAACTTTGCCGCAAATACTCCAAATCTGATATATAAACAAATTTTCCTCAAGAAGGTCAATACCTATAAAAATATTGGCTGGCCCATTGCTTGCAACGCTCCAATAGTAGTCAGCCCAAGAATAGAAAAACTCGACATAAAACGACATATAAATTCATGTATAACCGAAGTGAGACGAGAATCACTAAAAACTTACAATCATGCACACTACACCAACATCAACAAAGAATATACCTTTCCACATTACCCAACAACTGTACATGGTTTTAAATATTGAATATTTTCTCCCCTTCGTCTAGGACATACAAGCCAAACACAACAATACATTTTAAAGAAAGAAATCATCCAATGTGCACTGTCTGTAACACCAACAATACATTACACTCCATCCTAAACGAACGTCAAAAATATGCCAATGCAAATAAAGATATTCTCAATTCATAGAACATATGCGAAATTTTAGCAGTCCCCCGTGACTCAAATATTGAAAATATCGCAAAAGTCATCAAAGCAATAGAAATAACAATATAGCGAATAAAAAACTCAAAGCAGACAATCAACATAGAGCTGATGGCCTCGGTAGACAGTGCTCAAAATGTTTTAGTGCTGGTATTCATACCAGTTTCCCAAACAATAATAATAATATTCACATTAATATTAGCTAACACTTTAGCGTAGCTTATTAGCTCACTACCCGCTAAACCGATTAGTTTCTACCTGCACCCACAGACACACAAATAACACCTTGTATCAATTGATTGCCTCACTTGAGATTAGCTGCTACCTGTGCCCTCTACGTCACGTTCATTTACGATTCTAATTTGTTTACACAACTCCTTACATGCATTATCTCCATTTAGGCACATATCCAGGGGAGATGGCGTATTCGTTACTTCTTTTATTGTGAAAGAAAATAAAGCTGTATCGTGCTCTTTTTTCAACTGCACTTAATTTTGCGGCGAAATGTTTGTCTTTTATTAAAGTACGAATTTTTGGTCCAACAAATATTCCCCAGGTTGAAGATTTACTTTTTATAGTATCATCGTTTGTTAGAATACGTTAAAACCCTTTTATTTTTGCTTCCTTTAATCTAGACAATATATCTCGAAGGTATTGACAAGTGTCGCTGTCAGTATTTAGCTTTTATCTAACTGTTTTCTTTAACCAAGTTCGCGAATGAGCGGTAGCAATATAATTTTTTCCGGTGGTATCAGTGGTATCACTTTTCGTCGAGGCCACTTTTCTTTCATTTTTATTCGCCGTTGGACTAGGTAGGCTGCCCACTCTCTTTCGATGAGTTTGGAACCATCTGTGAAGACAGCCGACGACTGGGTCTAGGTCTATGGCATCTTCTTTAGTAGGTGTAAAGGGTAGCGCTCTCGTGACTAGCATGGAAGCCGTGTGCTTTGCGCTATATCTTGGCTTTTGACAAGGTTTTGCCTAGCGCTGGCTACGCTAAGAAGAGAATACGTCTTATCACTGCCGTGTACATTCAGTGTACTATGTGTGGTTTTATTTCCCATGGGACTACCCCACTGACAAAAATATCAAGGATACTTAGTATTTATGTCCTTGTATTCCTATTAAAGTTTATTCAACTTTTCACTGACCACTTGCCATTTGTGTTATCACACGCTTAATGTGCTAAACCACGGCATGCTAGCGGCCCAGTGCACTAGCAGAGCGCAACACCAAAAACAGTAGCTGAACACTATTGACACTGCAAATATAGCACCAAACGAAGATGACAAAAAAAACTAAGCAACCGGCTTACTCAGTGGAGTCGGGCTGGGTTGCCTGTTATAGGAGCAACAACAATATTGCAAACAGATTAACCGAACAATATTAGAGCGGACAACAACGAACTTAATACAACTGCCCTAACTGTGCAAAGGGTGATTCCACACAAATATGCCACGACACAATAATCCAAAAGAAAAACTTTTTAGAGGTGCACCTGAGGTGGGGTCCAACCAAAAGATTAGGAAATTGCAATACCTATCAAGCTGCCGGCGGTACCTTTAACCCGCCAAATGACTGAGAGCTCATAATGAGGGATGCGTAAAGGATTGAACAAGAACAACAAATAGCGAGATCTGGCAACAGCACTACATCAGTTTAAAACTAGCGACCAGCCCGCCAGACTCCACCACACCCTCCAAAAAAATAAAGCTTACTTGCGTTATTTTTACTCTAAACTATTATCGTGGGCCAGTGTTTGGTTTTAACTCCTTTGCATTCCAAGTTCCATTTTCTCTACCTGATTCATCAACTAACTTATTCGACCATTGTGATACTATTTGCTCAGCGTTAACTTCCCCGCAAAAAAATAACACCAAATTCTTCCTCCAAACTAATTCTGTCAAATACTGCATATCTCTACGCCTGAGGTTATAGTTTTTCCCTAACTTCGAACTCGCTTGTTCTATCTTACCTTCACGGCATTTCTCTACCAAATTTCACAAAATAGGGTGTAGGTTATAGTTTTTCCCTAACTCCGAACTCGCTTGTTATATCTTACCTTCACGGCATTTCTCTACCAAATTTCACAAAATAAGGTGTAGCAACCTAAAACCTCATGCTGCGCTGTTCGGATGCAGCAGATTAGACAATTGTTACGAATTATCATGTTTTGGCGTTTTCGTATTTGGCGGAAAATGCTATTTGTTTTGAGGGGAAGTTGCAAGTTTTTACTGGGTAAATTTTTACTCGTAATGATCGGATGATCTTGGTCCCCTTCCAGCACGTCCTTTCTTTCTACACGACCTTTTTCCACTTATTGGAAGTACCGTAGACAGAAGAAAATTTCTATCTAACAAATTTGTAGAGGTAACCACCTTCAGCTCTCCATGCGGGGTACGACAAAGGCGCATTCTCTACCAAAGGAATCATTTACCCAAGGATTAATAACCAAAAAACTTCGGCGTCAACAGGCACACTACGGGACAATTAAGCGGAGACTACATGTTCCTCTCCCTTCCGATGAATTATATCAAAATCATACTGCTGCAACTTCAAAGCCCAACGCACCAACCTACCAGACCGTCAGCACCGTAACCGAGCGCACAGGACCGTCAGATACTCACTTTCGTAGTGGAATAATTTTTTCCACCATTCAGTGACCTTCCAAAAGGCCGATCAATTTCTGGACAGCTCAGACCGAGGCTGTCACTAGACGCTCCTTCGCCTCTATAAAACTCCTTTCGCACCATACAGCCTTCCGATTTTTCTTGGTCAACTCGGTGAGAAGTTTTAACTAATCCACGAAATCTTTGCCAATTCTACGGTACCACGATACTGTACCTAGGAACGACCGAACCTGCTTGACACTCATCGGAGTTTCAATGATTAACAGCACTTATATTTTTTCGGGGTATACATATGGACATGTTTGTCTACCACATAGCCCAAATACTTTAATTCTAACTTACGCAAATTACACTTATCGCGATTTAATCTAAGACCTCCTTCAGCTAATCAATATAAAACGACCTGCAAAATCTCCAAATGCCCTTCAAAACTATAAATGACGAAAAGATTGCATCCAAATTGATAAAGACATGGGGTTCTATTGGCCATATAATGAAATCTATAAAGCGGTACCACGTCGCTTGTGTATGATGCAATCCATAACCCTACGCTTGAATTGAAACAAACTTGACCTGGTACCGTAAAAGCTGTGAAGGGCCTCGACTGCTCCCCCACAGGAATTTGCCAATAAGCAGACTTAATGTCCAGAGTGCACAAGAGATTCCTTATCTTATCTAACATAGGCGGTAACTATTCTGTGAACTTGTTTAATACTATAGTCTATACCAAACCGGTAGGAATCGTCATTCTTTCTGATCCTCACTACTACAATTCTTTCTGATAATCACTACTAGCTCCTCGTCCATAAGCGAATGTATAATTGGAGGCAACGGGTAATATCGCTGCTTGACAGGTTCGACTCCTGTCGTAACTTTAATCCTATACTCGACAAGGTGGGCTCGACCTAACCCTTCAGTCATAGTCTTAAACGCGCTTGCAACTATTTGATCTTTCCCTCTAACCTCTGCAACACCAGGTTCGGAGTGATCTACAATTGCTGCCAACGGCTCCTGTTCCGGTTGAGGAAAATCCTCCTTAAATCCGGGTCCGGTAAATCGACACCAGGAATAATTTTTTGCGGTAAACCGGGGACTACGAGGCAATCTAAGAGAACCAGCTTATCTATCACCTCGATTGGTAACAAAACGGAACTTACCACCGAAAGGTGACCTCCATCAGACAAAGCCCCTTTCGGAAAATTCTTAAAGGAAGGCATCCTAACGCTCATGAATTCAAAATGTTTTACCCTTACGGACCAATCACCGTTCGAGAAGAAAGTTGAACCAATAAGAACTGTCACTAAGGAATACGACAACCGAACAATTGAACCATCGTAAGCTTCTTTAGCCAGGTGGGAGGCAGCCAGAACTCGCCCTACTAGACCACTTATCCTGCTATCTCAGGGATCTACTTCCCGTTTCTCGACTGATTTCTCGATCAAAGCAATCCGTCCTCCCAATCGTCCGTTCAACTGGCACCACCGCTGGTGCCCGCTCTCGCTCAGCCGACTCATTCGTGCATTCGACCGCCTTCTGCACGTCGGCCATACGGAGGATCAACTTGCTCTTAACGGTCATCTGCGCTGACATATCCGCATTACCAAGTCTCGCCTGACTTTTCCCCGACAAACACAACTCAAGCTTCGCCAGCCATCGTCTACCGACGCAACCACAAGGCCCCGAGGCTCTACCTCAGAGGCCAACTCCTGCGACAACCGAGAAAAAATTTTGAAACAAAACTTATTTAAATTAAGAGCCCGAAATTGTATGTAAATTAAAAGTCCGATTTCAGACAAACCTAAAGCACGAAGAATAAAAATTAACACCAAATTCAAATATAAGAAAGCAGGGCGCGAAATGAATTTCAGTCGAAGCGATATTCGAAATAAACTAAAAACAACATTCCAGGGCAAAACAGAAAACTATAAACAATAATAAAAAACTCAACATAGATAGCGAAACCAAAAGTATGTAATTTAAAATCCCAAAACAAAATGCCGAAAAATAAAACTGAATGGATATGTAACCCGAAATAAAGACAGAAAAAAGTTTTTATACAATTTTACTTGAGCAAAATGTCTACTATCCTTTCGTTTCCTTGGGATCCTATACTGGCACAACAATATGACCCTAGCACTGCGACAACATAGAGGCCAAGCACACGTAAACAAATACAACAAAATTTTAAAACTAGCAAAGTTTTCTTTGGGACTATTTTATTTCTTTTATTTAATTGCTTAAGACTTTGCGAAGGCAAAAGGCTCGATACACAAGGAATTGAAATTGAGGCGTCTAAAATTTTTCGTTTGTTAAAGATTTTTCTAGTGCATAACACTTTTGACGCACTAGTAACTCGGCAAGTTCTTATTCTTAATTATTTTATTGTAGCAGTTATTTAGAAAAACCTTAAGGAAACATCCAACGATATACAGATCCTCTTCTCAGAAGTATTTCCCGTGGAAAAAATATAATATATTATCATATTATGATTGATCCCAATAACAGTGTCCCACGTTGGGCGCCAATTTTCCACACGTCTATCGTGCTAAACCACTGCCTGCTATCACCCTGATATAGGTAGGTTTCTCAGAGGTGGAAAACGCATGTTAGTAGGTGACTTTAATGCGCACGTTCTCTGCCAATCAAGCATGCCGGCAAATCATAGGGAGAATGAGGCTGTCTTCTTAAACGTCAGTTGCATTGCAGCAGTACAAAGTAGTGTATTCGTAAACTAAAGCTGCAGTAGTTATACAATGTCTCATGTTCGCGAACGCATTAATCATCGGAATCGATTGTATCGGCATCGCAAACTTGGCATCACTATTATCGACGATGCAATTGTGATAAATACATTTTTCAAGATGGCTGAGAGTGAAACGTGAGAAAAATTTATATTAAGGTTAATTTGTGTAAAATACGCATATACTAAAATGAATGCATTCACCTTATATTTTTAGTGATAGACGATGGACATTGGACCTGGCATTATTTTTTTTTTTGGAATTTTGAGTACGGGGATTGGTCAAATATGCGATTCGATGTAATAATTCATGTGGTAAATTTTTAACTCAATCAGAGTGTGCCAACCTGTGCCATAATGAGGGCAAAGTTCAAAATATAGAAAAACACTTGGTTTTTTTTACTGTTATCTGTTTATTTATTAAAGAAAAAATAAAATGACGCAATTTTTCTACAACATAGATAGCGAAACCAAAAGTATGTAATTTAAAATCCCAAAACAAAATGCCGAAAAATAAAACTGAATGGATATGTAACCCGAAATAAAGACAGAAAAAAGTTTTTATACAATTTTACTTGAGCAAAATGTCTACTATCCTTTCGTTTCCTTGGGATCCTATACTGGCACAACAATATGACCCTAGCACTGCGACAACATAGAGGCCAAGCACACGTAAACAAATACAACAAAATTTTAAAACTAGCAAAGTTTTCTTTGGGACTATTTTATTTCTTTTATTTAATTGCTTAAGACTTTGCGAAGGCAAAAGGCTCGATACACAAGGAATTGAAATTGAGGCGTCTAAAATTTTTCGTTTGTTAAAGATTTTTCTAGTGCATAACACTTTTGACGCACTAGTAACTCGGCAAGTTCTTATTCTTAATTATTTTATTGTAGCAGTTATTTAGAAAAACCTTAAGGAAACATCCAACGATATACAGATCCTCTTCTCAGAAGTATTTCCCGTGGAAAAAATATAATATATTATCATATTATGATTGATCCCAATAACAGTGTCCCACGTTGGGCGCCAATTTTCCACACGTCTATCGTGCTAAACCACTGCCTGCTATCACCCTGATATAGGTAGGTTTCTCAGAGGTGGAAAACGCATGTTAGTAGGTGACTTTAATGCGCACGTTCTCTGCCAATCAAGCATGCCGGCAAATCATAGGGAGAATGAGGCTGTCTTCTTAAACGTCAGTTGCATTGCAGCAGTACAAAGTAGTGTATTCGTAAACTAAAGCTGCAGTAGTTATACAATGTCTCATGTTCGCGAACGCATTAACCCAGATATGCCGACCGTACTACATGTAGTACACATGTTATTTTCAGGGTTTTGCTATAACTGTTCCTTAAATTTGCTAAGCGATTTTTTGTTGTGATACAGAACATAACGGTCAACAAAATTTGCATGGATAAGCTTCAGCTGATGCAATTCCCTTGATCTTTTTTTTCTATCAAATATATCAGTTGTGTGAAGTTAGCAAAAGTGTGAAGATGTCACGTGGTCGGTAAGGAAAAATTGTATAAGCATTTTTATTGTTGTTGCAATTTTGTGTTTTTTTATTAAAAAATAGTTGTAAAAACGTGTCTGCATCTAAAGTACATGTGAAAAAGCAAATAATATGTGATTTTAATTGGCGTATTTACTGGCGTACTACATGTAGTACGTTCGGCATTTACATAGTGAAAAATATGTAAAAAAAAAATTTTTTTTTGCAGCAATTTAACATTAGATGAGATAATATCTGCCTTAGAAGAAAGTGACGAAGAGGTTTCGAGGAAAAATTACGACATTGCGATTGTGCCCGCTGATGACGCTAATAATTATGTAACAGATGAGGATAGTGGAGACGATGAAGAAGTGAATTTTGACAATTTACCTCCCTTATTATTAAATGGTGAGGCTGAGCTATTTATAAATGCTTATTCTTCTGATTCTGACAGTGAAGACGATATTCCACTTGCGTTATTGCCACCGGCGAAGAAACGCAAATTCGATATGGCGTCAGTAAAATGGATAAGGCACGATCTAATTGAAACGGAAGCCACTATAACGGAATCTGAACAGGAAAATTTATCAACACCCACGGCCACGGATGTAAACAATATATCCAAGGAAAGCCTATCAGATATGGCTATAAATTTTGGATTGGAGCAACTTATAAGGGCTACATTCTTTGGTTCGAGGCATATCAAGGTGCAGGGACTTTCCCTAATAATACCTACAAGGAAATGGGACTTGGTGCAAGTGTAGTCTTAACATATTGCGACATTCTGTCACAAAAACAACCCGACATTACCCACCGATTGTACTTCGATAATTTATTTACCACAATTGGTTTATTGGTTGAGTTAGAAAAACGGAATGTTAAAGGGACTGGAACCATTCGCCACAATCGATTAGCCAACTGTCCCTTACCAAAGAAACATGATCTGCGAAAGAAAGAAAGGGGGTGGTATGACTACAGTAAAATTCGTACCAACAATATTATTGTCTGTTGTTGGAACGACAGCAATGCAATTAATGTCGCCTCAAGCATCCATCCAGTTGAACCTTCAAAAAACATTTCACGTTGGTCCCGAAAGGAGAAAAGGCGTGTAAGCATTCAACAACCACGTCTTATTCATGAATATAATCGCTATATGGGGGGCGTCGATCGAGCAGATGAAAATATCAGCCTGTACCGTGTCTCTATTCGTGGCAAAAAGTGGTATTTCCCTTTATTTACACACTGCATTGATCTTGCAGAGCACAATGCCTGGCAAATACATAGAGATATGGGAGGTAAAATGGACCATCTAGCTTTTCGTCGGCGCATTTCCACATCGCTAATATTAACTTATGGAAAATCCTTAGCAACGCTTCCATCAGGATTATCAGGGGACATCAGATTTGATCGAAAGGATCATTTGCTTACTGAAATCAACCGTCAGGCAGAGGGAAAATGTAAACAGCTACGTTGCAATCATTGCCATAAAAAGACCACTACACGCTGCATTAAATGTGATGTACCGCTTCATGTAAAGTGTAATGTGGAATACCACACCACCAAATAATTTTTTAGTATTAATTTTTTTTTCTTTACTGAAGTACACGAAAGTTTCTGGATAATAAATGATTTGAATAAAATTGCAAGAAATATGTATTTTTTGCCTTAAGTACATGCATACATATGTGCCGAGCGTACTACATGTAGTACGGCCTATAAACTCGCGATAAAATATATATATTTTTAATCTCTCTTCAGTTTTGCACTACTTTGTGTCAGCTTAACTTAAGTTTAGAAAACTAAGAGGATTGTTTCTCTAGCAAGCTCGTCGGCATATCTGGGTTAATCATCGGAATCGATTGTATCGGCATCGCAAACTTGGCATCACTATTATCGACGATGCAATTGTGATAAATACATTTTTCAAGATGGCTGAGAGTGAAACGTGAGAAAAATTTATATTAAGGTTAATTTGTGTAAAATACGCATATACTAAAATGAATGCATTCACCTTATATTTTTAGTGATAGACGATGGACATTGGACCTGGCATTATTTTTTTTTTTGGAATTTTGAGTACGGGGATTGGTCAAATATGCGATTCGATGTAATAATTCATGTGGTAAATTTTTAACTCAATCAGAGTGTGCCAACCTGTGCCATAATGAGGGCAAAGTTCAAAATATAGAAAAACACTTGGTTTTTTTTACTGTTATCTGTTTATTTATTAAAGAAAAAATAAAATGACGCAATTTTTCTACAATTTGCATTTCAATCATTAATATATGTATGTCTCAAGAATATTACAAAAGCGAAGTTTTAGTATATGAAGGGAACTTTTGCCTGTTGTTTATCTTCTTCGCTATGAGTTAAAGACCGGTTAAAATCTGTTATTAGTTTTACTTTCCTCTCAGCAGAATCATTAACAGCAGTGACGTTTTTGAGGATTTGAACACCTTTTAAATATTCTGCATTTTCGCACCAGTTTGAGGGATCTAAGTTGAAAAATTTTACGTCTATTTCCAATCGTGAAAAGATACTTCTAGTTCTTTGCGTTACAAAACAACTTAAATCTTTACTTATGAATGCTTTCATTTCTTCAATGCTGGCATTTACATTTTTATGCAGATAAACGCCATTGTCGTCATTGCTTTCAAACTCTTTTTCTAATGCTAGTGCTTCAACCATCTTTCTTTTCACATTTAAGTCCACATTAGAATCGAAAAAGGCGAGACCAACGGCTTCCTCGGACAGATACCATAAGTGGTTTTTCATTTTATCTAATAAGGCTAGAGATATTTTTGGGTCGTAATAACCGGCAATGTTTTTTACCAGCTGCAAATCCAAATTTGGTGCTTCGACTGCATTAGTAGTTCGAAACCAATACGGAATATAAAGAAGCACCAAGAAAATACACACATTGCGGAATCCATTCAAATGGCTGGAAGACATTTTAAATTGTTTTTGCAAAGCAAACATTTTTAAGGCATATATCGCTTTTGACATAAACCTGGCATGTGACGTCGCGCCAGGTGCACGAAAGGAAAAGTTCGGGATGCTGCCACCTAAGAAAATAAACATGAGTTGCAATAGCTCTTTGTAATCATGGCGAATGTGGTCTTTTGCTATATTTTTGATGCAAAATTCTTTATTGGCTTCACATTCCTCTGCATTTATAGCACGTCGCACTTCTTCATCCATGATTCCAATTGAAAGATCTTTTAAATTGAAAGTGTTCCATTCCCGCGAAAAACGTTCAAATATGGCAACTTCCGGGCCACAAGATTTTCCAAAATATATTTCAAATACAGCTCGTAGTATGATTTCTGCAATATGATGCCTGCATGGCAACCACAACAAGCTACGTTTCAATTTTTGTTCCAGCAACATTCCAGCACCGTTACGTTTACCAGTGTTTGTAGCTGTCGTGTCAAAGCATACCATTTCCACCGAATTTATCATATTCATTTTTTCTAAGTAATTATATATGGACTGGACGATTGCTTCACCAGTTCCACATTCAATAATTGGAATGGAAATTAATTTTTCTATATTATCTGCCGTTAAAACAATAGCTAGGCGTTCTACTTTTTCCTTTCCAGTCATTGCAGGAAGTAGTTTACCGTCCCAGTGTAACAAACATGTATCAGGGATCTGAAAAATTTTCGCTCTGAGAAGTATTCATAACAAATCCAAAATTAACTTTTATACCTTGAAATTCTCAATAATTTCTGTACCATAACGCCGACGATATTCCTTGCGCTGTTTTCTCAAACTTGTACAATTAATAACCAGATCTTCAATATTGTGACCCAAAGCTTTAGCTGTTGCAATAATAAAATGAATTGCGAGTGGGGTTGACATATTGCCAGCATCCATGCAAGCAAGCATTCTATCATCTATGAAGCTTTTTTTACCACGTTTTTTTTCAGCTCGTTGGTGTTTGATACGATCATCAACTGCTCTACAGATTTTTCAGACTCACATTTACTTTCATCACTTACATCATAGTCTACACTCAACTCTAAAAAAAATTAGTTGAAAGAGAAACTTACATATTATTTGTTTCAGCAGAATTAAATAAATACCTTGAGTGCTTTCCAATCTTTGATACTTTGCTCTGCGTCGATTTTCTTCTTCTAACCTTTGCGCCTTCCGTTTTTCTTTATTTGCGAGACATTGATCTATAGAAATCATGCTCCCAACACGACCTGGCTCTCTTTGTTTAATTAAAAAGTCTCGGTCCTCAGGAATAGCTATCATTTCTAAAGCATCAGCATGTGCAATATCGAATAAATTGTTCAAATTATCATTGAAATCATTTTCCTTTTTACGAGAACTAGGAAACGAAGATGTACAAAATTTCTGTACTGTTCTCCACTCATATAATTTCACCAATTTATCGTCACATGTTCTTTTGTTTAACGTTGGAATACGTGCTCTTTCCCAAGAAGGCAATATTTCCTTCGAAGCCAATTTAGCACTTTCCTTAATTGTTTTCTTTTCACACCGCACATAGTAAAAAAACATTTCAGCACTTGTAGTTTTGACGGTAACTTGCTTCCAAGTATATTTTTTTCACATTTTCCTATCAAATATACGTTTGTGTCAGCAGATCTAAGTGTAACAAAATTATTTACAGCCATCACGATATTGCAGTATAACTTTTACTATTTTTAATTATTTTAATAAAGACCCTTTCTTAACCACAGTCAATTTCGCAATGACAAAATATTAAAAGCTCTATTTGCACGTCTCAGTCTGTCTAATTATCAACATTGGCGTATGTGAACCGTAATGTATGAATTTACCGTTAGGCGGGCCACTGACTACATTATCTGCGCAAATTCGAGTAATTTGTTGTTGTGAACTCAGTGAACGCAATTCCACTCAATTCCAACAACAGTCTTGTGCAGATAATTTGTGTAGTCAGTGGCCCGCCTTAGTTCAATGGAATTTTTACTAATTTACTCTTTTCTAATATTTATAAATTTTCTTATCATTATTGGACATATAGAAAAAATTACTGTGCAAAATATTGAGGAAAAATGAGATCATTACATTCTATATATAATAAATAAACAGATAACAGTAAAAAAACCAAGTGTTTTTCTATATTTTGACCTTTGACCTCATTATGGCACAGGTTGGCACACTCTGATCGAGTTAAAAATTTACCACATGAATTATTACATCGAATCGCATATTTCACCAATCCCCGTACTCAAAATTCCAAAAAAAAAAAAATCTCATATAAGCTGCGCCAGGTCTAATGGACATACATTATAATGAAATTACTTGTTGCAACACGACTCCAAAATGAGCCGGAGTTTGCTGGTAAAAGAAGGATAAAATCAGTGCTGTGGGAAAAGGTTTTACGAGAAATTAAAAGACGGCGATTTTAAATTTAGCCCAGATGATATAACTCGCAAATTCCTCAACCTGATGGTTACGTACAAGAGGATTAAGAAAAGAAATAGTACATCAGGGGAGGCAGATAGTACTTGGGAATTTTTCGATGATTATGATTTGGTTTACGGAACGCGCAGTGATGTTAATGTACCTGAAAGCTTATTGGACTCAAGTGTAAACAATTTGGAATGTTTATTGACTAATGAAAATGTGCAAGAAAAAAGTCCAGCGCCTCCACCACCCAAAAGGCCACGATGTGAAGTTTTACAAACAATTAGAGAAGGACGTGAGGCTGACAAAGAATTTATGGAAAGCTTTATGAATATAGAAAAGCGGCTCCAGGTAGAGAAAGAAAAAGTCGAAGAAATGAAAAAGTTTCGGGAATATTTGATGACCATGAATACCAATTAATTTCAATTTTGTTAAGATCCCTACTTGCATAAAAGTGTGAATTACTATTAAATTTAATTTTGTGATTTAGTGTTGGTAAATGTCATGATTGGCAGATCATTATACATATGTATATGTTTACTTTTGGTTGAATTGAACTTTAGAATTAATCGCCGTGGTATTTTATTTCAAATTTATTTTAATTTTATTTCACGTTTATAAAGTCAAGCTGATAACAAATTAGTTAAACGTTCGCGTTTAAGTACAGCTTCCTGTCTTTCTTGTAAAACTTCGGAAATTATAATGTCGTTGCTTGAGTGAGTTTGGCTTTCAGAGTGTTCATAGCTAATATCACCCGGTCCTTCGCAGGTTATTATTATATTGTGAAGAATAATACTAGACATTATTATGTGCTTTACAAGTTTTATGTTTTTTACATCAATGTAATTTAGGATGCGAAATTTCTTTTTCAATATACCGAAAGCTTGTTCGACTCACACTCTTGTTGAACTCAAAACGGTGTTATTTTTTTCTTATTCGTGCGAAAGAAACCCGTTGTCTCTATAGGGTACCATTAAAAATAATTCAAGGGGATAAGCAGAATCTCCTAGCAGGTGGCATTCACTTGGAAACGAAATAGTATGGTTAACAATCACCCTTTGCAATGGACTTGCCTTCCAGACCGCTGCGTCGTGGCATCTTCCTGGATAACCCACGAAAACGTCTATGAAAAGAAGATTACTGTCTATGACTGCCTTAATATTGAATGCAGGAAATTTGTTAGGTATTACATGTACGAGTATGTATGGTGTAACTTACTTGAGTTATGACGGAATATGTGCCCTTGCGGTTGTAAAAGCTTATGCTATCTTTAGTGGGTTGAGATACTTGAACATGGGTGCCGTCTACGCATCCCAGCACAAACGGAAAAGGTTCAAATCTCAGAAATTCAAAGCCCTCCATTACAGTTTTTCGTTGCTCTTCGTTTCTTGGGAAAGTAATTACGTGAGACTTAAGGCCTGACAAAATTTGTATTGTCTTCACGAAAACGGAGTACACAGCACCCTGTCCCACGTTAAATCTGTTGCTCAGTTCTCGGAAACTGACTTGATTGGCAAGCTTCCAAATAGTTATAAATAGCGATTGCTTCAGCGGAATGCATGGGCGACCTGGTTTAGCTGAAGACCAAAGCGGTTACATCATCTCGCGCAATTTCTTAGAAATGCAAAATGACTTTAAATTAAATTAAATTTGTCTAGGTGCGTTACACACATATGTACGTAATTTTAATATTTACCTCAAAACTATTGATGTTCATCCTAAAGTGACGGTAATATACATCATTTGGCATTTCATTAATCGTTTCGAAGAAATTTTTGCACTTAGGCACTTTCCTTAAAATCTTCCAGACAAATTTATGCAAAGCATCAAGATAACATGCATACATTATATAATGCCAGTTGTGATAGAGCATAACTGCTTTGCATAAGGGTGTTTAAGAAGACAGCCTGAATTAACATTCTGAACAATGAACGACGACGTACATACCAGGATTATGAATAGTAGTAGTAGCTTGTCTGACCTACCAATAGCTGGCGCAGATCTGATAAATAGCATATCGTGGTGATCTATGCTAACGCTTGCATTGGACTACCTACCCATAGTCTTCTCGATTGGTAGACCTGCTGACTTTGTCTCTGCGAACCGACGAACCTTTATCAACTTTAAATAACCTAATTGGGCTAGGTTCGCAGAGTTCACCGAGAGTGCCTTCAGAGCTCTTCCCACACCCGCCAATGTTCGCAAAGTCGAGCAAAAGTTCCTTAAGGTTGTCACGTCTGCCGCGTCTCGCTTCATCCGGCCGACAAGGTTGATTCCTATCGGCAGATTTCCCTGGTTTCAGCAGCGGGATTACCCTCCCAACCTTCCAAGTGTCAGGAATGATGAGGGTGGCCATGGACAAATTGAGGATCCCTGTAAGGAACTCAAATCCCGCGGGGACCAAATTTTTCAGGAGACTGTGTGGGGTACCAGAGCTGCTTATTAGTCCCCTCACGAGGAGAGGAGCTGGGAATGGGAGGGGTGCGACCATGTCGTGGTTGTGTGCTCCTTTGAACCTTGCAGGCTCTTCCGATGCTGGTAGGCTCCGGTGCACTGCTTGCAGCTATGGGAGCCGTAGTCCTAAAGTCTGAACAGACCTTAAAATGGCTCCATCCGTCGCACGTATAACACCTTACCAAGGTGGAGTTCGAATGGGACATTTTATGTCTTCTCGTTAGGTCCTAGGCACCACCCACAAAGAAACAGTCACAGCCAGCATCTACTCTCGCTTTGTTAATGCCATAATAGGAGCCCAACCACCACCAATTGCAGACCAAAAGTCCCGGCTGTCTCGCATATTGGAGTAGAATTAATTCTTACCTATCCAGAATCAATCACGACATACCAAACACATGTCCGGCATATGGAGATGCTGCGCACGATACCAACCTCCTATAGACATGCCCTCTCAAACCAACCACACCCTTCTGCCTCTAGTCCGACTCCGTCCTGCACGTTTATTGGGCCGCCCCCTTCATGAGTTAGACGATAACGACCATGGGTGATTGCGTTCTTTACGGGGCGTAGCTAACTGCTACAACAACATGGGTGATGAATGCCATGCCATCTCCATTACCTCGATCACGGTCCTTACGATGCACATTATATGAAATGGTTTCGCATGAAGAAGCTGGATTCATCCTAAACCATCCAATTAAATTTACGGGGAAATTTCGAATTAAGCAACATATGTAGACTTGGACCAATCAATTACACAGTGTGACACTCAAAAATACCTGGGAAGTGATGTTTTTTTTCTTGTAGGTCTTATCGAGTAGAACGAGAATCCAATTTTGGTATTTGTCAAACACCCCCAAAATCTCGACTTAACCTTAAAAAAACGAGTTTTCGTGCTTTTGCGCACTTTTAGCCCATATCTTAGCTAATTAACAACCGATTTTCATTCTAAGAACGCTTTAAGAAAGAAGAAACTCAGACCTTTTGAAAGATTGATAGACGTCTTAGTAAAGCTGAAGAAATTTACTTGTTTTTGCACAACGAACTTAAATTTTACTACCATTTTTCTTCTTTTTTTTGACTTTGCCGATATTTTCACACACTATTTTATAAAAACACAAAATGAGTTTTGATTAGATTCAAAGAGTACGAATCGCCCAAAAAGTGACTTAATTTACTAATAAATATTATTAAATGAAAATATATAGATCAAAAGAGCTTTTTTACCATATGCTCTTGAAAATTCGTTTACAACCGTGATGTAGTCGTCGCTTCTGTTTTTCCCAAGGAAATTATCACATAGCGCTACAAAACTCTTCCATGCACGTTTCTCAACACATCTTAGCTTGTTCATAAAGGTAACGTCGCTCATAATTTTGCGAATTTGAGGTCTAATGAAAATACCTATATACACATATTAAAAAACAAGTAGGTATGAAAACAAATTAATAAATACCGGCTTTTATTTTAGCTTCACTTAATTTTGGGAAGACAGTTTTAAGATGAAGAAAAGCTTCGCTATTAACATCCAATTTCTTTACAAATTGTTTCATGTATCCCAGTTTTAAGATTAGTGGTGGTAAGATAACATCCTCAGCTTTTACCAATGGGAGGCTTAAAACGTTTTTCCTGCCTATCTGATGTGACTCTCGAGATGGCCATGCTTTGCGATCATAGCGATTGGATGCCCGACTATCCCATTCACAAAGGTAGCAAGGATATTTTGTGTAGCCACCTTGCATGGCAAATAAAATTGTCAACACTTTTAAGTCAGCGATGACTTTCCATTTATGCGTGGCATAGTCGATCCACCGTAAAATTTTTTCCATCATTTCATACGTTTCTTTCTTGTTAACCCCATACGCGATTGGAACTGATGGTAAGAGATTTTCATTGTGTAATAACACAGCTTTTAAACCTAAGGGTGACATTACAGACTTAATTAAGGGAACACGAATGTTTTTGTTTTTTTTTTTAGGGTACATACTTTTCCACGATCCATCAATGGAAAGTCGCCATTCATCTGCATTATAATTATAATTTAAAGCCGAAAATAATTTGGGTACATTTACACAATGTACTAGATCACAGTCATTGCCATCAGTTGTAAAACTTTCTCTAAGTATCAAAGTGCGGTTGCTTTTTCTACCCGATGTTATTTGAAAATATTTTTCTACTAAATTCCACTGCCTTAGTCGTGAACCGAGGACTTCAGATTCTCGTTTCTATAAATGCAAATCACGCACGAGATCGGCGAAATCAGAATTTGAAACCAAATGCCTTTCCGTTGATTTTGATTTACAAGGAAGGAATTCTTCCTCTACTAAATAGGTTTCACCAGCATCAATGGATTCATTTTTTGTAGGCACTTCGGCATTTAAGTATTTTGGTTTTGTAACCGTAACAACATTCGCATACTTTACGTTTTTCCGCGATTTAAAATTGTGATCTGAAACGTTTGTTTTCCAAAAATAGCAATCATCTTGTTTATGATATGCCTGATGATGCCAAGTCATAGGCACAGAAAAGGGCAGAGTAATTGATTGTTGAACTTTAAATTTTTTTAATGTTGTGCAGCAATATTCACAAATAAATTCTGGCTCGTACCAGCGACTCGCACTATAAAACCTTTCGAAACCCCCAATATTATTTTTAAAATTACTCCGATGACTTGTATCCGTAAATAAGCCACAAATGTAGCAAAACTTATTACGCTTGTCGCACATTTTAGTTTTACTTTACCACTATTTTTATCCAATTTAACAGCAAACACCACAAAAGATAAACAACACGTGCACTTCAGTATAACGAAAATTTATAAAGACTTCAAAATTGAGTAAAAACTCAATAATTAAGTGATAATTTCCTTGGGAACAACAGAAGCAAATTTCGTTCTTATAAAAAGTAAAATAACTCAGTCACTTTTTGGCCGATTTTTTAAAAGAAATATTCGGTGAACTCGGTATTAAACGCACTCTTTGAATCTAATCACAACTCAGTTTGTGTTTTTATAAAATGGTGTGTGAAAATATCGCCAAAGTCAAAACAAAAAAAAAAGGGGTAGCAAAATTTAAGTTTGTTGTTCAAAAACAAGTAAATTTCTTCAGATTTATTAAGACGTCTATATATTTTTCAAAAGGTCTGAGTTTCTTCTTTCTTAAACCGCTCTTATAATGAAAATCGGTTGTTAGTTAGCTAAGATATGGGCTAAGAAGAGATTTTGGGGGTGTTTGACAAATTCCAAAATTGGATTCTCGTTCTACTCGATAAGATCTGCAAGGAAAATAACATCACTTCCCAGGTATTTCGACTTAATTCTTTTTTGTAGCACTGTGTTATACTGGGAACCCACAATCAGAATTTTTGTCCAAAATTTTATTTTTATGTTTTATAAAAAGGCTTAAATTTGGTTAATGGGGAAGCTCTAAACAATATTACGAATTCAAGTGAATACATACATATTTCTAAGCGAAAAGCGACGAAATAAAAACAAAGATTTGTAAACTTTAGAATAAATGTTCGTGATTAGTTTTTTAACAAAAAACTTAAACACAAGTACGAAACAAAATTAATTTTAATATTATAACCTAAAAGATTTGAATTCGCATCGGGCCCCGTTGTTGCAGCGATCATTTCTGTGTTAAGTTAATGCAAACAAGCTTTCGATTTGTATGTTTGACTTAATAAGACTGCCGTCAGTAACTTGCACACATTAGGTCCGTACACGTACTCGCCAGAAAAAAAAAATATCCAGTACTTACCAGTAACTAAATTTCAGAGCGTAAGCAAAATGTGCTCTCATTGATAGAAACTTGTAAGAAGGTGCGAAAACGCAAAGCCAGTAAAAAGTTGCAAGTTTTTTCTTTTTTGCTTTATGTTTCTCTATTTAATCACTTTTTCCTATTTTCGCCCTCTTTATGGAAATAATTAACATTTTTACTAATTCTTTTATATTTGTGATCAACTGAATACGTGTAATCAGGTGTTTTTCGTATTGGCACATTGTTACGAGTCAAAAATGTATCCTGTCATTTTTGTTCTCTCAATTTCCCCAACGTAAAAAATCAAACTAATTGTTTCAAACATCAGTTGCGTTCTTAATTTTTGATCTGCAAAGGTTGTTATTCGCTAGCGGTAGATTTTATATGTATATGATAAACTACTCCTATTATAGTATATTATTGTAAAGGGCGATGTATGCCTGATTTAATATGTTCTCTACGCCTTAGTAGAATAAAGCTGAAGTACGGCATATGACACGTTTTTATAATGCCTTATATTTTTAATGTTCCCAATAAACCTTATAATAAGGATTCTATCCCAGAGTTTATTTCAATTATCAGTCTTATAATAAGGTGTTTATATTCCACGTAATGGATTATAATAAAGACTTACATGTTAACTTTAATCTCAGAGAGGGAGAGTATACCTCATGAACTGATGACATCAATACGGCGAGCTAAGGGGTAAAATAAGGGGTTTTTTCATATAACAGATTTAATGTATGACGTTACAAATTTTATGAGTATATGAAATAAACCTTCAATAAGGCGCACATTTTTTGGTTGGTAAATACGAATGTATGCATCATGTATTAAGGGAAGACAAAACATCACTTTAGATAGATAGATATATTAAGGAGATTTGCTTACTTACTTAATTGGCGCTATAACCGCTTCAGCGATTTTGCCCGAACTTCTCCTACAATTTGTGATGTGAGTCTTGATGTTGTAACACGAATTTGTTTTTACATAATTCCAGTTTAGTTAGCCTAAAACTTAAACTAACTGCTTAGGAATAACTCTGGTTTATAATGCAGAAGGATGGTAAGAATAAGGTATGGTAAATATAGAGTATGTATATGAAGTGTACAAATGTAAGTAAGTATAGTGTATATAGTGGTAAGTAGATATGTGTAATTGTGTTCTGCAAATATTTGCAGTTTTAAGTAGGTATTATTTTAGGAACATAGTACGTTTTTAAATTCAAATTTTGATTTCTTTTTATTATATTGTTTTTAGATGTTGTTTTAGATAAAATAGCTAGTCGTCAATAATGACGTAACAATAATGATAATGATAACGATAATGATAATGAGAATGAGAGGTAATGATAACGATAATGGTAATGCCAATGATAATGATAGTGATAGTGATAGTGATAATGATAGTGAAAAAAAGCTACATAATTGTGAATTGCCGAAATTAAATCGCCACCAATATTTTTATGCATGCGACACAAAAAAAAAACAACAAAGCAATCGCTTTAGAAAAATATAAATGTTTACCACATATACACTTGCGATCAATAAAAACGCACCACCAAATATAATTGAAATAAGATCACAAGAGCGATTTGTTTATAAAGTTAGAATATTAGGGTAATTTTTAGTGTAAATTAGTTATCCACAAAATTTTGTTCGAAAATGGTTTTTATAAGGAATAGCCAACTAATTAAAAAAAATTTACAAAAATGTACATTCGATGATATTCATGATTAATTAAAAGAAAACAATGTGTTAATAAAAAGAAAACAGTGTGAAGTTAACTTAAAGGGACTAAATCATTTTCACCACAAACGATAGAAATGTAGACTTCACAATAGGCTCTCCTAATAATGAGTCGCTCCTCCTTTAGCCTCAATAACTGCCTTTATTCGTGAAGGCATGGAATTCACTAGGACCTCAATTGATTTCCTTATAACAGGACCATACCAGACCAGTTCTTAATTCTTTATCAATTGACTTTTATTTGTTGGCTTCTGTTTAGCGACTTCACACTTCATTATGTGCCATAAGTGTTCAATAGGGTTTAAATCTAGCGAGTTTCCAGGCCAATCCAAGCGTTGAATCCCTAGATCCTTAAATGTATTGGCCAACTAAAAATAAAATTTCGAGCTGAGTAGGATCATATACACCAATATTGTATAGATGTTTTATACAAGATTTGTTTCCAATCAAAACTTACCCATTTTGCGCGATGGCATGGCGCTAAATGGCTGTCGTAGCCGAGTGTGTAGCGTGTGCGCACTTCATTCGGTGGGTCCCAGGTTCGAATCCTGCCCGGGGCAATCAACAACAAAAATGATATAAAAGTTGTTTTGAATAGCGGTCGGCCCTCGGCAGGCAATGGCAAGCCTCCGAGTGTATTCCTGCCATGAAAAACCTTCTCACAAAAAACATTCGCCGTTCCGCGTCGGCGTAAAACTGTAGGCCCCTCAATTTGTGTTACCACATCAAAACGCACACCACAAATCGCTTAAGCGGTTATAGCGCCAATTAAGTAAGTAAGTAATGGGGCTGAGTCATCCTGGAAGATTAGGAGATCCGTATAAAAATGATGCTCTTCAATTGCGGGTACAAAAAAATTGTTAACCACTGTCGCATATTTTTGTGCATTCATTATTTCATAAACAAGGTGTAGAGATCCCAAATTATCCAGTTATCCTGGAACCTCTCACCACCTGAGCGGCACACGTAAAGCAAATTTTGTGAGCTTAGCAAATTAAATTTGCTTTCGTCAGACCACATAATCTGTTGCCAATTCTTTTAATCCTAATTTTGGTACTTTTTAGCCCAAGAAATTCGTGCAGCCTTCATTTTTTGTGTTAATAGTGGCTTTTTGGCAGGGCGTCTTCCATTTTTTGATCACGCGTTAATTTCTTCCGATTATTTGGTATTTTGCAAAACTTTTCAAATACACAACCAAAACACGCCTTTAACTCAACAGTGTGCAACCCAATTTCATACAAAATAATTCATTTCTGAGTCCTTACTAGATCCAGTAGAAATTTTTTCAAATTTACTGTTATATGTATAGCTGAAGATAGTCTACAAAAGTGGTGGTGCGTTTTTATTGACTGCAAGTGTATATGTATCTGTGCAAAACATTTTCAATCGCTAGATTTCTCTGCTTCAGGCGTGGAGTACAAGCGATTATGTCCGGATGTAGTTCCTACACATTAAAGCGTTTTATTGTTAATGAATTTGACTGCATAAATTTACATTTCAAACATATCAAATAAATCTTATGAAAATGTTTGCGCCTGTCGTTGCAAAGGGATTAATAACACGAAATTTATATACATACTCATTGGTTCATGTATTACCCTACAGCATTTGAGGTAAGCGTCTGAAAATCAGTTCGAAAAATGTCATGAAATTCAGTTCAGCAATCAATGCCTGAAAAATTTACCGAACAAGCAACGAAGCTTCCAGGACCTAATCGGCATGAAAAGTGCAAACAAACGAAATCTCTCCAGTAAAATTCTATTAAATAATTAACTAATTAAATAGTTAATGCTAAATTACACTGTAAAATAATAATTTAAAAAAAATTTAAATAAAAAATTTTTTTTGTGGACATGCTCGCTCTACCTACTTCCTATAGAAGAGATCATTGCGTGTTCAAGCCTTTTTTCATGAACAATTTTTCCATTCCCGTTCGTCACTTTTTAGATTGTTCTTTTTAAATTCCATCTCTATATAAAAACGAATGAGAATATTCAGATTTTGCAATATATATTTAGAAATCAGTGTAATTTATTGATATCGACGCCAGGTTTTCATTTTAAGAAATAATTGAGAAACCAACGCTTTTCAAAGCGGTAGAAGTGATAGCTGCTATTTCGAAGATCACCACATCTCCTCATCAGACTTCTTTCTTTCTAGACGTTACCAAGGTTTGAACCATGGTACACGGAGGTGCTAGGCGAGCACGGAACCAGTCAGTCACGCTTAGCATGTGAAATCGTTTGTTTTCCCATTTTCCCTATCATTAAGTGTGACATCGCCACTATGTGCTTAACAGCATGTTCGGTATTGTTGTTTTACAAATCTATAAGTTTTTTTGGTACTAGTTATGGTTTGATTGTAGGCGTGGTCGTGCTTATTGCAATAATTATATTGTACTGTCTAGCCTCGAGCTCAATAAATTACACTGGTTTCCAAACATATAAGGCCAAAACAATATAATAATCCCTACTGAATATTTAGTAAGGAACAAGTGCGGTTTTCCAACTGAAAAATACCGTTTGGATAATTTTCGAAAAATCATATTGTCAGTATCTGGTTTAAGTGTGACATACAGCACACACACGAGCATGTGATTTATTTCGAAACGCACACACACATGAGTTGTGCGTATTTTTTTTTTTGTTGGGGTATTTTTAAATTGGTCCAGCACAATTAAAGCACAATTAATTTTGTAATTCAGATGGAAACCCCAACCCGTACCTTTTTTGGAGAGGTACCCTAATGAACATTCAGTGCTGTGCACTTCAGAAGCAACAAAATTGAATATACTATATTTGGCCGCTTTGGTTACTAATTTATGATTTTTTTTTAGAAAAGTATAGCGAATTCTATAAAATAAACCACATAAATAAAAGTTTCAAACTTTTTATGACATGCAAAAAATTCGAGAAATGTAAAAAAGTTGGCATCACAATTTTCAACTTTTTAATGCGGGGGTTTCAAATTTGTTGAGGTGTGTGGTTTTGTAGACAATTTAATTTCAACATGATGTGGAAGTGTCAAGTTACTAAAAATTCACGTTGATGTTTGATAGTTGCTTCGATGATTGGCGCGAAGGCTGCTACAGGGCTGATCGCTGGGATTTGAGCATGGAATAGTGTATGGTATGACTTGGAACAAAGTTGTTTCTGACGATCCACATTCGCTCATGTTGTCGTGGGTGCAAGCCAGACAGTTCGGACAATAGCTAAAACAGTGTACTTACCGCATACGTTCCTCGGCTGCCATCCGCATAAACGCTTTACATAAGCGCAGAGCGTGATATCGCGCGCAGATTGGATTCCTGATCCCTAAGTCGCGGTGGTTGCGGACGTAAATAGAGTTGATTTTAATATGATATGTACTTGTAGACTTATGACTAGATGAAACGTAAATTGTGGCTAAAAGGAAGGCCCCAAGCAGATAAGATTGCCAGACCCAAGATAAGCCTTTTCAATTCGATGTAAAGGGTACTCATTAGGTGGTAGCAGTTCATTTTTGATAACGACAAAGCCACCTATGGATATGATTTTGAGCTGAGAGATTTATGATTTATGGGAGGCACAAGAAGTAAGGCACCTCGCAAAAAGTGGCCAGGTGTTAAGCCTAAAAGTTTTGGGAGATTACTTTATGTGGGTGAGAGAGGTCGCGAATTCAACACGGTTTTGATACGAGCCAGTGGTTTGGGGAGTTTTTCGAATGTGAAAAAGTGAATTCCACCGATACGTTTAAATTTAAGGTTGACACTTTTAACAACCGCTTCCCAGATACTGCCCAAGTGAGTAGCAATGTTTTTTCATTATCGGTTGCGACGTGGGAGACCTGGTCTTCTGCTGAGCGAAAGCTTTGGTTGAAGGTCTGAGATCCTAAGTAAATCCCCATATTCGAAAAGCAAATGAAGACGCAAACGGATCCCTTAAGCAGTGATGATTTTCGGTGATGGTGATGTTTTATCATTAAAAAGAGCTGCACAGGTAATTCCTATAGGCAAGTATTTAGTAAGGAAAAATGTGCTCGTTGTAAAATTGTCCATTCTCGTTCGTGACTTTTGAGAGTGTTCCTTTTGAGTGCCATCTCTATATAAAAACGAATGAGAATATTCAGACTGTGTAACTACATCCCTACTGAATACTTAGTAAGAAACAAGTGCGGTTTTCCAACTGAAAAGCACTGTTTTGTTAATTTTCAAATTATCATATTGTCAGTATCTGGTTTAAGTACTGTATACTACGCCTAGGAGCATGTGCTTTATTTCGAAAAGCGCACACACATGAGTGGTGCGGAGTTTTGTTTTAAACGCATACTTATGTGCATGAGCGAAATGTCGCAAAATGTGCTGCTCATGTATTGGCAAATACGAACACTGATATATATATACATAGTATATGGTATTATTTTTTATTATAGACATTGGGGCCGCGTTGAAAAATCCTTGTTTAAGGACCTCCCTTAGCAAACGTGGCCGTGTTTCGATTCCACAATAAATATTATTAGTATTATAAAGAACGATTTGTGCGAACGACACGATGGATTAAGATAAAAATAAAGAACAATTTGTAATAATAACGCGATCATATAAAATAAAAATAAATAACAATTTGTAACAACCACTCGATCACAATAAAGTGAAAAATCTAGAGTCAGCTTTCCTGAATCACCGAACAAGGTTCCTGCAACATCACGGCAGCAAGGAAGGATCCAGCTAGCATTTAGCGACCCTCCTCCCATTCCTCCCTTAGCGTGATGTGAGTGAAGAAGGATCCATCTGGAGCAAGAATCGGCAGACAGCAAACCGTTTCTGGAGGGGCAGCGTCGAAAATGGCCAGAATTTTAGAATGCCCATAGGTCTAGTTGAGCCTGTATCCATTGCTCTTTAATCTTGTTGCAGCACGGGCTACAGCAACCTTGCTGGCAATTCCCACAGGCGTCAAGTTTAGAATAACATTAAGCGCGATAGTGGATGTGGTTCGAAGCGCCCCACTGATTCCAATGAGCGCGGCCGATGCTCCCACTCCACCTCCCTCCGTAAAACATTAGTGACCTAATTATCGTATCGTAAAGCCAGTGATTTACCTTGAGAGAGAGTCCCCATATCTTTCCAATGGCACCCCGGCAACAGTATACAACAACCGATGGCTTTTTCACTCTTTTCTCAAAATTTGGTCCCGAGGAGAGTTTCCTGTCCAAGTACCTGACTCGGTCAGAAAATACAAATGTGACACCACCGATTGAGGGCGGACGGGCATCAGGCAGTCTATACCTTCTAGTAAACAAGACGGGCTCCATCTTACTAGCATTAATAGCGACCCCACACCCCATGAACCTCTTCACTACCATGCTTAGGTATCCCTGAGTGATGTTAAACAGGGTGTCTCTAAAAACTTTACCCTCACAACAAGTCCCACATCGTACGCATAGACAATAACCGAGCAGCCTCTCCTTTCCAACTCCTTCAGAACGCTGGTGATAACAACGACCACAAGGAGTGGTGAGAGAGCTTGTGAATGGTTCTGCGTTGGTCCCTTCGCACTCACTCTTTTTTATCTTTTAAGAAACAATACACTAGTTTTTTCCGATAAATTATTTCAATCTTAGTTTTTAATGTTGAAGTATATGAGTGTTTTTTGGGTGCGGTTTCCGACTGTCTTAGCTGTTTCGTTTGAGTTGCTGGGCGGCCGTGCGCGCTCGGTGTTAAGTTTTCGGCGTTAGCTCCACTGCCAAAGGCTGTGCACACGGCAGTTGAATTCCTTTAAGCGCGGCGGCTTAAACATCTTGCATAGTGATCCTACTCACCCTTCGTCATAAGGCGACGCTGCCCCACTCTGCCACGACGGTTCTGTCGCAGTGCAGGCGGTAAATGAGCCTTAGTAGACCTGGTTCTCAGCCCAACGCTCACCCAATAATCCGACTGTTGCCTCCGGTGTTCAATATACTTCTCTATGACATTTACAACCGTATGAAGGGCTGTTTAATCTGACCTGTCCTTCGAATTTGCGTGCTTCTGTCAAGGGTTTTAAAAAGGAAAGACTGAGCGTAATCCTCACATTCCTCCAAAGTATGGGAATATGACCCCTACCTACACAGGTCGTGTAAATATGCGCCAACCAATGACAAGACACCCGCTCAGACCTTTGTAGGTAAGCGGGAATAATTCTGTCAGGGTTCGGCGACTTAAACGACTTAAAGAGCGTATCGCCCAGAGAAAGCGACATTCCTAAGTGACTCCTCGCTGCTCATCGCCCAGTTGACCGTCTCGTCCCTCAGGCATCCAAAGGCAACATGAGTACTCACAACGTCTAAGCCTGGATTAATGCCGGCTTTAAACGATCTCGCAGAAGCTTCTCCGCGAATCCCGCTTAGCTCTCCTTATCGAGGATGTATAAATTCCCAAAGCCAGCATTTACAATTCCTAGTCGGAGGATTCTGCACCATTCCTCGCTTGGGTTAAAATACGTCTATTCGAAGCCCTGAGCTCCGAGAGCTCTAGCGTCCACCAGAGTGGTTAAAATATGCCCTTAGACTTGCTCAGTGACACGAGATCTCGATCGTTTTATTACAAGCTTATGTAAGATTCCTTTAGTAAGATATTGAGGTTGCATATCGAGCATACATATATATATATATATATGCATATACATATGTATTGAATCACACGTGTTTAGAAAAATTTACAAAAAAAACATATAATTCTTTTTTTTTCTGTAGTTCATTTGCTTTTTTTTAAATCAATATTTCAGCTTATAAAACCAGGAACACCCTATGTTTTAGTTTAGATACAAGCCAAAACATTTAAAATATCGCATATACATATCTATATACCTAAGTAAATATATATAGTTGATTAACATAGTCAGAAAGTAAGTGTTCAAAGGGATATTTAAACAGCAGCGAGAGTAGTATGATCAAGCTTAGTAGGTATTCAGAACCGTGAACCGACTGATGAGATGCGTCGTAGAGTCGTAAGGTCTACTTAACTCAAAAGTCTCCTATTACAAGTTCATCTACATACATACATATGCACACCAGTTAGTCAATTTCAAGTTCAAGGTATACTACTCAAGTCTAGTAATAAGTATAAATAGTAAGTTAACCAGGGCCAGCGTAAAGAAAAATGCAAACAGGGGATATGACTTATTAACTACAATAATGCATTAATTAAGTACTATAACTAAGTTAGCCGCAACCGAATACAATTAACACGTTCAGACTAATTTCTGTTTGCGTGGTTAAAGTACTTACAGAATTTCCTGCCATCAATATCCGGCATACGAAGAAGTAAGTCATGGATGTATTTAACAAGGACGATCAGAGGGTATCTTACAAGCGGAGCATAATAGAGCCAACCTATCGTTACGCAAAAGCATGCAACAAATCCTGGAAACTACTACTTCTCCGGAATACGGAAGTTGCTAAAGGACATAATTTCAGGTTGTAAAATGTCACAAAGCCAAGTATCAGAGACATTCTCCAAATCCTGCAATAGGGGAAACTTCTATTCCTTCGTACCCGGAGGAGGTCCTCCAAGTCGATATGTATTCCACTGATAAAACTCATTTCCTGCCATTAATTTACTAACGAAATTCGCAGTTATCTTTCCAACAAAGTCTAGGGCTATAATCAATAGAGCTCCTTAATTTTTATAAATATACGAAACTCCTGGTTTGCGACAATGAGCGATCTCTTAATTCCCTCCTGCTCACAGCACTACTAACGGCCAAGTGGAGGGATTCTACAGCACCCTCACAGAAATCGCTCGTTGCCAGAACTCGAGGGGAGCGTCTCCGATGCAACTGAGTTAATCATTCTTGCAACATCGAAATACCACCGCACAGTACACTCCGTGACTAAGAGAAATCCGATAGACAAAATCCATTATTAGTAATAAATTCACGAGGCTCTATATTGAGAAGCTAGTGCAGAAAGACCTTCGGTCTACTGTTCTGTTCGACGGGCGTAAAGTCCACAAAATTGATTTAAAATTCTGATGATACCTTTTATTACAGTACTTTTATCTTGGTAGGCTTTTCGGCTGACGCAAAACATGAACTTTGATAGAATCTCATGAACAACAAATATCAAATTATTCCAAAATGCAGAAAATAATAAATGAGTATTTTCATTAACTATCTTCTCGAGGTTTCTATCGGAGTCCATATCGTATCCTTCGCTTAGCGGATCCTGACTATATTCCTTGCTGCGGTTGGATTCACAGCGAGCAGCCGCTTCAAAGACGCCATCATTCAGTTTTGTCTTCCAATTGTCGAATTCGTAGCAGTGAGTGCTGGAGATTTATTGCTATTGCGTTTTCGAAGTATCTGTTATGGCTGACTCAAACATCTCCTTGCACTTGACGGTTAGCCATATATTTTCGTGTAGTAGTCTTCGGTAAAATACTTGTGCCCAAGTTAAACATGTTCGAGGCACCGCATTTTGTTGTCGGTGGTTCCGAACTCAGCCCAAGCCATATCCGATCGTTGAAGTTTTTTTAATGTTAATTGACAGCCACAGAATCCTTTTTGGAAGTTTCTAATGAAGTTTCAATCAGATATTTTGAAAGGTTGCCAGTTGACTTCCAACGTTTTATGCAGATTTTGCATTCAATTTTGACAATAAAATGAACAGAAACTTTTGTATGTATGTTGATGAGTCCTTGAAGCAGGCTAATTAAAAATGCTTCAAATAAGAAGTTTTTTTCTTATCTGATTCACGTATTTTTTTTGTGAGTGTGTCTATTCGATCACAGTGCAGAGCAGCGCAGAACTACATCCGACAATGCTCAAAGCAGTTTAGTACAAGAGCGTTAACTAACGGTGGAATTTTAAGCTGCGCCCAAACGACGATCATGCGTGCGCACGTATTTGCACTTTTGGTGTATATTTGTCGTTTGTGATGTGCGAACACATCCCAACTACCACAAATTGTCACGGGCACGTGATAGGAACGTATCTATTACGTGCTTACCACCAAAATGGGGAATAATATTTCGGCAACAACAACGTCCCAGCGACGTTCCTGTAAGCTTTCAGGCAACGTTTCACTGGCATTATGACTACGTAGCAGCTATGTCGCAACGTGATGCAGCGACTTTCAGGGAACTTTATACTCGTACTACCTCCCTTTTTAATTTGTTGCTTGCTTTTCTCGGAACTGATTTTATTATATTTGTCTTATAATTATGTATATGGATTCTATTTCACCAAGAACCTTAATACAGAATAATGTAAGACGACATCATGACATGTTGATAATAGAAAAATATTAAGGAAAATTATTTCGATTTTCTATAGCATGCATACAAACACTAAAGCGAATGAAAATCATCAACTGGATTTGATGTACAGTGGCTCACAAAAGTATTTTGCATATGAAGAAAATAAAATAAACGGTTTTATTTTTGCTTTTTTCAATAACATATGAACTCATAACTACCCTGGGACTTTATTGAAAAAACAAAAAATAAAGGTACACAGGAAAATAATGAAGATAATTCAGAATTTGTAACTCACAAAAGTATTTTGCATTTGACTAAACGTGATATATAAATAAATGTAAAAACTATCTAGTATTACGCATGATAACCGCTACTTTTATATACACCTTCCAAGCGTTTTGGCATTGAAATCTCATTAAAATTCAGGTGGTATGTTTTCCCATTCCCGTTGCAAAACATCCTTGAGACTATGTTTTGATGAAATTTTGTGTTCATGGACTGTATCTTTAAGGTATGCCCAAAGGTTTTCTATAGGGTTTGTGTCAGAGCTTTGAGGGGATGTTAGAAAATGTTTTGCGTTGAAAAGTAACCACATTTTAACGTCGTGAGCCGTATGTTTCATGTCGTTGTCATGCTGAAACAAAAACCCGTTTCTTTCCAATCCCATTTTTTCTACACTGGAGTTTAAATTATCTTTAAGGACGGACAGATGTCTATAAAAACAAGATTTCCAACTCCCTGAGCCGATATACACCCCCACACCATCCTCGAATTTCCGCCGTGTTTAACAGTTGCTTTGAGGTTTTTTTTATGCAGCTCTTCATTTGGTTTCCACCAAACCATATGACGGCCATCCGATCAAAAATATTATATTTGTTTTCGTCGCTAAATATTAGAGTTTTCCAAAACTTGAAACTTTTACTTTTATAGGTGTTGGCGAATTAAAGTCGCTTTTCTTTATTAATATTTGAAATAAGTGGTTTTCTTCGAGACACGCGGCTATGAATATTATTCGTACTGAGCACTCTGCGCATTGTCTCTTCAGATACTTGGGTGTGTAGATCTGCGTTAAGCTTGTCGTCCGACTCCGAACGGCGATTGTTTTTTGTGAGAAGCTTTTCCGTGGCAGAAATACACTCGGAGGTTTGCCATTGCCTGCCGAGGGCACAATAGGCTCCTTAACTATTTATCTATGCGGTTGTAATTTTTTTTAGATATCGACTTCTGTCTTTCTGCCGCGAAACTCTGGCTGGGCATGCTATGTTTGATCTATAGGGTGTCACGCTCCCATGGAAGATAAAATTTGAATTCGTATTATTTCCGCAACTATTAACACATTTTCTTGGCTGATTTATATCGAATTGTTTCTTTATTTTTATTGATTGAAGATTTAAAAACAAAAACCAATTTCGTTTTTATCAAAACTACTACAGAGCTTGCGTTTTTTGAATTTTATCCGGGTATGAGAAATTTTGTTTTACTAAAATTGTGTGAAATATGGTGTCTGCGGTCAGTAAGATAATATTTGTATAGAAAAATTAATGAATATTCTGTGTACTCGAAATTCGCCCAGCTAATGAAGCTGTCCGGTTATAGGAACGGCCAATATCTAATGAGGAATTTCTCTGTACGACGTGTTGCTGTCGAGAAGCGCATCAGGGCACCTGCTGCAAAACAACGGCTAACGCCCGCAACACCCGAACTAAGCAGAATCCTCAAGGCTGAAGAACAGCTCGCTCATGTCAAATACATTTAAAGTCATCTCACCAACGCACAAAGTGTACTCTATGGAAAGTGAAAATTTGAATAGAACCACCAACAAACAAACCGCACGCCTTTAAGATATTAATATGGGAAATGTGCCCGTAGTAATAAGGAAAAAGCTAACGTTTTGACATTTCGTCTAAAAAAAGTATTTCAGCCAAATATGTCATCCACAGATATGCTTTGGGTTTACTTTCTGCTGTCTCGCAAACTGAACCAATAAAAGTGCATACAAAGAGAGCACTAATAACGCTACAGTTGATTATAGAACTCCCACGTCCTGCCATAACATACATCTCAAATTCCTTTAACGCGATACTGTCATATGGCCTTTATCCTGCACTGATCTTTGAAGAGATCTTGCTACTCAAGATTAGTGAATATTATGTCTTCGCATCGATTGGGATTCCGGGCGCCGGTGCGGTAAATTTCATTTAAGCAAATAAACATAAAAAATATAAAATATTTATTTTGTTAAACACCTTTGGTAAATCAATTATCCGCCCCATTTCTGAATCCGAAAAAATCCTAACTCTTTATTTTCACTTTCAGAGTCAATACTTTATTTAACTATGAAAATTTGTTGTTCTCCGTGAATTTTGAATAAATGTTGCACCCATCCCTGTAAAAATTCATTAACACCTAAAAATTAGTAATAAGGATTAATTTCATAAGACATTCGTTTTAAGATATCAGCTGATTTTCAGAGCAACCATCCCCCCTGACAAAGTTACGCAGGGCAGAAAATGCACATTTTTGCTTTGGTTCAGTGTAGAATTTTAAGAAACGAGCACAGAAGTTTCTAACCTGTTGGCATTTATTTTAGAATCGAACATGATGTGTTCGTACATAGTGCTAAATTGCATTTCTGTATGGATAAACCAAGCTTCCGGGAAACTTGTCCAAAATTGTGGAAGCTTGATTGAAGTCGCACTAATCTCATTATTCTGATTCGCATAAGGATTTTCTAACTCCTCGTGGATGATGTTGTGCAATCCAATCATTTAAGTATCTGCCCGTTTGGATGTGTGTGCGCCGTGTTGTGGTGAACGGACCATACTGACATTGAAAGATTTCATTCGAGGTGTTCACAAATTATCGAACTAATATTTAATTTAAAAAAAAAATTAATTATGGTATTGTAAAATAAATTGACACTTAATTTTTACTAATCAATATTGTACAATATAGCTCACCAATATGTGAAATTACGAATGTACACATGTTGCTTACATTTTCTATTCTATCGCCGCTGCTGTTACTACTGACGACTGTTGCTGTTGTTGTTCCTGATGGCGTTGAAACTGATGTCGTAGAAATTTAGTTATAGACCTGATGTTAAATTCTCTTTTGATGTTGAGTTGGTCTCCACCGATGTCATGTACAGTGCATTGTCATTTCCGAATGAAGATTTCACTAAAATCACAATGGAGCGCGATTTGATGATACGTTGTTTGCTTAGTACATCACCTATTTGATGGGCGTTGCTGGGCTTTATAGCAACACATCGGCCCGTATTATTTTTTATCGCTACTCTTGTGTGCGATGTGTGTCATTTACTTGCATCAATGGCGTGCCATAAATTTAAGGAAATTTCAATCCTTCGATATTATTTAGAAACTGATGTTTTGGACCCAGAAATTTATGCAGTTGTTGGCAACGGCAACAGCTTTTCAGCTGAAGATTGGCAATGTAGCAAATGCGGCAAGATGCATTGACTACACGCACTGAAATTTTGCGATGCTGAAAAAGGTACCGGATATGGCGGTGATTACAATGACCGAGTTGTAGTCGAACATAAGAAACGTTCTGATTCAGACAGTGATTGTAATGAGGACGAAGAAAATTATGGTTGAGACCTTTCTTAGTACGATTTGTAGGTTAACGATAAAATTACTCCTGCTACCCTTGTAACCCCTGGTAGGATCTCCAATTGTGGTAAATTTCATTTACACAAAAATAAATACATAAATACATTTAAAAAATGTTGATTAATTATTTTGTTACAGTTATTTTGTTAAAGTTATTATAGTTAATAAAATATCTGAATAAAAAATGTTAACATGAACTTCAAAAGTTGAAAATAAAATAACAATTCATAACATATATAAATCTAAAACCTTAATATACGAAGTATATTTTCAGCTAAAAAAATAAAACCTTACACATGGGACTAAAGAACAAGTTAACCGTCTAACGTATGAGATAAGAACGGAGAGATTAGTGGGCGCCAATTCTTATGGACCTCGCTCAACCTTTTGGTCGCGTTTGGCTGGACGGCTTATTATATTAAATACGGGCGTCACTTCCTGCGAACACCTACAAAGTTCTTGGAAGTTATGCATGCAACCGAGTTTTTGCCATACGAAAAACGAGTTCATAACGCGGTAATTCAGTATTACAGCAGGAGTTCCGCAAGGAATAGTTCTTGGGTCATTCCGGTATATTCTACTGCGATCCTTAGAGGATCTCGATGTCGAAATAAATAGGAATTCCATTGTACCAAGTTAAATAGCCAGAAAAGTATTTAGACAAGGTAAACGTGCACCCAAATCAAGTAGCACAACACTCACCGACTAATCAACCTCCAATTGGGGATAGTTTTTAGAATTAAATTAAGATTTTAAAGCTTATTGTTAGTGTCTGACGAAAAAGATTCCATTTTTCCAAGATAGTATAAAGCTTGATCTTTAGAGCGCTTATACCCAAATCTGATTAATCTGCATCAAATATTCAAATTGTCTCTTCCGTGAGGGCGTGGCACTGCCCAATATTTAGTATTGAACATATGATGCCTCTCAGGTTATGGGTAATTGTTGCGTCATTTCTGTTATAAATATCTATTATACTGATATACGATACGATACTGATTTATAATAAAACAAATAACCTATTTAACTATGCTTGCAGGTCGCGTAATATATTGGATGACTTTCGCGAAGCTTATTACTGGCTTTCACAAAATACCCCAGATAATGCTCGGATTATGTCTTGGTGGGACTATGGATATCAAATAGCTGGAATGGCAAATAGAACAACTTTGGTTGATAATAATACTTGGAATAATAGTCATATAGCTTTAGTAGGCAAAGCAATGTCATCTACGGAGGAAAAGTCATATGAAATAATGACATCTTTGGATGTTGATTATGTGCTTGTTATATTTGGTGGAGTAATTGGCTATTCCGGTGATGATATTAATAAATTTCTGTGGATGGTACGGATAGCAGAGGGCGAACATCCGAAGGATATAAAAGAAAATGATTATTTTACTGAAAGAGGAGAATTCCGGATTGATTCCGAGGGTGCTCCTGCCCTGTTGGACTGCCTAATGTATAAGCTCAGTTATTATCGATTTGGCGAACTTAAACTTGATTACAGGTAATATTATATGTGCAATACATCCATAGATATGTATATGCTAAAAAGGTACTCAAACAAAGAAGAAAAGTTAAAGGTTACCGGTAATTTAGTTGGAAAAAAGTAACTTGGAAAGACAGACCACCTCCCTGTCGTACTTTTTAGACTAACCAAATTATACTAAATTTTTCTGGGTGCCACAAAACTCTTCAATTGGATTACATTTTTCTTTGGTTATTGAAATGCTTCCTACGCTGAGCTTTTCCCTTACCAAGGCGATAGGTAATACAGTGATACAAGAAATAATGAAGTATAATATCGTGGAAGTGAGTTTAATTTTTTTTGTAGGTCTTGTCGAGGGGTTAAAAACCGGAGAGGGGTGCTAGATCAATTGGTTTGAGAGGGCATATGAATAAGTGTTTGGTATCGTGCGGAGTATCTCCAAGTCACGGACATGTGTTGGGTATGTAGCGGTTAATTCTGGATAGGTAGGAATTAAGTTTACTTCAATATCGTCTGCAGTTGGTGGTGGTTGAACTCCTACCACGGCAATACATGGCGAGAGTCGATGGTGGTGGTGACTGTATCTTTGTGGATGTTGCTTAGGACCTGCCGGTTCGTTGTCGGATCCAGGGGTTGGGTTGTGTGCGGGTATTCCTTTATAGACCCTGCATAGACTCATTATTTATTTATTTATTTATTTATTTATTTAATCTAGAAATATTAACATTTCATACAGACTATATACTTAGCACATATTATGGTATAGTTTAAACCTAATTCAACAGTTTATTTAAAAGTAAATTAAAATGAAATTTAGTCAAAGAAAAATCAATAGCTGAAGTGTTTGAAAGCAAATTAAATTCGTTCAAAGCTCTGCGGATAGGAGCATTATTAGCATAGTTGTTTCTGACAGTTTCCAGAGAAAATATGTCATGATTCCTAAGGCTTCTTGGTGGGATATTAAATGTGATACGTTCGAGTAAGAACGGAGAGTCAATCGCACCCCGTATAATATCAAATACGAAAGTAAGAGAAAGAAATTTCCTCCGATTATGCAGCGATTTAAGGTTTATGAGCATACACCTAGCAGTGTATGATGGAAGTGGTTCAGCAAATTGAAGCGAGCGAAGAGCATACCGTATGAAAGATTTTTGGATTCTTTCAATCCTGTTTATATGGCATTCATAATACGGTCGCCATATGAAAACAGCGTATTCGAGCTTAGAACGAACCAAAGAAGTAAATAGTAACTTTAAGGTATATGGATCTGTGAAATCGGATCTGAAACGGCGGATAAATGCGAGCATTGAATATGACTTTGCAATAGTATAGTTTAAGTGACTGAGAAAAAGAAATCTGGAATCAAAAATTACTCCCAAGTCAGAGACTTCACCCTTGGTGGATAGTTGCGAGTCACCAATGAGATAAGACGTCGGCGTAATTGTACGAGATTTAGAGTACGATATATGAAAACATTTATTTATGTTTAATTTTAATCTATTATTGGAACACCAAGCAACAACAGCATTAAGATCAGCCTGTAGATTGATAGAGTCTGAAGAACATGTAATCGTAGAGTAGATCTTCAGGTCATCTGCATACAATAAAAATTTTGAAAAGTTAAAGCAACTAGAAATATCATTGATGAAAATCACAAAGAGTAAGGGACCGAGTACACTCCCTTGGGGAACACCAGATGACGCAACAAAGGGATAGGAGGACACATTATCAACTACAACTACACAGTGTCGTGAAGAAAGGTATGATTTTATCTAAGCCTAGAGAACAGAATGGAAGCCTAAACTAGACAATTTTGATACCAACATTGAGTGGCTAACTTTGTCGAACGCCTTGGAAAAATTCGTATACACAGTATCCACTTGTAGACGTTTATTAAAGGCAGCTATACAGAACTCAGAAAAAACAGCAAGGTTAGTCAAAGTGGACCTACCAGGCATAAAGCCGTGCTGGTTAACAGAAATGAAAGGGCTTATTGCGAAGAAAACTTTTTGTTTGACAATATACTCAAATAGTTTGGACATCGTAGATAATTTCGATATTGGCCTATAGTTGCTTATATTATTTTTATTGCCACTCTTGAAAACGGGGGTAACAAGTGTGGTTTTCCAGGCATCTATAAACTCGCCCCGCTCAAGGGATTTATTGAAAATGAAAGAGAGTGGGTAAGCAAAAGCGGGGCAATTCTTCAAAAGGAAGGACGATACACCGTCAACATCAGTTTGAGTTGAGGATTTGATATGCCGGATACCATCCTCAACATCATCGATTGATAATGCGAGGGAGCCAAAATTTATTGGCGAATGAGCATTCTGAGGATAGCTGTCACCTTGATCAGATCCTAAATCAGAGTTTGAGCAAAAGAAATCTGCAAAGAGATTGGCTGCTTCAGAGGGAGTAGAAGCGTGTTTGTCGTCAAGAAAAACATCATAGGGAATGCTGGAACACGACTTCTTGGATTGAACATATCTCCAAAAAGCCTTAGGATTCGATTTTAGTTGTGATTCAAAATTAACAACGTAATTCCTTTTAAGCGACTTACTCAGGGATTTAAATTCTCTGGCGTAATGAACGTATTTATCCTTGTAAGTTAAGGCATTTGAATGTTTGAATTTTTTAAAAAATTTGTTTTTCAAATTCTTCAACTTCTTGAGTTCATTGGTATACCAAGGAACCCCATATCTTTTTTTCTGCAATATTGGTATATATTCTAAACAGATTACATTGATTTCATGCTTAAAGGTGTCGAAACAATCCGAAACACTGACGCCCGCAAATAACGAGTCCCAGTCGACGGATGAAACCGCATCATTAACAATATTAAAATTACAATTTTTATAGCAGAAGTTAGTAGCATTACTCTCCTCTAAAACAGTTCTAAACTCATAGAACTCTAAAGTAAGAACAAGCGGAACATGATGTAGGCCGGGATTCGATAATGGGTCGAGGCATTCATAAAGTGTGAAATTCATATTATCCCTAATAAAAAGGTCTAAGATTCTAGAGAGCTTATTTAAAAAACTATTAATTTGTAGGAGATTAATACTCAGAAAATTTTCAATTACATAACACTCACAACCACTGTTAACATTCGTGGGATACAAGGCTAGGCTACTATCCAAGTAAGACCAGTTAATGCTACATAAATTGAAATCGCCAAGAATGCAAAGATAATCATTATTAGAAGCTAAAGCAAGAATATTATCAACATGCGCTTTATACAGAGATTCATCACTAGACGGAGGGACATAAGAAGCGCATATAAAAAGTTTCGACACACCATTCACCGCAACGCAGAGCTGATCCAGCAGAGTATCCTCATTCAGCAGTGGGACAAGCGAAGATCGATAATTTCGTTTAACTGCAATAAGTACTCCACCTCCTCTAGTGAGTCCAGTTTTAAGATAATCGCGGTCTTTGCGGAAAACGTTAAAGATATTGGCATCAAAAAACTCATTATCGAAAAAATTATCACTGAGCCATGTTTCGATCAGTACAAAAATATCGTACTCTGAGTGAGAGCTCATTTCACAAAGTATTCTTGACTTTGTTCTGAGGCCAGAAACATTTTGATAGAATATTTTCAATTGCTGGGGATGAGCTCTTTCTAACATAGGGTTAGTTATGTCTCTTTCTGAGGAGCGTCGTCTCGAGGAAAAAAACGAAACGGACGAATCATCACACTCGTCGGCCAAATGTCCGCATTAAGCAGCTTTTCGTAGCAACAATCCAATACACCTAATTTAAAATTAATTTTCCTGAGTTTACTAAGCTCAGTATCTTTCTTTATGAGTGGGTAGCAGACCATCCATGTTTTCTCAATTTTAGCTGACTTACTGGCATAAGCTATAATATCAGCGGCAGTTACACTAGGCGAGAATGACGATATATGCACCCATTTGAAATTAGATACAACATTAAGCTCGTTGTTGCTGCATGATCCAATAACCAAAGGTTTTATAACATTACGCTTACGTTCGGCTACCAATTTCCTGGTGGGTGGTTGGCCCAGTGATGACGTAGAGGCATTCACAGCTAGAGAGACTGGCTTAGCTAAGTCAGCATTTATAACAGTCGCAGCAGCGTTCGACGTAGGCTTCGTTGCTTTGATCAACGATCGAGCAGGCGAAGAAGTAGGAATGGTAGGAGAAGCGCTAACAACAGCGCAAGCGAGAGAGGCAGACTTAGTTAGCACTGCATTTACCACTGGCACAGCAACACTTGTTATTGGCATCGTTGATTTCCCTTTCACGGAGTTTGAGACAGCAGCACTGTTTGAGACAAAAGGTGTAGTGGCGGCAGAAACACAAGAGCCCGACGCAGCAGTTCCGTTGTTGTTTATAAACGGTAGTGCGCCAGTAGGTGAGGAGGATGACGGAACAAGTAGATGAGACAGGTTAGCCGAGCAAGTCATATCATTGTTATTGTCTTCACTAGCAGAGATATGTATGATTGAGTTTATTTACTCGGCCAGTAACAATGCCATGAAGGTTTTTTACTTCAGACGTGAGCGACAAAATAGCAGATTCCTTTTCCTTAAGCAGAGCGTGAAGAGAACGAACCTCAGCATGCAAAGCCTCGGATTTTAATGCATCTTGCTTTTTGTCTTCCTGAAGAGCAACTACCAACGAGAGTATGCGAGCATTATTAGCACTTAGAGCAGCAATTTGATTAGCAACAGTAACCAATGTAACTTGTTGCTTATTATTGTTCTCGCTGGAATTCACAGATTCCTTACTTATTCTTTCGGATGTCACTTGCTTCTTATTGTTATGCACAATTAAGTTGAGAGAGTCATTACTTTTTATCACGAATGGTGGTGCGGGAACAGATGCAGGTGTAGGTGGTGAGCGAATTGAAGTACGGCGCTCAGCCGAGCAGGCCTTACAAAAAAAAAGGCTTATTCAGGCTACTCAAGTACTCCACATCTGCCAGCTGCATACCAACACATTCATGGTGGGAAAACTCAAAACATTTAGCGCACTGCCCGCATGTACATGGCATGATAGCTTTTATTTAATTTAATAAAGCTTGCAGGTAAGAAACACAAAGCAAAGCGTAAGAGTCAATATCTCAATACGAGTTCAAATCAACATAATTTTATGAAGAAACTCACTAAATTCAAATAAAAACGCGGAGCGAAAGGAAACACGTCCGAACTGCACGAATTCACTCAACTGAGACATTAGCACCGACTTCCAGCTGTCCGTATTTATGTGACCGTCTTCGGTAAACGGCTTGGCGGTGCAGACATGCCTCAACTGACGGCTAGAGGGGGTACACTCGAGGTGTCTTCTTGAGATCTCTGTCTTTTGGTCCTTCCGCGGATTGGGGTTGGCGGGTGGTTTGTCTACCCGCTTGCTGCTCGCGCCGAAGACTTCCATAGCCCATCTTAGGGATTCCTGCAATAGCGGTCAGCCGCCTGTCCGTGGAGAACTTCGCCCTGGGCACTGCGGATGACCGAATCAATGGTTTGGACCGTGTAGGCCCTTTCGGCACCGTCGTTGCGGTTCCCGAGGATTAGGTCTTGACATCGCCGGGTCCAGCGTCGGCACTACCCGTGCAGGGTTCCGAGGCATCTTTTTTAAAATCCATATTCCTCCGGTTTTTTGGCCACCTACTGAGACGAGACCTTTCGGTGGCCGGAAATAAAACGGTCGACCACGGCAGAGCGCAATTCCGCAGCAAGTTCACCGTTACTCGCCGTTGTCGACCGGTGTCCGGGAGGCGCCGTTCGAAAACAGACACTGAAACTGACTAACTCAGGACATTCAACAGGGGTTTGAGTACAAGCATATTGCCTTATGTGCATTTCTTGATATTTCAGGTGCTTTCGACAATACGTCATATGAAGGGATAACCGCAGCCATGGCTGGGAAAAATATTCTGAGTTTATTAAGCGACTGGGTCATAAGTATGCTGAAGTTGCGAGCCATTACAGCAAGCATTGGAGGGGTAAACAATCAGTAACATCCACTCGTGGTTGTCTTCAAAGGGGGGTACTATCTCCGTAACTATGGACGCTGGTTGTGTCTGAACTACTGGAAAAGCTGCATGTTAAAGGACTAACGCTTACGGTTATATAGATGACTTAGTCATCTGTATTGCTGAAAAGGGATTGTCGATAAACGCCATCTTCACCAAAAGAAGGAAAGTTAATTTGACTAAACCCACATTGGCGGGGACTGACATTGAGTTTTCAAAGCAGGTGGAACATCTGGGGGTAACTCTGGATAAAACGCAAGACATGAAATCACTCCTTGCAATGATTACCCATATGACCACAAGGATTTTCTATGCCTATCCAAGCCTTTTTGGTAAAACATAGGGAATACCACCTAGACTGACTTAGTGGTCATCCAACAGGATTTTCACTTATGAGCCACTGATATGGTGGTAATAGTTTCAGAATACGACTGCTGCGGAGCGATGATACTGGTGGATCCGAGGTGGGGATGGGAGTACTGGGTTCTGAAATATTCGGATCAAAGTTTTAGGAAAGTCTTTAAGTAATTGAACTCGCTGCCCGAGAATGTCTTCACAAAAGAACAAATCTTGCCAGAATACATATTATGTTGGACAGTAAGGCTGCTCTAAAGACCTTCGACGCATATTGAACAATATCGAGGCTTGTGGATGGCTGTAAAGCTCTTTGAACCCAACTGGCCATCCGCAAAATAGTAACGTGGTGGTTTGAAGGCAACAAGAGGGCTGACCGTCTCACAAAACTTGTAGTCCAACGAAGTCTGCTTGGTTCAGAGTCTTTCTGTGGAATATCCAAGGTTTACACTGCAGAACTAAGAAGATGGGAGGAGGCTCGGTTTGGATCCCGCTGGTATTCATCCACCTCGGATCTTTTGACTTTAGTTATCTCGTATGGCTTTCGATTTTCGGCAATTGACCTCTTGTATTCATCTTTAGCTTTCTCGATTTGTTTCATTACATCATTGCGTAGTTCCTTATCACAGTCTGCCATAAATTTCTGTTCGCTGATTTCAAACGGTGTGCGCCCAGTCGATTGTTGGATGCTTATATTACTCGTTTTCTGCGCGCTTGGGACATCTTTTTACCACGCTTCAGGTTTTTGTGATTAAAGTTTAGACAAAATCGACAATATTGCTATTTTAACTGACTGTTTTTTTACCGTTGCAATTCGCCTGTCGTATTTAGCACACGCTCCATTACTTGTTATGTACAAAAGTCGGCAAATGTGTTTGACGTAAGTGCTGGTCATTTAACGCTTATGACCCACCAAGATCACGAAATATATTCAACCATGCCGTCAGCTTGTTTAAAACTGCATCGATAGCCGTCGATTTGGTGGGGTAAAGGCATGCAAATTTGCTAAACTCATCTGCCTGCACGTCGTATCCAATGATCCAAATGATCCCCATTAGAGTATGCTACCTTTGTCGTTGCAATTCAAAAAGCCTCCTTGTTTCTACTGTATTTTATTGAATGTTATACACCACACACAATTTTGGATTACGCTTTTTACTTTCCGCTCCAAGTGAGGAATGAAATATTGTTGCTTTACTTGATACATCGTTTTTGCTACGAAAAAGAGGTCTGCTTCGTGACTTTTGGTGATTATCTCCTTCTCCTTTAGCTGAGGCTATACTAATACATCACGCCCTTCTAACTATAGTAGCCTATAATTCGCGTATTGACCATATCATATCCATTATCGCCTTTAACACACCATCTACTTGTTGTGGATCAGCATGCTTACTTAGCGCATCAACGTGCTTCATTTGATCGCCCCTTCGATGCTTTGAAGTTGAAATTTTGCATATACACATCATAGCGCGATATAGATAGCGAAAAATCATCTTCTGTGGTTGTTTGCTTAAATGCTGAGCAGTCAGTTACTAGATCGAATTGCTTGTTCAGTAAGTAGTGACACAATGTTTTTACAGCTAAGGGATATAGGAAATTTTTTTACAGGTTTTATTCGTTCCTTAGGATAGGACACCGCTCTCAATGGTCAGGCCTAAGAATTTAACTTGCTGCTGAAGGCATTTGCACGTATTCCAATTAATCTTGAGACCACTGTTGGCTAATACTTCGAGGACTCTTTAAGGTTCTAATCAAAGTCCCGAGAGTACATGATTATGTTGCCCATATATATATGGCTGCTTTCGTAAACGCAATATGCAAAGCTTACGTGCATTGCATACTATTCGTAAACGCCACTGCAATAATTTAGACAAAGTATTGAATTCATAAATGAATGACAACTCTATTTCATGCGCATGAGTTGTCAAAATGTGCATGACTTTTGTTTTACATGCAAAGCAGGGTTGCAATGCATAAATGCATGGCAAGGCATGGGCATCTGTTTTAAAAATGCTTTGCATATTGCGTTTACGAAAGCAGCCTATTTCTATAAAATTTTCATTGACCAAATCGCGGATTATTGTGTTGATAAATCTTGGCTGGCAAATTACAAAATCGGAAGATACATGATTGAGTACTCAAAAATTCCTTTTCTGGTTACGAATGCTGTGTTTTTCCGCTTGACTTCTCTGTTTGTACATGTAGGAATGCGCTTTTTACGTCTAACATACTAAAAAACGACGCGCCGACCAAACCGTCAGTAACATCCTCCATGCTAGGTACAGGAAACCGATCTTTTAAAACAACTTTGTTGAGTCTACGATAATCAATACACGTAATTTTTATCCTTCATTTTTGCCAACCAAAGCCACGCGACTGCAGTGTCAGATGATGATTTTTCATTTATGCCCGCCTCTAGCAAATCCTCCACTTGTTCTTCAATAATTGTTTGCTTCTCCTCAGGCAAGCAACTTTGCGACGAATAAATTAGATCATCTTTTTCTAACATAATGCATATTTCTTCTAGAGTTAGCGTGTACGTACTGGTGGCGGTATAGCTTTATTCATGTTTTGAATTTTTCTGGCGCGACAATTTGTTTGTTACCGTAATGTTTAAATTTTGAAATTTGAAATTGGACGGCATTTTTCAATGGAAGGTACAACCATTCTCATCGGAGGTGTACCGAAATTTGGTCAGTACATCGTACCCGATTATGGAATTATGTTCAAATGTAAATGCAATGTATAATTGTCCCCGCACGACCGGAACCAATAATTTTCGTCTTGTATTCTTTCAGTTTTTCTACTAAAAAATTTCTATTGAACTGGTTTTCACTAACGAAACATCAGCACCGCCGTCGATTACAATCAAACATTTCCCGATTCAGCAACACTTTCTCCCATTGTTGTTAATCGCGCAACATACATACGTGCTTGTTCTGCGTTTGTTTGTTGCATTCTTACGAAATGTGCCCGCTTTCACTACACTTGCAACATTTTGGTCCATTTTTGTACTCATTTCTTTTGTAATTTGATGAGCCGGAATTAAAATAAGGAATATGTTTACTCGTTCATAAATCACATACTGCTCCTTTCTGATGAACCGGAATTAAAACAAAAAAAAATGTTTATTGCTCCTTTAGTTTTTTACAATTTCGAGCGCTATAAAATCCGATTTTGATTTCAGCACTTCTACGAGTACCGCCTACCGCGCAACCGTTCGTTCATCAACCGCGCCGAGAGCACCGATACGACGCGTTTGCAAAATGTATTCGTACATGGACTGCCCACTGCTATATTCTCGACGAAATTCTTCAATCACCGATTGTAAAAACAAATCTGCACTTCTCTTATTTCGAGCAAACAGATATTTTTAAACATCGGAACAACCGTTAGCTCTGGCGTTCTTTTCAAAATTTATAAGCCACACATCAATGGAATTTCCGCCATCGCCATCAAAATTGATATCGCTTTTTTAACATTTATCACTGGGTTCAACTGTTGTATACACTCCGTTTGTCTGAATTGTTGTCTACCATAGTTTGTCCGTTACTTTTAATTTCTATCGTTTCGCTATTTATTTGCGGCTTTGGCTTTGCGTGTGACCTTGTTGCAACCGAACTCGCTCCTTTAATGCTCATATCTCCTTTAGACAACTTCCTTGTTGCAATTTCCGTTACTATAAGTCCATCCTACTCGTGAATTGATGTAGTTTTAGATTTCAAAAAGCGTCTTAAAATATTAACTATTTTGCAAACGACCAACTTCAATTAGTGGAGCCGTCAAACGTAAGAATTAAGGAAGTTGAGTTCAGTTAATTCGATATTAGATAGCATAGGTGAAAATCCTAAAAATTTAGGACTTTCTGATTATAAATGTCATTACTAAGAACATCGCGGATTATATAATTTTCACAAGATTTCTTACTGAGATGAAATGCAAAGCGTGCTCATGTCTATCTATATGGCTTATTTTATGCTGTTACGAAAAACCGTTAAGTGAATAAAGAAATAAAATTCTGGGCACCACTGCGCTAGGGTGTGAAAAGTATAGAAGAGTCTAAGTTCGGATTCATATATATAAATTTAGAAAAGTGGGCAGTGCCGCGCCCCCATGGAAGAAAAAATTTGAATTCGTCTTATATTCGCAACTATTCGGTGCAGATGAATAACATTTGGTAGACTTTGGTAGCATGGCTTCAGAGATATACTTATATTCTCCAATGTGGGCGGTGCACGCTTATTTCCACATTTTTTTGATTGGATGAATTTGTTAGTGTATGTCTATATTCCATATTTAATTTGAGCGAATTACCTTTAATCATGGCTTAAATATCGCGTTTTTATAATTTTTTGAATATTACCGTTATATGAGAGGTGGGCGTGGTTTTAAAAAAAATTCGTACTTTTGCTTATTGATTCAAGTGCAATGTGTGTACCAAATTTGGTAGAGTTGGGTCAAGCTTTTCCAGAAAAAAGTTTGCACGCGTATTCCTTTCCCAAGCTCAATCCTATGGTTCAAATTTCAGAAACTTAGCTGCAACAGTTACTGAAATATCGAAACCTCTTCATTTTCACGTAATATAGTTATGTGGGCGTGCATGCATGACTGGAGTGCCTGAAATCTCAACAGTCCAGAAATCTGTTATACGAGGGTTGCCTTTTATATTTTGCGCCTTCGCAACACTACATGTGATTAGATGTAATTAGATATTTTCATCGTAAAGTTTGGTATTTTTTGCCATAAACTTGCATATAACGTTTTCACTTACGAGCTTTATTTGAGTTTATTTATAGTGAGTTTAAAAATTCATATTGCCTAAAAATGGAATTAACCCGTGAACATTTTAGTGCGATGATTTACTACGATTTTCGACGTGGATTACCGAGGCAGGAGTGCATCAATCAACTTACTTCTACTTTTGGTGTTGAATCACAACACTTAGCCGCTGTGAAACGATGGTACAATGAGTTCCTACGTGGCCGCCAATCTTTGCAGGACGAAATTCGTGAAGGTCGTCCAAAAACGGTGGTTGTGCCTGAAATAGTCGATGCTGTGCGTCAATTGATAATACAAGATCGTCATGTGACATATCGCGAGATAGAGGGACCAGTATACATTCAATATTGCATGAACATTTGGTCGTAAAGAAGATTTGTTCTCGTTAGATACCGCATAATTTGACAATTGCCCAAAAAAGGACTGGTGTCGATTGGTGTAAAGAAATGTTGAAGAAATTTAGCCGCGGTGGATCAAAGCACGTTTATGACATCGTAACAGGTGACGAATCTTGGATCTAAGCATATGAGCCGGAAACAAAGCAGCAACCGACTGTATGGGTGTTCCAAGACGAGCCTAATCCAATAAAAGTTGTTCGCGCAAGAAGCACCTCAAAGCAAATGGTCGCCTGTTTCTTCGAGAAATCTGGTCATGTCGCAACTGTTCCACTAGATAAACTTAAAACGGTCAATTCTGAGTGGTATACAACCATTTGTTTGCCAAAAGTTTTAGGAGAATTAAGGAAAACCAACCGCCGAAGACAAATCATTCTTCACCAAGACAATGCGAGCTCTCACGTATCGATTCACACAAGAGAGTTTTTGAAGACTCAAAAGGTCGAATTAATGGGTCATCCACCTTACAGCCCTGATTTGGCACATAATGATTTCTTTTTATTCCCGAACATCAAAAAAAAAAAAGAAGCGAGGTCAACGTTTTTCAACGCCTGAAGGAGCTGAAGAAGCCTTCAAACAGCTCGTTTTAGAGGTATCCTCTTCTGAGTGCAAATAAAATTGCGAACTTATATTGGTCGAACTTCGACAGGTTCGATAATTTCGGAGTGTTTTTATATAACAATTTGAATAAGATCGCATAATGTCCGATGGTGGAGACGGCTTTATTGACAGCAAACCTGTAGTGCTCGCATTATTGAAGGTCCTTAGCCTTGGCCCAGAACGTGTCAATCTGTGGTTCGTGCAGCTTGAAACCTAGTTCAATATCCGCGGTATCGTTATTGAACTTGCCGAGGTCTATTACGTCGTGTGACTCAGGGACATACGCTACGTCATTGAGGTTGAAAGTCTCATCATCAATGCCCTACAATAAACCGTGCTGTGAGCTCAAAAATGTTTTGGGCAGCTGCTACACGAAATCTAAAGAAGTTATATTCCGCTAACTACTCGACGGTGAGGTGAACTGTGCCAGCACCGCCACAATTCCCGAGACACTCAAAAGTGAACGCTCCTAACGTCGACGAAATCATAGTTAAAATAAAATGGTTGTCTAGATTGCCCGAGCAAAGGCGTGCTCTCCACGTCCAAACAAGCGTGCACAGCATCGAATCGCTTACAAAGAAATTCAATCAGACTCGAGGAAGGGCCACCTATCACAAGTGCCATGATGCCAACAATCGCAGGTCCTCAGGTAACCGTGTTAGTAAATCTGCTTGCATATGCTGGTACCATACTAAATTCGGTAGGCAAGCAAGTACATGTTCCCCCGGGTGCACGATTCAGGGAAACGCCAACCAGACTCACAATAGACGGATAGCGATTCTGCATTTTCTTCACGCTATCTGTTCTTTAAAACCGAGTCACAGGAACACAATATCTCGTGGACACTGGATCGGATCTCTGCGTTTATCCACGCAGCTTGTTGAAGAATGCGTCTTCTTGTCTCTTAGGTTACCAACTCTACGCAGCCAATGGCACGATCATCGGGACGTATAGGTCACCCTAGAACCCGAGATTTTACCTGGCAATTTATTTGTTAGCGTATTTAAAGCGTAATATATACACCATAAATGTTGAAAGGAGAGCTCACATCACGGAATAACAAACTTACAAGTAAATTTAACCTCCTGTACAAAAAATCAACTAATTCCATCAAGGTGATCGGCGGTGGTTCCGCGTACATTAGACTGCTGCGTCGGTATGAAAATATCGCTCTACTGATATAATCAACTCAAGGGCCAAGAAACACTCGACGCTGCATCGCATCAAGACGACTGATGGTCCGCCCGACAAGGGCAAATCTCGTCGTCTTTGTACTAAAAAACTAAAAATCGCACAAGACGAATTCAAGCAAATGATATAACTCGTTGTCTGCCAACCTTCTGATAGTTCCTGGTCTTTACCATTGCATCTTGTGAAGAAGAAGTCTGGCGAAGGGAGACCGTGTCCGTATTATTCTGGCTACAGAGTGCGTACTAAAGACTCCAGTAATAACACTTTTCGGAATATATATAAGACTTTGGGCTCTGAAATGCTGCTTAAACTTTCCAGAGATTCTTTGATAAAATCACACGTGACTTGGAATTCGTTCCTTCATTGGCGACCTTCTCCTCCCATTCATGGACGAATATCAACATATTGAGCATCTGAAAATTACACTTCAACGTCTTCGAGACTACAGATTGGTAATAAATTAAAAAAAAGTGTCAATCCGCACACTAGAAGTCAATTTCCGGAATCGGAGCCATATTCCAACAACAACGAATGACAACCCTTGGCCTTTTTCAGTCGCACGCGATTTACGACGGTGTCAAACACTTCCGCCACATTTTTGAAGGGAGACACATTACGATCTTTACAGACTACAGCATGATTTCCAACAACGCACTAAACGAGCATCGCCATCACAATTTCGCCTACTTGACTTCGGCAATTTACAACCAATATTCGTTACATAACGGCCAATGGTAACAGCGACCGCTATACCAATCACATGTAAGGAACTCGTGGGCATTCAAAAAGATGACAAAGAACTACGTCTCAAAATCTGAAGGTCATTTCAACGACGGGCCTGCAGTGTATTATGATACCGCAACAGGTACAGTGCGTCCATTTATTCCGGCGCAACTTACGAAGAAAGATTTTGCTTCGCTCCATTCACGGACATCCTGGCGCCAGAGGTTCACAAAAGCTGGCAAAAATATGAATTGATTGACAGCAACAAGGCCAACCGCCTTCGAAACGATTCAAGTATATGTCTATTGACCTCGTAACACTGCCAGTGACAAAATGTTTCAATCGATGTCTTACCATTGTTGATTGCTTCACAAGATTCCCAGTAGCAATCCCACTGGAAAATGGATCAACCAAAGTCGTAGTACGGGCTTTGATTCACCACTAGATCGCACGCTACGGTGTGTCTTAACGAGTTACTTCCGACCAAGGACGTCAGTTCGAGTCGAACTTATTGCGAACTCTCACTGAATTATTTGGAATCAAGCATTTCATCCGGAAGTAAATGGACTCTTGGAACTTCTTCACAGGCAAATGATGTCAGCACTTTTGTGCGATAACGAGTCCTGGTAAAAACGAAGCTCAACCAGCAGTTTTGCTAGGTTTGCCAGCTGTCTGGAAAGAAGTTATTGTCACAACACCATCGGAACTGTATCACCAACTACTGTCACACCACGGAAAACAAACTGTTTGTATTTGCAGCAGCCTTGAAACGTGCAATCACGTCCTGGTCCGCAACGATCCTATAAGGTCATCGTTCTCACCACCCTACGAGGGATCTGACCATGTCATCACTCGCTATGACAAGTATATCATTGTCGATATCAAAGTCTCCCTAACAGCAATCCTCAAGAGAAAGGCTCAAACCTGTATACAGTGTAAAGAAATTCACAGAATTTAGGCCCCTATTATGATTCACAACTATGAAGATAGTTGAGTTGTAAGTTGTAAATTGGTATTATGGAACACAACTCAACTGAACTCTGAAAACATACTTGTATCAGTTGCAAAAAGTTGACAACGCCATGTATATGTGCGTATTATGAAAGACAACTGAACATAGTTGTGTATGTATTACTTGTCAAAACCTAACAACTGAATTTTTGAGTTGAGTTCGTTAGTTTGCTTTAAATTAATCTACATAATACAAATTAAAAATGGAAAGAACTGGGTAAGGAAAAAGAAAAATATTATATATGTTAAAAGCGAAGGAAAACAGCTTTCTGGTTGAGAAACAAGTATAAAAGTATTATACATCTTTCTAGAATTAAGGTGACAAATAAAAAACAAATGGAGACGTTAATTGGCTGGATGGAGACAAATCCAGACATCGCTAGAGGCAAGCATAATTTTGGAGCTTCCAAGCAAATCATCCAAGACAAGTGGGAAAATATATCAGTGGATTTAAATAGCTTTGGACCTCCAACAACATCGCAAGAATGGCAAAGAGTGAGATATATTAATTAATAATTGCAGAATATTTATTTAATAATGTCAAATTTCAGGTTTGGATTCACTTCAAAGCAAATCTTAAAAGAAAGATGTCTAACAGCAAAAAAAAACTTTTCTGCGACTGGCGGGGGCCCTTCAACGGAAATTATTTGAGCCCATTGGAAGAGACTGTAGCCAGTATTACACTGTTGCAAGCATCCGTCAATCCTCCTGGCAGATGCATTGGCGTCACCCTCGAAACAAGTCTCGACAACTCGTCTGTTAAAAATGTGGAGAATGTCGATGCCAGTATCAGCGAAGTACATCGTGATTTGGCCGAAACTCCATCATGTTCGAGAACAATCCGACAAAATAATAAAAAGAAGTCTACTGAAGATTTAAAACTAGAAGTCCTGAGTGAACAAACAAAAAATCAGACTGAGATTTTAAAAGTTTTAAAAAACATTGAAAAAAATTCGTATAAAAGTTATGAAATAAGTAAGAAAATTTTAGAGTTAAAAAAGAAGAAAGTGGTAATGTTAGAAAAACGACGTGCCGAAGAAACAGAGCTGCATATCATACAAATGGAGCTAAAGAAACAAAAGCTTGAAATATATCAGAAAAAGTGAAAAGTCTGCATTCTTAGTGTTTTTATTTTTTATTTTTTTATTAAATGAATTTCCTTTTTGTTATTATTTGCAACTAAATATATCTGAAATAAAACTTTCCATTATTTATAAAGAGCGCATTATATTATTTCTTATAACTTGGGCAACTGCTAAGGAATTTGATTCATCAGTGATTACAGAGGCGGGTGCTATTTCTGTCCACTCCACTTTGAAGTGTTGCGCTATGTTATGTAATGCACAGCACACGTTCACAATTCTCGTTGCTTTTTCGGGTTTATAATGTAGCCCACGAATGGAAAGGAGGCATCGAAATTTGTTTTTAAGAACTCCAATAGTTCGCTCCACTATGTTTCGACTTTTTGCATGGATTGTATTGTATTGAGCTTGTGAAGAACCGCCTTCAGCCATCCTAAACGGCGTCATTAAATATTGCTCAAGGAGGTATCCAGCATCACCTTAAATAAATGAAACAAGCACAAACTATGTAAATAAAAATATAAATGAATATCCATCTAAAAATGCAGTAAACTACCTAAAATCCATGTATTTTGTTCCATACTACTCTCCATCAGCCTCTTATATTCGCTCTGGTTCCATATAAACGAGTCATGGTTGCTACCAGGATATCTTGCGTCTACAAAATGAATGTACATCTTATAATCGCACACCTATGATAAAAATTATTTACGTATGTACATATTTAAAATATTTAATAAACTTGTCAAGTTTTTTTTTACTCACAATTATAACATTGAGGCTGTAATATCCTTTTCTATTAAGGTGTAAATGTTGAACGTCATTACTTGGAGCAGAAATGCGAACATACGTCCCATCTACACAACCAATCACTCCAGGGAAACGGGATCTTTCAAAAAAGTGCCTCTTTTTTTCATCCTCTGTCAACTGAGCTTTTATCCACTTATCGCACAATCTCAGCTCCATTACTTCCAAAACCTCCTTTAAAATTATTGACATAGTTGGTTGTGCTAAACCAACATTAAAATCGTTTCCTCTGCACTTTTGATAGCTACCCTCAGCCCAAAATCTGAGTGCGGCAGAAAGTTTCAGAATTGGTGGAACTGCTGATGGGCGAATTGGAGCTTTCAAAAACATTTCAGTGTCATTTAAGACACAGAGAAATGCCTCCTTGTTTAAGCGAAAATAACTCACAAATCTGAAAAAGGTATTTCTCAGAAAGTTTTGCCAATCATTCACTAATAACTTCCTTTTCGTTCGGTAGTTCTAATGGGTTGGAATGATCCCGAATATTTCTTCTAATACGTGAAATATTGGCACGCGTATCCTCGTAATTCGTAACTGATTTCCATTTTTTGCTGAGTTGAGTTGTGAATCGTAATAGGGGCCTTACTGTATTGACAACTGACTTTGAAAATATTTCGTAATTTTGCTACAATTCCAAACAAAGGATTGTTAATAAATTACTCGTAATACGTAATATGGGGTAAAATGACCTCAAACGCTACGTAAATTGTTTTTAACGCTAAACATAATTAAGTTGTATTCTCATTAACTTATTTGCACATACCGTGTGGGAGTGCGCCGGCTAGTATCTTCGCACTCACGTATTTTGACCTTTCTTTTTTCTGCGAATAGTACGTCTCTCGTGCTTTCTCAGCTACTGGTGACGTGCCAATACAGCTCGCGTTGAGCCCAATTGCAGTGTCGTCGTTTAGGCATCATCATCATCATCCAATGACTTCCTAAGAGGCGGTACGTAGGGTAGAGAAATGTGCTTTCACTGTTCGCGAAGTGCCCTTAGTGAGAACGTATGAGAGTCGAGTAGCGATGCACGGTTTTTGCTGCGCAGAGGCGTATGCGCATCTTTGTTGCGACAAGATAATGATCCGTGCCTTCCGGTTATCGCAATATAGTCAACCTGGTTTCGCGTTTTTCGGTCTGGAGGCAGCCCCGTAGCTAGGTGAATCTTTCTATGCTGAAATCTGATGCTACTGTCTACCATGTTTCGGGCACTGGCAAAGTCGATCACTCTCGGTCCGTTGGCGGAGGTTTCATCGTATAGACTGAATTTTCCCACAGTTTGACCAAAAATACCCTCCTTACTCACTCTCCCTGTTATTGAAGTCGTTAAGCACGATTCTGATATCGTGACAGAGGTAGCGCTCGTAAGTGCATTATAGGCGCTCATAGCGAGATGTTGATGAATCTCGCTTTGATACGAATCGGGGCGAGACGCTCGTCTACCAGAGCGAACGACAGTACTTGTCGCCGAAGTCTCTCTCCCACCGCAAATCCAACTCCGAACTTGCGCTACTTGACATCTGTAGTAGACGTCGTAGGGCCCAATAGTTTGTTTTCCTTGCCCCGTCCATTTCATTTCTTGGATAGCAGTGATATGTTAGCCTTTACTTTCACGAGGGCATCAACCAGCTAGACAGAGCCACCTTCCCCATTATGGGACCGGCCATTGTCATTGACCAGGTGCATGTCCTCAACTACTCCTTTCAATTTTTTCCTTGGCTAAAGTTTTTTACGTGGTGTTTGTTCATCTCTATACGAGTATAATGTGATGGGGGTTAAGTTCACGAGTCTAGTGTTTTTGCTATTCAATTAACTAGTTTAATTAGTCTTAATTAGTCTGTAAGAATTAAGTTCTGTAGACTGTATTAATTAATTAAATAAATAAATTCTTGCTTGGACGGTCCGTTCTTTACGCCGCAATGTTCTGTTAATTTGTCCAGCTTCTGGTACAATGTTCGTATATCAGCGCTTTTAATGTCGGTATTTATAAGATCGAAGATGCCTATTAATGTGTTGGTTGACCTATCTTCCGCGAGCCTCAAGTGATATGCGAGTATTTTCTGTTTTTTAGTTGTTGTTTAGTTCTTTTTAGCATACAGGCTTTGCCATTCATATCTGGGGAAATCTTTTTCAGCTTTCATTATAAATCACCCGCTTGCTTCCGTGTTGGCCCATATCTTTATTTTTGCAACTTTTGGCGGAGTATCCAATGTAAGGCATTGTTTGTTAAACCATATACCTTATATAATCGTCGTTTGGTTATTGTTAGTAGTCCGCCTGCATTCGAGTTAAACGCCTGACTGGCATTAACCGTTTCTCTTTGAAGTTTCCGACAGGGTGAGAAGTTTATGTATAGTGGAACGATTTTCCGTCCTCCCTTGCCAAATTTGCTGTGGCGACAAACCGGTTTCGGCGTTGCGTTAGCGTCTACTGTTTCGCATTCGTATGATATTGTTATTAGCAGGTAGTAAGGATTTGTGTTATAGCAGCTCCACTTGTAGCTACCTGAACTACTATATGTCGCGTATGTACAGTATAAACTTTGGGGTACTTCGCGGTCGTATCTGCAGTGTGTTTAGGCAGGTGAAAGTCAGTAATTTCGTCTTATGGGATGTTTTGTGTTGGTTCTGTATGTTGATAACTGTTGTTTTACCTACGTTCTTGTTTTATTTTGCATAAACAAGTTTTAGGAGCTCAAATATTACTTTTGAGTTTGTTATTCTTCCGTCACATGTTTTCTGTTGGTATATTTCGATATTCTCAAGTGCGTTCAGGCAGCGTTCTTTCTCTTACACACACAGAATTTTAGTTGTTTAGTTTTAGCTTCTTTATATTTGCTGGTGAACATTTATTGTTGAACATATGTATGGTTTGCTAGTGGGGTTCTGTATATATTTTTATAGGCCGCCCGTGTGTGTTCGTTGTTCATATTTTACATCCTGTCTGTCCTATGTAGCTGCATTAGCATTCGCAAGTCAGTTTGTATACGGCTTGAGTTTTTGCTGTTTTAAATGCTGTGTGAGTGTTGTATTTTTTAAAAAAGTTTGCTAATTCATATTCCTGTATAAGTTGTTACAGGCCAAGTATACCCGCTTCTTTTTTGGCGTAACTATTTTTGTATCCATTCTTATCTGCTATATTATAAATTATGTACAATTATTTCTTATATACTTCCTGTGTCAGAGGTGTTTATTCTGGTCTATCTACTAGTTGCTATAGTGCTGCGTTTTTGTGTGGCTGCGGATGGGTTGACTTGTATTGTCGTGTCTTGTGTTATCGTGCCTGTTTTTATGTTGCTTGTTGAGGTAATCTAGGATTTCTTCTTCATTGTTTTTGTTTACTGCTTATTATGCCACCAATGTATCTCGCGTAGAATATCGCACACAATTTTTTTTAGTTCCTTAATTATTGCCCTTCTATTGCCTATACGCCTTATTACTAAATTGAAAGTACTTTTGTATTGTAGTTTTTTGTATATTAGTGATCTGTGTAGCCTTAATTTAATTTTGAGTGTTTGCCAGTACTGCTTTGTGCACCATACCTCCTGACTCTGACGATACCATTTTGCTGTCATTCATGAATTTGACGGACTTCATTAATCAGTTCCGTCGTGTTCGTTATTCTATGCTCGTTTCGCAGCTCTTTATATATTTCGATAATTTATAAGCAGATAGCGATTTGTAGTTTATTACGGGGCTCATTGTAACATTCGGCTTGTGTATTTCTGGTAACGCTATCAGTGGTGGAGCTGTCGTGTCATCTGAATTAACATGTATGAAATACCCAAGGTTATTATGAATCTTTCATGGCGTTTTGAAGCTATGTTTGATATTCTATCTATCTCGATGAAATAAAATCTCTACATAAGTATCTAATAGTGCTCGTGCTATTTTATGGCGCAAAAGCATGCCAACATCAGATGAGGTTGCTCTTTAAGTGTTCGAGAGATAGCTTCTCCAAAAGATTTTTGGACCCTTACGTCCTTGCGAATGCGAATCTCGCAGACGATGGAATGATAAGCTATATCAGCTTTATCCTGTACGTATGGAAGAAAATGCTGCAGGCTTAAAGTTTACAACACGTTACTGCTGGTGGTGGCAGGGGAAGAGGAAGACCTCCTCTGCGCTGGGAAACCCATGTGGAGAAGAACATGGCTACACTTGGGATCTCCAGCTACCGCCAGTTAGCAAAGCAGAGCAGCGACTGGCGTGCTATGTTGAAGTCGGCCAGATTAGCATAGGCGGTTATAGCGCAAATTAAGAAGAAGAAGCTTGGTATTCGTCGTTGTGGTTCGTCCTATTTTCAATTGCTAATATTCCGTTTTCTGATTTGGACGAATCTTTCGCATGAAATTTCTGTTTAAGTGCGAGTTCTAGTTCGTCCTAATGATAATAAGTGCAGAACTTTATTAATTTCTATTGTTCACTTGTGTATGTGAAAACATTCAATTATTATTATTATTATTATTATCAGTATATTTTATAAATAAATTATAAAAGTAAACTTAAAACTAAGGGGCTAGCAGCTAGAGGCCATCGACCTTGTTCTGAATTATTTTAAATAGTGTATAAATTATTGCTTAACCTTAGGATATTCATTACATTATATAAATTCTGCTTCGAAACTTGTTTAAGTAATTCAGGTAGACTGGGAAGGTTTAGTCGTTCCTGTGCTTCTTTTATGACGTGGAAATCTTCTGTAATGTGTTTTATAGATACTGTTTCCATGTTGCAGAGCCTGCACATTGGTGCATTTGTTGATTTCATTATGTGTTCGTGTGTAAGGAGTGTATGTCCTAGTCTTAAACAGATAAATTTTTGTACATATATTCTTTTGCAGTCATTGGGAAAAGAGGTTGTTTTACCGTCCATGTTGAATTGCTTGTAGTGATGTTGGTAGTCCCGCCATTGATTTTGTCGTGTATTTGATAGACACTGTTTGAAAAAGCGATTTATGTCGAGTTTAGCTGCTGTTTGTTGATTATGTATTGGTGCCTGTAGTGCGAAGTTAGCGTCTTTATCTGCGACTTCATTGCCTTCGATCCCAATATGACTTGGAACCCACATTAATTTTAGTTTGTGTGGGAATTGAATAAGCGTGTCTCGAATTTCGATTATTGTGTTATTTTGGTGTAAGGTGTTCCCAATTGCTCGAATAGCTGCCAGCGAATCGGTGCAAATTACGTGTTTGCCTTTTTGCCTTTTTAAAATTTGTATGGCGGCTAAGATCGCCTCTGACTCCGCCGTAAAAATAGAGCAATATTCGTCGAGACGTGCAAGATGTAGCGTATGGTGTTCATTGCCTACTATAGCAGTTAATGTGCATACTTCTAATTTCCCAGAAGCATTTGATATACACAATTGCACTGGTGATTTCTTTTTTCTTATGTGTTAGGTTGTCTATAATGCTATCCTTTTTGAAGAACCATGGTGGGGATTTTGGCGTGTATAATTGTTTTTGTTGGTGCGTGATTCCCTTGTGCGTTGCAACATTTATTATGTTGTGTATGGTTGTCGGTGTCTTTATATTTGTTTGCTTTTTTATTTGTGAGAAGTTGTAAAAGGTAGGTTTTTCTGTCACGTTGATAATTTTAGAGTAGAGCCTTCCGGTTGCTTCTTCCATTCGGTGCTCGAAGGTTGGTAAGCCTGCCTCTGTTAGTATATTTGTAATTGGTGTAGATGTGATCGCGCCTATGCAAAATCTTGCTGCAGCATGGTACATTGATTTTAGTTTGTTCATGTTAGCTTTAGATGTCCGTCCGTATGTTGCTAGTCCGTAATCCACTTTAGACAAAAATATTGCTTTTAAAATGTTTATGTTAGTGTTTGTGTGAGTGTTGCTGTGAAAGCTGGAAAGACATTTGATTAGGTTGAGTCTGTTTGTTAAGTCTGTTTTTAGGTATTCTACGTGGTCCAACCAGTTGTATTTTTTGTTGAAAGTTAGTCCCAGGATATTTAATTGGCTCACGTGCTCTAGTGTCGAGTTGTTTAGACATAAGGTGGTAGGTATGCATTCTTTTTTCTGCAGATGTGTAATACTTTACATTTTGTTGTGGAAATTTTTTCTCGACTTGCTAAACACCATTTATTGATCTCATCGCTTAATTTATTGAAGTCGTTTTGTAGATTTTGGTCTGACTTATATTTCGCAGTTATGTATAGATCATCTGCGTATATGCAGTGTTTGAATTTTTTGTGTTGAATTATAATTTTATTGAGTTTTTCGAAGGCAATTTGGAATAGAACGACCGATAACGGCGCGCCCTGTGGTATCCCGTTTTGGAGAGTGTAAGTTTCGGAGTGGTAACCGTTTAGCCGTACACGAAACTGTCAGTTTTTAAGAAATGCTGTTATATACGATATTATCTTCTTGCCTGCTTTCCACCCCGCTAATTGGTCTAAAATTGTGTGCATGCCTACTCTGTCGAACGCTTTTTCGAAATCTATTGAAATCACTGAGATGTGATTTCGTGTTGATAGGGCATTTGGTGTTTCGTGATCGATAAAAAGAAGTGCATCCAATGTGCTTTTGTTGTTTTTATACGCAACTTGATTTTGTGATAGTAACCTGTTTTTGGTCATAAACAAGACCATCCGTTTTGCAATAATTTTTTCGATTAGTTTGCTGACGCATGGAATGAGAGATATATGCCTCGAAAGAAACTTTTGACTTTTGCGGCTTTAGAAGTGGGACAATGTTGCTTTTTTCCATTGTTCCGGGATGACACCCGTATTGAGGATTTTATTGTAAATATTAAGCAATCGCCTTGTTGCAATGTTCGGAAGTGTTTTCAACATTTTGTAGTTGATTTTGTCATGGGGTATCTCCTTTTAGTTTAATTAATGCGTCGTTGAATTCGGGTAAACTAATATCTGTTTCTATTTTCTGTGTGTCTTTATTGGGTATGAAGTTAATACTAATTATTGCGTTGGATGTGCATTTTAAATTCAAAAAATTACGATCGAAATTTTTATCGCTGGAGTAGGTTTACAATTGTTTGGCAAAGAAGTTGCAAGTTTTGCATGCTTTTTAAAAATTGCATTTGCTTTTTTGTAGGCCATTTTGTTTTCGTTTGTCATGTTGTTTTTGAATCTGTGCCACATAACTTGCTTGCTTGATCGCAGCTCAGTTAGATTTTCGTTCCACCAATGTACTTTACTTTTCGTGGTGTGGTGCGCGTATGTGTGTGGTATGGATCCGTTTGCTGCGGTTATTGTGTATTTTCGGAGTTTGGCGCCTTCTCTGTTTACGTCGTTGGATATATCGGAATTTTTTATATTTAAATTTAAGATGGTTTGGTACCTCGGCCAATTCGCTTCAGATACTTTGAAGTGTGCAATGTGTTTCTTTGTAGTTGGTTGTACATTATCGCCGTATTTTATAATAATGGGATAGTGGTCGCTACCATGCTTGTTATTCAAAGTTTCCCAAGTTAAAAAAGTTGTGAGGCTCGCTGAAGCGAGAGATATATCCACGTGGGTGAAAGTGGAATGTGTGGGCAGGTGCGTTGGTGTGCCATTGTTTAGTATTACCAGGTTAGATTGCGTTGCTAAAGATTCTACTATCTTACCTCTCGTGTTGGTTTTGTTGGAACCCCATAGAGTGCTATGCGCATTGAAGTATCCGACGAGGATAACGTTACTATTTGTTTGATTTAAGATCGTAGCTAGTTCTGTTTGTGGCATAGGCTGAGATGGTGGGATGTAGATTGATATTATTGTTGTTTTTTTATTTATGTTTAATTCGACTATGGCTGCTTGTATGTTCTGTGGTGTATTCAGAAATTTGTGTTGGATGCTTTTTTTGACCAAAATGGCAGTACCACCTGATGCATGGGTTGTTGATGGTCTTTTACAGGCTACTGTTGAGTAGTTGTTTAATTTTATATCGTCGCTTTTGTGGTGGGTTTCCTGTAAAGTTATGATGTCTGGGTTTTGTATTTTAATTGGGATTTGTAGTTTATGTAATTTGTTTTTAAACCCGTTAAAATTCCACTGAAGGAGTTTGAAGTTGATTGGGGATATTTTGGGTAACTATCGGGAATAATATACCTGTATATTATTAAGAAAGTTATTTATAAGTCCTGGTCGAAAGACATGGAGTCTGAGCTGTTGTCGATGTCGCAAAGTTGAATTCCTTCTAGATGTGATTTCGTGGGTTTATTGTTTATTTTTTTATTAATTGTTTTTGCATCTGCTTTCAAATTCGATATTAATCTACTAGAAGTATTTCTGGGTACGATTTTAATTTTTGTGCCTGAAGCTTTTTGGGGTGTGCTCATTGTAACTGCATTGTTGGCAGGACGGTTGCTGGCAGGTCTTCATTGTTTGTGGTTATTTCTATGTGATTATATGATACTCTTCCTCTGTTGTGTTGGTTAAAGTTTACTGAATTCTTTGTATTGTGAGTCTGATTGGGGCATACATGAAATTTTGTTACATTGGAATATAATGAGTCATTGATAGGGTATCGGTTTTTGTATACAGAGTGTGCAGCTTTATTGTCCACTTTATTGCCTCCTTTTGTTGTTGCTTGCAGTGAGTTGTCAGCGCAATTTACAGTAGTACATATTTCATTAGTGTCAGTGTCAAGGTGCTGGGGTTGAGCACAGTTGCTGCAGAGTTTGGTACGTTTGCACATTTTGCTAATGTGGCCAAAGCTAAGGCAATTGTGGCATTTGGTTGGTAGGGGGATATAGGGGCGCACTTTTACTCTTTCGTAACCAATATTTATGTTTTCTGGTAATTTTGTGCGTTAAATGTGATTATGACGAGGCCGGTTGCTTTTAGTTTATTGTCCTGTTTTTTTTTAACTTCAGTTATGTTTTGAGATTTAAGTTCTTCTAGTATTGTGGATTCATTTATTTCTCGCAAATCGTTGCAGTAGATTACACCTTTGGTGATGTTAAGTGATTTGTTTAGTGAAACACTGACTGGACTGTTGTTATGCATTGATGTGAGTTTTTGTAGTTCATTTGTTTGTGACTTGTTTTTTGTTTTTACTAAGAGTGTGCCGGCACTTGTTTTTTTGCACATTTTTACTTCCCCGTCACAAGTGTAGTCTATGATTTTCTTAATTATAAGTGGTGATAGTCCGGTAAAAGTTAAATTGTCTGTTCTTTCTATTGTCAAAAACTTTGATTCATCCACGTTTGGAGGATTTCTTCTCCAAATATCAGGTGGGTCAAGCATGTTGACAAATGTTGGTTTGTGTATTTGGCGGAGGTTGTGATTGTCTCTTGTTATGTGGTTGCTTTTGTTTGTCACGATTGATAACACGCCCTTGTTTGTCACTAGGCAAAACCGGTTTAAGTACGAAAATAGCGAATAAGGATATTACGAATTTGTTTACACACGCTTGTCTACCTTGAGGCTTACTTTTGTACTATGTGAAAACATTCAATAAAACATACTGAATATAGACAAACGATCATCATCAGTTTCGGAAAAATCAGAATCCGAGGCAATTTCATCGGACGAATATGGTACCACAGCTGAATAGAGTACATTTATATTATACTTATTATATCCACAGGATTGCAAATAGCATTATCTAAAACTATCGATCATCGTTTTTGGGCATATTACTCGCCATCTTCGTACACGCTGTTCATTTCGTTGCAAAAACTCGACGCAAATTGTTTTTCTTTTTGCGACCGCTATAATTTTTTAAGTCGAATAGATTTTACTTTAAAAGCAAAATGAGAAATTTTCGTAGCATTTTAACTCGGCGCTCATCAGCAGATCGGAAAAAAGTTAATAAACTATGGGGGTAGGTGTGCGAACAATATTTAGTTATAGCAATATTTTAGTTTATATTTGCGAAAAACAAAGCAAGAACTTAGGTAGAAGAACAAGTAACAATAGATTCAACACAAAATATTCCACAAGACCAAAATTACTGACTTCTACCTGTCTAAGCAAACCACATAATCCTTACTACCTGTTACCTTAACATCATATAAATACTAACCAGTGTACGCTAATTGAACAGAACGAAAAATGACACTGTAGATGGCACAACGCGGAATCCTGTTCATTTTCAAGGAATGGAGGTAAACCGCTCCAATATACATCAGCATATTTAAAATTGTGTATTCACTCCAAATTGAGAACACACGTAATGAAAAAGTATTAATATCCAGCCCGTTCTGAATATAAATTTGGGAGATTTTCGGAGTAAAAGTTTCAGAAAGCAACTGCAAGAACAATGCTGTAATCCAATAAGGTCTCTAAAAAAAACTAGTTCATACTCAATACATACAATATATTAAATAAATTAACAAATTATATTAACGTTAAACGTTATAATCAATGACCAATTTTAACAATCCTCGAATGATATGTTCCTCTTTTGATGACGACCACTTGCAACGTACTAAGGACTATGATTTGATGGATACGCCTCTGGGCAGAAAAAAAGTATCTAAATACACAAGGAAAGCTCGACGTCGGAAAGCTGCAATTCCTCGCTACTCGACTCTCACACGTGCTCCATAAGAATACTTCGCAGCAAACCGGAAGTCGAGAGTATTGGCAGCACATTTCTGTACCGCTCCGTAACGCGACCTTCGAAAGATTTTGAGACCGTGGCAAATTCCTGTCACTGATGTCCAAAGAACACTCAAATTGTAAAGGAAAAATGGTGGCAGAGAAAATGTCGTCGGAGAAGATGAAGATCAAGAACCACAAATCGCTGATACGGCATTGACATCCCGTCACTCGACTTCGATGAAGTTCAAATAGCAATAACGCGGCAACGGAACAAAAAATCGCTAGAGCTGATGGGTTACCAGCTGTGCTATTCAAGTATGATGGTGAAGAGCTGGAAGGCGCCTGCACCAGGTTATTTGCTGAATATGGTCGGACGAATGCATGCTCGCCGATTGGAATTTAGGTGCCCTCTGTCCAATCCACAAGAAGGGAGACCCTTGCAATATGCGCCAATTACAGCGGGATCAGCTTCCCTAACATTTCAGACAAGGTTCTACGAGCATATTGTGTGAAAGGCTTTAGCCGACCAGCAACGAACTGATAGGGTCTTATCAGTGTGGATTTATCGAGCCATCGGCCAGATATTCACGACACGCCAAAAAGAAAAAGGATCGACACACACCATCTATTTGTCGACTTTAAGTCAGCTTTCGACAGCGGAAGGCACTTGCCCATGTGCAGCGATGTCTGAATTTGGAGTCCCTGTAAAACTAATAAGGCTATGTAAAATGACGCTGAAGAACATCACCAGTTCAGTCAGAATTAGGAAGGATCTCTCAGAGGTCCAAGTGTTCGAAAGAAAAATTCTCCAAAAGATTCTTTGACCCTTACGTCTGCAACTGCGAGTCCGCAGACGATCGAACGATGATCATCTATATGAGCTGTACCGCGCCAGTTAGCAAAACAGAGTAGCGACTGGCACGCCTTGTTAAAATCGGCCAAATTCGGCTGGCGGTTACAGCGCCAATTAAGAAAAAGCAGAAATAATAAAGACAAAAACAAAATAGACAACAAGGACGGAAGCACCGTAAAAAATGTAAAACGAAAATTTAAGAACACACCACTCATTGAAAAAGGATGGTACATAGGACATGAGGAAATTAAATACTGAAAGTAGTGGCGACAAATAACAGAGATAAAACAGTCATAAATGATTCAACCACCATAGTAAACTTAGATATTGCACATTAAGTCAGATGAATCCGACAGGTCCACCAGTGGTAGCGCTACCAGAGATACACAAGCCCGATGTTCTATGAACTCCGCAGTAGACTACATATTGGTATCTGCTTATAGATGGTCAAAATATGTAAAAATGATTCTCCAAGATACTCAAGAGCTGCGCAACGAGCGTACTATAACGTAGAGTTCGCAAACTATCGATAGTTGCAACCATCGATAGAGAGCGATAGTATGATCACTTACCATCGATAGTATGCTTTCTTCTTCTTACAATGGAAATCAATGAAATTCAAATTTAAGTTATTAAGCATATTACAGTGACATAGTATGAAAAAATTAATTATTTTTTATTTTTGATTAACCCAATGGTTTCCTTTACAAAAAATTAGCATATTAACATTGTTGGCTTTTAAGCGCATGCGCCGGTCTGTAATCCACTCTTGCTATTCCACAGATGTTGCTGGGATACACAAGTATTTAGGCACACAATCTTTTATTGCTTTAAATTCATCGCCTGCAAACTGAAAGTATAATCGGTCAGATGTTAGAATTTTTACCATTTTAATTATAATTATTCCTTCCAAAAAATAAGTGGATTCGCACTGGTCTTAATGTTGGCTCTTTCATATTATTGCCTCAGCATTATTATGCTATCTGAACGTGAAGTTTTTACTTTTCCCGTAACGCGCATGTCTCTGAAATCAAGCAAGATTTCGAACTGGAACTATCATCCATGGTGCAGTCCGCACTGTGGATTGTTCTCATACATAGAGATGCCACTTCCTGCTCTAAACAGATAACAGATTGTTGTGCATTAGACGCAGATTCGAAACCTTCTTTTTTGAAACAAGGGTCGAGTAATGTACCCATCCGTGATGGTGTTCTCGATTCATATGCAGATAGTTTTCTTGTTATCCCAGACAACAAATCTGCGCACAAAATTAATGCTTCGGATGATGTTAATGAAGCTTTAATATTTATTTTTTATTTATTTTATTTATTTATTTATTTATTTATTTATTCAATATATATAATCTAAAAAATATAAAAGTTTCTTACAGATTATTGTGATAAAGAAAGACACAGTTAACAATTACTTAACCAATTCATTTAACAAAAGCTTAAATTTAGTTTTTGGTAAATAGAAATCAAGTGCAGTGGAATTCATGATTTTATTATATTCATTTAGAGTCCTTAAAATAGGAGAATTAGTTGCATATAGCGTTCTTGCTCGCTCTAGGAAAAAAGTATCATGATTACGAAGGTTCCTTGAAGGGATGTTAAAGTGAATACGTTCTAGTAAGAATGGACAATCAATCGCACCTCGAATGATATCAAAGACAAAAGTGAGAGAAAGTATAGTCCTTCTAGAGTTTAGAGATTTTAAATTAATTAGCTGACACCTAGCGCTATAAGAAGGAAGCGGGTCACTAAAATGTAAATAGCGTAGGGCAAACCTGATAAACGTTTTCTGAATTCTTTCGAGTCTCAATATGTGGCGTTCAAAGTATGGGCTCCAGATGAAGACTGCGTATTCTAATTTAGAGCGTACAAGTGAGGTAAATAATAGTTTCAAGGTGTAAGGATCACTAAAACCTGAACTGAATCGGCGAATGAAAGCAAGCATAGAATATGACTTGGCAATAGTGGAGTTTAGGTGGCTATGAAATAAGAATTTAGAATCGAAGACCACACCGAGATCGCAAATTTCGCCCACTGTGCTTAGCTTAGAGCCACTGATGTAATATGAAGTAGCAATAAGGGAGCGAGATTTGGCGAATGAAACATGAAAACATTTTTTTATATTTAAATGTAATTGGTTCTTTCTACACCAGTGAGCAACATTATCAAGATCCGACTGGATCTTAAGAGAATCTGAATTACTTGAAATAGTTCTGAATATTTTCAAGTCATCAGCATATAGTTAAAATTGAGAATGCTTAAAACAGCTAGATATATCATTAATAAAGATAATGAATAGAAGGGGGCCTAAAATGCTCCCCTGGGGAATACCAGAGGACGCAATGAATGGACGGGAAGGCGCATTATCTACCACGACGGTACAACTGCGGGACGAGAGATATGATTTTATCCAAGAAAGAAAAATTGAGTGAAAGCCCAGGCTTGCTAATTTTGAAACTAAAATTGAATGGCTGATCTTATCGAAGGCTTTGGAAAAGTCGGTATAAACTGCATCAACTTGAACTCGATTATTAAAAGCAGACAGGCAAAATTCGGAGAAAACTGAGCGATTTGTTACGGTAGACCTACCCGACATAAAGCCATGTTGTTCAGTCGAAATTAAACGCTTAGTCACGAAATATAACTTATGCTTGACAATAAACTCAAACAATTTGGAAACCGTCGACAGTTTAGAGATTGGTCGATAATTAGAAACATTATTCTTGTTACCACTCTTGAAGATTGGCGATATAGAAGAAACTTTCCAATCATCAATGAACACCCCACAATTAAGAGATTTATTGAAAATTAATAAAATTGGATACGCAAGTGCAGAACAATTCTTTAATAAAAAGGAGGATAGCCCATCAACATCCGTTTGCGATGAGGATTTAATATGCAGAATTCCATCGATCACGTCATCGAGCTTTAAGGAAAGAGCCCCAAAATTAATTCGGGAGTCGGTATTGACATCTGGTATAAACTTATTAGCTTGATCCGAATCCTGTTCAAAATTTGAGCTAAAGAAATCTGCGAAAAGATTAGCCGCCTCTAAAGAAGAGTTAGCAGTAGCTTCATTATAAAAAACTTGCGAAGGAATGCTTGAGCTTAGTTTCATAGAACTTACATAGCGCCAAAAAGCCTTTGGATTGGACTTGATGTCTGATTCAAACTTACGAACAAAGTTTCTATGGAGAGTTTTACTGAGTACTTTAAACTCGCTCGAATAACGCAGGTATTCATTCCTATGAAATTCGGAACTGGTCTGTTTGAATTTTTTGAAAAATTTATTTCTTAAATTCTTGAGACTTTTTAGCTCTTCGGTATACCAAGGAATTTTGTAGCAACTTCTTTTAACTAGCGGAATAAAATTCAAGCAAATGTCCTTTATTATGGTTTTGAAGGCATTGAAACATTCAGCTACTTCGACCCCAGAAAATATTGAATCCCAATCAATCAAGGAAATTTCAGCATTCACGGCACCAAAGTTACAATTTTTAAAACAAAATTTGGTGGATTCGCTATCCGGATAAATCGCGTTAAAATCATAAAATTCCAATTGCAGAACAAGTGGTACATGGTGCATGCAGTGGTCCGACAGAGGATCCAGGCATTCACGCAATGAAAAGTTCATATTGTCGCTAATAAAAATAAGATCTAGGATTTTACTTAATTTGTTTACAAAGTTATTTATCTGCATAAGATTAAGACTTAAAAAATTATCAACTAAATAAGATTCAGAACAGCAATTGATATTTATTGGAATCAAGGCAGAACTATCATGCATATTAGTCCAGGCAATATTACCTAAGTTAAAATCGCCTAGAATACAAAAATTACCATTTGGCCGCTCAGATATCAAGTTAACAATATTGTCGACGTGCGATATGTAAAGAGTATCCACGCTAGATGGAGGGATATAAGACGCACAAATAAATAGTTTAGAAGTGCCATGTACAGATACGCAGAGTTGGTCCAGAAGCGAGTCACGATTTTCCAACGGCAGAACTGATGACCGAAATTTCCGCTGAACAGCGATAAGAATACCACCGCCTCTAAGAAGTCCTGTTTTAGAAGAATCGCGGTCTTTTCGGTACACGTTATACAGCTTAGAGTCAAAGAATTCGCTGTCACAGAAGTCCATATTTAGCCAGGTCTCGATAATCACAAAGATGTCATATTCCAATTGTGCACTCAGATCATATAACAACTTAGACTTTGTCCTTATACCGGAGGCGTTATGAAAATAAATATTAAGATTTTTGGAACGAATTTCAGGATGAGAGGACGCATTTATGATTCTTGCAGAGGGGCACCGTTTCTGTGAAAAAACTGGAACGGTCGGATCTTAACATTCGCAGGCCAAATATCTGCATTCAACAACTTATCGTAGCACCATTCAGATACGCCTAGCTTAAAGTTGACTCTTAAAAGATCGTCAACCCTGGTATCTTTCTTAATAAGCGTAAAGCAAACCAGGAACTTTTTGTCGATAGCTGCATGCTTCGAGACATATGCCAAGATATCATCAGTAGTTACACTGGGCGAGAAGGAGGAAATATGTAACCACTTCATTTTCGATACGACGCTTAATTCGTTATTGACGCTAGAGCCAATAACTAAGGGCTGTTTTAACTTACGGCGACTATTCTTGGTTGAATTTTTCCAGTTGGGGCTTTTGTCAACACTATGCATACGAGTATTAGCAACAGTTACAGCATTTTGAGCGGACGACTCAGGAGGCGGTATGAACGCAGCAACATTAGCATAAGAAAATGATTGAGTAGTTACTGCACTAGGGAGAGCAGCGCTAGCATGTATAACAGCCTGAGAACACAGTGACGAAGCTGGCAGAGGTAGCACAGGCGCAGCAGCAGAACTCGACGTAACACCAACAGCACTAGAAGCAGCAGCCGGCGACGAAACATCATTACAGATAACAACCGGCATAGGCAACGAGACTGGCATGAGCGCAGCATTAGCAGAAGATGTTGTTTTCGCAGTTATTGGGTTAGCACTGGCCAATACAGCAGCAGCACTGCGCGAAGAGGGAGAAGCAGTAGTAGAAAACAGCGACGTCGACTTATTCGGTGCATTAATTTTAGCAGGAGGTTGCGATGTATTATTAGCAGCCACAGTAAGAGAGCTCGTAGCAACGGATGCCGGTGAGTTAACAACAGGCAGAGAAGAAAATGCACCAACGTTAGACGAGCAAGCTAGAATATTACGAAGATTTTTAAGTTCCGAGGTTAGTAACGATATGCTAGCATCTTTGTTGTTGAGTTTAGTCTGCATAGAGAGAGTTTCTGCATGCAGGGCATCGAACTTTAGCATTAGTTGTTTCTTATCGGCATGCAAAGCATTGAGCAAAGATAACACGCGCACATTTTCGCTTCTGAGAGCGGCAATTTCCTTTACGACGGTATGCAAAGTAATTTGCTGTATGTCACTATTTTCATTTGAAATGTCAACTGTATTGCAATTTTGAGAGTCGGAGGAGGCTGAATTAACATCAACTTTCTCAACAGCCATGCAAACTTTACAGAAAAACGGCTTATCGGATTCAAGCAGAAAGTCAAGATCAGCCGGTAAAACACCAACACAGTTTAAATGAAAAAACTCCGTGCATTTAGCACACTGCACTTTACGTTGCATCCGATCAACTTTTAGCCCGCACAGGCAAGGCATATTAAATTAATGATATTTGTTTTTAGCGGAATATATTTGTAGAAATTGTTTTGTAGAATATTTATGTTGAAATATGTAAGTCACTTAGTGAGGAGCCACTGTCTTCGTATAAGCACCATACTAACACCAATAACTTATTGTTTATTTTCTTTTCTGGAATATTAGCAAATTTGAATAGCAATGACGAGCGATCAGAAACACGTCCGCACAGTCGAACATACACAGTCGTAATATTATTCAACTTTTGCTTTAACCCATACGTCAAAGGAATCATCAGCGAGATTTCCACGTAGTTATTTCCAGAAATCTGCATTATAAATTATGTAAATTAGAAGTTTGTAAAACTTAAACACCTATTATAGTTTTTACCTTTTCTGTTGCTTCCTGAAATATTTCTAGCAAACTTAGTACCTCAGACAAAACGGATATTTCATCTACTGCAAGTGGTGCGGGTGCTTTCTTAGTTTCCAAAATCACCTGCGCCATGGCATCTTTGGTAGCTATTATACGTTTAATCATAAAATAAGTACTATTCCATCGAGTTGGTGTATCTTGCAGCAAACTATATAGTTTCAAAGTCTTTTGCGCCAGTTTAAATTTCTCATACGCTATCGTGCTATTTTTAAAATATGTCACTATGTCTTTCCATTGTCTTAAACTATTTCAAGTTCTTGATTATGTTGTAAGCTGTCTTGAATAATCAAATTGATTGTACGCGCATAACATGGCAAATGTTTTTTTCGCAATAATTCGCAAGCTTTTATCATAACAGATGCATTATCGGTAACAATAAAATACACTTTATTAGTTATGTCCCACTCTAACATAACACTTCTTATAGAATTCGCGACATTTTCTGCTTTATGAGTGGTTACATCCTCCAATTTATTTGTGGATAGAACCGCAGAGCGCAAATTATAATGGTTGTCAATGAAATGGTATGTTATGGCTAAGTATCCCTCATTTGCCGCTGATGTCCAACCATCCGTCGTAAAGGCGACATGAGAAATATCGTGCAGCATATTCTCCAATTTTTTCTTTAAATTTATGTAATGATTTTTAAAATATATCTTTTATAACTTTTGATTTCCGGACTTCCTAAAGTACTTCCAAACTTTAGAAATTCCATTCTTTCGCTTTGCATACTTTTTTCCTTCAAGTTCTTCGTCAGACGCCAAACAGTAGCACGTCTCTTCGGAAGATTCAACAAAGGCTGTTTCAGTGATAACTTGATCTACTTCAACCAAGAATGCAAATTAATTAGTAAAACACATATATGGTCATTGAACACATTACCTTTTGTTACTTTTGTTAAAAATTTGTCCATAGTTGAAGTTGCTATCGAATAAACTGAATTAAGAATTGGCGCACTTCAGCTTCCCTTTAACATTAATAAACAATGTTGCCAAGTTGTAAAAAAAGAAGGTATTTGAGGAAATGACAATTTCACTAACACATAGGTATTACTCAATATCGAACGTACGAAAATTAATATGAAAATAAGAAAGAAAAATTATTTTAAATACTATCGATAGTCTGGCATACACCATCGATAGTCGCGATTGTTCAAGACTATCGATAGTATCGATAGTGCCATCGATAGTTTGCGAACTCTACTATAACGAACACATGGAACTAATTAACGAACTAAAGTCGGTAAAATTCTCGAAAGGCAGCAATCTCTACCAGAGGCCGGAGGCATGGGTGCATAAAACACTGCTTTAAAACACTAAAAAATTAAATTAAGGTTGCACAGATCACCAATATACTAAAAACAGCACTACTCGAAAACTAGTTTAAATAATAATATAATATTCAGGCCATCGAGCGGAGTGGGGATGGGAAATCCAATTTCGGGTATCCTCATGGTGGTGTTCATGCAAACCCTAGAAGGGCAATATATTGAGGAACTAAAAACAACATTAGGTGTGACATTCTACGCCAGATGACATAATCTGCAAAAAAAATCCTAGATTACCTCAACAAGCAACATAAAATAAGTAAATTTACGACGGAAACAGAAAACGAAGGGAGAATAAAATATCTGGATCTGACAATCAATATAGACAAGATCCTAGGAAAGGTTAATTATGAAGTTTGTGGGAAATCAACGGCCACAGACACGATAATACACAACACGTCAACCTATCCCCAACAACACAAAAAAACAGCACTATCGCTACTGGTCGATAGATTGGAATGAAGAGCTCTTATACAGAAAGCATATAAGCAAGAATTGTACGCGATTTATATTATATTGTGGACAAAATTATACCGAATCATGGAGCGCCAGAAAGAAGGGGCAAAGAGAAAGACGGGAAGACTTGGTCGGTAATAAATTACACAGGAAAGGCGGCATGCAACTTAGCAAACTTTCAAAAAACTAAAACATTCACGCAGCGTTTCTAACAATAAATAACTTAAGAAAAATCCTTCGGACCAGCACGAATACAGAGTAACCACTAAACAGGCAAAGCGTATGCAAACTGATTTGCGAACGCACTTGCGAATATAGAAATATGCAAGCAGAAAACATTTAGGCCCCTATTACGGTTGACAACTAGACTAAGTTGAGTTGTCAATGTAACAACTCAACTCAACTATTTTTTTGTATTATGACTCACAACCAATTTTAGTTGTTTTCGTTAAGTTATTGTCAACCTTAAAAGAATAAGTTTTTGACAGCTCGGATCAGCTGGTAGAAGCGCGAAAATTGTATGAGGCAAGTGTTGAAAGTATTTTCCGAAGTTTTATATACATTTTCTATAAAAAAAATGGACATATCCGTCGAAATGTATTTTTCGGAAGATTCGGAGGAAGAAAACCTGAATCTTGCGCGTATTCGACGCAGCATTAGAAGCCAGAGTAATCCAATGGAACTACCAACTGCCCAGTAAGCTAATACATTAGAGAAACCGAAATAAGCTCCTCATATTTATTTTTTTTTCAGATTCATTAGTTATTTTAGGTTAAACAAGGAAGCGTTTATATATTTGCTGAATGAGATGGAGGGTCACTTTAAGCAATCAACGCGAACTTGTGCCATTTCTCCCGTCATAAAACTTTGCGCCGCCTTACGTTTTTTCGCGGATGGCAGGTACCAAAAGTGTGGGGGCAACGATTTTAACGTCGGCCTAGCTCAATCCACATTTTCTCTCGTGCTTGGAGAAGCTTTAAATATTTTTGAAGAACACATCTGTCCACGATGGATCAAAGCAGCAATGACTACTGATGAGATTCAAAATTCGAAGCTAGCTGTTTATACTCATAGTGGATTTCCAGGAGTAATGGGATTTGTTGACGGCACGCATGTTCGTATCTGCGCACCAAGAAAAGACATACAGCATTTGTACGTTAACAGGAAAGGCTATTACAGTCTAAACGTCATGATTGTGAGTTTTTTTTAAAGGTGTTGAAACGTTTTTAATTCTTTTCCATTTAGTTTTCAGACTATAAGCAAAATGTTAGGTTTGTTGACGCTCGATATCCTGGTTCAAATCATGATTCACATATATGGAATGTGAGCACATTAATGCAATATCTTGAGCAGAATGTACCAACAAACACTTGGATTGTAGGTTAGTCCTTGTTTTAATTTTTGCTCATAGTGGTGGTGTCATGTTTAAAATTATTTGTTGTAGGTGACGCAGGATATCCTCTAGGAAAAGTTATAATGACACCGTTTCGTAATACGGCTGAAGGTTCAGCGCAAATGAAGTATAACAAAATTCATGCTAAAGCAAGGAATTCCGTTGAGAGAACCATTGGAGTGCTGAAAAGCAAGTTCAGGTGCTTGCTTTCTGCTCGTGGTTTGCACTATGCTCCGGAAAAGGCCGTGAAAATAGTTAATGCGTGTTGTACCTTGCACAATATATCGCAGCATTTCAAGGTTCCATTTTCTGATCTTTTGAATATAGATCAACAAGAATCCATAACAGAAGAAAGCAGTCCTTTAAGAAACGGTGAAGCAGACGAAATAAGAAACAACATAATGCGTTCATTGCAATGAATTTCATATTTGTTATATTTTACTATACATTATTAAGATGTAATAAATAAATTCAGCTTCTTTTAATTAAAAAACAAAAACAATTCATTTTTCTACGGAAATAAGGAAAATAAATAGCTAACTCTTACGATAACTTATAACTAATAAAATTAAAACAAATTCATTCATTAAATTCAAATAAAAACAAAAACATAATTCAAAAATTTCTAACCTATATCACAGAAAATATTCACATATTCACATAATAATTTTTGTAGCCTTTTCAATTTTTCCTTGGCAATTTCTATATTTAGCTCTCTAAGAACACTTGCCTGCTTTTCTCGCTTCTCTAACATTTTCATTTTATCCCTTTTCAGCTTGTATATTTTGTAGTGGTTGTTTTCCATTTTTTTTAGGGTATTCAGTATAGCAGCTTGTGTTCTTGCCTGGTCTTCGAGTAACTGCATTTTTGCTCTACCTGATTTTACTATCCTTGGTTTTGAGACGGGCGTTGCAGCTTCCAGCAGGATTAATTGAAAGATTAACCTGAGTTAACTCGTACACCCTTTCCTCAGTTGCAGTTAAACTAACTTCTTGAGATGGGCCACCGCCAGTCGCCAGGAAATTTTCTTTATTTTTGGCCAACTTTCGTTTTGAATTGGCGTTGTAATGAATCCACACCTACAAAGAAAAATCATGATTAGTTTCGTTTTTCGGCTTGTTAAAAATAACCGACCCTTTGCCATTCCTGCCCCGTTCTTGTTGGTAGCCCAAGACTATTTAGTTCAATAGCAAATTGTTCCCAAGTGTTTTTGATTTGCTGGCGACTTGATCCGTACTGACCTTTGCCTGTTCCAATATCTGGATGTTTCTCAACCAAGTCGACAAGGCGGTCAATTTGCTGTTTATTTGATATTTTTGTGAAATAATTTTTCAAAGTAAACATTAATTGTACATATATTTGATGTAATTTATTAGAAATACTTACAATGTTTTTTCCATCTTCACACTTGCAGGCAAGAATACAACTGATAAAAAGTAGTTGTCGCGTTTTGACAGCTCGTACAACTAAATTTAGTTTGGTTGTGAACCATAATTCGGGTAACACCTTAACGAAGACAACTAAGTGAACAGCTGATTAAAAGTTGAGTTGAGTTGTAAACCATAATACAAATTTGGCAACTACAACTCAACTATCAATTAAGTTGTGAATGGTAATAGGGGCATTATACAGGCCTACTCGTATTATGACAAAGATAGTTTACAGTCTTTCGAAAGACAGTTCGAAAGACTTTTTTGTATTCTGGCTCAAACATCTTTCATAACAAGGTCTCGTTTTAACATTCATAGTAAAAACTTTTTGGATTACATGTAGTTATCATGGTAAAAAAAATGCATAAACATCCGCAGTTTACTTATAATACACAATAAGGTACTGGTTTGCCCTGGACTGCCATTCCGGTAATCCAAGGCTCTATGCCTTGGGCATGCGAAATCAAATTGTGAATTAATTTGTTTATTTTTTTCCAACTAGCTGGCGTTTTTTTTAACACATTTTACTTCAAATTTGCATTCCTGAAATTTTGCGTATCCTAATTTCCTGTTTTTAGCGGCTATTTTAATATTTTTTATACAAATTATCATATTATTTTCGGCCTTGTATCCTTAGAGAATGTTTTTGTTATTTTGTTGAGCTCGTTGCCAGTTTTTGCGAAGTAATAATATGGGAAAACAGCGATATTTCAAAGTAGTAGAAGTAATAGCTGCTATTTCGGAGATCGCCACATCTGCTCATCAGACTTCTTTTTTTTTGTAGACTTTACTAAAGATCGAACCATGGTACACAGGGTTGCTAGGCCAGCATTCAGTCACTAAGCCACGCTAACCGTTTGGAAATCGTTTGCTTTCTCATTATCCCTTCTCCAACCATATACAAATTTTAATTCTGTTATAACATAATGTTAAATTACAAATTATTATGTATGTATATACTCTTCAAAAAAATTGTTGAAATGAAAACAGCACGACGCAGAGTGACCTGCTCCTTAGGGCTTCTTTCAATTCGTCGTCCGAAAGACAGACAAGAGCTTTCACGATAGTTACCAGAATAGACATTTGTCTTCCGAAATACTGTGGGGAGTTGAAAGACAGTCGCCAGGATAGCCTTGTTAGTCTATGAACACAAGTGTCCTACCAACTACATACAAAGTAAAGCAACTAATAGCTAAGATTATAAAAACTTAGAATATAGAGTTTGAAGCGGAAAAACGAAGTTGGATACTACTCGAGATTAAATTAAATTCAATTAAGGCCCCATAGAAAGGTAACAACAAGTTGAATTTATAACTTTCCAAAAGAAAGGAGCAGTCAATGCCATTCCCATTACAGCCTGTTCTACGTACCGGAATGACCATCTTTAAGTCTGCGCATGGGTTGGTCCACAAATTATGTGGTCCCATATTGTTCGCGCCGTAATGCGCCCATCGTCTCTACGGGTCCCATAGACGCACCCAGTGCTCTGGTGGCAAGCACCGGAGGATCCTCCATGGTTCAAAGGAGCACACAACAACATCATGGTCGCTCCCCTCCCCCACCCAGCTCCGCTTCTCGTGTGGGGACTAGCCAGCAGCTTCTGGTACTCCACACAGTCTGCTCCGTGCGTCAAGCCAGGATATACCGGAATGCGGCATCAGTCAGGTGCAACTCGTGCCAAGGCTGGTGTCACTTCCGTGTACATTCTGGTGTGCGCACCACACGTGAATGGTCGGGTGACTACCTGGCTCCCTGCTGTAGAGCGTTGCAACCGCACACGTCCGTGGCCGCGCTGCCGAACAACACCTTAAGTCAGCCCAATGTGCCAGTGCATGTGCAGCAGGGACCAGGTGGGCAACATCACCGTTCCCTCACACCTCTCTCCGCGATGACTCTCCCGAGGCAAACGAGACTCCTTCAGCTGAACTGCAATGGGCTGCAGGGCAAAATTGAGGAGATAACCGACTTTATGAGTCGGCATAATCTGTCAATAGCTGCGATCCAGGAAACGAAACTGCACAGCAACTCAACCTACAATGTGCATCGTAAGGATCGCGAGCGAGGTAATAGTGGTGGCTTAGCATTCATCACCCACCACACCGTGCAGTATCGTCTTATTAGCGGAAGAAGACATCGACCGCAGGGACACTACCTTAGAATGTCAAGGAATAGCTGTCCAGTCAGGCGATGTCGAGCTCGAAATATTTAATATTTATATACCCCCTGTCACCTGCTGCGCGGCAGAATATCACCCTGTCATAGGTGCACTCCTCAGATGTGAAACCCGATTGGTCGTTGGGGACTTCAACGCGCACCATGATCTCTGGCACTCAAGCCTACCAGCTGATCGTAGGGGAAACGATTTGGCAGAGCAGATAGACGATCCGACTTTCTGCACAATGAACGATGATGCCCCCACCAGGATTATGGGTAGTTGCAGCAGCTCGCCTGACCTAACAACAGCTAGCGCAGGTCTGATAAATAACATAACGTGGCGACCTATGCTATCGCTTGCATCAGACCACCTACCCATAACACTGTGTAACACTGAAAATGAACTTTGAAAGAGACCTAGCCTAGGCGTTAGGCCTTATAAAACTAAGAAAAACTGTATACTTGAAATTTGCGAAACACCCCAAAAATCTCATTTTAGGGCCAAAAAACTTTTTTTGAGGTCATTCGCTAGTCAATCATCAATATCTTTGCGAATTTTCATCCTATTCAAAAGTTGTTTATATATTTTGAAAGGTGGCAATCACTATTTTTAATGGCGTATAACTCATCAAAATCAAACGAGAACTGACGAAGCTACAGAGAAAAAAAAATCGTAACTTAATAAAAAAAAATTAATTTTGAAACTTTGACTACGATTTTACGATAGTCTTAATTTAGAAAGGTACCTAGCAAAGACAATATTATTAAAGTGAATTTAGTACTGCGTCGATTAAGCTATTTCAATCGAAAATCGGTTGGAAATTGACAGAGTTATTACTATTTAAATTATTTTAGATGATGACCATATTTAAAAATTCATACATTTTGATTATCTTTCAACTTCAAATTTTTATTGTGACTGAAAATAAAAAAAAATTAATCATTAAAATGCTAAATAACTTTATAGCTAAAAATGTTTGCTTGATCTTCTGCGTTTATAAGACGAGTCATCTGTTTCACGTTTGAGTGACCAGCAGTAATTAGCTATCATCCTAACTTGGTTCTTTCCTGTAAACCGTTTTTCAATGTTGGAGATTTCTTGGTGAAATCTTTCACCTTGTTCGTCGCTGAATTGACCAAGATTATCCGGGAAAAATTCCAAATGAGAATGCAAAAAGCATTCCAAAATTCATGGACCACCTCAACGTAATTTGAACTTCTCGTGTTTCCAAGAAAGTTTTGGCACAAAGAAATTAAACTCAGCCATGCTCTTTTCTCTACTGGGTTCAATTTTTTTATGAAGTCATCATCAGTCATAATCTTACGAATCTGCGGTCCAACGAAAACGCCTGATCAAAATGTAAAAATAAATTAGGATGAATTCTTTTTGAAGAATTCTTGTTGGGAAATTTTTATAAGTACCTTCTTTAATCTTGGCGTCACTCAACTTGGGGAATACAAGTTTCAGGTGTAGAAAAGCCTCGCTGTTTTTTTCGAGTCGTTTAACAAACTGTTTCATGTACCCCAATTTTAAATGCAATGGCGGCAAAATTATATCATCAGGCTTAACTAATGCAATATTGAGAACATTATTTTTGCCAATTTGAAACTTTCTCGGTGGCCATATGTTACACTTGTAATGATTTTTGGCACGACTGTCCCATTCACAAAAGTAACAAGGATATTTAGTGTAGCCACCTTGCATTCCAAGTAGAATTGTCAGGACTTTAAGGTCCGAGACAATCTGCCAGCGAAATTTATTGTATTTAATCAATCGTAGAATTTTTTCCATCGTTTGATAAGTCTCTTTCATATCAGTAGCGTATGCCACTGGAACTGATGGCAATTCATTTCTGTTGTGCAGCAATACTGCTTTCAGACCTACGATGTTAGTCAATTGAAAATTAATTGATAAATTGTATTCAAATTTAGTTCTCTCACACTCATAACACATTAAATACTTACTTTTGCAAGAACCGTCTAGAAATAATCGCCAATCTTGGGGACAGTGCACGTGATCGAGAGCAGCAAACAATTCATCCACATCAACGCAATAAACTAGTTTGTTATTGGTGTCATCAGCTTTGAAAATGTGTTCGAACGAAGATAGGTCTCTGTCTCGTGCAGACGTTACTTTAAAGTTACTGTCTACTATATTCCACTGCTTTAATCTGTGATTTTTGTTTGGCAAAAGTAGCAATCCTCCGGCTTGTGATATATTTGATAATGCCAAGCCATAGGAGTCACAAACGGCAGACGCTGGTCATCACATTTACCGGGTTTCCATTGTTTTAATGTTGTACAGCACATCCAACAAATATATTCGGGTTCATACCAAGCACTTTCCACGTATGAGCAACTGAAAAAGAGGTTGAACGCTTCAACCACAGCTTTATTTGTTCTTAAATCGAACCGATATACATACATATCTTATCAACAAATAGACCGCAGGCGTAACAAAATTTGTTGCGCCTATCACACATTTTACCACACTTATCACACAATATAATTGCGAAGCGGTCGCAAGGTTGAATTGACGGCGTAAATTTATTAGATGAGCACTCAAAATTTTTGGAAATGAATGTGTTTAAAATAATTCCTCATACTTGCTATGTTTCTAGTAAAATAACGCAATGAAATGCGGTCAAAGTAGAAAAATTAAAAAAAAAACTTTTCGCAAGGTAAATTTATTTAATAGCAGAAAAAATTTAATAGCTTCGTCAATTTTTGTCCGATTTCATTGCATGAGCACTCAAAATTTTTGGACATGAATATACTTTCAAAATAATTCCTCATACTTGATATGTTTTTAGTAAAATACTGCAATAAAATGAGGTCAAAGTAGAAAAATTTGAAGAAAAAACAAATTTTCCAAGTTTACCCGATGAAAACTTACAACACGCTAGCTCAAAAAATAGATCTTTCTATCTCAGTTTAAAGGTATAATCCTTACCTTTCCAAAACATATTTCATATTGAAAATCGGTAAAGAAATGGCCAAGTAATGAAAAGATTAGCGCGTACACATCCGAAGAACGGTTTTTTAACGGTAAAGCAAGATTTTGAGGGTGTTACAAATTTTTCAAAAACCGTTTTGAGTTATATTCGACCAGGTGAACAATTTCCACTATGTCACTTTAAAAGTTCATTCAATTTTTTCCATTTTGTAACACTGTGTAGTCATCTGGATTGACAGACCTGCTGACTTTGTCTCTGCGGACCACCGGGCTTGTATCAACTTTAAAAAGGCTGAGTGGTTCAGGTTCGCGAAGTTGTCTAAAAATTCCTTCAGATCTCTTCCCACACCCACTGACGTTCGCAAAGGCGAACAGAAGTTCCGCAAGGTGGTTGCGTCAGCTGCGGCTCGCTTCATCCCGGCAGGGAGGATCCTTGAGATCCGTCCCAACTTCCCGGCCGAAGCGGCCGCTCTAGCGAATGAACGCGACCACTTTCGCCGCTCCGATCCCCGAAAACCTAACATAAAGGATTTAGATGTAAAGATTCGGAGGCTGGTTGACCAAAAGATGTGGAACAAGTGGGAGGAGCATTTGAAGTTCTGTAGCCTAATCACGGGTGTTGGTAAGCCCTGGTCCACCGTGAAGTCCTTATCCAACCCGACGAAGCGGGACATCCGAGTGGAAATTTCATTCGGGGATCGTGCCTCGTCGAACCCGCAGAGATGCGCGAGCTATTTTAGCCGACAATTCATATTGCATCCTTCGGGGGATAGGGACAAGCGAAAGGTGACCAGAAGGCTGCGCAAACTACTACTGAAGACCTCGGCAAGATATTAAGAGTTTTTAATACCTGACTACAAAGCACTTCATCTTTAAATGAATACGAGAATTAGTGCACCATAGATGCAAACTGTCAATGTTGTTTTGAAGCTTAAACGCGTCGTCGGATTTTTTAATGTTTGAAAATACTTTTGAATCGTCGGGGTAGACCAAAAATTTAGCAAATCTAATATTTTCGAACTGCAGTAGGCCCTTTATTAGCAGCCGGCTGCAGATCATGCAGTCGTGCTTCGACCAGTATCTTGAAACGTCGTCTGTCCAATTCTGGACATTCACATATAATATGCCATATGTTCATCTATCAAAAGAATTACCTGTTAGTAGCCTCACAAAGAGTCTGGTGTCCTCTCTTTTCATTGAAAGTAAACTCTCGTGAGCTTAGTATCGTATGATTTGTATCTGATATGTATATAGTTCGTGCGATCATTTGATTGCGTGCAGCGAGAACGGCACTTCCTCACTGATTGAGTCTTTTAGATGGACAAACTGTTTGGCAAGGTATTCTGCCCTTTCATTTCCTTGTACACCCTTATGTCCCGGGCCCAATAAAGGTGAACCGTTTTTGACACTGTCCAAAGCTTCTTTACACTCTACTACGGTTTTAGAGCAGGTACTGTGCGAAAGCAGGGACTGCATGACTGCCTACTTTCAATGTAGATGTTAATCCGCCCGCTAGCTGGTTGAATATGTGATATCAGCTCAGCCGTTTTCTTCACGGCTAGGATTTCTGCTTGAAAAATATTGCAGTGATCCGGCAGCCGTAGACGAGTGTGAAGCGTGTGCGCGCTTCCTTCGGTGGGTCCCGGACTCAAGTCCTGGCCGGCGCAAGTAACATCAAAAATTATAGAAAAGTTTTTTCTAATAGCGGCCACTTCAATGGCAATGGCAATGGCAAACCTCCGAATGTCTATTTCTGCCATAAAATAATTCTCACAAAAAACATTCGCCGTTCGGAGTCGGTGTAAGCTGTAGGTCCCTCAATTTGTGTTACGTCATCAAGACGCACACCACAAATTGTAGGAGAAGTTCGGCCAAAATCGGCAGATCCGACAGTTTGTAAGATTTGCAGACCTCTGGTTCTGGACAGTAAATCGCAGCCCCAACTCTCTTTTCCATTTTAGACCCGTCGGTGTATATATGTGTCATTCTTCTTGTCATCATCAACCCCTGCGCCATCCATCGACATCTATTGTAGCCCGAAGAGTCCTATTGCAAACTGCCTCGGGCCTCGTAATGCTCCAATAACACTGAATCGGTCTCACACTTGCAGTGTATATCCAATGTGAAAGTGCAGGAGATATGATCATGTGCAGCCCAACATCTGTTTGCATGCATACATAGATACAGAGGTATCGTAGAACCGACTGTCGTGGGAATGTTACAGACGCCTTCTTCATTGTCTCTTCTACATTGAGTCTCCACGACAGCTTGTTATCGAACACGATTCTCAGGTATCTGGTACTTTGCTTCAATTGTAGCGTTACCTCTTTCAGTTTAAGTTACCTCTAAACCGGTACCTTGTATTTCCTATTGAACAGAACTACGACAAGGTTCCACAGTAGCGGTGATAAAACCCGCGGTGATCGCGTCTTGTGTTATTACGTGTACGCCCCATAACACTGATACCATTCTGCAATTTGGTATCTTGCTTATTCATATCTTCAGGGCGTGGTTAACCAAATTGAGGTGATTCCCTCCATTCCGGCTCGCTTCGAAAGATTATTAAATGCAATGCCCTGAAAACCACCTATTACAAAACCCTCATTTTCTAGGACCGTTTCTCTGCGACTAACGACGCTATGCAGAGCAGTATCCACTGATCTGCCTTTGGTGTATGCATGTTGCGCTTTCGAGATTAGCCTCTCGTCCAAATTCTGCTTAACGTGAACGTCTGTAGCACGTCTTAAGCAGAAACGATGTTAGGCTAATAGGTCTATAATCCTTCGAGTATATATGACTTCACTTTCTCGCCTTTGACAGATATACTACTTCTGGAGTCATCCATGGAACCGGGGCATAGTTTAGTTTAATTACACCTTCGTACATTTTGGTCGGAAGTCCTACTTTGCGCAGCAGGGTTGGAAGAATTTTAACAATGCCTGGCGATTTGTATTCCGAGAAGGAGTGTATCGCCCATTCTAAGTTAGCTTGCGATACCAGACCCTCGACAGTGAGTGCTCCCATATCAGCGGCCGACTCAGCCCCTCCAGCCATTTCTCACTGTCCTGAGTCCTAGTACCGTTCTCCCGATTGATGCGTCCCTGAGTAACGGCGTTCTTTGCATGACCTTTCCTCGAAATTGCCGTTTCGCTCATGCTTTCAATACTGCCACAAAAACTCCGCCATGAGCTTCTTCTGGCCTTTCTTATCCCCTCTTTCTATATCTTAAAGATGCAGAACAATTGGTCAAATTTTATTTCATTAGAAAACTATTAATCATATCAAAATATCAATCAGCAAATTTGTAAGATATTCTTTCATTAGGACAGATGAAGGAAATTCATGATCAGAGGCACATGATGCCTATGCCAAGACGTTGTATGAGAAAGGCATTCAGCAATATTTTAGCTCAAATTATCGCTAATAAATACAAGATCAAGAATTGCATCCAACTTGTTAACAAAAGCGTTGACTTGCATTAACTTAAGACTTAAAATACTATCAATAAAATAAGATTCATGCTACGAGATAATATGCTGATTTTATTTAAAAATAAAAGTAAATTAATTTCAAGACAGTGCAGTGCTCTTTTAAGATTTTGGAAGGTGCCCATTGTGATACCGCATGGGGGATGTATGGGGATCCCTGTTCCCCTAGAACCAATTCGTATTTCTAAGAAACCTTGCCAGGCTCTTAATTTCGGCTGACCTAATATCGTCGAGTTCATAATTTCAGCTCTCCTTCTAGGTAGTGCCGGACAGCGACGGAGTAGCTGTTGTATGGTCTCCTTCTCCTCCACGTCCCGACAGCTCCTACCCTGCCAGGGGACCCCTAGTATTGCTGCATGCGCACCTATTAAACAATGTCAGGCTAGGACTGCTGTTGTCGTCTTAATATTCTGTCTTCCCAGGTTGAGGAGAGATTTCGTTCGTTGATCACTCATCGATGGTCTCAGCCATATCGAAAAGATGTCGGCGACGTTTTCATTAGAGATTTAATAGCCGCTTGGCTGTCAGTGAAAATATAGATTTCATCACCGGGAATCATATCAACTGTAGCAGTGATGCGGTCTTAGAAATAGCCATCAGCTCCGTCTGAAAAACACTGCAATAATCAGGTAGGCGGAAGCTGAAAGTTATGCCCAATTGTTCCGAAAAACTGCTCCATCAACTCTTCCGTCAAGCTTGGATCCATCCGTGTAAACATGGCTGGTTCCACTTTTCCTAACCGCTCCCAATTTCCACTCCTCCCTTTCGGGCAGCAGGGTGATGAACTTGGTTACGGTCGAATCGGTCGGAAGTGCCTAGTCGGTTCTCGTAGCCGATATAATGATGTGCCCATTTCCTAGCGGAATTTAGTCGAATGGCAGTATTACATGTAACTTTCTTAGCATATATGTAGGTCTACCGGTAGGAAATTAGCTTTCATTCTTTCATTATTAACAGGGAGGCTACTCGCTGAACTCTACTTTCTTAATATTTCCTTTTTTGGCGCGAGCATCCCACCAAACTACTGTACCGTAGAAAATGCTTGGTCTCACAACCGCCATGTAGATCCATCCCACGATCGTGGGTTCTAAGCCCCAGTTCGTGCCTATTGTTCTGCTGCATGAATATACAGCCGTCATGGCTTTGCGGACTCTTTCATTAACGTTGGGTCCCCAATTTAGTTTCCTCAGGATCAGGCTCAGATACTTGGATTGTTCCATTCTCCTTAACGTTACCCTATTTATAGTTAAATTATCCAGTGGAGGGCAACGGCGCTTCCTAATGAATAGAACCACTTAAGTTAACCCCAGTAACCCCTAAACCATGACTGCGGCACCAGTGCACGCACTTGTTGAATAGCCCTTGCACCAGCCTTGCCAGCTACTGCAATGTCATCTACGTAGGCGGTCACATTTCCCCCGCAGCTTTGTATTTCTCTTAGCAGGCTATCGACAGTGATAGAGATAATAACACTCACCCTGGAGGTACCTCTTACCACGAATTTCAACACAGAGCATTCCCCCAACTCCGCTTTGGTTACCCCTCTCATGAGGAAGGTCCTGATGAAAGCTGTCATAGTATCACATAGGCCCAGCCTGAGGAGCGATGATATAACTGCCTACAGACTAATATTACTAAAGGCACCCTCTTTGTCTAGGAATACCGCTAAGGAGTATTCCTTAGGGGTAAATACTACTTGAACCTGGGCCGATTTTCGTGATATATAGTCTCCTCAAAGATGAATTCAAAGGGAAGCTGAGCTCTTCAACTGTAACAGATGTGCCTTCAACAGTCATGGAATCTAGCCACCCTGGGAAGTGAGTTTGGATGAGAAGTTCCAGAGTTTCCTGGTTGCTTCTCGTCCATTTCCCATCCTCCTTAACTAGATAGCTGAGTGATATAGGGGTTTTAGAGAGGATTTTGCGTAAAAGACTTGCCTCGCAGCTGCTTTCTATCGATTGACAGAATATTCCCCATGAGCAACATTTAGGAGCTCTGACTGCATATTTGAATCTGCATTGGGAGTCTTTACACTCCTTCCGGAGCTGTACTATTTCCTGAGATCACCAAGGTGTCTTTGTTTCTTTTTCTACATTATTGATGGGCATTCTACTGTCGTCACTTGTTGAAGAGCACCTGTAAGTTTGTTTACAGTGAGAGTAGAGTTGAGTATGTTTTTGTCTTTAATAGTGTCTGGGGGTTGAGGAAGGTGTCTGATTAAGCACTTAGTGCGTCTTCTATTAATGAATGGTTTAGGCTCATTAATAGGAATGTACAGTTCAAAGCTAACGTGCAGTTGGTATCCTCTCCGTCTGATAGCGGAGGGATGTCTTCGCCTTCGTCCGCACTATCTCCTACGGCAATACGCTCGCCCAACATATCCGAGTTGGACGCCATCTCGCAGTCCATCGAGTATTCCATTTCCGCTGCAGTGTATCCTACTTAGTCCACGAGGGGAGATTGCCTCAACTAGTCCCGTCGATAGAAGTGGAGGGTTAGGGCTTAAAAACTTTAGTTTACCCTCCAGTTGTAAGAGATGCAAGTGATTCCTCATTCATCACCAACACTGCCACCCTGCGTTTGCCAATGGGTTCCTCCAGTTTCACTACCTTCCAGTCTTGGGTAGGTAGTTGTGGGTTACGCAATTTTATTAGAGCCTGGGACGGTTGGAATTTCTTCTCGGCGCACCACATCCGGGCCACAACTCTGTTCACCTCTGCCATAGCAAGGCCAATTATACCGCATCGTAAAAATACAGCTGGATAACCCTGGCTGCAAACCTTCCCATGTGCACGGCAGCGCTAACACCCTGGATTAGGGGGGTGAGGGTATGTGGAAAAGATGGGATTGAAAGGTAAGGAAAGATAATTTTTGTTGAACAACACTAATAAATGATATTTTACATGGATTGCCAAACAACTACAAATCGTCGCCTAAAATGCAAAGGTCATAACCAACAAAAAATCCCAAATTGTTTGATTACATATAATGGATTTCTTCGAATTAAAAGTTCCCAAATAATTTTATGTAAACAAATTTGTTTGTTAGGCACGTCTTTTTACATTTCAGGCGACGTTATATAATTCTTTTACGCACAAATTTCAATAGCAATAAAAATTAAGGCGCATACAAATTGCCGCTGTTCAACTCTCCTTTCTTTGCAGGTTGTCTCTTGCTAAATATATTATTCTTATCTTTATTATAGGCGACGCCAAGTATTATTCTTTTTACTTTGCATTTAATGAATTTTTGAATTGCTACTTATATCGAAAATATTTTTTCTTATACTTCACTTTTTACTTTTTAATATTTTATGTATTTGAAATAATCGCAAGTGTTTTTTTTTATTTCAGGGGTCCTGCAGGATACGATCGAACGAGAAATGCTATAATTGGAAACAAAGACTTCGAGCTTACTTACCTCACAGAAGCATACACTACTGAACATTGGTTGGTGCGAATTTACCGCGTAAAAAAACCATTTGAATTCAATAGGCCTTTTTTGAAAGTCAGTGAAAGAACATTAGCGCCAACAAATTATATATCTAAAAAGGTGTAATAATTCGTTAAAAATTGAAATTTATTATTAACAAATTTTATATATTGCAGAATTCTAGACGTCGTAAAGGATATATAAGAAGCAGACCAATTGTTATCAAAGGAAAACGGACTGGCAAATAGTTAAATATTATAAAATGAATATTAAACTAAATAGAATATCAATCGTGTCTCTGTTTCTGATTATTATATGAGTGCTATAAAATAATAATATATATTTCTACACTAACTACTGCGAAAACAGTAAGGGAGTGGATGGTTATGGTTAGTTATATGTAGCTTTGGCAATACAATGTAAAAATAAGAAAATATGATATTTACAAGCAATTGTAGAGCTAGAGCTGCCTTTATTCTCTAGCTCCTATATCTGTTCTCGCAACTAAGATATGTAATCACCATCCTCTGACGCAAAACTCTGTCTATATTGTGCTCGTTGTTATTGTCACTTGGATTCGGCGTAAGTAAATCTTTTGTGGTTTTCTAGAGAATGAATTGTTGTCTAATTGTGATTGTTGGTGGCGTGTCCGGTCCAGCTATTTCTCGTCTACCTGTAACATTCGAAACGTCTGCAAATAATTATCCTATCTGATCAATGACAAAATATTGATTTGTTCATGACATTGATTTGCTGCGTATTTTTATTATCTTAATAATGTAAGTTGTTAGATCAAATACTATAAATAAAAAATGGTGACAAACTGGTCTATTCTGCACCGGTAACAACATTTTTATTACCGGTAATTTTTTAATGGTAACGCTGTCAACAGTGTAAAACTCACCATACGGTGTTTGCTTTGGTGTGGTGTGAATTTGAACACAAATTTTACGAGCGAATCACAATGGCGATGAATAAGGGAGTGGTTTACTAAAGTAAATTTAATAAATTATTAATATAATTAATTTTTAATTGCAGAGAATACGCAAGAACAACCCAGCAGCAATTACGCTGGTATGTAGCCTTCGTAAAGGACCGTCCGGAGCTGCTCCAAGGCAAGAACACGGGTGGTGGAAGGAGTCTCGTTCCGGAGCTCAGCGACTTTGAGCAGCATGCCCTTGAAGTATTTGGGATGCCCGCTATTGAGGGGCACTCATATATAGCACTTGGGTTTCCAGTAAGCAAAAATGAAACACGAATATTTACGAATATTTATTTTAACATTTTTTTTCATAAAGGCTGAAAACGAGGAAAATAATTCATCGCCAATTTTAGAGGTTGTGCCTGCTGATTTCATAGCGTTATCTCCTACGTCGCTGGATGACATTATTGAGGTGTCTGCAGATATAAGCCCTTCCCATTTTGCAACAAACATTGGAGCGCCCAGTCCTTCCACTCCTGTGGCTCCCTTATCTCGCTCCCGAAAGAATCATTTTCGCACCGAAGTTTTTAAAATGATAGAAATGAGCGTAGGGAGGAGCAGTCGAAACTGGCCGAATCATTGAACAATTTGGGGAAGGGACTTTCTGCTTTGGCTGGTGCGGTTCATGAACTTGTAGAACTGCAGAAGCGCCAGCAAAATTAAACAATGTACAATTTTTTTCGCCATTATGTTTTTAATATTGAAAACTCGTATTCCAAACGGTTTAATAAAAAAATCAACGTTTAATACTTCACTACTCTTTAATTTATTACAAAAATGTAAATAAACGTCAGCTGTTTTCTAGTAGTTACCACCTAGTGCGGTGGTAATAAAATTTTCCGGTAAAAAGAACGTGCAGAATACCAAAATAGTTTAAAAGTTGCCGGAGGTTTTTATTACCGGTAATAAAAATGTTGTTACCAGTGCAGAATAGACCTGTATATTGGGCGTTGGCAACGTGACGTGATAATAGCATTGGAATTGATGTTTATTTAATTTTTGGAGTAGAAACGCATGTTTCACACATATTTAGCATCGGCGTGGATTACAAAAAATTAAAGAAAGTTTCAATAATATAAATCTAATCTTATTTACAGGTGATTTTGCGTAAATTATGCGTAAAAGTAGCCTATATTTGGCATTTTTATACGGCCAACTGTTGAGAGCCTTACCATTTGCGGTAGATCTACGGTTACAAAAATTATTTAACACTTTTTCGAAGGTTTGATGATGTTGACGCTTTCGCCTTCCCGATGACCTCCTTCACCTCGCCACAGGTGAAGGCAAGAGGCGCGCTGTTGTTTGGTAGTTTGCGCAGCCTTCTGGTCTCCTTTCGCTTGTCCCTATCCCCCGAAGGATGCAATATGAATTGTCGGCTAAAATAGGTCGCGTATCTCTTCGGGTCCGACGAGGCACGATCCCCGAATGAAATTTCCACTCGGTCGTCGCGCTTCGTCGGGTTGGATAAGGACTTCACGATGGACCAGAGCTTACCAACACGCGGGATTAGGTTACAGAACTTCAAATGCTCCTCCCACTTGTTCCGCTTATTTTGGTCAACCAGCCTCCGAATCTCCACGTTCAAATCCTTTATGTTAGGATTTCGGGGATCGGAGCGGCGAAGGTGGTCGCGTTCATTCGCTAGAGCGGCCGCTATGTCAGGGTGTATCCTGCCGGGCAGCAGGTGACAGGGGGTATATAAACATTGAATATTTCGAGCTCGACATCGCCTGCCCGGACAGCTATTCCTTGACATTCTAAGGTAGTCTCCTTGCGGTCGATGTCTTTTTCAATAAGACGTTACTGCACGGTGTGATGGGTGATGAATGCTAAGCCACCACCATTACCTCGCTCGCGATCCGTACGATGCACATTGTAGCCGTTGCAACTCAACAAGTCACCCGACCATTCACGTGTGGTGCGCACACCAGAATGTACACGGAAGTGACACCAGCCTTAGCACGAATTGCACCTGACAGATATCGCATTCCGGTATATCCTGGCCTGACACACGGAACAGACTGTGTGGGGCTCCCTGACACGGGGGGCGGAGCTGGGTGGGGGTGGGGGAGAGGAGCGTCCATGTTGTTGTGTGCTCCTATGAACCGTAGATGTTCTGCCGGTGCTAGGCACCGGTGCACTTGGTGCAGCTAAAGGGCCTGTAGAGGCTATGGGCGCCGTGGGGCGTGAACAACACGGGGCCACATATTTTGTGGACCACTCCTTACGGGTCTTAAGGCCTGAGCAGACCTGGCTCCATCCGTCGCACGAATTACACCTTACCGAGGTGGAGGTCGGATGGAGCTTTTTCTGGCAAACGCAGCAAAAATAGGTTTCTGGTCCAGGGTTTTGGGTCGATGTCAGCCCTAAGCAGAAGGAGGTGAAGCAACCCTCCTGCAAGGAGTTGATCCAGGGGAGATAGACGGCTTATGGGGTAGGCCGATCTAATCAGGGTTAGATCGCCGAAACAACAGTCCTTGGCCGGGTAAAACCCAGGTCATTGCGGTACGTAGAACCGACTGTCGCGGGAATGGCAGGGTGGTGTCCTACCGGGCAGCAGGCAACAGGGGGTATATATATATTAGATATTTCGAGCTCGACATCACCTGACCGATATCATCTTCTTCGATAAAACGATATTGCACTGTGTGGTGTGATGAATTCAGCCACCACCATTATTACGTTCGCGATCCTTACGATGCACATTATATCCGTTGCAATTCAATAGAGATGAATTTCTGTGCAATTACGTCTCCTGGATCACAGCTATCAACAGACCATGTCTTCTCATAAAGTCGGTTATCTCCTCGATCTTGCTCTGGAGTCCGTTACAGTTTATCTGCAGGAGCTTAATCTGCTCAGGATGTGTCGACGCGATGGAGGGTGTAAGTGCCAGGTGCGGTTGACCACCTAGTCTCAGTTGCGCTTGCCTCTGTGCCGGTTGCTGCCATGGGGAGATCGGTGGCAGCGCCGGAGGAGGCGTATGCGGCTCCAGAGCTCTGTAACATGGGGCAAGGTAATTACCTGTCGACTCACGTGCGGTGCGCAAACCAGAACATGTTCCGGCGTATTGTGACCTGACACACGGAACAGACAGTGTGAGGCACCAAGAGCTGCTAGGTAGCCCTAACACTTTGGTGGCAGCAGTATGAGGATGGATGTGTTATGAGAGATGGCGAGTGTGAGTGTTGCTGATTGCTGTTCGGAGCCATGGAGGCTCCCTGGGTGCTGAGTGAGACCGGCCCAATTGGGGCAAGGTTTTGGGCCGTAGAGGCAGTTGGCGCTTGAGAGCGCAAGTAATGCGGGGCAACGTACGGTGTGGTTCACTCCTTATGAGTCTTAAGGCCTGAGCAGACCTTAAGATGGCTCCGTCCATCGCACGTATTCGGTAGTCGGCAGACGTAGAGTTTGGATGGACCCTTCTCTGGCATACGCAGCAAAAATATGTTTCTGGGCCAGGGTTGGATTCAATAGCCCTGAGCAGAAGTGTGTGGAGATGATACATGACAAATATTATGCCCATATCTAAACAGAGTTAGATCTCGGTACGTAGATTAGGTAATATACCATGTCATTTCTGCTACATCAAATTAACCCTTTCGCTACTGATGTCCAGTACAGTGGACATGACTTCGGGGCGGCGATTTTTTTAAATGTGAAGTGTGGGTGCAAAAAACTTCGTGGAAACGGACGTGGCGGTATATTGCGAGTATAAAAAAGTAATTTCTGTGAATTTATTTTAAGTTTTGTCAGTAGTGCGCCGATTTTTGCAAGAGAAGGTTGTGAAATACCATTCAGTGAGTTTTTACTTCAAATATAAATTGAAAAAGTGTTTTTATAACATATACATATGTACATATTTGTGCGTGCGACAGTTTTTTGTGTGCCTTTTACTCTTTAATGGTTTGGAAGTGGATTAAGGTTGCAGTGAAGGTAAGAGTTTTAGGAACAGAAACCCGCATGTCCCTTGTAATTGACATGAGTAGTCAAGGGTTGTGTTTTGTAACAGAATATTATAATTTTGCAGACATAAAGTACAATGGCTAGGCGAAAAGTGTTGACTGAAACCTAGCTGTTTGATCTCCTAAATGATTTATCTGATTTCGACGATGAATCGGATAATGACGAAATTGATTCAGGAGAACTCGAAGAGGTCAGGAGAGCACGAATTGATGGAGATAAGGACGAGGTAAGCGATGATTCGAGCAAAGAAGAAATGGAAGATATGACTCCAGGAAGTGCAAATAAGCTAGATAGTCGTGCACCTATTGCAAGCGTTTCAACAGCGTCCTCAACAATGAGCGAAGAAAATGTTTCACGAAATGAATATTTTTCGGTGAGAGTATTACGTTCAGTAGGTATTGGCAAAGTAACGGGCGGTCTTCACCTGCTTAAAATTTTCGCTTACTTGATGAAGCATGCGAGATGTCGCACGTGAAGACCGCAACAAGTAGTAAGTATGCGAGCTCTCGCTTGCGTTCAACTGTCATTTTTGTGGTTTGACAGCCATTTTTCATTTCGTAGCATTTTTCATTGTGACAACATTGAAGCCCGCAGCGTCCTTTCGCACAAAATAAAAGACATTAAATAAGTTCAAATAATAAAATGGATTGGCGCGTTTCTGATGTATCCAAATTAATTAATTCGTACAGACAATATGAGTGCCTTTGGAATTACAAGAGTTCCAACTACAAACGGATTGACATGAAAAAAATGCTTGGATGCAACTGACGAAGGAGTTCAATGAAGATGTGGATGATGTTAAAAAAAAAATTAAACATTTGCGGAATGCATATGTTGTGGAGAAAAAAAAAATGGATAGTAGCAAGAAGTCTGGCTCTTCAGCTGCAGCTATATATGAGCCGCACTTATTTTATTTTAATGAAATGCGATTCCTGGACTCAGTAGTTGTCTTGCGAAAAACTACAAGCAGTTTGGAAATGGTGAGTTTGAAAGAATTCTGCCAATATACAAAAGGTACTAACTTTGTTTTTTTTATTATTTTCTACAGGGAAACTTAGAAAGTAGCTCAAAAGCTGGAACTGAAATAAATTCAACTACGGTGGAGAGTGTTTCATTTCCATCAACTTCACGACCGATCAATATACGGACAGAAGAATCACCACCGTCTTTCAACCCACAAAACTCGTCAGGAACATCAACAACACCAGAGCCAATGGTCCATCGGCGGCGTCCTACTCGAAAGTCACAAAAAGACTCGAGATATGACAAAGCAATTGATGCCATTGTGGCATCTGTAACTGCGGCCGAAAGCGATGATGTTTTTACTGCATTTAGCAAAACCATTGCGCTTCAACTAAAGCAATTACCGCTGGCTGATGCTACTGAAACAATGTCGGAAATTCATCTCTTAGTGACACGTAAGGTCCTATCGAAAATGAATAATAGTCTGAGTGATATATTGCAAAGTGCAATGAACGATGCAGACTTAACTTTTGAAGAAATGTTCAGCTGTAGTCAGTAAAAAAGTATAGTTTAATTTTTAGATTAAGTCTTGAATTTTTGTGTTTCTTTTATAAAATGTGAATTATAATGTGATATTTTTTTTAGAGGTTTTACATAACATTTTGATTAAATTTTAGAAAATGTTCTTATATTAATATTTTATTAGATTTTTCTTAGATAAAGTACGTAATAAAAACCTTGGATTCGATTTTTTACGGAAATCAACAATGTGATGATTTGAAATGAATAAAACAACATGAAATATTTTTAAATTGCAGCTGATCTGTTTATTTTAATCCATTGAAATGGCACATCGCCGTCGGTTACACAATAATTTCGTACATTTTCTCTCATTTCACTGGCATGTCTGTAAGTATTTAGCTCTTGTACTGGCAGGCTGGATATAGTTCCTGGAAGATTCTGTGGATAGTCAAGTGTTTCAGAACTTAAAGGCTCATTTAAAGTTGGCGAAAGATAATTGTGTAGCACACAGCAGGTTTTGACCACAATATCGCACGTTTCAATTGATACTTCAATGGGCCGATGGAAAATTCTAAATCGTGAAGTGAGCCTACCACTGTCATACGAGCTCTACTCAATCGATAGTTGAACGCCGATGGGAAACACTAAGGTTGGAATTACGGTTGTATGCCTTCATTAAGTTACGATTTAGGCCAAAAATATCATCCCCAATAAAATAGAAAGGGGTTTTGCTGACTTGACCTTTCAAAGGCTTATCTGACGGAATATTCAACCTTCCTTTTGCTAGTGCTTCATACAATGAACTATTTTTAAATACTACAACATCAGATGCTCTCCCGTTCCCCCCAACATCTATATAAGTAAAACGACTATGAGCGTCCACTACTGCTAGTAATACGATGCTGAAATATCCTTTGTAGTTATAAAAATCTGAACCGGAACGCGGTGGAGCTTTTATACGAATATGTTTTCCATCGATTGCTCCTAAAGTATGCGGAAATTGCCAAAGTTTATCATAATCGTTCACTATAGTACTCCATTCAGATTCGGTGCTAGGCGTCTATAATTGAATTTTAAATTAATTTAGAACCAAAATTACGGGTTGAAAACTTACTTTCATGCATTTATACTGTAGAGCTTCAACAATAGCCTGCAAAACTTCAGGAACAAATCCACTTATCGTCTTTCGCGATATGTGTGCTAAAAACTCCAGGGATCGGAATGAATCGCCAGTAGCTATAAATCGCAATGTAACTGCCAACCGGATTCGGGAAGAAATCGCTATCCTCATCACAGTATCACGTTTCTTAATTTTAGGGTCAATCTTGAAATAAGAATGTAGTACAAACATACACCAATTCCAAAACTTTTATTTACACTTCATTTTGTAGGTACCATCGACAGAAGTTCCTCAAATTTATCAATATGCATTCTGCTAAAATTTTGGAAGTCTGTTCCTCCTTCCAACATAACATCATTTAAAAGCCGAATTTCCAGTGTGAGCTTCTCTTATTTCTAAATATGGCTTATCCAAAATTGTTTACGCCGCCTTTTTGCCTCTTCCTTGGAAAGTTTTTCTAATTCCCTTAAACATTGAATAGCGCGCAAGGCACGAACCTTCTTACTTGACGACATGTTGCGAATGAAAAAGTATGCTTTCAAAATGCCCAGTAAACAAAACTCTCTCTCGCTTGCGAAAACAATAAGTAGCACGCAAGCGAAAATTTTAAGCAGGTGAAGACCGCCCCTAAGTACACCAGAAGTGGAAGCAGAAAGAGAAAGCTATGATTGGACAAATGTCACTGAAAAAAGCGATATTCAATGGAGACATTCCCGCAGTAATGACAGAATCGCAGATTTTTTATTTACTTCTCCTGAACAGTTTCCTACAGCCGTCAAAAGTGAATACGAATATTTTCAAAAATATTTGCCGCCTAAATTTTTTGAAGATGTATCTAATTTCACTAATCTATATAGTGTTCAAAAAGAATCAAACTTTAGACCAACTAGTCCAGGAGAAATCCAAAAGTTGTTCGCCCTACATATTATGATGGGTATATTGAAGTTTCCACGCATAGCAATGTTTTGGGAGAAAGGTACTGCACTACCAATATTTACTAACAATATGACACGCAATCGTTTCTATGAGCTACGAACACATTTGCATTTAGTAGATATTAGTGTTCCCCCACAAAACAATGATAAACTATATCGCGTGAGACCAATAATGGATGCTATTCGTAAACGACTATCGGAACACCAGTTGGAAGAGGTTCTTTGCGTTGACGAACAGATTATTCCATTCAAAGGGCGCCTGGGAATAAAGCAATATATACGTGGAAAGCCTTGTCCGTGGGATATAAAACTATATTTTCTCTGTGGGAAAAGTAGAATGCCCTACGATTTTATTGCCTATCAGGGGTCCTCCACTGAAATCGATCCCAATATTCTAAACAAGCTTGGTTTCGGTGCTTCCATTGTATTAGAACTTCTAAGAAGAGCTCCCCAGGAGTCAGTTGGTCACCAAGTGTATACAGATAATTTCTTCACCACGTATTCTCTACTTGAACTCTTAAAGAAAAGCAAACTTCTTGCCGCTGGTACGATTCGTGTCAATCGTTTCCGGAACCCACCATTTTCCACGGATGCTGATATGCGAAAGAAAGGTCGCGGACGTGCTGAGCAAGTTACCAGCCGCGATGGAAAGGTTGTTCTAACAAAATGGTACGACAACATAGGCGTTTACTTAGCATCTAATTTTGTGGGAATCGGCATCAAAGATAAAGTACAGCGTTACGACAAAAAAGAAAAACAATTTAGGGAAATTGAAAGACCTGAGGCTGTTCAGCTATATAACAATGGGATGGGTGGTGTAGATCTTTTTGATCAAATGTTGCAGTATTACCGCATTTTTATAAAATCTAAAAAGTGGACTCTACGAGTAGTCATGCATAGCTGTCCGGTCAGGCGATGTCGAGCTCGAAATATTTAATATTTATATACCCCCTGTCACCTGCTGCCCGGCAGGATATCACCCTGACATAGGTGCGCTCCTCAGAGGTGAAAACCGATTGGTAGTTGGTGAATTTAACGGGCACCACGATCTCTGGCATTCAAGCCTACCAGCTGATCGTAGGGAAGAGCATCTGAAGTCCTGTAATCTGGTCACGGGTGTTGGTAAGCTTTGGTCTACCGTGAAGTCCTTATCCAACCCGACGAAGCACGACGACCGAGTGGAAATTTCATTCGGGGATCGTGCCTCGTCGGACCCGAAGAGATGCGCGAGCTATTTTAGCCGACAGTTTATACTGCATCCCTCGGGGGATAGGACCAAGCGGAAGGTGACCAGGAGGCTGCGCAAATTACCGAACAACAGCGCGCCTATTACCTTCACTTGTGGCGAGGTAAAGGAGGTCATCGGGAAGGCGAAAGCCTCCAAGGCCATTGGCCCTTTCGGGCTAAGCGTGTTGATGCTGAAAAATTTAGGCCCCGCGGGAGTTGAGTTCCTCACTGGGATCCTCAATTTGTCCATGGCCACCCTCATCATTCCAGACATCTGGAAGGTTGGGAGGGTGGTCCCACTACTGAAACCAGGGAAACCGGCCGACAAGGGTGATTCCTATCGGCCGATTTCCCTGCTTTCACCTGTGGTAAAGACACTTGAGGCCCTACTCCTCCCGTACTATACATACCACCTTGGGTCAGCTAAGCATCAACATGGCTTCCGGAAAGTGCACAGCACAACAACAGCACTTAATGCCATAAACACACAGGTGAACCGTGGTCTTAACCAAAACCGCCCCTGTGAGAGAACCGTCCTAGTAGCGTTGGACCTGTCGAAAGCTTTCGACACAGTTAGCCACTCCACGCTACTAGCTGACGTGGAAGCATCAACTCTCCCGCAGGGACTGAAACGGTGGACCGCGAATTACCTGTGTGGTCGTCAATCATCGGTATGGTTTAGAGACAGAACATCGAAACCAAGGAGGATTAAACAAGGGGTACCGCAGGGTGGCGTCCTGTCCCCATTATTGTTTAATCACTACATCTCCAAGCTCCCTCAACCGCCAGAGGGAGTCACGATTGTCTCCTATGCTGATGATTGCTCGATAATGGCAACCGGCAATGCAATTGATGATCTGTGTTTGAAAGTGAACGGATATCTCTCTGATCTTGCCCACTTCTTCACTAGCAGAAACCTGGCGCTGTCCCCTGCTAAGTCCTCGGCGGCCCTTTTTACCACCTGGACGAAGGAGGTCAGGCTGGATCTTAACATCCATATCGATGGCACCCCCATTCCGACGGTTAACCACCCAAAGATTCTGGGGGTGACCTTCGACAGCCTGCTCTCCTTCTCCGCGCACACTACCGCAATCGCCAACAGAGTACAGAGCCGCAACAATGTCCTCAAGTCGCTCGCCGGCAGCTCTTGGGGCAAAGACAAAGAAACGTTGTTGGCAACATACAAGGCGATTGGCCGGCCGGTAATAAATTATGCTGCGCCAGTTTGGTCGCCGGGAACCAGCAGGACACAATGGACGAAGCTGCAGACCTGCCAGAACGCCGCACTCCGCACGGTGACGGGATGTCTTCTGATGTCGCCTGAGGAGCATCTGCACCAAGAGGTCAATGTGCTCCGAGTTAAGGAGCACAACCTCATGCTCAGCAAGCAGTTCCTTGCTGGATGTCACCGCTCGGGGCATCCAAACGGGCACCTGCTTGCAGTGGAGCTGCCCTCCAGGCACATTAGAGGACATCTTCTAGAACTAAAGGACGAGATCCAGCCACTCATCACACAACCGCTGGATCCGGAGGCGTACCGGCGGGTCCTAAGCATCATCCACAGAGACACAGTCACTAACATCATTGACTCCCGCCAGGCAAATGCAGTCATCGGAGCCCAACCACCACCTGTAGCAGATGAGGAGTCCCTGCTGCCCCGCGAGTCCCGCGTCACTCTGGCACAACTACGATCTGGATACTGTAGCAGGCTCAACTCCTACTTATCCAGAATCAACCCCGACATACCCAACACATGTCCGGCATGTGGAGATTCTCCGCACGACACCAACCACCTATTCACATGCCCTCTCAAACCCACTCATCTAACCCCCATCTCCCTCTGGTCCAACCCTGTCGAAACTGCACGTTTCCTGGGCCTCCCCCTAGATGAGTTCGACGACAACGACCATGGGTGAATCCGCTCTTTACGGGGCGCGACTAGCCGCTACAACAACAACAACAACAGTAATCATGCACTTTCTAGATTTTGCAATAGTAGCAAGTTGGTTCGAATATAAAGCTGACGCAGATGAAGATAATATACCCCGAAATAAGCAAATGGACTTGCTTAGTTTCAGGAAAGGACTGGCTAATACTCTTGCGAAAATATGCCCAGCAAATCCTCAGCCTCTTGGGAATGTGACCAGACGGCGTCGTATCTCAAATACGTCGAACGACGACGAAGAACCAGCTCCTAAACGATTGAACTATTTCCAACAATCTCCAATTGACACGCATTATGATAGAACTGATCACTTACCAAAGTTTGATTCTTCGCAAAAAAAATGCTGTTCGCTGTAAAAACAAAGACTGTAAACAAAAAACCTTTTTTTTCTGTACGAAATGTAACGCACACCTATGTATCCGTCGAAACTCTGACTGTTTTTATAAATATCATTCTAAATAACTCAATGCAAATGAAATGTTAAGCGACATTTGTGTGATAGGGATTTGCTGGCATTTACCAAACGCCGCTCCTCGTGAAATTCGTCGCCGAACAAGGTAGTAGAGACCCTGTGCGATGACAATCGCGATGAACTAGGCGTGTGTTAAAAAAAAAACGGAGAAGAATTATTTATTCTGATCAAGGGATTAAGCGATGAATAATTACAAATAAAAGAGTCCTGCTGTATAACAGTGTTGGCTTTGCTTCACCGGGTGCTCATTGACATCTCCGGCATTGAAAACGTATTTTAGCCAGACCATTATGGCGTTGGTTAACCAGCGTGGGTAGAAGTGTGCGCTTGACTTTGGCGCCGATTTACCATGGCATTCGAGGATGATAGTTGATCCTTACGGGGGTCTATGGCATCCAATGTGTGTAGCGGTGAGTAGAGGAATGCTTCCAGGTCACTAAAGTTCGGTATCCTTGTTCTGTCGCCAAGGTGATGCCCCACAGCTTGATGCGTTTCCTTAGGCATTCTAGTGACGAGTTGACGTACAACCCAAAACTTACTGCCATCTACGAATATTTTTTAACGATTTAGCTCATTGCAGCTTCGGAAGAGGCATTCATGTGGTGTATGAATACTATGCTCGAATTGTTATAGCTTTTAATGACCAATTTCCAAGCGGTTTCATAGTTGGACTCAGTCAAATACATCTGATGAAGGTCGATATCGTGATCCGTTGGAAGTGTCTATTTCAAACAATGAAATTTTCGAATATCATTTAAGTCTGAACTAGTATGAACTAACCTACTAAATGCATCATAGAATGAGAGATAGTTGATAAATTTGCCGGAAAACATAGGAATGGGTAAATTTGGCATTGAAATTGACGAAACGCTGTGCGGTAGTGGATCAGGAGGTGTATATTCATTTTGTTTTAAAGAAAATAGCTCATCCTGGCGATCCGATATTTCGCAACATACGTCGAGGTAAGCTTCGTCAAATGCTGTATAAACATCAGTGAAGAGATATGTACGTATGCTTAGAATCGATGTCTGTTCCAATAATAAGGGCATGCGCCTCCTGAAAAGCTGCATTGAGCCGCTCGAGTATTTTTAACCGATGTTTCAAATATGCTTGAGTTTTACGAGGCGTGCTGTCTTCTAAAATTGGACAGAAGTTTCTTTACCTCACCTATTCTGTTTACCTGCAAGATCGTCAGTGCAGGTTTCGGTGGTTCCGTCATAATCTCAAATTAATTGGAACAACCAAACGCAAATTACACCCACTTACCTGATTCTTTCTTTTACCGCTTTAACAGTTGCTATGTTTACGCAGTAATGTTATCTACTGCTGTTGATTTCCCTTATATTGGGTAACGATCGCTCCGAGTACTGCGAGGCTGAGTACCTCGTTCCACGCTCTGTTGTTGCTGACTAACTTCAATTGAGTGTTCCCCTCATGGGCCATTAAAATGTTTGTGCATAACTAATGCAACGACGAATTAAGTAAAATTAAGAGGTTTTATTCAGTGCGAGTATTTCAGAACACCAAATTTCCACTACCGCGAGAGTTTAGAATGATACCGCTTTCGTTGGCCACAAAACATCAACTCAACTAAACAGTAAAGAAAATACAACTCATAACTTCAAAAATAATTATACAAAGAGCAATGCTAATAAGAGGTTTGATGTTGCTGCTCAATGTTGTGTTGAACAACGTTTTCGAAACTGTTCACTTTCTTTAAATTATTATTTTTTTTTTCTGCCATGCACGAAATGTCATAATCTGTTTACTTGTCAGGTGGTTAACATAGTGATAATGGGAACTGCTTTGTTTATTGTGACACGGTTAATACGATACCATCTTAGGGTAATTCACAATTTGTTGTATTCTTAGTAAAAAATTACAATAATACAACGTGTCGTTGATTGAGGTCATGTCTGTTGAATGTTCTTCCTTCAGCTTTCGAGCTGTTATGCGCCACGTTTTCCAAATAGAGGCCTTCTAATCCATCAAACTTACTTAATTGGCGCATTGACTGCATAAGCGGTTTGACCGAGTTCAATTTATCACGCCAGGTTTTTTCTCCTTACTAACTGGTGCCAATTGGGAATACCTAGTGATATTAAGTCCTTTTCCATTTGTAATTTACAATGCAGAGGAAGCCTTCTCTGTACTTCTAGCGCCACCAGCGAGTTCTTTATACTGAATTCTACGGCTAATTCTAGGGTATCAGGATTCTACTGAGATTTCGCACTAACCCAAAAATAATAATGTGTGTCAGTTCTGGATACGCCGGAACGTGACATCACTCAAGTGTAGTTCATGCCAAGGCTAGTGTCACTTTAGGGCGTATTCTGGTTTGCGCTCCACACGTAAGTGGACAGGTAACCTTACCCCATGTAGCAGAGATCTGCATCCGCATACGCCTCCACCGGGGCTGCCCTAATATCCACCAGGCAACAACCTGCCCAGCAGCAAGCGCAACTGAGACAAGTCAGATAAAGCTCTTACAGATATATTATAATGGATAACTGGTATCAGGAGAAAATTTGGTTTGTTGATTCACCATTTAAGAAGACGTCGACCGCAGGGACGCCACCCTAGAATGTCAGGGTATTGCTATCCGGTCAGGCGATGTCGAGCTCAAAATATTTTTTATATATGTACCTTCCGTTACCTTCTGCGCGGCAGGATATCACCCTGTTGTTTTTGGTGCCCTTCTCACACTGACAGATATTCACGTTGGCGAACAACAGTTCCGCAAGGTAGTCACGACCGCTACTTCTCCCTTCGTACCCGCCGGCCATATACCAGAAAATCGGACGAATTTCTCAGAGAAAGCGGCCATATCAGCAAGCGTAGACGTATTCGTGGGGCTGATCCCTAAAATACCTGCATTAGAGATTTGAACGTCAGCTTCTTACTTTGCTAAACCAACACAAATGGAACAAGTGGGAGGAGAACTTGTCACCCTGCAGCTGACAGTCGTAGTTCAAGTGACCTTTTTTATTCAGCTTTTGTATACATACATACATAGTATACTTATTTAAGTAAACATCAAATTATTTTGATATTGCCGGACTTATGAAATAAATTAACACCCCCACTTATCAAAATAAGTGCAGTGCCTAGCGTTAACAAGGTATATATTTTCATTAGAACGGTGTAACTCCTAACATTTTCATAAATTTATAATGCTTGGTTGGCATAAGACCTTTTGTTAACAAATCAGCAGGCATTTCTTCAGTTGGTACATATCCAAGTGAAACTGTATTATTTTTAACAACATCTCTTACGAAGTGGTGACGAACATCTATATGTTTAGTTCTATTATGCGACTGATTATTTGTTGCAAGTTTCAAAGCACTTTGGTTACCGCAATATATAGGAATTTTATACCATTCTTTGGTAATATCATACAATACATTTCTTAAATAAACAGCTTCCCTTGATGCCTCTGAGAGAGCCACGTACTCTGATTCAGTACTGGGCAGAGAAATTGATTTCTGTTTTTTACTTAGCCAAGAAATAACTGAACCAAACATGGTAAAACAATAACCACTACATGATTTTCTTTCTATAATGTCGCTCGCCCAGTCAGCATCAACGAAACCTGTCAAACTTTCATTACATTCGGTCGTATATTTTAAACAGTAACCTTTAGTTTTTTGTAAATATTTTAAAACTCTTTTTGCATAATTATAATGGATTTCTTTACAACAGTTATTGATACATCAAAGAGCCTATAAGTTTTTGATAAGGAACATCGTAGCAAGTATTTTTAGATTGTTCTATATTGAGCTTACACTCAATAGGCGTATCGATTGGTTTACAACTAGACATATTAAATTTGCATAATAATTGTTCGATATATTCTTGTTGATCTATGGTAATAGTATCGCAATCCGCACTCGTTTGAATTCTCATACCTAAATAACGTTTTACATATCCAATTTCTTTTATTTTAAATTGCGAACTTAATACATTTTTCAACATTTTCGTTTCTTTTACATCATTTGAAAATATCAAAAAATCATCCACGTAGACTATTACTATAGTCTTAACATTATTTTCAATTTTTGTAAATAGACATGGTTCATAAAAACTTATTTTATAACCTAATTTGCATAAACATTCTTTAACTCTTTCATACCAAACCAAGGAAGACTGTTTCAGGTCATAAATAGCTCTTTTTAGCTTTAGAACTTTCCCGGTAATTTTACTCTTAAACCCTTCTGGAAAATACATGTAAATGTCTTCCTTCAGATGACCATTAAAAAAAGCTGTATCTAACTGACATCTAAGTGCGTGATTCATCGCATATTTCACGCTAATAGCGAATAACATTCTCAACATAGAGTGTCTTACAACAGGGGCGAAGGTTTCATGGTAATCTATATAATTTTTCTGGGTAAAGCCTTTCGCCACAAGTCGAGCACGGAAACGTACTTTGCCATCTACGTCAAGCTTTTTGTTAAAGACCCACTTAGACTTACATAACTATTGATGCCTCATTTGGCATTTCCGAAATCTCCCAGGTATCGTTGTCTTCGAATGATTGGAGCTCATCTTGCATAGATATGGACCACTGTTTTGCTTTTGGACCTGACAATGCCTCTGCAAAGTCGATGTGTTCTGACACGATATTCGAAACACATATTAGAAAAACCAAAACGGTCTGGAGCTTTCCTCAATCTTTTACCATCAACAATGTCTGCAGGCTCTTGAATTTCTTCACATAGCATAATCGGTATGTTACCATCAATGCTGCCGTCTGGATCTGTGTAAACAGGGTTGGCTCTTCGATTGCAGAACCTGAACTTTGAATCCATATAGAACTATTTCCTTCTGTGTTTTTTGAATAATTTTCCATTATGATAACATCTCAACTCACAATAATAACATTTTTTCTCAGATCGTAGACACGAAACCCTTTAACATTTTCGGAAAACCCAACAAGAATATGTTTCTCGGCCCTTTTGTCCCACTTCAGCCTTTTTTCTTTTGGAACGCGCACTATAACTGGGCTTCCGAATAGGCGAATGTGACCAAGATTTGGTTTTTCCTGAAACCACACTTCATACGGGGTTTTGTCCCCCAACGTTGAACAAATGGATCTATTTTTTTATCTAAACAGCTGTATTTGCAGCTTCCGCCCAGAACTTTTTGGGCAATTTTGCATCAAACAATAAACATTTTGCTTTTTCAATTATGGTTCTGTTAGCCCTTTCGCAGACCCCATTTTGCTCAGGAGTATATGGGCAAGTTGTTTGATGTACTATTCCTTCCTGTAGGAGATATTGATCAAACCTTTTATTGCAAAACTCGCCACCATTATCAGTACGGAATGTCTTAATTCTTTTATTGTGCTGTTTTTCTATCACTGCTTTAAAAGCTTTGAACATCTCAAAAGTTTCCCTTTTTTCTTTTAAAAAATAGATAAATGTCATGCGACTATAGTCGTCCACGTATAACAGGATGTACCTCGCTCCTCCAATAGACCTCGTTTCCATTGCACCACAACGATCAGCATGTACTATTTGCAACACATCATTGCTTTTATGATATTTGCGTGGAAACGGCAATCTAGCTTGTTTACCTTCACAGCAGATCACACATGAACTTTTCTTAATGTCACTGACAGAAGAGTAATGTACACCATCAACAACTCCATTTCTCATTTTGCTCAAGTCACAACTGTTAATATGTGCTAAGCGTATGTGCCATAGCTCCGCGCTTATTAGTGCTGTCGCAGCCATCACGGAGGGTTTTTTACTAATTTGTAAACTCCATTAACCAGATCAGCTCTAGCAACTAACTCACTTTTTTATTGCGAATGTAACAGGGGTTAGCTTCAAAAGATACATGATTCCCAAGAATGATAGAATACAAGATTGCGCCTTCCCGCAGTGAAATGACAGATTTCGCCTTTAGTAAACAAGAATACGGGAGAGAGAAAATTGAACAACTTCCAATATTTCATTGAAAAACGTGTTCTAATTGTTCTAAAGTGTAAAATATGAATTTATAGGCAGACATTTAATAAATAAATTCGCAAAATACTAAAAAAAGTGTCTCTTTTTCTTAATTTGTGAAAAAAGCTTTGTCTAGTTGAAGTTGAGAATTGTCAAACCCGGCAAAACCAAAGTAACGGTACTTCTAAAGGCGTCACCTTCAGTATTCAGTACACCGTGCATAATTCCCACTTCTAATAAGGGCACTTACAGACAATAAGTTTGTTGTTAAGTTTGGCACACACAGCACATTTTTAACTGTGATATCGTAATTGTAGCTAGTGAAAATTTGTACATCTCCAGCACATGCAACTGGTAGTTTGGTTTCATTCGCAATGATTATTTCAGACATGTCTGGAGATTTATTTGCATTTTTAATCCAATGCATATTTGCTGTTAAGTGTGAACTAGCGCCAGAGTTCACATACCATTCACTTTTATCATAACTACCATTTAGGAATACCGCACTGAACGCGTTTGATTTTTTACTTTTAAGTTGAGGACGTTGATTTCTATAATGGCCCACTTGCTTACATTTGTAACACGTAATATGTTTTTCGTCACTCAGTTGCTTTTTATTTGACATTTCGTGGCCATATTTGCTATTATTTTTTGCGTATTTTTTGTGTGCTTTATTCGCAGCGAATGCAGCGCCACTAGTGTCGATATCGAATTTCGATATTTCAAAGTCTAGCAATTTCGACTTGATGACGTCGGAAGTTATACCTATTCCAGAGTGTTCTATTGCCATTATCATTGGCGAAAATTTTTCTGCCAATCCAGCTAAAAGTAACGAACCTACCCACTCGTCGGTAATCTGAAAACCTGTACCATCCAATATCTGTGCTGTTTCAACCACTTGGGTAACATATGTTGTCATTGAATCAGAATTTTCCAGCCGTAGTGAGATTAAGTGTCGCAGCAAAGTTATTTTTCTCGAAAAACCTGAGTCATCAAACATTGCATTGAGCTTTGTCCATAACTCTCCCGAGGTGTTAGTAGCCTTGAAATGCACATACAAACTTGGGTCAATCGTCAATACTAGCTTTGCCTTGGTTTTCGCATCCTCTTCGGGTTTTCTTTCCATACTAGAACCAGATTTGATGTAGTGAACCTTCTCTTGGAGTGGCAAAAAATTTTCCGCCGCAAAACACCATTCATCATAATTTTCTCTGCCTTTCAACTTCGGCACGTTTTGAATATAATTGTTCGCCATAATTTCAAAAAAAAAGGTTCAGTTAAATTATTTTTCTTTAAACTAATTCAAGAAAGACGTGAGGCCCATAACCTATTAATAAGAACACGTAAATACTTATTGACAGTCGTACTTCAAGTGACCTTTTTTATTCAGCTTTTGTATATATACATACATAGTACACTTATTTAAGTAAACATCAAATTATTTTGATATTGCCGGACTTATGAAATAAATTAATACTTCGGACCATCGTGAGGTCCTTATCCAACCCGGCGAAGCGTGATAATCTAGTGGAAATTTCATTCGGTGACCGCGGTTCGTCGGACTCGAAGAGATGCCCGAGCTATTTTAGTCGACAGTTCATACTGCACCCTTCGGTAGATAGGGCCAAGGAAGAATACGCAAATTGTCAAAACCGAGAGCGCCAGCTACCTTCACCCGCGCCGAGATGGCGAAAGCCATCGGGAAGGCGAAAGACTCCAAAGCCGTTGATACTTGACAAAGATATTCAACTTGTCTATGGCCACCCTCATTATTCCAGAGGTCTGGATAATACTGCCGTTAAAACCAGGGAAACCGGCCGAAAGGGGTGAATCCTATCGACCGACTTTCCTTCTTTCACCAGCGGTAATACACTTAGAGTTATGTTGCTCCCCTAATTTATACCCCACGACCGCCCTTGTGAGAGAACTATCTCAGTGGTGTTAACCCTATCAAAGGAAGACGAAGAAGATATCCAATCTCACACAGGGTCTGGTCGGCAAACGTCGGTATATTTTAGAGATTTAACGTCAAAACCGAGAAAGAGGGAATAAAGGATTCCATAGGGAATTTCTATAGTCTCATATGCTGACGACTGTTCGATTATGGCAAAAGGTATTGCAATTGATGATATGTGCTCGAAGGTGAACTGTTATCTATGCGACCGTGCTCGTTTCTTCACTGGTCGGCATAATACAGACCGCTCAGAATGAAGCACCGCGGTCGGTAACAGGATGCTTTCTGATGTCAGCGGTAGAACACCTATATCATGAGGCTTCAATGCTCCCAAAGAAGGTCCACCTCCTAGGTTTGTCAGAAGGCATCTTCTTGAAATGCCTTATGAGATCCAGTCCGCACTGCCTCGCGAATCCCGCGTCACTCTGGCTCAATTACGATCTGGATATTGTAGCAAATTTAACTCTTACCTATCCAGAATTATATCAGACGTACTCAATGTATGTCCCATGTGATAATTCTCAGCACGATACCAGCAACTTGCTCATCGAACTCGCCTTTCCTTTTGGTCCGACCGTGTCAAACTTCTTGGGCCTCCCTTAGCTGAGTTTACGTAAACAAACAAACAACTGCAGAAACTTAAAATATATTTTGTAATGTCTCATACTTACCGCAAGTTTCCTACTGGCCCGAATAATAATAAACTAAACACGTGTAATTTAATATTCGAGTCTTTATTTCTCAACCTCTCGCTTCCTTTGACAACTTACTAATCATCCGCCACGTTCAGCCATCGTATCGCTCTCGCCGCTCACCGAATCATCAACCGTGCTGCCGACCTCCACATCCCTCCTATATTTTTCAGAGTAAGTTTTAACTGTGGAGTAGGGTCCTATCTTACCGAATCACCACCAGCTGCTGGTACATCAGCGACCGGAAGTTTCTTTAAATGGCTCACGTTTCGCCTTAACTCTTTACCATTCCCACGCAGTACAACGTCGTTTCCTCTTCTTCTAATCACTTCAAATTCTTCTGCATTCAAAGTCGTTGACAACTTATTCGGAAGGATTGAATTACGCACCAAGACCTTATCTCCAACCGAGATCTCACTCACTTTAGCTCTACGGTCCTCGTCCCCTTTTACCTTACCCTTTCCTTTATTTTGGAGATCTAGATCTCCGGCTTCAGCATCTAGAAAAGGTTCTTCTATGTCTTGTAAAGATGGGATCTTATCTCTTATGCGTCTATTGAATAAAAGTTCCGACGGTGATTTTCCAGTTGTTCCGTGCGGGGTTACATTGTACATAAGAATAAACTTTTGGATATCTTTTTTGTAGTTTGCTCCCTGTGCATTGGCGATTTGTAGACGCTTAAGCAACGAACGGTTCAAGTTTTCCACCTCCCCGTTTGCTTGCGGCCAGTACGGTGGAGATGTTATCAGTTCAATCGCGTTTTCTGAACAATAGTTTTTGAACTCTTCACTTACAAATTGTCGACCATTATCCGCAGTAATAGACTTTGGGTACCCAAGCCTTGAAAATATTTCATCGAGAAACTTTATTATGGCAGTCGAAGTTATTCCCTTTAGAAATTTCAATTCATGATACCGCGAGTAAAAGTCGATAACAACAAAAATATGCTCATGATTTGGCAGAGGGCCTAGCAAATCCATCGCAACTGCAATCCTTTGTCCGTCCGGTAAAGCACGCCTGTTCATTGGAGATGAGCTATTGGGCCTTGAAACAAGTAAGCAGCTGCGACAATTCTTAACAAACTTTTCAACGCCTCGGTCAATCAAAGGCCACCAGACTTTGGATCGAACTCTTCGTTTCATCACTGTTGCACCTGGGTGACCTTCATGGGCTAGATCTAGAACGCGCGACCTCAAAGACATTGGTATTACAGTTTTTGTTCCTCGTAACAATATATTTCCCATTGTGCACAGTTCCAAGCGGAAAGGAAAAAACCTATTTGAAGAACTATTGCCCCAAGAGTCTTCTCTAACATTGATTATCGCTTCCGTTAGTTCAGAATCTGATGAACAACACTTATCGATTTCTAAAATTGTAAGCGCTCGAGGAACCGATTTCTCAATGATGGTGCAAATGCTTTTCTCGCCGTACCGATCAAATGTGTTAGTAGGTTTTCCTACATACAGTCTAGAGAAAGTGTCAGCAATATTGAGTTTTCCTGGTCTATAAACTATTTTAAACTTAAATGATTATAAGCGGAGTACCTAACGCTCGATTCTCGCAGGCGGTCTCGATGTAGGTTTGAAAATTGCCTCCAGCGGCTTGTGGTCCGTGACCAGTTCAAATTCTATCCCCGCAAGATAGTAGTAAAATCTTTCAACTGCCCAGACCAGGGCCAAGCTTTCTTTTTCGGTCTGCGAATATCGTCGTTCTACTTCTGATAATGATTTACTGGCAAATGATATAACTTGAGGTGACTCGTTCTTGAATTGCAGGAGTATTGCCCCTAACGCCACTGGACTTTCGTCAGCTATTACTTGAGTCTGTCTCGTTGGGTCAAAATACGATAACGTCGGTATTTTTGCAAGGCTATGCTTTAACTTTTCAAACGCTTCGTCGTGTTGTGAACCCCAAACAAATTTTACGTCCTTTTTGGTCAGGTCCCTAAGCGGTTTAGTGACGTCAGCCAAATCTGGAAGAAATTTACGTAAGGACGTAACAAGGCCTAAGAAGCTCCGGATTTCTTCTTTAGTAGTGGGTGGACGGAAATTCAAAACTGCGTCAATCTTCTCTGGGTCTGGGTCGATACCCTCAGAAGATAAAACGTGTCCTAAAAATTTTAATTTTTTTTTTTTTTTTAAATACATTTAGAATCATTATGTTGTATTCCAAATTCTCCAAAAACTTTTAAGACGCTTTTCACGTGTTTATCATGCTCTGCCTCCGTTGCGCCATATACAATAATATCATCTAGATAATTCAGCGCGTTTCTCTGTCCAGCTAGAATATTTTCCATCGTGCGCTGAAATATTTCAGGAGCAGAGTTCACCCCAAACAAAAGTCGCTTATATCTAAATAGACCTTTAGACGTAATAAAAGTGGTTATTTCGCGGCAGTTTTCATCCAGCTCTAACTGGTGGTAGGCGTTCTTAAGGTCTAATCTAGAAAAGTATTTTGCTCTTTTAAGATGGGTCATAATTGAATCAAAAGTAGGCAAAGGGTAATTTTCCCTAAGCATGGCTTTATTTGCACGTCGCCTATACATAGGCGAATGTCCCCATCTTCCTTGAACACAATAACCACGGGTCAAATCCATTCACTTGGACCAGTTACTGACTCAATAATATCTTGTGCCAAAGCTTCTTCCAACTTCTGATTTACCTTCTATTCCAACGCGGATGGAACTCGCCTCAGTGGTTGCTGCACTGGTTTCACAGAATTGTCAATTGTCAACGATATCTGTATTCCTTTTACTTTCGGAAATGGAACCAGATTGTCAACCCTGTTTATTTCGATGCCCAATTTCAAAACATTTAATTTTATCACTGACTCTCTACCTAGCAGTGATTGTCTGCCATTCTCAATAACGTCGAATGAAGCAATCATGTTTGAGTGTAAGTCAGTGCCAACAACTGACTCAAATACACGCTTTATTTTGAGGAAGTCACTTCCGGCATATGCCCGGAATTTTACATCTGACTCGCTACGGATATTCCATATTGTTGCATTTTTACTACATAAATATTCGCAGCCATTTCTGTAAGCAAGTTGAAGCGCGACCCAGAATCAATTAGCATCGGAATCTTATGACCACCAATAAAACAATCTATCAGCTCATTTAAGTTGCCACCGGAGCTGTCTGTTACTTTAAAACAATCAAATTCATTAAGCCTGCTATGTCCACATTCTGATTCGCCTTCGTCTACAACGCAGTGAATTTTTGTTGCATCCCTTTTTTTCCTTTTTACATTCTTTTCCTCTTCTTCGCTTCGTTTCCGTTTGTGAGCCCGTGTCTCGCACATCCTCGCGAAATGGCCAATAAAATTGCATCTGTTGCACTTAACGTTTTTCGCTGCCATTGGTGTGCCCTTGCCGGTCACATCTACTACACTCTATATCTGCCTTCTTATTTAAGACAACTGGGGTAATTTTGTTTACACCTTCAGGTCGCGAGGGCAACACCATCGTTTCCGATTGACTTTTTATCTGTTCATATACCTGGTACATATCTATGATTTCATCTAGTGAATATTCTTTTTCCAGCAATCGTTTTTTTTAGCTCAGTAGGTGCCCATGTGTCTATGAGTTTGTCTTTTAAAATAATTTGTACTATCTCGTCCCTAGTTTCGCCAAACTGACACCTAGCAGCTTGATTTCTCAACTTCAGTACAAATTTACTAAGATTTTCTCCTTCATCAGGTCTTAACGACCGGAACAAATGGCGCTCGAACGTTGAGTTTCTTTTAGGAGAAAAATATTGGTTTAACTTTTCAACCAAATGATTAAACACATCGGTGTATTTTCCGGCAACTATCAGCGCACCCGGTATGTTGTAGACAACTTTTTGAAGCTGCATTCCCCCCAAATGCAAAAGTTTGTTCTTTTTCTTCACTGGATCTACAATACCTTCGGCTTCCAAGTACAAATGAAAAGCGCGACTCCATTTCTCCCATTCTGTTCTAACAAGTGCCTTATCTATCGCGGGCACAAAAATGGTGCTACACCCGTAGTGTTCATTATTTAAATTAATTTCAGTTCAATTTGTGTCAAATTAATGTTAAGCTCTTGATATTTCCTCCTGATGTCAATTTGTTCTCAGTTTTCTTTAACTTATTTTCCATAGCTCACCAGCATACATTGGTACAAGGCGAATTCACTCCGGCCGATGACAGCACGTACATACTTGTAATAAAACAAAATTAAGGGTGTTTTGCTTTTACAGATCAAAACATGAGCATCAACTCAAATCGCTGATTCGACATCAGCCTGTATAGTGGATTTGCCCTGTATTTATACGAATATTCTAGTTGCTTTCAAATTCTCAATTCTCTCCTTTCATTTGTATAGCTTTGTATACCAGTTGCCTTTAATTTTCAATTATTTTGCTTCTTTCTGTTTTAGCTCACCAATACACACTTTTGTATGTTGGTTGCTTTGCTCGCCGGCATGTTCTCTTTTATGCCAGTTGCCTTGCTCGCTGGCATATTCTCTTTTATGCCAGTTGCTTTACTCGTTGGCCTATTTTGGTGCCAGCCAATTGCATCTTTTTTTTCCGTGTTAATTTTCATCTTTATATCATTTTTTTTCTTTTCTGTGTAACTTTACCTCGTCGCCACTGTAATGTCTCATACTTACCGCAAGTTTCCTACTGTTCCGAATAATAATAAACTAAACACGTGTAATTTAATATTCGAGTCTTTATTTCTCAACCTCTCGCTTCCTTTGACAACTTACTAACCATCCGCCACGTTCAGCCATCGTATCGGTCTCGCCGCTCACCGAATCACCAACCGTGCTGCCAGATGCCCACATATTTTATCTTAGAGGAAATATAATTGGTTATCCTCTTCGGCAACACTTTCGCTCCATCTTCACGAGATCGCTAAAATGTCTTTCACTCATGAACATTCATGAAAAAGCCGTTTAGAAATGAAACTCCAGGCACTGCCCAAAACAGCCACATGGTCCTTCGATGCTAAACGGCAACCCGCTTCAAACACCTTTTTCGCAGCAGATCCCCTCCCCTAAGCACAGGCGATTTATTACTTTGGGGGAGTTCACGATCACGTTCGGGAACGAGAAAAAGAAAACAAATCTAGTTCATTGGAGTACGTCAAAATTAGGCACAGCTCAGACCACTTCATTTGGAAGGATGTTTTTTTTGTAGACTATATACTAAATTTGTGGACTGCGCAGCTATCTCAAAGTCAAAAAAATGTCAACTAGAAATTGGTGCATTGTAAAAATGGATGACATTGACCTTACTTCATACATGCATGTTAAATGTGGTTCAAATTAAAGCTGAGCAATTTTTTTTCTTAATTTTATAATCATCATAATATTTTCTGCGACGTCACACTTAACAGCGGTATGGTTAGAGATAGGGATAATGAGAAAGCAGGCGATTTTCACACCGTTGTCGTGGCTTAGTGGTTGCTGGCCTATCAACTCCGTGTACAATGGTTCGGTACCTGGTAAAGTCCAGAAAGAAAAAGAACACTGATGAGGATATATAGTGCTCTCCGAAATAGCAGCCATCACTACCCCTTTGAAATATCGTTGCTTTCTCATATCATACGCGAAAATCTAATTCTTCTGCAGCGATGTTATTCAATAATCTTTCTTTTCAAACGCGCCAACTCCTAAAAAACAAATAGCCATTTTTTCAGAATACAGATCAAACTATCTATTTATTGGCAAACAAAACGATAAATTCGAAAAATGGGGAAAATAATTATTCTGCCAAAAAGAAAAAATACGTGTCTCATTAAATGAACCAAAAAACAACATATTTAAGTTTTATCAAAATACCAAAATATGACCTGCGCGAACCAGTTGATTTTAAATGGAAACGGTCGACTGTAACTTAGGGTTTATATTTATATACATTTTTTACTGGAGCCCCCGATTCGGAATCCTGGATCCGCCACTGTATTTCAATCACTAAACTTTTTTCTATATAAAACATAAAGTTCATAAAAATTTGATCTTTTGGATGATTTGTACTTTTATGAACTTTACCCTTAAAAATCGGAACAAATTTACTCGAACAGCGAACTTTTAAAGAAATTGAAGCAAGTTACAACTTCTTTATTTCTGTTGGAAAAATCCAAGACAATGTCACTTAACCCTCTCATGCCCGAATTAACAGGCCAGATATATGTTAGTCTTAACTCAAATAAGAAGTGATACAAATTTCAAAGTCCTTGATGTCCTGGTTGGTTAACTACAGGATGTTGCTTATAGGCAACATTAGGCAACGGTGCTGAATTTTAAAAAAACATGTAAATTATTTGTATAGTGCATTTTTATTGAAATTTAGGTATGAAAAGATACAAAACAATTTTTTTGTGGATTGCAGCATAAATATACATTGCATTTGCTACATTTAGAGCGCGGATAACCAGTGTGGCATAGCCTGCATCTGCCTTTTGCTCCCCATTCTACACATTGACCAATATTATCAAATCGTAGGGATTTTGTCGGTTCGGCAACATACGCTCTTTTATGGGAGCTTGATTCAGAGGGCGTCGAAACAACTGGTGATGATGGAGCCGATGGTAAAGAATCCGGTGATAAAGGAGTTGACGCCATCGTTGAAAGGAGTGATAACGGGCGACCTCGTTTCCTTGGTAAAACTGCTGTTTGAAATTTTATAAGTGGCATATGTTTTACTTCGCCGTCTCTTTATTTAAGGTCTCTGCGATACAACAGCCAACTATTGACTGCAGAGGAATTTATACTTCAGTATACTTGCACATATACCATTTATTTGAGCGGTGGTTGATTTTGTATAACTCGAGCAGCATGCCAGCAAGATCAATCCCTCTCATATGTTTATTATAACATGCAACTATACCTGGACGAGGAATAGTAGTAAACTTATTCTCTCTTCGGCAACATCTCTTCCACTCGCTCATGGGGGTTTTACCTATATAGTTCGAAACCGGTTGCACACTCTTACTGTCATACCAACGACAAGCACATCAGGTTTAAATATGGCCAAGAAACCTGCTGCATCATCAAACAATATAACAAAAACCACAATAAACTTACAAAACAACAACAGAGACTAAAATTTATATTGCAATGCAAAGATTTTGGAGTAACACCACCACATTTAAAAGGAAAGATTAAAAATATATATATAAAGGATTTAAACTTGACATAACAAAAAAAGAAGTACACAAGATTGAAGAGCAATTTATAATGAAAGTGTTAAACTTAGAAATTAAAGAAGTAAACATACAAATGCAAATTATTCGTACAATCATTGGACACATTAGGGATGTACTACACAATAAATTGGATGAAACAGACTACAAAATGATTGAAGAAAATCAAAAACAATTTATAAAATACTACACAACCACCACAGAACAACGACTAAATACAAAACTTAGAAAACAAATCACCAACAACTTCGACAAATTTGGTTTTAGAACGAATGAAGATTGGTTCGTAAATAAAACAAATATTGAGGTACCCCAAGAATGTAAATGGCTTCTTTCTATGGGGAATAAATTTGCGTTACCAGTTACGAGGAAAACGTTCTCGCCCATACATTTGATCGCCGACATAGAGCAGGGAATCCCAACTTTGGAAGACGAAAAAGACAAAGACACTGCGAGATGTAAAATTGCGACTAAAATTAATAATTATAAAAATTAAATTAAGAATTCCCCAAAAGACAAATTTATATTGAGAGTTTACGAAGGCACTAAAAAGTTTATCGCACAACAAAAGAACCAAATAATAATAACGAACGCAGATAAAGGTAACAAAACGGTGATGATGAGCAAAGTGGAATACAGACAAAAAATGAAGGATCTTCTAAGTGACAAAACTACATATAAAACCATCCGTATTGACCCAACACAAAAGCTACAGAGGAAAAACAACGCCATAGTTAATGGCATCTAGAAACAAAAGAAAATTGACGCAAAACTTAAATACTACTTGACATGCAATGCAGCTACAACACCAAGACTATATGGCCTTTCGAAAATACATAAGGAAAACTCCCCTCTCAGACCAAATTGCTCTTCAATTGGTGTACCTTGCTACAATCTTTCGAGACATATAGGATAAACACTGACACAGATAATTTCGAAGGACTACAATATTACCAATTCTTTCCAACTCAAAGAAAGATTACAGCATATAACGATCGAAGAGGATGAAATTCTTATTTCATTTGACGTGGTTTTCCTATTCACGAATATACCGATACAACTAGCAATACACACGATTATGAAACATTGGACCATCCTAGAAGAACATACCACACTCACCAAGAAACAATTTTTGACAATACTACAATTCTGCCTACGGGAAAATAACTATTTCACCTATGACAACACCCACTATCAACATATACATACAAGGAATGCCAATGGGCAACCCACTGTCACCCACCGTAGCTGAAATTGTCTTAGACAAAGTACTGGACGACATCATCGCTGAACTTAAACTAAAGGACATATATATCAAATACATTAACAAATATGTAGATGATATATTCGCTATTGTTAAGATCAAGGACGTAGAAGACATACTACAACACTAAACGCACAACATTATTAACAAGCTAAACACTTTTCACATGATTGGTTTTTTTTTTTAATAACTTTCATACCTTTATTTATTTATATTGTTCACTTGGTTTTACAATGAAACAATTATTTTAATATTTTTGAACACTTTTTGTATAAACGCTTTTTCCACGAAACGATCGTGACAATTTCACTCCACGGAGAACGCCTACTGAATGAACGCGTGTACAGCTTATAATAGAGCGAATAACTGTAAACTTGCACAATACACAAAGCTACATAATTCAAAAAAGTGCAGTTCAAAAAATTAAGATAACGGAACTTACACGTCTATTCTGCACGTTACCGGAAATTTTGTAACCGGCAAATTTTATTACCGAAAAATGTTACCACTTCTTGTAACCGGCATTCTTGCACACTGGTAACGCTGTCAACAGTGTAAAACTCACCATACGGTGTTTGCTTTGGTGTGGTGTGAATTTGAACACAAATTTTACAAGCGAATCAAAATGGAGATGAATAAGTGAGTGATTTACTAAAGTAAATTTAATAAAATATTATAATATCATTAATTTTTAATTGCAGAAAATACGCAAGGACAACCCAGCAGCAATTACTCTGGTATGTAGCCTTCGTAAAGGACCGTCCGACCGGAGCTGCTCCAAGGCAAGAACACCCCGAAGGCACCGAAATTGCATGCTTCTTTCGGCATTCGAAAATTCTGTTTAAAAATTTCGTTTGGTAAACTAAATGGATCGCTGTTGTTCCGAAGACTTTTCAGTTGCTATCTACGTAGGGATATTTCATCATCCTCCTCATCAATCAGCAGTAACATTACCAAAAAAGTCGCCATTATGTTTTTAATGTTGAAAACTCGTATTGCAATTAGTTTAATAAATAAATCAACGTTTAATACTTCACTACTCTTTAATTTATTACAAAAATGTAAATAAACGTCAGATGTTTTCTAGTAGTTACCACCTAGTGCGGTGGTAATAAAATTTTCCGGTAATAAGAACGCGCAGAATACCAAAAGGGTTTAAAAGTTGCCGGACGTTTTTATTACCGGTAATAAAAATGTTGTTACCGGTGCAGAATAGACCCGTTAGAAGCCGATAAGTGCAATGTTGTCTATAGGCACATATGTAATTGATTACTGCCAATGACACGCGGCAGAGCCAGAACATTGACAACATGCGATTTATAGACACAATCACCATTTAGTGGCGGTATATAAGAAACGCTTATGTAGAGATATCCTTGAGAATCACTCATAGTTGATCGAGTAGGGAGTCACTATCATTCAGTTGACAAAGCGAAGTTCGCAAATTGCAGCTAGCTGCAATCAACACACCGCCGCCTCCGCTACAACCAGTTTTAATGGAATCTTTATCCTTGTGGAAATCATAAAAACAATTCAAATTTAAATACTCAGCATCAAAAAAGTTAGAACTGAGCCATGTTTTGGTTAAAACGAAAACATCGTATTCTAAAAGAGAACTTTACATGCACACATTGTTTGACTTTCTTCTGAGTATTGAAGCATTTGAGCAATAAATTTCTATGCGTTTCTTAGCATTGCAACGGCCAAATAATTCGGTGGCGGTTGCTTCTCGTGCCTTTGAAAAAAAAAAACGGAATGGGTGAGCAGAAACATTTGCCGGTTTCAGCAGCAAAAATTAGCAGCTTACTCCGGCACAGAATCTGGTTTCTCCTCTTTTTTTTATCCATCTGTAGCAGATAAGCTGCTGCTTATCGATGTGCACATGTTTTACAGCGTAATCGACGATGTTCTCTGGCAGTACCGAAGGCTGAAAAGAAGCTAAATGTAACCATTTAAAGCGGGTAGCTACCACCAGTTCGTTGTTATTGCTGGTTCGCACTATACATTTTTGTTGATTCTGTCTCCTTTTATTTTTCGTTTAACCCACGAGACTCGATTGGTGCAGACGAATGCGCTGTTGAGCTTAACGCCGATTGAGATTTCATTTGCTCCAAGTTAGAAACTGGAGTTTTAGGAGTGCTGTTGTTAGTAGGCGACTCACACGTTTGATGTTATCAGCATTAACTGCACGAACAGATAACTCAGCAGATCCCCACGAATTAGCAGCCACAGCAGACGATGAAAAATTCGCCGAACAATCAGGCGATGCATTGGTAGGTTGTATGTTAGCACAACTAACAGGTGGAGCAGATCTGACGGCAGAGAGTAAGCCAGAGTTTAGAAACATATTAATAAGTACTTCGAACTGTGCGGACGTGTTTTCTAATCGCTCTGAATTTTCGTAACAATAATCGCATTCCGGTGGCTTGTACTTTAATTCATTTTAATAATTATATTATGGTTGGAAAACCTGAGACAGTGACTCTAATTTGTTCTAATAATTTTATTTCAAAATAAGCAAATAAACTGCATATTCATCATGCCTTGCGCTTGTGGTCAGAAAGTTGATCGCGCACAAGTAAAAGTTCAGTGCGCCAAGTGCAAAGATTTCTTTCACTTGGCTTGTGTTGGTATGCTACAGGCAGATCTCGACTTTTTGCAAAATTCGAATCAGGCTTTCTTTTGCAAAGTGTGTATGGTTGAGCGTCGTGGCTCTATTCGTACGCCTCCCCCACCCGCTGCTTCGGTGGAGATAGTTGCTGCTAAAAGTGCTAGTGCACCTAAAAATGCTAGTGAAAATGTGTCAAATGAGCATATCAAGAATCAACATATAACCCTTCTTACTATTGCTAAAGAGTTATCTGCATTAAGAGCTGATAATGTGCGTGTGCTCTCAATACTAAATTCATTGACTGCAGACAACAAACAGCTGGTCCAAAAGTCTAATACTCTTCATGCAGAAATTACTTCTCTACGCTCAAAACTTGATGTTAAAGATGCCGATATTTCTTCGCTTACTGCAGAAGTAAGAAAACTACTAGCAATGACACAATTGGTGCTGCTAATCAACCACTGCTGCCCTCTTCGCCCTCAAATTCGTCTGCTCCCTCTCTTGTGTCTGATTTGCACTCTTATGTTCCTGCTAGCGCTGCGTTACTCTCTGCTGGTACGTATAGCGCTGTTGTCACTAATGCTGTTAGTGAGGAGCCCACGCCAAGTGCTACTGCTGCTGCTACTACATCAGCTCTGCGATCGACATCTAACTTGCTTGTCTCTGCTGCGAAGTCGACGCCAAGTGCTACTGCCGCTGCTACTACGCCTGCTCTGAGACCGACGTCTGCTGCTTATCAGAGGACTGCGAAATCGACTTCTCATGCTTTAACAACTAATGGCGATCAACTGAAAGTGCCTGCTGAGAAATTTGTTGCCAAAGGCAACCGTAAGATGCTTAGACAACCTTTAGTTTTTGGTTCCAACCACAGCAATGAACTTAGTGTGGTTTCTAAAATGAAATGGCTGCATGTATCTTCATTTTCGAACACCGTGGCAGAAGCCGATATTTCGAAATATGTTGCTAAGTATGCGGAAATTGATGAAAAATCTCTTGTATGCCGTATGCTCATAAAAAAGGATGCTGATATAAAAGTTCTAAAAAAGATTAGTTTTAAATTAGGAGTATCTGAGTGCTATTATGATAAGCTGCTAAATGCAGATATTTGGCCTACGAATGTAGTAATACGTCCTTTCAGTTTTTTTCAAAAAGGCGCTGTAACACTGCAAGTTCCGTAATTGCCGTAACTGAATCCATTGCTAGTAATAAATGTTTAAAAATTTACTTTCAGAATATGGCAGGCCTTCGGACAAAGTGTTCGACTGTGTATATGAAAAGTTCTTTCTTAGAATATGATATTTTTGTATTTGTAGAATCTTGGCTGAATGAACTTTTCCGATAGTGAGATTTTTGATCCCAATCTGTATGATGTTTTTCGTAAGGATCGCGACCATGTTAAAACTGGATGTTCCAGAGGAGGTGGTGTTCTCATTGCTGTTCGAAGAAAATTTCGTGCGTCATTGGTAATACTTTCCAACTCTGACGCACTCCTTGATCAGCTTTGCGTACGCGTTTATGGAACGTCTGAGACCATTTATGTGTGTGCCTCGTATATTCCGCCGAAAAGTGCTGATGTTTTATTTTTTGCATACGCTGACAATATTGTGTCATTAGTATCAAATATTGCTGGTGACAGTCATCTTTGTGTCCTCGGTGATTTCAACTTATCTCATTTGAGTTGGTTCCCACTTAGGAACTCGGCTGCATTCATGGCCTCTAACGTTAATTCTTCAGCCGAGATTCACGTCATTGATAGTTTTTTAAGCATTGATTTGCTTCAAATTAATGGATTTTATAATAGCCTTAATAGAATCTTAGATTTAGTATTTATTTCCAATAATGTTCACTACACTTTTTCGGAATGTGTCACACCCATCTCTCCTACTGATAAACATCATATTCCTCTTACTCTCGAGTTTGAGTTTTACGAATTTTCCGAGGTTTCTGATGAGCCTAACATCAGATTTAACTACAATGCATGTGATTTCCCTACTTTTAACGACATTTTGTTGAGTATTGATTGGTGTGATGCCTTCCATGGCAATGATGTTATTTCTTGTTTTCATTTCTTTAAAACTAAGGTATTCGCGTTATGTTTGAAGCACATTCCTATTTGTAATAAGAAACTGTATAAGATACCTTGGCATACCAAACGGGTAAAGCATCTGAAGAATTTGAAGAACAAATTTGGCAAATTATATAAAAAAACTAGTGATCCAGTGTATTATTCTAAATTTCAGTGCTATTTAAAGGAATTTAATTGCTTGAGTAAGTTCTTGTACAGAAATTATATTTTGAATTTTGAAAACAATATTATCTCAGACTCGAAGGCCTTCTGGCAATTCATCAAATCTAAAAAGTCTTGTTCGACTGTCCCAAATAATGTATTCTTCGATGGTATATGTGCAAATTCCGCCGTAGAATCTGCAAATTTATTCGCTGATTTTTTTTGCTCTAATTTTGAGCCCGACTGTGACTTTGATTCTCGTCTACCTGATAAAAGTGATTCCTCGCTAAATTTTGGATCTTTGAGTTTATCTGTTACTGACGTCATCAATGACATTAGAAAGCTTAAGCCAACATCTAAAACTGACTCGGATGGCCTTTCTTCAATCTTTCTAAAAAGTTGTTTGTGCCTTGCAGAACCTCTTCCAATTATCTTTAACAAATCATTGGCGTCTGGTGTCTTTGTGAATGACTGGAAGTTGGCATCCATTTCCCCTATTTTTAAGAGTGGAAACAAAAACGATGTCCGTAATTATAGGCCGATTTCGAAGCTCTCGTCCGTCTCAAAACTTTTTGAGATAATTGTGAATGAAAAGTTATATTTTGCGGTTAAAAGCATAATTTCCACCAGTCAGCACGGTTTCGTGGCGTGCCGCTCCACGGTCACAAATCTTTCCATTTTCAGTGAATATTGCATTTCTGCCTTCAAAAAGGGGTCTCAAGTCGATACAATTTACACCGATTTCTCTAAGGCATTTGACAAAGTTTCCCACCGAATACTATTGTCGAAGCTTGCGTCAATGGGATTTCACTCCACGTTTTTGTCGTGGATCAAGTCATATTTATCCAATAGACGCTGCGTGGTTTCTGTTGATAATGCCACATCCCGTTCATTTATTGCGTCCTCTGGTGTTCCGCAGGGGAGCATTCTAGGGCCTCTCTTTTTCATTCTTTTTATTAATGATATTGGTTCATGCTTTTCTTTTGCTGAATATTTAATGTATGCTGACGACCTTAAAATATTCGCAGTCGTTAACAACACCCGTGATTCTGATAGATTGCAATCCGACCTAGATAATGTTCAAAATTGGTGCAATTTAAACCGTTTGTCGCTAAATATAAATAAATGCTTCCACGTAACTTTTGCTAAATCGCCGACTGCGTTGCCTACTTCGTATAGTATTGCTGGCTCTTCTTTGAAATCTGTGGAGGAAATTAAAAACTTAGGAGTTATTTTTGACTCCAAGTTAAATTTCACTAGCCATGTCAACCATGTCATAACGCGGTCATACTCGATGCTAGCATTCGTACGCCGAAATTGTTCTGCATTTACTAACCCTTATACTCTCAAAACGTTATATTGTGTCAGATCGAGGTTAGAGTACGCCACTATCATTTGGAAGCCATACCAAATCGGTGTCTCTAATCGGCTTGAGAGAGTTCAGAAAGCTTTTCTACGATTTGCGCTCCGATCTTTGAACTTTTCAGAACCCTTGCCATCCTACCGATCTCGTTGTTTGTTGATTGACCTAAAGACACTTGAAAGCAGAAGATCCATTTTATCATGTTCATTTGTTATTGGGATCATCACTGGGACGATTGATTGCCCGTTCCTTCTTAGTGAAATTCGGTTTAATGTTCCTTGTAGAAGCCTTCGACAGTTTGAACCCTTCATAATTGGTTTCTCGAAAACTAATTATGGTAGGAATGCTCCTATTTCTAGGGCATGTGCTGATTTAAATTTGTTTTTTAGTTCTTCGGGTGCTGATTTTTCGTGGCCCTATGCCATCTTAATAAACCACCTCAAGTCATTTTTTTCTTAGTAATTTTTGTACTATTCCAAATTAGTTTAATTATAGTCTGTAAGAATTTGTTAATTCAAAGACTTTACATATATAAATAAATAAATAAATAAATGTTAATATTTCTAGATTAAATAAATAAATAATCTCATGTAAGTTTGTTAGTAGTCTGTAAGAATTTATTGTTCATAGACTTAAATAAATAAATACATAAATACATAAAATACATATATATACACATATAGTGTATCGAATTACAGTACATTCACCCGCGCATAGATGTATATATAAATATTCAATTGCCTTTGTACAGAAACAAATATCTATGTACATGATATTGTGCTCAGACTGTGCTGAGCTGACCGAATACAGATTACTCGGAAGCCAGCCTTAAGCTTTATTAAGAGGAACTCACCTAACGCTGAGCAGGGGTCAAACATGCATACGAGCTTGTTCAAATGCGAGGCAGCGATGAAAAATACATTAAGGCGTACGACTCTTAGTACGATGCAGCCATCGATGTATGCCATAGCACAAGAACTCGAAAGAAAAGTATCCAAACAAAATCAAGCTATAAAGAAATTTTCTATAGCATACCTCCGCCCGATCTCTTGGAAGCAGACTTTCTGCCGTTCCATGATTCCAACTCCACAAAACTCCCAGAATCCAAGGGGGCTAGCTCTCTAAACTTATCCAGCATATTCGCTCCTAACTCAATCTTCCGCCAGCCGATCTCACACTCAGGTTAGATTCCTCTAATGTATTGACCTGGTTGGGAAACTCCCCGGGACTTGGAAGACATACGTAGCGGACCGAATTTCTCTCATCCTACAGAATGTAAACAACGCCACATGAAAACATGAATCCAGTTGAGAGAACCCAGCCGATTTCGGCACAAGAGGGTGCACGCCTCAAGATATAGCGTCACCAAACCCTCAGTGGGTTATCCAAAGCAAGCACCTCAAACCGCCTCTCAACCTCACAACTGAAAGCCTTGAAAACCATATATAAAAAAGGTCACTATTATCAATGAAACCCATGCTGGATAAAAGTGGCATAATGCGAGTAAACGGCCAACTTAAGCAATGAACGACAGGTCTCTACGTTGCAACATAGGGTGTGGCAAATAAAAGGGGTGAGCCACTCTTCATATTTCCGAGCACTCATCCATACCAATAGACGTCCTTGATACCACTTTAGTGCTAGATAATAGTGAGATATTTGTCAAAACTGGAGGGTATCAAATAAGAGCGCTTATTCTGAGCTCAAATACATTACTTTCAGTATAAATACATATGAGCAAGAGAAAAACTAAAGCACACCGCAACCCCAGGAAGACCAAATGGTCCGAATTTAATCCTACCTGTCGAGCAAGTAATTTAATTCTGAGGGCTTGTCCACGTACATACTCCAAGAAATCGGCTCCGCCGTGGTGGAACCTTGATCTATTTCAACTCAGGTTCCTAAAAGATGTACCGAAGCCCGACACATAGCTACATCTATTTTCACGAAAAGCAAAATTTTATAGGCGATTAAATAATTTTCGCCCTACAAAAGCCCTGGCCACAAGGGTATTCGTCCTGTCATGCTACAGACTGTAGATAATGCTATCGTGCTATGGTTTTTATCAACATCCCAAAGCTATATAGCCCTTAGCTACGTTCCTATGTCATGGAGACAGGAGAAAATAGTATTTATTCCGAAATGTCTTTACTTCCGGTTGAATTACAATTGAACTAAGTCGCGTTTCTTTTCACACACTGCGGATATCTGATTATATATCAACCATCAACAAAAAAATAATATTGAAGAGAGAGCGAAAATTTATACTAAGGTTCCTTGGTCTAGTGAACTGCCTTATATAACCAGTATAACCAAGTCAAGTAAAGTAGACTGCAGAGATCAGCGTGCATTGCTGTAAAGGGCCATTGAGAACATTCCCTACGGATGCCTTAAATGTTATAACTAATCTCCTACTTATAGATCTTCATATACTGCATTCCGCATCGATGTCTACTGTAAGGCTAAGAGAACTGTGTCTGTGGAAGGAAATAATAAAAGGGCATAGTAGAGTTATTTCTCTTCCATTCTTCGCCACGGTTAGACACGACATAGATTATATGCAGCCAGAAATATACTTCCGGAATCACCATATATACACTGACGGTTCCAAGATGGAGAAAGGTATTGCGACAAGGATATTTGCCGATTTCTTGGGAGAGGGGTGGTCTTACCACCTGCCTCAATTTGCTAGTGCTTTCAGGCGGAAATTTTTGCTATCGTTGAAGGCTGTCGCTTATTCGAGCGTAACTGCCTTGGAATTTTCGAGATGAACATGTAGCCATCTTCTCAGACATAATGACTCTGGCATTTTTCACACCCAATTCGAAGCTGGGTAAGCAATGCAGGAATCTATTGAACGGAGTCCGCAACCAGCCCTCAGTAGACTTAATTTGGGTTTCGAAACTATAGTTAGTCCGCGATCCAGATTTCTTTTGAATATAGCTGGTTGCTGTGGGAGATTTCGCGAGTATCTTCCGCTACAGAAATATATCCGTGAAGCCCGTTTCGTTTTCTTAACCCTAGAGAGATAATCATATTCTGGCATACGTAAAAGATAATCATGCGTAAAATTGACGCAGGAAATTTAACCAGCTATATTGTCGTGTTGTAGTCCTTAATTTAGAATAAACTGAAAAGGATAGTATTTTTAAATACAAATGAAATAAAAATACCAGAATTTAAAGTATGTTTATATTTATTTATTATACAAAAAAACAGCGACAGATTCGCGCTATTCAAAAAGAAAGAGCAATATTTCGAAACGGCATGCGTCAATTTTACGCAGACTATCTCTCTAGGGTTAAGGGCGATCTTTTAGGTACTAAAGACATATTTATATAGCGCCCAGGATGAATCTGTAGCATCTCGCTTAGTAGAATTTAACGCTTTCTTACATTCCTGCCAAAGCTTGTTTTGATCCAAGGGCCACCAAGGATGCTTATGGGCCTCCTATATTCTTTTTCTTGGGACATGCTTTGGTTAGTGTTGCCTAGCAGCTCTTATTAACAAAAATGTTAACTGAATTATCAAGTTCTTCCCGTGTTGCCGGTCCGTTAGGTGGCTCAAAAGGCAGCTTTTTTAGGACAAGTTTTCTGTAATACCCCCAGTTAGGGGTAAAACGTATAAAGTTTTTTTGTAATCGCTCAATCCTATTGATATGGGAATCGTGGTATGGTCTCCAGATAAAGACGCCGAATTCTAATTTAGAGCGAACGAGAGATTTAAAAAGTAGTTTCAAAATGTAAGGGTCAATAAATTCGGAGCTAAAAGGCGTATAAAGATCGGAAATTTCTCTTCGAGTGCGTGTTCATGAGCCAGAGATATAGTAAGAAGTGGCTATCAGGGAACGAGACTTGGAAATATTTAATTTGGAAGCTCTTTTTTTATGTTTAACCGTAGTTCATTATTGTAACCCAAGCAGCAACATTATTTAGATCCGATTGAAGCTTTGCAAAATCAAGCTGATTACAAATAGTAGTGAAAATTTTCAAGTCTTCCGTATATAAAAGAGAAGGGGGTCTAAGACGCTAAACTTAGGAACCCCAGAGGTCGTAGTAAAGGAATGAGACGAGATATTATACATTACGACAACACATTTCCGTGACGTGACGAAAGTTAAGACATTACTCACTTCAGAAAAGTAGAGTGAAAACCTAAATTGGATAATTGAGAAATTAGTTGCGAATGATTAACTTTGCCAAATGCTTTACCCAAGTCCGTATAGACTGTATCCACTTGCAGACGATTATTGAAAGCAAGTAGACAAAATTAAGAGAAAACAGCGAGATTTGTAACAGTTGATCGACCAGACATAAAACAATGTTAGCTAACTAAAATCAGTCTCTTAGTCGAAAAGTACATATTTTGCTTGACAATGTACTCAAATAACTTGGATAAGGCAGACAACTTTGATATTGGTCTGTAATTGGCAATATTGCTTTTATTACCACTTTTGGGAATTGGGGGTATGAAGGTAACCTTTCACGCATTAATAAATTCACCACTCTCAGGCTTTATTGAGCATTAGTAAAAGAGGGTATGCAAAAGCGGAACAATTTTTAAAAGACAAGGGGGTGGACCATCAATATCCGACTGCGTTGAGGATTTCAAATTAAAAATACCATCAATCACGTCATCGAGCGAAATGGAGAGTGCTTCAATATCAGACAACTTTTAACGTACCGCTACAGAAAGCCTTGGGATTCGACTTAATTTCCTGTTAAAATTTCTGAACATAATTTTGGAGGATTTTATTCAATGATTTGAATTCTCTTGAATAGTTTAAATATATTTCCTTCTGTGAAGAATTAGATACTTTAAATTTATTAAAGAACTTATTTCTTAAATGTTTAAGTTTCTTTAATTCCTTAGTGTACCAGGGAATTTTATAACAACTTTTATTTCTAGCGTGAATAATACTAAGACAAGTTTCAGTTACTCTGGACTTAAAAGTATTAAAACAAGAATCCACATTGACTTCGGAAAAAATCAAGTCCCAGTTCAACAAAGAAAACTCAGCATTAATGGCATTAAAATCGCAATTATTATTAAAACAAAAACTAGTGGATTGATTGTCGACCGAAATATTTTTTAATTCATAGTATTGTAGTTGAATAATAAGAGGAATATGGTGAAGACCTGAACACGACCAGGTATTAAAGCATTCATGTAAAAAAAAATCCGTATTATTATTTAGGAAAATAAGATTTAAGATTCGAAAAAGCTTACTTTTGAAACAATTTATCTGACTAAGATTGATACTCGAAAGATTCTCATCCGCGTACGATTCAGAGAAAGTGAATAGAAATCAACATTAAACCATCTCTCAATGAGCACAAATTTGTCATAGTCCAAATATGAGCCTAAATCGAAGAGTACTTTCGGTCTGGTTCTTAAACCAGATACATTCTGCTAGTATAGGCGAAGCAGATTTGTTTGGACTTTATCACAGGTGGAGAGGTTCAAGGATCGAGTTTAGTAGCATCGCCTTTGGGGAAACCCGTAAAGGGATTTACTTTAAAGTTGGCCAGATGTCCGCAGACAGAACCTTTATTCATTCATACCTAGGTTAGGTTAGGTTACTGTGGTAGTTCCCCAAATGGAACTCACTTAGACATAGTAGGAGTCCGTTGTGATACCACCTAATTTATTAACGGTAACGTGAATCGGAAAGTCAGGAACGATTAACCTGAGAAACGTTGCGTGCCCCTAATGAAGTCACGCAAACTCCCAATCTCCACTCCAGAAAGGTCTTCTGGAGAGCTAAAGAAGTACGAGCCTACGTACTTGAACCTCAGTCTCGCAAATGCAGGGCAGCTGAGCAGAAAATGACAAGATGAATCCACCTCATCCTCCTCCATACAGCTTCGGCAGAAAGGGTCAGAGACTATTTTCAGCCTAACCGCGTGAATACCCAACGGACAATGCCCAGTCAAAACACCAACCAGGGTCGAGAGTTGCCACTTAGTAAGCGACATCAGCTCCCTTGAGCGCCCACGATCCACTCTCGGCCAGAAGGACCTTGCAATTCTGCATGTCGTGGCAATTTCCCAGCGCTCGCTGAGACGAAAAAAAGCCCATCTATCCAGGAGAAGCCCGTAGGCAGTCAAAGGAGCCCCAACCCCCTCCCTGCAAGGAGAAATTACTTCCAGGGTACCTTGCCGAGCAAGCTCATCAGCCATGCAGTTCCCTGCAATGTCGCTATGGCCCGGTACCCAAATTAGTCTAACGTCGAGATATTCCGAGGCGGCTGCGAGAGAAGTCAGGCATTCCCTGACCAATTTTGATTTCACCATTAGCGATCCTAAGGCCTTAATAGCGGCCTGACTATCCGAATAAATGTTGGCCCGTCTAGAGGGCATTACATTGGTAAGTAGCCAATCGGCTGCCTCCTATATTGCGGCCACCTCTGCTTGAAATACACTGCAATAGTCCGGAAGCCTAAATTTACGGCTGAGGGAAAACTCATCGCAGAATACCCCTCCCCCAACCTTACCATCCAGCTTCGAGCCATCCGTGAAGAAGTTCACCGTCCCACCGCCCCACAGGACACCCCCCTTCCACTCCTCCCTACGCGGGGTGTAAGTGGAGAAGGAGCGACTCTGAGCTGGAGTCGGCAGACAGTAATCTGCAGTCGAAGCTGGCAATAATCCTAGAATGCTTAAATGCCGAGCTGAATCTGTAACCATTGCACTCAAGCCGGGCTGCGGCATGGGCTGCTGCAACCCTGCCTGCAATGTCCACAGGTAGCACGTTAAGCATAACATTGAGCGCGAGAGTGGGTGTGGTCCTTAGCGCCCCACTGATCCCAATGAGCGCGGACCGCTGCACCTACTCTAGCTGCTTAACCTTAGATGCCCTGTCTAGTGAGTTCCACCAGACCACCACTCCATAAAACATTATAGGCCTTATTATCGTCTCATAAAGCCAATAGTTTACCTTGGGAGAAAGGCCCCATCTCTTTCCAATTGCACCCCGACAACAGTACACCGCAACCGAAGCCTTTTTCACCCTTTCCTCAATATTTGGCCCCCAGGAGAGTTTCCTATCCAGGATCAAACCAAGATACTTGACCCGGTCAGAAAGCACCAACGGGACGCCACCTATTGAGGGAGGATGGGCGACCGGTACTTTGTACCTCCTGGTAAATAGTACCAGCTCTGTCTTGCTAGGATTAATCGCGAGCCCACACCCTGTAGACCAGTTCACGATCATATTAAGGTACCCCTGCATGATATCAAACAGGGTGCTCAAAAACTTACCCCTGACATTGAGAGCAACATCGTCAGCATAGGCAATAACCGTGCAGCCTTCCCTTTCCAGCTCCTTCAGTACGCCATTAATAGGAACGACCCAAAGGAGTGGCGAGAGAACCCCTCCTTGTGGAGTGCCTCTACTCACCTTTCGCTGGATGGAGGCGCTGCCCCATTCCGCCATGACAGTTCTGTCCCGGAGAAGGTGATTGATGAGCCTTACCAGACCCGGCTCAACCCCAAGTTCCGCCAAGGATCCGACTATTGCCTGTGGCTGAATGTTATTAAAGGCACCTTCTATATCTAGAAAGGCACCAACTGCAAAGTCCTTGTGTTCAAGAGACTCCTCAATGATGTTAACAACCGTATGCAGGGCCGTGTCCACGGACCTGCCTTTCGAGTAGGCATGCTGAGCATGCGACAGCCGCTCCCGCGGTATTTCCTCTCTTATATGAAGATCAATCAGCCTCTCCAGGGTCTTCAAAAGAAAAGAAGAGAGGCTGATAGGCCTAAAGTCCTTTGGGGTAACATGAGAGCTCTTACCCGCCTTGGGAATAAATGTAACCCTCACATTCCTCCAAAGTCTAGGAATATAGCCCCTACTTATGCAGCTCGCGTAAATAAGCGCCAACCACCGACACGACACCCGTTCGGACATCTGCAACTGGGCAGGAATGATACCATCAGGTCCCGGCGATTTGAACGCTTTGAAGGAGCGTAACGCCCAGAGTTGGCGACGCTCTTCTAACATGTCACCAGGAGGGGCATAGATGGCACCTGGTTCCATGCCTGTAATCTCACATGGTTCAGGATTTCTGGGGAAATGGGAATCGAGGAAAAGTTTGAGCGACTCCTCACTGCTCATCGCCCAATTTTCTGAGTCGTCCCTGAGACATCCCAAGGGGACGGGAGCCCTCGCGAGCACGCGCCTAAGCCTGGAGGACTCGTGGCATCCTTCGACGTTTTCACAGAAACTTCTCCACGATTCCAGCTTAGCCTTCCTTATTTCGGACTTATATATTCCCAATCCGATCTTATAGAGTTCCCAATCCGAGGGTTTTTTGCTCTTCCTCGCCTGGTTAAAAAGTCTTCTACTCGAAGCCCTGAGCTCCGAAATTTCCAAAGTCCACCAGTACGGTTTAGATTTGCCCGAAGGCCTCCTCAGCGGGCACGAAATATTAATCGCTTTATTACAAGCTACGGTGAATTTTTCCACTAAGCTGTCGATCGAACTTTCCGACAGGAGTGAACTTCCCTGAGGTTCCTCAGGAAGAAACTCCTGCAGCTTTTTACAGTAAAGATCCCAATCTGTATTCCTCAGATTCCTAAAGGGACGATTTTGGGGACGCGTATCGCCCAAGGAGAATTGAATATACCTATGATCAGAGAAGGAGTGATCGTTAAGAACTCTCCAATTCGAGATACGGGATACCAATGCAGACGAAACCAGGGTATGGTCCAGGACCTCCTCCCTTACCGAAGTTACAAACGTAGGGTCGCTCCCCCTATTACATATAGACAAGTTTTCGCTAAGTATAAAATCAAAGAGAGACTCACCTCCTGCGTTGATGTCCGAGCTACCCCAGCAGGAGTGCCTCGAATTGGCATCACAGCCCACAACGACGCCGGCTTTCCTGCGCCTCGCTTCCACCAGAGCGTTCCTCACCAGAACTGGAGGTGGTTCCACCTCATCCTCGTGAGCCATATACGCGGACATGAGCCAAAGTTCTTCGGCCCCGTCCTCGAGTCTCACCGTTACTCCGTTACTGAAATTAGACAGAAAATAAGTATTTATTTCACGCCTGACGAGCATACAAGCTCTAGGTTTACCTGCGTCCCTGGACACCAGAAGCTTGTATTTCTTCGTCCCGATACCAGAAACACCGTTACTGCTCAGCCACGGATCAGGACTATATCTGCCCCACCTTGCTCAAGGTGGAGCAACAGATTGGCGGACGCGGCCTTAGAGTGCTGGAGATTGATCTGCAGGCTAATCATCCTCAGTAATCTCCTCCAGCCCCCGGCGGCCGCGTCCTCACTATCCGAGGCTAGTAGCCTGTCCTCCTCCACCCCATCGAACAGCCTGTTTAGGCTTAGGACGGACCCCGCTACCGAGGAGACTCCCCCAGCGCTCTCGGCGTCCGACCTAACGGAGTCAACCTCCATGCTCATGAAGGCCTCCATAACCTCCACCGCTTCCTCCGCGTCAGGTCCGCAGACCTCCGGCACCAGCTCTGGTTCAACCGGAAGGATGGCGTCACTACCCCTGGCATCGGATTGGTAGATTTTGAGGGCTACCTTCTCGAAGCCATAGGAAATGACTCCCTGCTGCTCGGCGAGAGGGCCGAGGGACTCCGCGTTGAGCAGAATCAGCGCTTGCCGATATGGTTCCTCGGACCCCTCAAACCGAACAACCTTCCAATTGTGCGCCGGAAGGTTCGGGTTACAGTAGCGGAGGATTTCCTCAATGTCACCCGGTGCGGAGGGCTCAGCAGGGAGCCAAACCCGAGCCCTCGGACGCAAAGGCTAATCCTTCTTATCCACTGCCTCGAGTCTGGCACCCTTCCAAACCTCCCCCACCAGGGCAACCGCCGCCTTATAAAGCGTGGCCGACCGCTCGTCAGCGCACGATATCCTCTTGAAGAGGCCAGAGTGCCAACCCGCACTCTCACAGCGAGGAGGTGGACCAGGATTATCCCTGATCACCTTCATAAAGACGGCAGAGATCGCTGCCGCCACACGCCTCCAGTCCATCTTAGAGATGGCACCGTCCTCCTTGCTGCGGTCCACGACACCCAGGATAATGGAGCCCGCCTGTTTCGCGACTTCGCTGAACGTTTTTGGCGCAACCCCAGTCCTGGGCCGTTTGACTGAAGAGGTCTCCCCCTCCTGCGACCGCTGTCTCTTAGGGGCTGAGCTCTTCGAAGGCGCATTCGCGCTCTCCCTCAGCACCCCTTTGGCCCACTCGAGCGACTTAACATGTCTCTCAGATAACTGAGATCCCGTTTGGTCGCCATAGCGCTCCAGAATCTTGGAGGCCATTCGGCGATCGGAGTGGGCCCTTCTACCCGTGCCCAAACGCCGCTTAGATCCCTCGGCGGGCTGACTTTGGGTCTCCTTCGCCTGCACCGGCGCGCTGCAGAATAAACCCTTGCTGGTACTGGCGATATCGTCCAGTGCCCCCCCTCCAGAGGCCGCGGGCGATTTCCCCTGCGACCTACCTGCGCGGCCATCTGGAACAACGCCCCCAACTAACCTAGAGGATGCGGAGGTCGTCTTCGACTCTCCCCCTCCCACAACGCGAGTGGCAGTGACTGTACCCCCCGGCCTAATCACGATTTTGGATGTCGGCTCCGACGATCCTTCACCACCCTTAATTTAGGTCACAGCAGCTGTCCCCCTTACAGAACAAACGGAGGTAGGCGGTTTCGCCCTCCCCGCGTCAGTAGAAGCTGCCACTCGCAGCGATGAGCCAGTTTTGGGGATCGGCTTCGACGCCCCTCTACTGCTCGAAACTTTGCTAATAGTTTTTTTGGTTTGATTTTTGTTCATTTTAATTTTTCACTGGGTCCCAACTCAGAGCCGCTATCCAAGACCCGAAAGTGTAGTCGTCCTGAAAAGATGGTCCCATGGTTGTCTGTGCCGAAGCAGGGAGGCCATGCGAGGGTTGACGCACACCCTTATGAGGTGAACGTTCAGAGCCAGACCAGACGTAAAGACGGGAGTCCTCTCAACCGCACCTACACCACCAACCTAATGACGACGGGAATAGGAACGTACTCTGAGACTTGCCAGATTTTAACGGGACGGAGGCGGAGGTGGCATTAGCCCACCAGCCATTTCTGCTGAGTTTCACCCCAGCATACTAAGGTGACAGAATACCACGACCACCAGCCCAAAGCAAACAGAATCGCGAAAAGATAAAACAAAGAATAGTCCATGAACAAAGCAGGGGTCGTTACCGTTCAGGTTAAGGCCGTCAAGGCCGCACGATCATTTAGCGTTACCCAGGATGCACCACGAGGAGGCGATCATGCATTACATCCCCATTCATACCTAAGTTAAAACTGAGTTTTATAAGGCAAGCAATTGGGATATTCTTCTTTACCAGCATAAAGCACACTGAGAACTTTTTGTCAATACTTGCATGTTTAGAGACATACATATATACTCCAATATATCTTCACTAGTCACAGTATTCGTAAATGAAGAGAGTTTGGATATTGCACTTAACTCATTATTATTAAGGACGTTTTTGCACATTTAGTGTATTGCTGGGTTTGTCCAGAAGCAGAAGCGGAATCAACTGTGAGCAGCGACACGGCAGAGGTAATTTCTTCAGATTAATGATTATGTAGAGCTTTAATTTTGAGCCGCAGCTCTTCAACCAGAAATTGCTTGTTAGACTGAAGAGCTGTTATTAATGAAGTTGCATGAGCAAGCTCAGAGAAGAGTCGAATTCTTTGCATTCCCAGCTTCGCAAACTTATTGGTTTGGCCCTAGTTTCGACAAGTGTTGTTGCGAAGTAGTGGTAGCAGGTGTATTCGTATGCGAGGAAATTGACCGATTAGATGATGTCATGCTTTTAGCGATTTATAAAGATCTATTATTGCGAATGGCAGTGAGGAGGGGTGCGGATAGATTTCCGATGAGACACTGCACAACTATTGCAATAATACATATTGTCTGAGCTAAGCAGATACTCCAATTCAGCTGGTGAAACACACACAGGTCATTTTATACAAACGTATTAAATTAATTAGGTTTGATTAATACTCAACCACTCTAGAGAGAGAAAAATCTGAAAAAAGTTCTCGGTGCGCAGTAAAATCACGTCCGTTCAGCACGAAATTCATTTAGAATTATGTTATGTGCAGGTATGCAGGCATTAAATTGTTGGAGCATTTCGAGGATTTCCGCCGGTTCCGGTCCTTTGCTATCTCTTAAAAGAGTCGTGTCCAAGCTCTTTGTGTATTGGCCTGCCAATGCAGGAGCATCTTCTACAGATCTCGGGCGCTTAGTGGGCTCTGTCTTGGTATATTGGTTAATATCGAGTTACGGAATAATCTTCCAGGCCTACACAATATCCTGTTGCGCTTTTGCCTTTGAGGCCTGACCCTCTCTGATCGGTGAGTTGGCCTGGCTACCGAGAATTCGCGGTGAGGTCCGTCGGGCTTGGTGCGTGGCCTTCGATGGGTGCATTCGGACAAAGTCCGTGACTTTGCGGCGCCCAACCCTGGCTGCCCGGTAGTGCTATTGAAAATATCGGTCATGTACGTATATGTACGTGTGATCGTGCATCTCTGATTTGACTGACCAGTTCTGAATAAATTAAGAGTCAGAGATGGCTGTTCAGCTGATCATATGTAAGTTGACACTTGCCATTTAATTGCGTCGCCTCAGTATTCATGTACTATGTAGATAACGAGCATTTCATATTTGAAATGTTTTTAGAAAAATTCATGCTTCATTTCTGCGTTGCCCATCATGTGTTTGCAGTAATAGAATGTTGAAAAAGCAACAACAGTATACACAGCTTATTTGGCTCATCTCGTTTAGGTTTCGCCTTAATGAGTATAAGCTAGAGGACTTGAGTTCGATCTTTGCAGAAGTCTGATGAGGAGATGTGGTGATCTCCGAAATAGCTATATCTTCTACCATTGTTAGTGTTTCTATAATTTTTCCTATTAAAAATGGTATTGAGCTCATACAAATTATTGTTTGATATAAATAAATAGGTCGAAAAATATTAATATATATATCTAATGGATGAGCACACCAAACCATAAAAATTTCTCTAACAATAATCATAGTACAAATAGAATAGGGAGATTCTCTAAGTCTTGCCATCCCCTTGCATGGTGCATAGATTGCACGGATTGCAAAGTTTTCCTATCCGTGCAACGGTACAACAACAAAACACACGCGAAAAAATATATGCAATAGCTGCCAACTATAGGGGGATTCTCTAAGTCTTGCAAGATTGCATGGTTGCACGAAATGCAAAAATCCAATACCAAAATATGCAAGAGTACGAGAACACCCCATAGCAGAATCGTAGCAACCTTAAATGAAACAGCTCATGTGAAGTGTCAAACTCTCGCGAATAAAAAATCAAACAAACAAAAATTAAACAAAAGTTTAGCGAATTTGTTTTTTAAAATGCCACGTAATTCGGAAAAACAAAAAATAGTTAATTTTATGATTGAAGAAGCCGCTTTTAATCTACTGTCCTTGACCAATTAGATAAAGGACGTTTTCAACAGATGCTCCGAGTTTCAAGAGAACAATTTACGTTGCTATTGTCCTTGATCAAAAATAGTGCAGAGTTTAACAACACTCATTCCATCAGACAATATTCGGTAGATCTCCAGCTAGCCATAACTTTATACCGTTTGGGTTCATCTGGTGAAAATGCGGCGATTCGGAAAGTAGCTACACTGTTTGGAGTAGGAGATGGTGAAACGCTTTACAAGATCACAAAGCGAGTATTTTTGTCTTTTTTGGAACTAAAATCTAAATATATCACTTGGCCTGATGCAAATGAAAGACGTGAAATCGTCAAAACAACGTACAATGAGATGCCACATTGTATAGGGTATACTGATGGTACTGAATTGAAATTTGTCGAAGCACCAGTGGTAAATCATTCAGCATATTTTTCAAAAAGTCGAATCTATTCCATAAAGGCACAAGTCGTATGCGATTACCAATTAAGGATTCGACACGTCGTTGCGGGACACTTTGGTAGTGTACATGACGCTCGCATGTGTCGTACTAGTGCTCTCTCCACTCAGGAAGATTCTTTTTTTTTCATCTTCTCAATGGCTAGCAGGCGATTCTGCTTATCCATTACTGACCACCCTTATCACTCCATTTCGTTCAAACTCCCAACAATTGGACTATTCCAAGCGTAAAGCTTTCAACCTATGTACGTCATAGCAGATTTCGTGTGGGGATTGAACATTGCTTTGGAATTCTGAAAGAACGCTTTGGCAGCCTTAAAGAATTGAGAATACGTATTCAGGACGAAAGAAGTCATAGTCTCTGTTCCAATTGGTTTATTGCTTGTTGCACTTTGCATAACATCTTAAGAGCTACTTCTGATGATACAGAATACGAAGGCAATATGGTTGCCGATAACGACGGAGAACCGGATGCACTTTCTCCAAACGAAAATGGTCAGCGAACTTCTGAAGCAGAGGTCAAGCGGAAATATTTGTACTCAATAATGTTTTGTGACCAATAAAATATGAAAATACATACATATATTTCTACATATATATACATATATGCATACTAGCTTTTAACCGTGTAGTTTTTAGGGGGTGATGGGTGGTGTAGAGGAAATGGATATGCCTCGACCTCTCATCCTCACCTATACTCAGTTGAAGGGCCGTTCAGTATCGTTATAATTTCAATTTAGTCTTTAACTAGGAGACAACCTTCTCTCAAACCATTTTGGGAATGAAGCTTTATTACACCTCTTTTGTTTGATACCCATATTGCAATATTTGATTCCATTCATTGTTTTAATTGAATTTAACTATTTAAACTTACGGCAGCTCCTTTTAGAAAATGCCTCTATGATGGCCCATATAACAGACCATATATGTATGTGCCAACTCTTATTCAAATCTGTTCAGTCGTCATATAGCAACATATGTAATTTAAGTTATTTATTTCATCGACTACAACTTTTTTAAAAGGTGACAACTCTCTTTAAAATATACCCTATCTGTTAATCCAGGATATAAGCTATTTATGTGCCAAATTTTATACAAATCCGTCCAGGCGTTTGGGCGTTAAAATATACTAACACACGCACACACATTTATAGTAGTAGGATATACATACATACATATGTATATGTATACACATATATGATATCAGGTATGGCAACTCCAATTTTGATATGGTGTACCATAAGATCATGCTTACCATAAAAATGCATTGTCAGTGGAACTGAACCAACGTGTCTAACGTGGCGGTTCGTGCTGAAACGTTTTTATTGTCTTCGTAGCTTTCGCGCGCTGATACGAACACCAGGAATCTTTCCCGGAAGGACAGTACTTGTGCTGCGGCTTTTTGTTAATTGACAATTTGTGAAAAAGAGTAGCCCAGATGCCTTTTCTCATTTCCTCAGTAGAATGTGAATTTCGACGTATCGCTAGACCGTAAAAAACCGACAGTTCATCAATTAATTTTCCTGTTAATTTTCCCCGGCCACTGAGCCCTTTGGTTTTTTTTTGTTAAAGCTTTGAGTCTTGTGCCCATTCGTTTTTGGACGTGCCCCACGCATTCTTTTTTTTTTACTTCAAAACTTGCATAAGGTTCAGATTCCAAAATACCTTTAAATGTCTTACTATCGCCATGTAATTTGCATACTTTAGGCCATGCAAATTTTCGGAACGCTGAAACATCTCAACGATAGCATCCACCTCCATTTTGCTTGCTGAGCCATCGTGGTTGTTTTGGCACTCATCCTTGTGTGATTTAAGCCACTCATCATGCTCGGCAGTTTCTTACAGTATTAGATTTTACGATTACATCAACGACCTTGCCAGTAAGCCACCCAATTAGTGTAGAGATACCAAACAATGAAGAAAATCCCCGTTTGCGCCACGAACCGTTCCCAGACACCGTTATGCCGTCGTTTTGTCCTTCTTCCAAACTTAATTTCTTTTCCAAAACAGCTGCTTTTTTCATGGATTTTTCTGTCACAGCACGTGCAGCATCAGAAATTATTTTATTGATTTTATCATATACTGAATGACACATCGGTCGTCATAAATCCAAGAAAGCGCAAAACTTTTCAATTCCGCGCAGCCCAACTCCGAGAAGCCTCATTGCAAATACAATTCCTCGGTTGATATCGTAAGCTCCATTTTTTTTTTGCGGGACGGCATTTATTAAAGTTGGGGGGCATTTTCCACACTGAACAGCAATTTTGTAGCCGAGTCCGAGCTTCGACTTTTCACAAAATGTGACATTTGTGTTGCAAGTTTTGCACACCAAAATTAGCGAAAGAGCATTAAATACCGTGTAATAATCGATGAAACGATATTCAAGCGTCGGTTGTACGTTGATATCGTAGTCTTCATTCGATGTTTTCAGCTTTTTAGCAGAAGAACTAACGTTGGCTTCGTCGGACTCCATTGTAAACTTATTTTTCGGCTGCTTTTTGTTTATATTACTCTTATACGCACGACTCGGATTTTTACGAGACCCTTTTTTGTCGGAAAAAACTTTTGAATGACGAGTCATGATGGAAAAATACTAGAAAAACTATTTGCGACCGCGTAAAATGCTAAAACAACGGTTATGTTCAACAAAATGTCAAATGCGATTGAGAGCGGCCATCAAGGCTGTGAAATACCTAAAAACCTGCAGAGCCATCTATACAACTATTTTAAAGTTCGAGCAAAGCTCTACTTTACCTACAGATATCAAAAACTCCAAAAATTGCACAAGTTGCACGATGGCATTGTAGACCGCTTTTGGCGCTGGAGCCCGCGTGACATCGCTGTTTTGAAAACGCTAAAAGTGTGTTTTGCAATTTCGTTACTATGATAATTATATATTCTACGTGCTCGCCAGACTTCCGCAAATTTTTTGAGCCGATAAAAAAAAATCGATTTTTTTAAATTCAAATAGAGGCGTAACCCCTTAATACCTCAAAACCTGAAATGGCCACATCGCAGTGCAACTCCGTTTCATCATTAAAATCATATATGGTCAAAATCGATGCTTCCACTTTTTCTTCTAAATTTTTAAAATATTTCGATTCTTCTGGACCAAATTTAAATTTTATAGATTTTCTAGTAAAGCGGTTTTACCATAATAGAAAAATTTTGAACGAAGCGTCGAAAATATGAACATAACCAATAAAACTTTGAACTGAAAATTTTTTTATTGCATCCAGACCTTTCTCATGGGCAGAAACTCCTTCTTTTGTTACAGTGCAGCCCAAATATTTTATGAATGACTGTAAAAATTCACACTTAAAACTTGTCGCAAAAGGCTCGCACAAACTCTATGTAGCAATCATTATATCATGGAGATATATCATAACTGTTTCCTAACTGTATGTGAAAATATTTTATTAACAAACCTTAGCTGAAGTGGCATTCTCAAAAACTCAAACTGTCCTAACGAAGTTTACTTTATCCGTTTTTCAGGTCGAGCTTCGTAAAAAAAAAGTTGTTTGGTAATCTATCAAGCAAGTCATCTATTACATGAAGGGTCAACATACATTCTTAAATCACCTGTATTTTTCTTTACCAGCACGATTGGTGAGCAAATTCGAAATCACATTTTTTGTTAGATATTCATCTAATAAAATCTGCAAACTTTTTTTTTCAGGGTACGACAAACGCCTAAGTGAACAATTGAAAGACCTAACTAATTTCATTTCAGTTTTTTTTTGGCTTGACTGCGCCATCGGATGCCGAATAGAACTTTTTAAACTACCCAGTAAGAAATTGCATATCTGACTCTCTCACGTTATCAAAAAGTTTTAAATCAAAACCATCTTTATCTTCAATTATACATAAAAGCAAATCAGACTCGATTTTTTTTCGTCCTGTTGATCACTTGCAAAATGACCAATTTTCTTGCCATCGCCTATGCATGCATTCCCGCAATTATAAATGTCCTCAATCTCTTTGTTCTACACACTTCGGCATGTCTTTAATATTTTAAAACTTTTTATATTGCACCTTATCATAAATTAGTCGACCTTTTTTTGTTTTACATATTTCGAGATATCTTTAACATTTTCAAACTTTTTATGATGCCTCTTATAAAAATGCTCACAGTTGATTTGCATGCCATCATAGTAGTAATAAGTTTGGGGTTTCTTTTCATTTTCTCTTATTAACTTACACTGACATAATTCAAAAAGGGGTTTCCCCGAATTTCATCATACGGCATAGTTTTATTGTCAACGAAAATGAAATAAAATTGTAAAACTTTATTATTTAATTTGATTGAGCCCCCGGTATTGGGAAATAATGGCCCACCAGCCCCCCAAAACCAAATAGCACCAGATTTAGCGAATCTAATTAGAAAGTTAGTAACGCAGACACTTAACACAGACAAAATAGTTATTAGGAATGTAATGCAAAATGAGGCAAATCCAGCAGTAATCGTCGATCAAGCTATCGAGGCAGATTTCCTAAACAATTTAGGCGAGATGGATAAAATACCAGATGTGGTCCGCTCACTAAGGGAATTTTCGGGCAACCCTTCTGACTTCAGCTCATGGAAAAAAAGTGTAGAGCGGATTCTTAAAATTTATGAATCATCGAGAGGGAGCCCAAGGTATTTCGGAATATTTAAAGTAATAAGAATAAAATTGTAGGAAGCGTTGACATTGCGCTAGAGTCGTATAATACACCCTTAGATTGGAGTGCCATCTCCCGCTGTCTACCGACCCACTATGCAGACAAGCACGAATTAAGCACGCTGGAATACCAGATAATTCAGGGAAGAGGCTCCATCCAAGAATTTTATCAGAACGTCTACTCGCACTTATCCTTAGTCAGGAATCAGTTCACCTATTGACCGAAAACTACGGCGGAAAAGCCCTTGACACATTCGTAAGGGGTATTTCCGGCGACCTCTCTCGTCTTTTAGGCATGAGAGAGCCAAAAGATTTACCCGAAGCTCTCCACCTCTGCTTAAAACTCGAAAATCAACATGAAGTAGGACATCAAAATCAGTATGACGAAACTGTACAAGACTACCGTGACGTATACGAAACTCTTTAGCAACACCAATCAGGAAATAATTTTACAACTGACTTTTCAGACATTCATGTTTTAGGTTAGCGAACTCTTCATTCCCCTATTTCGAATGTAAAACGAGGAGTGGAGAAATTTTAAAAATACTAATTGACACGGGATCTAACAAGAGCTATATGCAGCCTTCCATAGTACCTAAGCCGGTAACGTAAAAATCACGCATCATACTAAAGTAAACTTATTTGGAATCCCAAATCTAGAAATTAAATTTTGTCTACTACCTTCCTTGAAATCATTCCATGGTATCTTAGGAAACGATAGCCTTAAACAACTTTCGGCGGTAATTTACACAAAATTTAATTATATGACGATTCTGAATAAAGTAAAAATCAAAATTAAACAATATATTGTATTACTCAATCAGTTAACGCAATAGACATACGGACTGACCATTTGAAGTTGAAAAACAAGTCGAAAACTTATTACAGGATTGCATAGAATGGTGATCGACTATCGTAAATTAAATGCAGTTACAATTGCTGATCGCTACCCAATCCTCGAAATTAATGAAGTCCTTTCCCAGCTAGCATAGAGCAAATTGTTCACGGTACTTGATTTGAAAAGCGGATTCCATCAGATTCCATTAAGGGGATGTGATATTGAGAAAACTGAGTGTTCAGTTAATAACGGGAAATACGAATTTACCCGACTTCCTTTTGGTTTAAAAATGCCCCCTCCATATACCAAAGAGCATTGGACGACATTTTACGCGAACATAAGTATATGTAGTTAAAATTTGCTATGTCTACATAGATGATAAATTAATTTTTGAAACAGACGAAAATGTTGTGAATATTAGTTTATAATATTATAAAAGTAATTGCTGTTAATTAAAACACGACTTGCTGGTTGAACGAAAAGTAATAGAGAGAGTTTAATGAAGATAACTTTTGCCTATCGATTTACATAGTTATCGGAAACGATGTTATTTACAACACCGTCACTCAAAAGTTACATTTCAATTTGAGATATATACATATGTACATAGTATGTATAATAAAGTAATAATTAAATTTATGACATTCCATATTGTTCTATAAAATGAGAAATTTTTGAATTATTGACTGCGTTCGTCATGATGTCAGCAACCATTTCCTTTGTACAAAGATAGCTAAGTTTGATTAGGTCTTCCTCCAGCTTCTCACGTATAAAATGGCTCTTCACATCGATATGCTTCGTGCGTGCATGGTAGTTGTTGTTCTTGGAGATTTGTATGGCACCTTGGTTGTCACAATAAAGTTGTATAGACATCGGTGCATTTGTGAAGATTTCACCCTTGTTGGCGATTCCATTTTCTTTAATATATTACTTTAAAATATTGCTAGTCTAAAAAAAAAACTACCTTTAAATTGTAAACATTGTAAAACTTGGCCCTTATGGCAACCCTGCTCGTGCTGGTAATCGAAATGTATCATATCTAAATATTTGCATTAATCGATTTCGAAGTCAATTCAATGAAACCAGCCGGAGCAAGAGGGTGCGAAAAACGAATGTAAGCATTTGATATTTTACTTGTACATTTACTTATGCTATCTTCTTTAGGAAATAAAAACTGCGCAAATTTGAATAAAGCCAGTTGTTTATCTCTCGCGATCCCCTTGGGCTGGAACATCTTTTTATTTCATTCGCCGGTTAACAGAAGTCCGGCCAGCGAGCAGCTCGAGAAAAGTCGGTTAACAGTGGTCCGGCCAACAAACAATTCAGACCGATCGATTCGTTTCAACGTGCGTAGCAGAGTTGAGGAGGTGAGGTCCTGGAAAGTGATTGGGGTAAGTTCGGTGGTGTATTGTGTCACATATTGGTAGTTTAGGGTGCAGAGTCCATTGTCGTGCCCGCCATAGAAATTTGTAGTTTTTGCATAACGGCATAATCGCGCGTTTTGAAAATAGCGGGTCTGCGTTTAACGGCATAATCGCGTGTCTAAAACTCCCGTTGACGACAATCTTAGGACATGGTATTAACTCGTGCTGCATCCAATATGGAAGACGAAGACAACAATAGCATGGACGAGTTTAATACTACCGTTCGCGAACAGGGCGCAACTACGCAACAACAGCAACAACCATTGGCACTTGAAGTGCAGACAAACGCGATGGCAAAACAGTTGCAAGAACTACAAAACGCCATAGCGAAACTCAGCAATTCGAACGATACTATTGCAGCACCGAATGCTCAGACAACTGCCAGCGTCCCACATTCGTTAATTAGTGAGGCGGAAGAAAGCAACCTTTCGATCGCCTGAACATTAGCGGACTTAAACCGAACACTGGCCACCACCAGGTTAAATGCTACCAAAAAACTTTATGACCTTCCAGAATTCGATGGAAAACCTGCAGATTGGCCAATGTTCCGCGAATCTTTCGTTATGACCACAGAAGAGTATAGGTATAGTGATCGGCAAAATATGCTACGACTTCAAAAAGCCATTAAGGGCAAAGCACGCGAGGTAGTTGAGTGTTTGCTAATACACAGCAGCAACGTAACGCGTGTTATTGAGACACTATTTGAACGTTTTGGGAGGCCCGAATTATTAGTTAAAAGCCAAATCGCACGAATACGTAATTTTTCGATAATTCCAGAAAATCGTCTGGAGTTGCTAATACCTTTTGCAACAAAAGTCCAGAACTTAGCCACGTTTTTAGAATCCGCAGGGTGTGAGTATCATTTAAGTAACCCGACTCTTATGGAAGGGCTGCTGCTTAAACTTCCAATGCAAAGACGGTTGGATTGGGCTCGTTATGCAGTAAATGTAGTACCGAGGGCTACCATTAGTCATTTTAGCAGCTGGTTGCAAGAAATAGCACGCCTGGTAAATGCGGCCGGCATTACTTCGAACCCACAGGTGCGCACAACTGAAGGAAGAGGCGAATCCCGAGCAAGATTTTTTCACATGGACGAGGTTGAGAGCGGTAACTATACTTTATGCGGACTATGTTCAGAGGCACATCACATATCGAAGTGTAAGCGTTTTCTCGATATGAACAATGCATCAAGATGGCCACAGAAGCAACAGATGTGTAAACAAGCACAAATGCTCCGCGCGTAACTGTTCAAGAAAGGTTCATGGACTTTTGCATGTCGACGAGGCCGCAAACAGATGCGGTGCGACACCAAAGCGAGGCTCAACACTCGCGACAAGTGATCCTTACCAGCACTACGAGGCAATCGGGGTCCTCCAAGGTGTTGTTCAAGATTTTACCTGTAACGCTATACGCTAATGGAAAGGAAGTGGTATGCTACGCTTTCCTGGATGAGGGATCATCTATATCGCTGATGAACAAAAGTTTAGCTGACAGCCTCGGACTGAAGGGACATAAAGAAAAGTTGATGTTACAATGGCTCGGAAACAACACGGTAACGAAGATGGCGTTTGGGGTCGACGTACAAATTTCTATCCCGCTGCCTGGAAGTAGAAAATTCAACATAAAAGGTATCAAAGTAGTCGACGATGTACAGCTTCCTAGGCAAACACTAGATATTTGTGAGCTGCAATGGAAATATAGGTATACACAACGCCTGCCAATCTCAGACTACAGTTCGGCGACTCCGCAGCTATTGTTAGGACTTGATAACGCTCACCTGGGCGTAGTAAAGAGAACAGCCGCAGACGGACGGCGAGGCCCGGCAGTTATCCTTACTAAGCTTGGCTGGCTCGTGTACGGTTCAGAGAGCGAACAAAATCTTTCCGAGTCTGAAAAACACCATTCATTTTATGTGCAAGCCAAAAGCGAAGAAAGGCTTGAAAATTTAGTTAGAAATTATATAGTAGATGATGATTTGTTTGTAAACTCTACAGGAAGGCACGTCGACAGTGATGCGGTAGCAAGGTCAAAGGAACTACTGGAGAAAATCACAGTTCGGAATGGGAATCGTTTTGAAACAGGTCTCTTGTGGAAGAGCAACGATATATTCTTACCGAATAGCAGAAAGATGGCAGAGAGACGGTTGGTGGCATTAGAGAGAAAATTTAGCCGGGATGAAGATTTCAAAAAACAATACGTGCAGATCATAGCAGATTACGTAAGAAAGGGTTATGCAAGGCGTCTTAGCGATAAAGAAGCTCGCACACAAGGAAACCGTACATGGTATTTGCCACATTTTGGAGTTCGCAACATAAATAAGCCAGAGAAGCTGCGGTTAGTGTTCGACGCTGCCGCTCAAGTAGAAGGTGTATCTTTAAATTCGGTTCTGCTCAATGGACCAGATCTGTGTCAACCTCTAACTACGATTTTGATGAAATTTCGACAGAAGGCGATCGGGGTGTGTGGGGACATAGTGGAAATGTTCCACCAAGTTCAGATTCGGCGCGAAGATCAAAATGCGCAACGCCTTTTATGGAGAAAGAACACCAACGAGGAGATCGGTGAATACGTGATGTCAGTCATGACGTTTGGTGCAACATGTTCCCCATGCTCAGCACAATTCGTTAAAAATAAGAATGCGGAAGAATTCCAAACCATTTTCCCTAATGCAACAAACGCCATCCTGAACAATCATTACGTCGATGACTTCGTGCACTGTTTTAATACGTCGGAAGAGGCGGTACAAATAACGAAGGAAGTCCAATGGGTTCACAAACAAGGTGGGTTTGAATTAAAGCGTTTCGTTTCGAATGTGAAGCAAGTCAGCGAGCGACTGAACGGCGACGCGGCTACAACCTCAGATTTTAGTCTCGATAAAGACAATTGTCAAAAGGTCCTGGGCATGTATTGGGACACCGCGAAGGACACCCTGAAATTTGCACTCTTGCTTGGTAAGGTTGATAAGCTAGTACTGCAGGGGGATAGAAGACCTACCAAACGGGAAGTATTGAGTATAGCGATGTCAGTGTTTGATCCCTTCGGCTTGGCATCAGAATTTACAGTAGCGGATAAGTTGGTATTGCAAGCAGTGTGGCGAGAAAGGGTCGAATGGGACGAGAACATTCCGGATGATGCTTACCAAATGTGGCTTAAATGGCTCGTAACATTGAAACAGATTGAAAATCTAACTATACCGAGATGTTATGATAAGCGCTTCTTACAAAGCCAAGTGGAACTACATATCTTCGCAGATGCAAGCGAGGCGGCGTATGCAGTGGTATCGTATTGGAGAGTCAGCGGCGAGGAAGGAGGAGTACGTCTGGCATTTGTAATGGGAAAGGCCAAGTGCGCCCCTTTAAAACTTACAACGATTCCACGTCTGGAGCTGCAGTCGGTGGTTCTTGCCGTCCATCTTCGCACTACGATCCTGCAAAACCACGATATGGTGCCAGGTAAAATCTTTATGTGGAGCGATTCCAAAACAACTCTCGCGTGGATAAAGTCCGATCACCGTCGCTACAAGCCGTACATAGCACATCGTGTAAATGAAATTCTGGAAAACAGCGAAGTGCATGAGTGGAGATGGGTGCCAATCTCGTGTAACCCAGCCGACTTTGGGACGCGTACTCGAGACAAAACTCGAAATTCATTCTGGGCGAGCGGACCTGAGTTCCTGCTAAGAGATGAGACGCATTGGCCACTAACCGAGCCCCATACAGAAACCGAAGAGGAACTTCGAGCGAAATTTGTTTTCCATATCCATGCAGAATACAACTTTTGGGAAAGGTTCTCGTGCTTCAACCGCCTTACTAGAGTGATTGCGTGGATGCTTCGTTTCCGCGCTAACTGTCAGCGCGATCCACGTGACAAGGAGTGTGGACAACTACTCCCAAAGGAGTTAGAGAACGCGGAGCTTGCAATTTGTAGAGCTGCACAGAAGGCTGCCTACCCCGAAGAGTACGATAGTTTAAGCAAGAACAAACGACTAGAACGCAGTAGTAAGCTATTGACACTTTCACCGTATATGGATGACGCGGGCATAATTCGTGTAAAGGGACGCATCGACAACGCGGACGCAATTCCAGAAAGCACCCGAAGGCCTGTTATCTTGCCTCGAACGCAACACGTGACAGATCTGATCGTTAGCCTTTATCATCGACGTTGGAAACATCAAAATGAAGGAACAATAATAGCCGAAATCCGCCGGAAATTTTGGATACCCCATATGCGAGTAGCAGTGCGACGCGCTGCGAGAGAATGCCAGAAATGTAAAATAGATAGAGCTCAGCCCGAAATTCCGATTATGGGTCCGTTGCCGCCAGATAGGTTGACGCCATTTGTGAGGCCGTTTTCTTACGTAGGTTTAGATTATATGGGTCCTTTCCTCATCACTACAGGACGGCGGCAGGAGAAGCGTTGGATCGCGCTCTTTACCTGCTTGACGACTCGCGCGATACATATGGAGGTCGCTAGAGATCTTAGCACGGACTCCTGCCTGCTATGTATACGGCGAGGAACACCTGTTCGAATACGTTCCGATAACCCTACGAATTTCATCGGAGCGGACAACGAACTGCGAAGACAACTCGCTGACTTTGACTCCGGAAGGATTGCTGACACTTTGGCAAACGAACGCATAGAATGGGTATTCAACACGCCGTTAAACCCTCACGCTGGAGGATGTTGGGAGCGTTTAGTGCGCAGCGTAAAACGAGCCATGGGACATGCGCTTCATAGCGAAAATCTGCAAGAGCACTGCCTCTATAGTTTGATGTGTGAAGCGGAGAATATGGTTAACTCACGGCCGCTAACCCATATACCAATAGACACACCCACCGACGAACCTATAACCCCTAATCATTTTCTTCTAGGTACAGCTAACTCCGAGCAAACGCCTCATCCGCGAGAAGATGAGCACCGTGCCACTAGGAAGCAATGGAGGAAGGTGCAACAAGCACAGCACCGTTTCTTGAAGAAATGGATATCCGAATATCTCCCGGATCTGTGCCGCCGGACAAAGTGGTATCAGCCGTTCCAACCGCTGCGTGTTGGAGACGTCGTGCTCGTCGTGGACAGCAACGTACATCGTTCTCGATGGCCACTGGGCATGGTGACTCAAGTGTTTCCTGGTAAGAACCTACAGGTCCGGAGTGCCGAGGTTCGAACCCAAGCGGGAATATTAAGACGGCCCGCCTGCCTGCTAGCGAAATTGGACGTTGGTGAATCTGCCTAGATTCACGGTGGCCGGGATGTTGGCGATTCCATTTTCTTTAATATATTACTTTAAAATATTGCTAGTCTAAAAAAAAAACTACCTTTAAATTGTAAACATTGTAAAACTTGGCCCTTATGGCAACCCTGCTCGTGCTGGTAATCGAAATGTATCATATCTAAATATTTGCATTAATCGATTTCGAAGTCAATTCAATGAAACCAGCCGGAACAAGAGGGTGCGAAAAACGAATGTAAGCATTTGATATTTTACTTGTACATTTACTTATGCTATCTTCTTTAGGAAATAAAAACTGCGCAAATTTGAATAAAGCCAGTTGTTTATCTCTCGCGATCCCCTTGGGCTGGAACAGCCCTCAAATCGCTTTAGCCAAATTGCCTCTTGTATGGCTGCAACGATGCTCATAAACTCGGCTTCGGTAGACGATAAAGCAATAGTAGGCTGCTTGCGTGTGGCCCACGATATAGCACCTCCTTGTAGTTGGAAAACATATCCAGTTGTTGATCGTCGCTCATCTTCATCGCCTGCCCAGTCTGCGTCATAATAGCCCACAAGTATACCCTCACTATCCTTGCGGTAGGTAAGCTTCATGTCAGCAGTACCTTTCAGATATCGCAGTACGCGTTTGACTACGACCCAGTGCGCCTTGCCATAGTTCGTATTAAACCGACTTAATGTGCTTACCGCGAAAGTAATGTCCGGCCGACTGATTTGCGCAGCGTACATGATATTACCAATTGCCTGTTGGTACGGTATCGACGCCATCTCCTCTTTCGGCTTCTCAGACTGTGGGCACATAGCTTTAGATAAACACTGGTTGGGGTCCATCGGAGTATTTACAGGATTACTATCTTGCAAATTGAATCGGCGTATTATTTCTAACAAATATCGCGTTTGATCTATGGAAATTGGCCCATCTGTATTTCGAGTGATGTTCATGCTAAGTATCGACGTAGCCATTCCCATATCTTTCATTTTAAAGTGCTTCGACAGATCCTTTTTAAGTTTTGTTATCATAGTATTGTTGCTACCTAAAATTAAAATGTCATCAACATATATTGCCATTATGATGATGTTTTGCGCCGAATGCCGAAAATATATGCATTGGTCAACCGTTGATCTATCAAAACCAAATTGTTGCGTTAATACGGAGTTCAACTGCAGATTCCACGTACGGCTAGATTGCTTCAGGCCGTAGAGGGATTTGCGTAAGCGACAGACTCTATTGCTTCCATCCGAAAAACACTCCGGTTGACGCATATAGATCTCTTCGTCCAAATCACCCTGAAGAAATGCGCTCACTGCGTCCATTTGATGTATTGCGAGATCAAGCTTTACAGCAGTGGCCAAAAGAAAACGTATTGATGAGTAACGCGCAACTGGAGAGTATGTCTCTTCATAGTCAATACCCTTGACTTGCGAATACCCTTTGATAACGAGTCGCGCTTTGTACCGATCGATGCCACCTTCAGAATTTCTTTTTAATTTAAAAACCCATTTACTATCTATAGCTTTTCTTCCCTCAGGCAACTCAGTTAAATCCCAAGTCTTATTTTCAATTAATGCATTGTACTCACATGACATCGCATTGGTCCATTCTTCTTTGTTTTCGCATTCTAATGCTTGTTGTACTGCTGTTGGTTCACCGCCGTCAGTTGTTGTTGACAAAAAACTAAATTGCGACGTCATTGTATCATCACCACTGTCTGCGGCAGCTTCATGACTAGTATCATTTGCAGGATTCCTAATATGAACAATCTCCCTCACTTTAGACCATATTTCCTCCGGCGTAGTATTTTGCATGTCCCTGCAAGGCGTTCTGTTTATTAAATAAACTGCTGTGGTTGCCGCTTCTGCCCAAAACTGTTTATGCAAACCCGCATCGATGAGCATACTTTTTCGATTATCGTGCGATTCATTCGCTCTGCGACACCTTTTTGCTCCGGTGTATAAGGAGCCGTAAGTTGATGTATTATACCGTTCCGGTCTAAAAACATTTTGAACAAATTATAGCAAAACTCTTTATCATTATCAGATCTTAGTATTTTTATTGTCGAACTCTGTTGGGTTTCCACCAACTGTTTAAATTTAATAAAAGTGTCAAATGCATCGCTTTTGCGCTTTATTGGGTAAGCATAGACCTTTCTACTGTAGTCATCTACAAACGTGAGTAAATATCGACATCTACCAAACGACGACGTCGACATCGGTCCACAAACGTCAATGTGGACTATTTGCAGTACTTCTGTTGCACGTGTACCAATTTGCTTAAACGGCGAACGTGCTTGCTTCCCTTCTGCGCACACTGTACATGGATCGAGTGTACCCTTAGATATGTTGAAACCCTCAACTGACGATTCGATACGATTTAAGTTACTGTCACAAGGATGCCCCATGCGACGATGCCACAAATAACGATTTTCTACTGCAGTTAATCCCACTACACTACGTTTTGTGATACAGTTCAGTTGATATAAATCATTTATTAGTGGTGCTTCAGCTACCAGCTCATAATTTTCATCATAAATACGACACCCCTTGCCATTGAAAACCAACGTTTTCCTATTTTTTGCCATTTGACTTACCGACAATAGATTAGCACATATATTCGGTATGTATAAAACATTTTGTACCGTCACCTGTTCATTGCTTACACGGCCTGTTGGGCATATAGTCATTTGAACATCTCCAGCGCTCTCCACGTTCAGACGTCCATTGTCGTCGACAATAATCTCTTTTGATTTCGGTTCACGTACTTGACTTAGGTTGTTTGAAGACATAGTCATATGGGCAGATGCCCCGGAATCGATAATCCATGCATCTGTTTCTACATTTAATGATGCTGACATAACCAATAATTTGTTCGACGACTTCTTTGACTTAGACGGGCACTTGTTCGCATAATGCCCCATTTGGTTACATTCAAAACACACAATTGAAAGTTTCTTGTTTTTCGCTGGTGCCCTGCTTTTATTTTTCTTTGATATGAGGGCTAGCGTATCATTGTTCATAGACTCAACTTTTATTTCCTGTAGCAAGTTGGTTCGCACTAGATCAGTAGTCAACGCCTTTCCACTGTTTGCTAGTGCCATTACCATTGGGCGAAATTCATTCGGTAGACCGCTCAGCATGATTTGCGCAACAATATCATCGGGAATCTTGGTTCCTGATTTGTCAAGTTTTTGATGTGTGCTAGTCATCTTATTAACATAGTCCTCCACGGAAGAACAAACAGTTAACTCCAGCCGCATCAAATATTTTAGCAAATCCATCCGACGCAACATCCCGTTGTCCTCGAATGCAGTCTCAAGCGCTTTCCACGCAGTATTTGCGTTTGCACAATTTTGTATGTATGAATAATTTGATGGCTCAACTAACAGTCCTAACGCTGATATGGCATGTAAATTTTTGGTCGCATCTTGTTCCGCACCTTCAATGCACGGCCAGTACCCTTTCAATACCAGATAGGATTTAGCAGCGAATTTCCATGAATCGTAATTTTCGCGACCTCTCAACTTTTCAATTTTGTCAATACCCATATTTGTGTGAACACGTGATTCCTAATCCCAAAATCACTACAATTGCTCGCCGCAACTCAGATTTACACAAATTTCAATTTTTGACAAAAAGTCCTTTAGCAAGTTTTCACAAGTCACTTGTTGCAATTATCTCCAATGATAAACGTGAGGCGCCCATAACCTGTTGTGAATATTAGTTTATAATATTATAAAAGTAATTGCTGTTAAGTGAAACACGACTTGCAAGAATGATAGAATGCAAGATTGCGCCTTCCCGCGGTGAAATGACAGATCTCGCCTTTAGTAAACAAGAATACGGGAGAGAGAAAATTGAACAACTTCCAATATTTCATTGAAAAACGTGTTCTAATTGTTCTAAAGTGTAAAATATGAATTTATAGGCAGACATTTAATAAATAAATTCGCAAAATACTAAAAAAAGTGTCTCTTTTTCTTAATTTGTGAAAAAAGCTTTGTCTAGTTGAAGTTGAGAATTGTCAAACCCGGCAAAACCAAAGTAGCGGTACTTCTAAAGGCGTCACCTTCAGTATTCAGTACACCGTGCACGACTTGCTGGTTGAACGAAAGGTAATAGAGAGAGTTTAATGAAGATAACTTTTGCCTATCGATTTACACAGTTATCGGAAACGATGTTATTTACAACACACATAAAAAACGTAGAACAAATTTTTCTGGATTTTTAATATCCTCAGTAGGCATCACGACTAAAGTACAAGCAATAGTTGAGTACAGCTTGACAAGTGCGAATTTTTAAAATCAGATGTAGAATTTCTTGATTCTTAATATCCTCAGAAGTCGTCACGACTAACCCCACTAAAGTACAAGCAATAGTTGATAGTTGATTTGAGAGCATTCATCGGTCCTTCTGGCTACTACAGACGATTTATAAGGGATTATGCAAAAATAGCGAACCCCTTACCAATCTTCCGAGAGGCAAAGAGTGTCAAAAAATCAATCGATAAAAACCGTAATTCACCCAAACGAATCAGCAAAAATGCCGTTAATCAAATTAAAAATGCACTAATCTCAAAAGAAGTAATTTTAACCTACCCGAATTTTCAAAAAGAATTTCATCTAACGACAGACGCGTCAAAATACGCAATCGGAGCAGTTTTAGAACAAGAAGGAAAACCCATTAAATTCATTTCAAGGGCATTAAATAAAACAGACCAAAATTACGCAGTAAATGAGAAAGAAGTGCTTGCCATCATTTGGGCACTGAAATCTCTCAGAAACTATTTATATGGCACCGCATATAAATTTTCACAAACCATCAACCATTAACGTACGCGCTTAGGAATAAAAATGATAATTCAAAATTAAAAAGATGGGAAGCTATTTTGGAAGAATACGATCACGAAATTAAATACAAGCCAGGCAAAGCAAATGTCGTCGCTGACGCACTTTTCAGACCACCAGAACAGGACACAATTGCATACCATCAGTCGAAGCCTCAATCAATGTTTTCAAAAATCAAATTTGGATACTAACTGGACTTGAAGATAAATACGAATTTAAAATACTCTTTCTTACTTACCATAGGCATATAATCAATAAACCTAATTATTTAGTAAACGACTTAACTTTTGTTTTAAAAAAATATTTAAACCCTTCCGATTCTGTTCACATCCGAGGAAATAATGGGTCACATCCAAGAGCTCTACTCCACCTATTTCAGATCATACAAAATCAGATTCACACAGACTCAAGTAGAGGACCTAGAAACAGACGAACAGCAAGAAAAACAGATTATACTCGAACATAAATGAGCCTACAGAAATGCAGTCGAAAATAAAGAGCAAATCATAACATCATTTTTTTCCCAAAATGCTAGCCAAAATCAATAAAATACTGGAACAATGCCAAATAAGCTCGAAAAACAAATATGACAGACACCCAAGTAATCAAAAAGTTCAACCAACACCAATCCCAGAATATCCTGGCCAAATCCTTCACATCGACATATATATTGCGGAAAAGCATTTAGTATTGACATTTAAAATAATTCACGTAATAGAACTACACGACTATGATCGAGCAATAAGCAGCATTGAGACTATTAACAATTCACGACTAACAGGACATCCTCTTCATCCCATCCTTTTAGCACTAATAGAACAATCAAAAACTTGTCTAGATAGAATTAGAATAAATTGAAAGATAAGCAAAAGATCATTAGATTTTAATGTCCTAGAAAGTAATAATAGGCAGGTAATAATTAATAAGATGACAAATGGCCAAATTGACCAAGTTATGAATACTACCAACAAAATAATTAAGCTAGTTCAAGAAAGAAAGGAGATCGAAAACGATCTAGTCCTCCAAACAAAGTATAAACTAGAAATTATTAAAGAAGAACTTATAAACCATATGCCATTCACTGGGCCAAAGCAAGTGTACTAAATTCATTTATTTTATCGGATAAAGAGATAGAGTTACCAAAAATTTTTTTAAGGGATGAAAATATTCCTTTCATTAACGTAAACGAGGCATTAGAATTTGCCGAAATAAAAATTGCATCTAGTGTGGACTTATTAGTTTATATAATTAATTTGCCTACAACGGAGAAAGAAGACTGTAGGTCACTAGAAATAAGGGCGATTGAAAAAAAGCAATTTGTAAATAAAATCAATTTTTAATCTATAATATTGTGTCAGAATAAAATATATGGGAAAAATAATAATTGTAAATCTGATAATGACCTAAGAATTTGCTTACAAAAGGAAATACAAGATATTTCAAATGGCACGTGCAGAGCACACCTGCTAAAAAGTAAAGTAGAATTAACAATGATCACATAAATACGATGGAAGAAATTTCTAATGACATCATTTTGCTGAACGATTTCAAAGGTATTGTAAAATTTAACAACGAAAGCATAATGCTAAATGGGACTTATGTACTTACTAAAATACCATAATTGAAATTGAAAATAAGATTTTTATGTCAAAGGAAATAACAGGGAATAAGCCATTACCAGCAATATTACAACCAATGTCAAATAACAGTAAGAAATTTTAACCTTAGAATCCATAAAGAACTCGCAAATGATTGAACCTAAATATATTGAATTATTAAATATTCAAAATAATATCAATTTTTTCATAAGCGTAATGGCTATGGTTACAATTATATTCCTTGTTACATTCCTCCAAATAAAACTAAGAAGAAGAAATGCAAAAATAGAATTTGTAAAAAAACAATGCGCAGGGGAAATTGGAATCCACAACCTGTCTAAATTTGTTGTAACTTCATCGACCGAGAACGCTCGATCTTAAGTGCGGAGGAGTTAACACATGAAATGTTTCCTCTACTTTTTATTCTTCAAAATCTCAAAATCTGTTACTTACCTAAAATTCGATTTCCGTTACTTACTCATGCAGAGGGAGCTTACAATTTGCTGATAACTTATTTTAAAAAATTACAAATAATAAATTCTTGCTTTCCGCAGCTTGGATAAAATTCCAAGAAATAACCAAGCTACGAGCCCACTGGCAAGCAAAGGCTTTGCACAATTATTTAAGTGCACAACTTTGCGTACCCAAAAACGCTGACGCTATGTCTAGCGCAAATTGTCATTTTCTTTTAAGCTCCCGTTCTTTTCTTTTCGCAGGCGCTCTACAATTATAAGTTAATCGTAAGAACTTTCAGTATGTAATCCCGCTTCAAATAGAGCAGTCAAATTGCTGCAAAATAAACCTCGATTGAATTAAAATAACTAAAAAACTGGTTTTAATCTCAAATAAGTTGAACTTATAAACACTAAAGCAACCGACAATGGTCGCAAATATATTTACAAAACGCGGCTCTCGAATACACACGCACATGTATACACATCATCAATGCCTACCGTGGTACGCGCATACACGTATTAAACAACACCAAATCAGATGTGGCAGCAACCGACGGCGTCTGCATACATATTTACAAAATATAGCTCTAGAAAGAATAAGAATAAGAATAAATATAATATATAAAAGTGGATTACAACATTTTCATAACTACTACTGAGACTGCAAGTATGCGCACATATGCATGTATGGCATTGAGGCAAATTGAACAACGCAATAGCCGACGACGCTTATATGTACACATATTTACAACCTACGGTGAGCTAGTACACCCCAGCACAGCAGAACCTTACCATATAGTATACCTTACTATACCTTGCACACTGCTACATATGATGGTGATTCTGATGGTGATTCTGATGGTGAAAATATTAACGTCGGAAAAGATATAAAAATATTATAATTTTATTCATATTTTCAGTTGATTTTGTGGTTAAGGAAACAAATGCTAAAACTTAAATCAATACCATTTTTTAGCTGTAAATTTTATTTTTTAGCTAGTTTTTAATAATTTGCGTTTTGGTTGATATGCAATTTTGCCATAACCGCATGTTTTGACTCTTTTGCAGGGACTGAACAAAGTCTATATTCAGTTGGTTGTTACGTGGCCATGTGGCATATGACAAGATTTGGTACTGATTTTAATATTTCGAGATATTTTCTAATGGATTTTTGATAAATTCACAAAAGTATAAGATTTTTGATTTCAGATGCTAAAAGTCTTGAGAAGGTTAAACTTTTTATTTACCTTCTCCGCGATCTCATTGGTACATAGTATAAAAGAAAAATGAGTAAATCACAAAAAGATGATGAAATGTTGCAAAATGAAAGTTTTGGTGAATTCAATTGAAATATAAAAAAGGTAATAAATTTGTCCAAATCTGATTAATTTCTGCACGTTTTTAACTTCTTTACCTTTTATGCGTTACGCTCTTTGTGACCATAATTTTCTATTTTTCCTCTCTCTGCTAGTTTCTGCTGCAGAAGTTCAGAAACAATTTATTTAATATTTATAATTTTAAATACATATATTATTTTGTCTTGTTCTGTATCTATAATTACGTCCAAAAAGGATAGGGATTGAATACTTCTTGTTATTCTAAATGACGAAACTTTCTATTCAATGTTTAATATATTTCTATTGCACAAAGTAATATCCAAATATCAGTTATTAACTCGATAAGTTGGGGTTCCATCATTGTTGTATTATTTTATGTCTGTGGCTAAATTTTCCAAGATTATGCCTTTCGCCAGAGAAGCCGTTTGTTTAAAGTCGCAGCTATCACCTTATCCGGTTCAAATGGAACCATACCAGCTTGCGCAATTTTCTACGAATGGTCGTCAGTTACGCCCTTGAAAGAAAGCGTCGCGAAAGCCAAGTAAAGGAAAATTTGAGGAAAGTTTCTGTCACTATTTAGGGTAGTACTTCTGAGTGCTTGAGTCATATGAAGACCGCCGAGCAAGGGACATTTTATAGGACTAAAGAATCATGAGACACAAATGCTCAAGGATTCCGGTAAAGGTTATTAAAGGTTATACAAGGTTATTGTAACCGAGCGAAGCTTAAGTGAAGTCTTACTGCCTGCCACATTTTCGGTTAGTCAATCCCCACAAACCCAACAAACTGCGAATAGTTTTCGATGCCGCTGCCGTCGCATGTAACATTTCATTGGATTCGGTTTTATTAAAAGGTTCTGACCATGCAGAGTCAGTTATCACCATTGTACACAAATTCCGCCAGGGTGTTGTTGCAGTTGAATCTAAGAGATGCTTTCACTGGTAAAAGCGCGGTAGTGCTTTGTACAAGTTACAATACAAAAAAAAGCAATACGTTAGTTCCTTAGAGCCGTTGTGCCTGAGCGGTTGTAAAGTACTAATTTCTAAGCCACGCTTTCGAATCTCGTGATGCAAGAGCGGTAGAAAAAGAGTTTCCGAGCCGCCGCCTTGTTAGTCACCTTAATCTTGTCAGAGCTTTATGGTGTTGCAACCAGCACTGGTTACTGCGGTCTACACTGCTGCAGGCTTCCAGTTTATGGAACGGTGCCCTGCAGTTTGGCAGTGCCGATGGATCAATACACCCCGCAATCGTTATTCGGCTAACCTCGCACAACATGATCCCGTGATTTTTGCTGCACGCGATGGCGAACGCTTTAGCTCGCTGCTCAGTTTTATGTCTGGATGCCATTAAACGCGTCGTTCTGTAATGCGAAAGCATAACAACTAGAAATAATTTTGATGTCGTGTAAAGTGTTGCCGAAGGTGGGTGGCGACCACGGCTGACCCTGAAGCTCAAGCATTTATTGGCGATGTCGAATGGAAACAGAACCAGTTTTGCGATTGGTGTTCTCCCTAGTATCCTTTCGGGGCGGAAGTCCACAACTTGGACTTGATTGCCGGTGCCGGAGTGTAAATGGGCGACTCTTCCAAGACGCCATTCATTAGGATGTAAGTTTTCTTCTCGAACGATAACCAGCAAGTTGCACTTCACTTGTCGAATCACGAAATAGAATTCTTTGAAATTTCCTCTGCTGAGGCTGAACTAAGATGTGACGATACATCTTTTCAACTTTGCTGCCAAAGATGAATTTGAATAATCTCCATCGAGGAAAAATTATCGTCAGATCGCTGGTCAGGTGGGGTCCAGGAAGTATATATGTATCTTGTAATCTGTAAGTATCTTGGACCAATTGTTCCCACATTGAAAGAGTGGCCTCAGGCAATTTGGTTCAGCAAAGTTATGTCATGATCTTGATCCCAATTCGTAATGTCAATTTTATGAATCAGGACTGCGGAAATGCAATTACTCATTTCTCGGTGAAGATTTTAATTGCAGTCTCAGATTCAGTCTTACTGAGAGATCATTGGTATTGATCACAGATCGATTGATCGATCACTGATTTATAACGAAGAAGATGAACAGTACTAGCTGCTAGTTGTTGAGCACTTCATCTCTCAGGGTATAGATAATTTAATTTGTTGTCTATCGAAAATTATATATTAATACAGAGTCCATTATAATCATTGCTTTTTTTTGACACTTAGAGCCTTTGTTGGTATTTTTCACGGATTCATGATTTTATAGACTCGTTTTTCGATTACGATTAGCAAATAAGAGCAAATACAAATTTTGAAACAAAATGTTTTTGGAAATATAAACAATACGTACAAATAGTGATATTTTCAAATCCTATGTCCTTTGGGCTTCACTAGGCGCGGTTAGGAATCATCGGATCGGGCTGAAAAATTATACCCTTTTTTATTACTCCTAACCTCATGTTTTAAGATCCTATCTCCCATATATACATACATAATTTAAATAAATTATGATAAATTAAAATATACATGGAAATACACCGAATTGACAATAAAATCAAAACGAACTGGTATGCAAAATCGATAGCATCGTCAAGGATGATTAATTATCATTCAAACCACCCGTGGACGCAAAAAAGAAATACAGCTACAAATTAATAAATAAAATATACGATTTATGTGACCAAGATTTCAAAAAGGAGAACACCAAGAAAATTAAAAATATATTGTACAAAAATGGATACCCTAATGCAACAATAGAGAGTCTGTTAGCAACTGCAAACAACAAAAGGGCATTGGCGCACAGAAATATTGAAACCACAAACAAAACACATAAATACATACCAGGACTAACGGACAACAAAACAATAAGTAGAAGCAAACAAACTGACTGCTTTGCACATAAAACACATCGCGCGCTCAACTCGGTGTTTACCAAAACAAAATACAAAATTAACTAAGAACAACAACACAACGAGGTATATGAAATTAAGTGCAATAGTAAATTGGGCGAAAATTGCGACAAAATATACATAGGCACTACAAAGCGATCACTTAGAATTGAATTAGCGAACATAAAACGGACGCGAAGAACAAAAAGACAACAACAGCATTGGCACAACATTTAACGAATAGCGGACATTCAGCCGATTTCGAAAACACAAAAATATTAGACGTGGAGAAAAAAGAGAGGACAAGATTAACATTAGATGGGCTGAGAATACAACAAAAAATACAGAACACGAGGAAGACTTAGACAATATAAACTGCGCATACAGAACAGCAATAACGAGTAATTGTTAAACAGGTGGACACAAAATTAGGGTATAATTTTAATATGTGGAGTTTTATTGTTATACTTTCGTTTATTTTAATGTTGTTACTGTTTTTAATGTGATTAAAAATGTAAGTGCAAAAACTATTGTAAGCAAACATATTGTTATTTTGTTAACACTTGTTTTTATGTTTTATGTACAATAAAATGCAGACTCCCTGATGAAGGCGTGGAAGACGCCGAAACGCGTAGAAGAAAAAAATGAACTTTTAGTTTGCTTTTAAGATATTACCGACCGAAAAGCTCCTTAAGCATCCCAATTTAAAATATATATATATATAATTTTTTTTAATTCGATGAGTTTTGAGTGTTTCGTAAAAAGTTTGAAACCTGTATTTATATGGTTTATGTTACAGAAGGAGCTATACTTTTATAAAAAAAATAGTAGAAATAAATTGATAAATATAAGTGGATAACTGATTGATTTGTTGCTTATGATATGCACAGCGACCAAAAAACATATTTATGTACATACAAGTACTTTACTATTTAAAAATTACTGAAAAAGAAAAGTCCGCAAATAAAAGGTGATTAAGAGATATTTAAAAACGCCACGTAATAAAAATCGTAGACAAAACATCACGTAAAGATAAGATCAGGTGTAATTAATTTTTTGGCAACTTGTTATACATTGTTTTGATAACAGTTTATCAACCAAAATTAAGTCACTCAGAAAACAGTTCCATTTGACGGTTGTGTACCGCGAAAATTAGAACAAATAAGCTGTTCTAATAAAGTCACCTGTAAAATTCCGCCATGCACCCAACACTGTACCATTACCGACTTGGTGAATTCGCCGCAGCTTGGTCTTTATTTGCTTTGACTTCGTATTCGTCAAAGTCGTTCTCAGGGAACGTATATTAGACAGAGAAGCATTAAGTTAGGATGACGGTGTGAATTGTCAAAATGTATCAATATTTCTCGTCCAGCTCACCATTCTAATGGCCGACAGGGGAAATCGTGAGAGTGGCGAGTTAACAGAGCTGAGCGAAGGCAAAATTTGTTTAACAGATTTCAGATAAATTTTAATTGTTTTGGCTCGAATTTTAGATTTTGCCAATATATTAACGAATTGATATAAACATCTAAATATTTAATATGACGTGAAATTTGGCTTTACTTAAATATGTGCATGATAAGAGTGAGCCAATTCTGGTTTTATGCATGCCTTATATATGTACATATGTACATATGTCAATATAATATATCGATGTATGTATGTACTTACATATATTATAAGCGTAACAATCGTTATCATACTAAGTATACATGTGTATGTAAATATGTATATGGATAATATGTAGTACGTATGTATGTACATATATAAATATCCAAATATACATACGTATTTACATGTTCAAGCACATGTATGTACGTACATGTGTACTAAAAAAGTCAACAAGCGCACATGCATTCATATGCGTTATATCTATCATCATCATACTATATGTATTTATTTACTGTTATGTAGATATACATATGCAGCATTTGTTTCATCCCTCCGCCAGCGTGTCTGTTTTCAACCGCTGCGCAACTGCAGTACAGCAACAAAAACTTCATTCATAAACGCTCATATTATTGAAAGCAAATTTCCGTTCATTCATAAATGCGAACATTTCATCTCCCCACAAACACATGCGCCCCTCATCCATCACATTTTTCGCGACGAAGACAAAAATCTAAAAATCATAAATTGAAGATTTTTGTAATTTTGGTCCAAATGCTCACAACTTCAAATACGAATATAGGTATTATTTTGGCCCGCTTGTGCCAAGAAGAAATTCATCTATTATTAATCTATTATGTTTGCTTAGGGGTCGTGCACATATTACGTAACGCGATGGGGGTTTGCGATTTGTGACGAAGTGTGGCATGTGATTTCTCTTTGCCTAATATATAACAAATATCAATTAACATTGTATTTTATTTTACGATTAATAAAAACAATTTTTCTGAAAGTGTGACATGGTGCGGGGTCTGAAATGATCAAAAATTGCGTTACGTAATATGTGCACGACCCCTTATCATTATAAACGTGGTTTGCACGAAATCCTGTTATATATGTATGCCATTTAAAGCCCTAATTATTCCAAATCGGCGCAACCAAGCGCCTTACCGCTACGCCTACTTGCATACATACATATGTACATTACATATATGTATGTCAATATGTAGTCTAAATATTGGTCGCATTTATGTCAGGGCTTACGTCTAATCACAAATGTAGCACAAGTAGCAGAATAATATATTTGGGAGTCGAAAATCTACTACCTTTTAACAAATTTTTCTACAATTGTCTAACTAAACGCAAACATTGCTATAATTAATTGTATTTTGTGAGACGTTTAATTAATCATACTTCTTTTCCTACTTCCTGAACCAACAATCTGAGTCAATTACCTATACAAAAGACTTTCAACACGAAATTACAAATAAACTGTATCATTTTTATTCGGAGAGGGTATAAAGGACCAGAATTTTCGTTGTAAATTGAATTCTGTGGTGTATCACTTAACGCCATCTTATGTATGTATCTATATGTAAGTATTTTCTTTCAGATCTTCCTCTATTCGATATAGTAAATCATATTTGTATTATACTCCACTGTTTGCTTGTACCTATCTCAAATACAAATTAATTCAACTAAACCCTGATTAATGATGGCGGCTTTGCGACGCAGCTTTTTCGTGTGAATTGCGGGCAGAAGCAACTATTTCTGTGGAGTTTTGACAAAAGAGCTTATTTGGCTTTCGAGTTTTTATTTTCAAATCAATAAATTTCTATCTTTGACGTACAAATTTAATATTTAAATTAATCTTTTACTACGATATCTTGTTGAACTATAGCTTTGTTTAACTATTTGTATAAATATTTCATTAGAACGTTGTTATTTTTGACATGGTAAAAATTGAAGTTCAACTGGAGAAAAGATATTTTGTCAAACTTTGCGCGCAGACTTAGAGTTCGGTTGAATGTGCGCGCATGTGAACAAACATATGTACATACATACATAATTATTTCTATTCTATTTACATATCTACAAATATGCTTGTACGCGACCTTTTGCATGGAAGTAATTCGATTAAATATGCATTGTTAAATAAATGCATGCATGTGCATACATACATATGTATGATAAACAATAAATGCAACTTCTTTAGTGTTTTTGGAAGATTTTGTTTAACCACTTAAAACATTTATTTAAAGTTATGTATGGAAAATATTAGTAGAATAAAATAAAACACTAAAATTGAAATTATAAAAGAAGACATATTTTTATTATTTTTTTTTAATGTTGGAAATAGAATTGCAAAAATTCCTTATCAAAACAAAAGGAAAACTTTCGCCAAAAAACATCTGCAACCACACAATGTAGCTGATAACAGTGAACGTACATTAATTTTCTCTAAAATTGTTGTTTTCGCTCAACCGATGTTAAATTTTGCCCCTTGAAGGTCGAGAAAACGACCTTTTCCCAAAAATGCGGAACGACCGCAGGAATGAAGCGGGATGCTACTTCTCTTTAAATATACGTTCTCTGTCGTTCTTAACAATAAAGATTCTTTACTTTATTAAGCAAATTTAGTTTCACAGAAACATTTTTGAAACACTTGGCACGGTAGATGATTTGTGCATTAATAAATTTGAGTTCCTACTGCCTCAAGACTCATGCAGTATTGCTCTTGCAGCGTTGAGCGCAGTTTGTTTAAATTATTTGATTACACTGCGTAACAAAAATTTAAAAAAAACCTGCGGTCATGATTTTGTTAATAGTTTTTATTAACATTAGTAGCAGGCTTACGAACTGTGTTTTTACTTTTTTTGGATTGGCTCTAGTTCTTGAGATAAACGAAACTTAAGAAATGAATGAAAAAAATTATATGACCCAGTTCCAGCTGTATTAATTTAATTATTCCTCAATAAGCTTTGTTATATAAATTATTAAAACAAGTAGTTCGTTGGTTTAAATATTTTATTTCCCTTGCAAGAGAGCAAGGGCAGCCGGCTAAGTCGGGTGAGTTAATACAACTAAACATTAATTCGACGACTTCGCCAAAATACCTGAAAACTTTAACAGTTCCTGCCAGCCGCTGCACGTTATCGACCGTGACTTGTAAATGCAATTCGACAATTTACCGCTTGTACAAGTGCAATGCTTTCGCTGCTTCGCCGCGGCGATCACTTGTTAGTGTTAACATGTAGACGCGCCGTCAGCAATATCAGTGGGAGTGGGAAAAAATCATTCTTCCACCACTTCACATCAAGCTTGGGCTTATGAAACAGTTCATCAAAGCCCTTGATAAGACAGGAGACTGTTTCGAATTTGTGTGCAAAAAATTTCCAGTCCTTAGTATGGAAAAATTAAAAGCAGGAGTCTTCGATGGTCCTCAAATTCGTACCCTTCTAAAAGACACTGAATTCTTAAACCATATGTCACAAATTGAATCTGAAGCCTGGCTAAGCTTTGTTAATGTAGCCAAAAATTTTTTGGGAAATCATAAATCACCAGACTATACAAAACTAGTTGCTGATATGCTTCTCAATTTTCGCAAACTAGGAGCTAAAATGAGCACTAAATTACATTATTTACAAAGTCATTTGCACAAATTCCCGGACAACCTAGGCGATTACAGTGAGGAACAAGGTGAACGGTTCCACCAGGACATAAAAATAATGGAAGAAAGATACCAAAGTCGATGGGACGACCACATGATGGCAGACTACTGCTGGAACTTAATACGGGATTGTCCTGAGCAAGGACGTCATAGGAGGTCCTACAGAAAAAGTTTTTTGTAATTTTTTTTAAATTAATTAATGAAAAGAATATATTTTTTTTATTTTTGTATTATTTTTATACAGGCGCGCAATAAAAATATATTTTAAATCCATATTGGTATTTTTAATGAGGTTTTTTCGTGAAATATTTAAAATACTTTATCTGAAAAACTAGAGCCAATTCGACGAAACTGATATTATTTTCGTAATCAGCGCCCCAAATTACCCTAAATCGACTAAAAAATCTCCGACCGCAAAATTTTGTTCCGCAATATTATCAAAAGCAAATGACCACTTGGGAAACTGGAATGTTTTTACACTGCAGAGCATTAAATACACTGGATTAAAATGCAATGCGAAATATTTTACAATTGCCAACAAAATGTATCAATTTAATTAAATTAATTGCAACAACTACACTCACTGCGGCAGGCCCGATACTTGGAATTTACAATTTCAAAATGACTTGCAAACCGTGTTATTTCTAGAATTCTTCGGTAATTTTCCACAGAAATCATTAATGTATCCAACGGCGACGAAGGACCATGGGCCCTACTCTCGTGGTCAGTTGTGTTTAGAATACAGAAAGAGAACGCAAATATGAATTAGATTTTCTTTTATTTTAATCTTATTTATAGCAATCTCGTGTCAAGGTGTTTGTGGTCTAACTATTCCGAAACGGCTGGCCCTATTTTTATCAACTTTTGTATGCATATGTGGTAGATATGAGAATAGATCATATAGCATATTTTAGCTTGGGATAGGGTTGCCATCTGTCTATAAAGTCGAATGTAATTAAAATATATACAAGAATATATAAAATTAAAATATGGGGGTCAAACTGTTAGTCTCGGAAAGAAGGTCCACAGCTAACTTTCATGGGGGTTGTCACCTGTTTGAAAAATAGAATTTAGCATAATTATATACATTTTATATGTAATAGTAAACTGTGGATGGCAAACCATTTGTTTCGCTAAGAGAAAGTTTATAGGAATGTTTTGTTTATAGAAATATTTTGCGGACAAGGTGCATATCTAGATTTTTGGGGGGGTTGCTACCTGCTGTATTGATAAGGAACCGAAATGCCTTTTTTGGTTACATATGTATTTAATAAATAAATAAATATAGACAAGACAACGGCTGCCGGGTTGTTATGGATTAGTATATTAATTTGTAAAATATAAAAATATTGTAGATGTGTAATTGAAGGAAAATTGAACTTACACTGGTAGAATTTCGCGAAACGGCCTGTTAGTTGGTTTCGTCGTCGCTGTTGTCTCCTTTACAGCAAAAATGGTAATAAACACAAATTTCCATTTTGCCGCCGAACCAAAAGTCCTGAATGTCAATGCTTTTTTTAACGAAACAAAACAGTTCCTTCGGAGGGCATCTGACCACAAGTCGCTAAATTTTCTCAGCCAATAGTTTGATAAACAACAGTTTACTCATTTGCAGTCTTTGTCAATGTAATGATGAGCAAATGCCAAACAGATAGTGTGGTTAGTGCTGTTAGGTTTGGACGACGGTTTCCTTGGAATCGGTAACGAGACGGTCGAAGTACGGCCGAACCGGCCAATCGCTATAGCTACACAATTTGGTGCGCAGTATACATAGCCAAGTTTTTAAACCGAATATTTTCCATGGTTACTCGCAGTCGTTGTAAGTGTTATATGGATTAGTACAAGAACACTATTAAATAGAGAGCGAACGAAGTACAAACGTCGTGATTGAGTTAGATGATAACAGCCGACCCAGGGCCATTTTAAAGGGCACTACTAAAGATGTGGGTGAAAAATACGACATGAGTTGGTTATGGCGAAGTGAGGTTCCTTCATTGTCGCCTTGTTACGATATCGCTTATCATCGACTAAAGAATCTTGAGACACTGCTTGAGACCGCTGAGACTACTTGAGACCGCGATCTAAGAGATGCTTTCACAGTTTTAAATCATAGATGCTAATCGGAATTTGCAAAGCTTTCTGTGGCTTGACGGTGATCCAACTAAGCCACTTTGAATCTACATAATAACTCTAATGATTTTCGGAGCAATTAAAAAAAGCAATGCTGCCAAATTTGAGTTTCAATTCCAATGTCACATTTTACATGAAGCTACTACAATCATTCTGGAGATGTCAAAGGGAGTGGGACGAGCCGCTGCCGCAATAGCTTAACTTCAGGTGGACTTTATAATGGTACGTTTCCAGAATTTATCGTCGTTTTTTGGCGACGTAAAAATCGTTCTGTTGTGGATTAGGTCCAGCAATTTGTCGCCAGCAAGACATCGGAGATCCCCGCTTTAACGGAATCATCTCAGTGTAGGTGGTTACCAACGACAATGAATGTGGCTGGTGATTCCACACTAGCTAAGCCCCTGACAGAGTTCGATTCGAATTGTAAATGGTGAGGAGAGAAAGGAAGCTCTACTGTTCGTGTTTCCAAAAGATGAGTATATCCTGAATTTTAGCATTTTTCATTTTACTTAAAGGTACTCAGAGACATGGGTCGGGTGCTGAGGCTTATATACATACAATGCCAGAAATCTACGCCGTGCAGCGTAACTGAAATCTTCCGAAGTTACTGCTGCGGAAAAAGTCATGTGGCGCAGCGTGAAGAAAGAAGAATTTGCCGTTGAACTTCACCAACTAGACACCTACTCCGTTAATAGATGACGAATGGGAATAAAAATCAACAGCAGAAGCGATGCAGCGTATTATCGTATGCCAGTTCGTTGTCCAGTTATATTAAAGCAACATCATTATTTTATATTAAAGCAGCATCATTATTTCACACCTGTAGTCATCAATGGTATAAGAAGTTACATCATCAAAACGATGGTTTCACGATAGTTGGACAGAAGTATTGGGTGCCGCATATCCGCACTATACTGATCTCTGTTAAAAGATTTTGCCCAACATGTAAAGCCAACTCCGCCACGCCAGGTTCGCCAATGATGGGTCAGTTGCCAGCGGACCGCTTGATTCCATATGTTCGCCCGTTCAGTTATTCGGAGTCGACTACTGTTATCCATTTCAGGCATTGGCCGCCGACGAGAAAAGCGCTGAGCCACTTTGTTCACTTGCCTGTGAGCCATTTATTTTGAGGGGGCAGAGGATTTGTCCGCAGATTCCTTTCGGACTTATGTTCGAAATTTTGTCAACAGAAAAGGACACCGGTCCGAATTTTGTTGGTACTCAGAAAATCCTCCACTCAAATGGCAGTATTTGAATTTTAACCGGATTGAGGAAGAGTGTACTAAACGTGGGATTAAATGAGCTTTTAATTGCGCCCCAAACCCAGCCGGAGAATGCTGGAAAATACTACCCCGTTGCACAAAACGTATTCTGTATCACTGGGAAACTTTTTGAAGTACCCTGATTAAAGCCGAAGTTATAATCAAAAGTTTCCCGTTAACGTTCCTGTTTTCTCGCAGGATTCAGAGCCATCAACCCCAAACCATTTCCTACTCGGATGCTTTAATTTGACACCAACGCCAAGTGCCGATGAAGAGATAATTTGTCTGCGGTAGTAATATAGAACATCGCAAGGTTCCTGTATGGAAGAAATGGACATCAGAATATTTGCCGTCATAATTACGTCGATCGAAATGGGAAGAGAAAGCGAAACCTTTACAATATAGTCAAGTTTTTACCGCTTGCGACTCTAGCCCACCACGTAGTCAATGGATTAAAGGTACAGTAGAGAAAGCCATCACAGCTATAGATGGCCAAGTTCTATCTGCATTGGTGCAAACGAGTCAAGCAGTATTACAACGACCAGCCAAAAAGCTACCCGCTTTTGATATTTGTGAATCTTTTTAAGAATTCAGCTGGTATGGAATATTGAGTCAACCGCGCGTGAACACCATCAATTTCAAAATATTAACTTACAATATGTGTAGTTGCGCGAATAGCCTAACTTATAATTTTAGCTGTAAGATTGCAACTCCGTATCAATTTGATTTCAACTCAATTCGCTAAGTTTTTAACGCATACACTTGTACTCATCCATACTATGTCTAGATCTTTGAAGCGTTGAATTTAATTGTTTCGAATACGGTTTATCTGAATTGAAATATTTGCGAGACAACGGGTGTTGAGAAAACATAGGTTTTTTGATATCTTGGAAAGTTTACCAGCCACATGTGGCGAACATTTTTTTCCAGAAGACTTGAAGTTGAAAACTTCTTAAAAAATTAAGAATAAGAGAAATTTTGTGTACGAGGCAGAGTGAACATATCAAAATATAACTTATTGGTTTCACTAAATTTACCTTTAAGCAGGTGGCAACCTACTAAGATATTTTGAAACTTTCGATAGATACCCATATTGCAATATTTTATTTCCGTAATTAGTTTAACATTTTTTTATAGAAGGTGATGGCATAAGAGCAGCTGATTTAATTTTTTTTTTTCACCTACATGTATTTTGTTTTTGCTTTTGCGTATGAGCTTTCAGAAGCCGTAAAAGCAAAAACAAAATGTATTTCAATTTTGGCAACTCTTTCGCAGAAACAAAAGCAAGATACATAGGAATTTTGTTGTTGTATTTATAACACCACCTTGTATGGATTCGCCTTGTGGGAAGCTATGCATTGAACTATGATACATATGTGGCATCTTATCCAAATCTGTCCAGTCGTCATTTAGCAACATGTGATTTTACACTACGTGTTGAACTTTAATTGAATTGAACTGAAAACCGAAATATGTGCCTACTGTTGAGAATTTTTCGCATTTTCTTTTTCCCTTAGCCTTTGCGAAACTAAAAAAGACTTGCTTTCAAGGATAGAAATAATTAAATTTTTAATGACTTTGTCGACAACTTTTGAGTTAGAAGAAATCAAAGAAATTAGACTGTAATTGTTTTTATCTGTTTGACTACTCTTTTTATTACAACAGCACATTTAAAAACAGGTGGAATAGTACCAGTAAAAACGATCGCATTGAACAGGTGTGTAACGAAGAAGACCATTATCCAATGGATATGAATGAAAATGTGTTTACATATTTCATAAAGAAGAATAAGTTAAAGTTACTTCGAAGTTAAACTTCAAATGAACTATTCATTTCGCAAATTATTGCGTCGTGGCAAAGAAAAAAAGTAATCCAATACTTCGTTTTCATCAATTTTTACGTCTTGGTTAATGCTAAGTGCAGCCAATACGTTTAGTCGATTTTCACTCATGGATATAATTTTTGAGTTCGTTCGTCTATGTCGTTGCTGGTAGACCAGCCATTATAAGCAAGATTTGACGAACGTCATCAAGTGTTTTAATAGAATTGAGAATGTTTTTATCCAAAACTCGTCTTCGCCAAAGTTTTACTTCGTCGACAAATACTACAGCACAACCGTCATACGAAATCGAAGAGTATTTTTCAAACAATTGCTGGCAGTTTTCTTCTAGAGTTGAAGTTTTCGATGGAAAAAGATGTACGAAATTCGAAAGTAATTTACGATGCTTTAAAAAACGTTCTTCAAGATGAGCATATACCCCCAAACCCCCCATATGCACGGGTCTGATTGGACGTAAATTTACTGGACTTATATGGGTTTTTAAAATATTTAAAAATTCACTGCAAGCTTGTGATATATTGTCCTCAGCATAAACATTGCCTTTCGTTCAGCAAAGCGAAATCAATTCAAGTTATGCTTGAAGTAGCCCTTTTCTTTGTTTAACTTGTTGGATATACTTTGTCTATCTTATCTGGTAAGCGAATTAGAGCTATTACAACTGAAGCGACAAAAACATGGTAGAGACAGGTACCAGAGATGCTACGCGTTGGCTGGTTCAAGTAGGATATAAAACCGTGACTACCGATAAGAGTTTGGTAATTATCCACTGCAGCGCTTTGGTGAAGAATATCGAAATTGCGGTCATCTAGAATAAGAACATTAGCCGATTTTTCAATGCTTAGGGGAGCTCTGAATTCCTACAAAAATTTCAGAACAGATGCCGAATCTAATCTGTAAACACATATACAACTAAAAACCTTACCAGATATACTTAAAGAAGGCTTTATTATATCAGCGTTAAAATACTACGCACGAATACTCTAATATAATATATCCAGATTTCAGATACAAAAAAAAATATCAGAATGCGAATATTTTGCCGAATTATAACAAAAGAATTGGCAGCATTATACAATAAATTCAATTCGTTAACAGGATTGTTAATGGTGTGGTTGCTCTTGTTAAGAGTGAACAAATTCATAAATATCAAAAACTAATTTATATTTGATGTTCTTAAGATAATACTAGAGTTCACTTGACAAAACTTGACAAAATCTGTCCATTTTATGACAGAATAAACGCATTATTCACTCCAAGGCATGAATCTGTAGTTCTCGACGTTTTCGACACTTCAAACAGCACAGAATCGATTGCATTAGGTGATAGCTTAGAAGCAAATGAGTTGGATGCGATATGTTCACCACAGCACGAAATTGAAGTTGTTGCAGAAATTGGTGAAACTCCTTCAGCACCTCTGTCAGCGCTTTCAGAAAAGGAAAAATGAGAAATTTTTCCAAAAAAATTGAAGGCATCATCACCCAAGGATGCTGTGTCTGCGCTTTCAAAAATGCAAGAACAGCGCACCTACTGCATGGAGAAAGGCTGAAATTGGATGAAGAAAAATAGAAAAAGAATTCGATTTCCAAAAATAAAAGTTCCAGGCTGAAATGTCATTTAAAGAAAAAGAGCTAACATTAAAGCAGTTTGAAATAGAACAGGCAAGTAAAGAGCGGCAACACAAATTAGAAATTGAAAAAGAAGATAGATTATCCAGATATCAATTGGAGCTGAAATACAAATACACACAAAAAAAGATAAGTTAATAGCAAATCCATGCTGTGAACTATTTTTTTTTTACCTGAATATAGACTAACTGGTTTTGTTTTTATACCTTTATCTTATAAACAAATAAAATTTCGATAATATTAATTTGTGAGCTCAAGGCCAGTGTATAAGGAAAAGTATAAGCGGAGTCATGAAAGAAATCTGATGAGGAGATGTGGTGATCTCCGAAATAGCTATAATTTCTACCACTCCTGACTGTTGTTGTCTTTTTTCCAATATACTTTTCCTTATACACTGGCCTTGAGCTCACAAATTAATATTATCGTTTAATAAAAACAGGCCGAAAAATCATAGACATATGAATATTTGAAACGGACGAGCACGCCCAAAACGTAACAACAATTCTAACAATATTCTAAAAATAGAATTTGTGTTACACAACAAATATTAAAAAACCACACATTCACTTAATAGCGACAGACTGTCGTACTTGAATTGTGTTGGTAGGACATAAGGAAAAGTGGTAAAAAGCAACAGCAGCTTACATGCCGGCTGTGGTCCACTGGCTACGCACTTGCCCAGCAAGTCGTAGGTTGTTGGTTCGAGTGCCGGTGGAGTCATGAAAGAAATCTGCTGAGGAGATGTGGTGATCTCCGAAATAGCTATAATTTCTACCACTCCTGACTGTTGTTGTCTTTTTTCCAATATACTTTTCCTTATACACTGGCCTTGAGCTCACAAATTAATATTATCGTTTAATAAAAACAGGCCGAAAAATCATAGACATATGAATATTTGAAACGGACGAGCACGCCCAAAACGTAACAACAATTCTAACAATATTCTAAAAATAGAATTTGTGTTACACAACAAAAATTAAAAAACCACACATTCACTTAATAGCGACAGACTGTCGTACTTGAATTGTGTTGGTAGGACATAAGGAAAAGTGGTAAAAAGCAACAGCAGCTTCCATGCCGGCTGTGGTCCACTGGCTACGCACTTGCCCAGCAAGTCGTAGGTTGTTGGTTTGAGTGCCGGTGGAGTCATGAAAGAAATCTGATGAGGAGATGTGGTGATCTCCGAAATAGCTATAATTTCTACCACTCCTGACTGTTGTTGTCTTTTTTCCAATATACTTTTCCTTATACACTGGCCTTGAGCTCACAAATTAATATTGTCGTTTAATAAAAACAGGCCAAAAAATCATAGACATATGAATATTTTAAACGGACGAGCACGCCCAAAACGTAACAACAATTCTAACAATATTCTAAAAATAGAATTTGTGTTACACAACAAAAATTAAAAAACCACACATTCACTTAATAGCGACAGACTGTCGTACTTGAATTGTGTTGGTAGGACATAAGGAAAAGTGGTAAAAAGCAACAGCAGCTTACATGCCGGCTGTGGTCCATTGGCTACGTACTTGCCCAGCAAGTCGTAGGTTGTTGGTTCGAATGCCAGCGGAGTCATGAAAGAAATCTGATGAGGAGATGTGGTGATCTCCGAAATAGCTATAATTTCTACCACTCCTGACTGTTGTTGTCTTTTTTCCAATATACTTTTCCTTATACACTGGCCTTGAGCTCACAAATTAATATTGTCGTTTAATAAAAACAGGCCGAAAAATCATAGACATATGAATATTTTAAACGGACGAGCACGCCCAAAACGTAACAACAATTCTAACAATATTCTAAAAATAGAATTTGTGTTACACAACAAAAATTAAAAAACCACACATTCACTTAATAGCGACAGACTGTCGTACTTGCATTGTGTTGGTAGGACATAAGGAAAAGTGGTAAAAAGCAACAGCAGCTTACATGCCGGCTGTGGTCCACTGGCTACGCACTTGCCCAGCAAGTCGTAGGTTGTTGGTTCGAGTGCCGGTGGAGTCATGAAAGAAATCTGATGAGGAGATGTGGTGATCTCCGAAATAGCTATAATTTCTACCACTCCTGACTGGTGTTGTCTTTTTCCAATATACTTTTCCTTATACACTGGCCTTGAGCTCACAAATTAATATTATCGTTTAATATAAACAGGCCGAAAAATCATAGACATATGAATATTTGAAACGGACGAGCACGCCCAAAACGTAACAACAATTCCAAAAATATTCTAAAAATAGAATTTGTTTTACACAACAAAAATTAAAAACCACACATTCACTTAATAGCGACAGGCTGTCGTACTTGAATTGTGTTGGTAGGACATAAGGAAAATTGGTAAAAAGCAACAGCAGCTTACATGCCGGCTGTGGTCCATTGGCTACGTACTTGCCCAGCAAGTCGTAGGTTGTTGGTTCGAATGCCAGCGGAGTCATGAAAGAAATCTGATGAGGAGATGTGGTGATCTCCGAAATAGCTATAATTTCTACCACTCCTGACTGTTGTTGTCTTTTTTCCAATATACTTTTCCTTATACACTGGCCTTGAGCTCACAAATTAATATTATCGTTTAATAAAAACAGGCCGAAAAATCATAGACATATGAATATTTGAAACGGACGAGCACGCCCAAAACGTAACAACAATTCTAACAATATTCTAAAAATAGAATTTGTGTTACACAACAAATATTAAAAAACCACACATTCACTTAATAGCGACGGACTGTCGTACTTGAATTGTGTTGGTAGGACATAAGGAAAAGTGGTAAAAAGCAACAGCGGCTTACATGCCGGCTGTGGTACACTGGCTACGCACTTGCCCAGCAAGTCGTAGGTTGTTGGTTCGAGTGCTGGTGGAGTCATGAAAGAAATCTGATGAGGAGATGTGGTGATCTCCGAAATAGCTATAATTTCTACCACTCCTGACTGTTGTTGCCTTTTTTCCAATATACTTTTCCTTATACACTGGCCTTGAGCTCACAAATTAATATTATCGTTTAATATAAACAGGCCGAAAAATCATAGACATATGAATATTTTAAACGGACGAGCACGCCCAAAACGTAACAACAATTCCAACAATATTCTAAAAATAGAATTTGTGTTACACAACAAAAATTAAAAACCACACATTCACTTAATAGCGACAGGCTGTCGTACTTGAATTGTGTTGGTAGGACATAAGGAAAAGTGGTAAAAAGCAACAGCAGCTTACATGCCGGCTGTGGTCCATTGGCTACGCACTTGCCCAGCAAGTCGTGGGTTGTTGGTTCGAATGTCAGCGGAGTCAGGAAAGAAATCTGATGAGGAGATGTGGTGATCTCCGAAATAGCTATAATTTCTACCACTCCTGACTGTTGTTGTCTTTTTTCCAATATACTTTTCCTTATACACTGGCCTTGAGCTCACAAATTAATATTATCGTTTAATAAAAACAGGCCGAAAAATCATAGACATATGAATATTTGAAACGGACGAGCACGCCCAAAACGTAACAACAATTCTAACAATATTCTAAAAATAGAATTTGTGTTACACAACAAAAATTAAAAAACCACACATTCACTTAATAGCGACAGACTGTCGTACTTGAATTGTGTTGGTAGGACATAAGGAAAAGTGGTAAAAAGCAACAGCAGCTTACATGCCGGCTGTGGTCCACTGGCTACGCACTTGACCAGCAAGTCGTAGGTTGTTGGTTCGAGTGCCGGTGGAGTCATGAAAGAAATCTGATGAGGAGATGTGGTGATCTCCGAAATAGCTATAATTTCTACCACTCCTGACTGGTGTTGTCTTTTTTCCAATATACTTTTCCTTATACACTGGCCTTGAGCTCACAAATTAATATTATCGTTTAATAAAAACAGGCCGAAAAATCATAGACATATGAATATTTGAAACGGACGAGCACGCCCAAAACGTAACAACAATTCTAACAATATTCTAAAAATAGAATTTGTGTTATACAACAAAAATTAAAAAACCACACATTCACTTAATAGCGACAGACTGTCGTACTTGAATTGTGTTGGTAGGACATAAGGAAAAGTGGTAAAAAGCAACAGCAGCTTCCATGCCGGCTGTGGTCCACTGGCTACGCACTTGCCCAGCAAGTCGTAGGTTGTTGGTTTGAGTGCCGGTGGAGTCATGAAAGAAATCTGATGAGGAGATGTGGTGATCTCCGAAATAGCTATAATTTCTACCACTCCTGACTGTTGTTGTCTTTTTTCCAATATACTTTTCCTTTTACACTGGCCTTGAGCTCACAAATTAATATTGTCGTTTAATAAAAACAGGCCGAAAAATCATAGACATATGAATATTTGAAACGGACGAGCACGCCCAAAACGTAACAACAATTCTAACAATATTCTAAAAATAGAATTTGTGTTACACAACAAAAATTAAAAAACCACACATTCACTTAATAGCGACAGACTGTCGTACTTGAATTGTGTTGGTAGGACATAAGGAAAAGTGGTAAAAAGCAACAGCAGCTTACATGCCGGCTGTGGTCCACTGGCTACGCACTTGCCCAGCAAGTCGTAGGTTGTTGGTTCGAGTGCCGGTGGAGTCATGAAAGAAATCTGATGAGGAGATGTGGTGATCTCCGAAATAGCTATAATTTCTACCACTCCTGACTGGTGTTGTCTTTTTTCCAATATACTTTTCCTTATACACTGGCCTTGAGCTCACAAATTAATATTATCGTTTAATAAAAACAGGCCGAAAAATCATAGACATATGAATATTTGAAACGGACGAGCACGCCCAAAACGTAACAACAATTCTAACAATATTCTAAAAATAGAATTTGTGTTACACAACAAAAATTAAAAAACCACACATTCACTTAATAGCGACAGACTGTCGTACTTGAATTGTGTTGGTAGGACATAAGGAAAAGTGGTAAAAAGCAACAGCAGCTTACATGCCGGCTGTGGTCCACTGGCTACGCACTTGCCCAGCAAGTCGTAGGTTGTTGGTTCGAGTGCCGGTGGAGTCATGAAAGAAATCTGATGAGGAGATGTGGGGATCTCCGAAATAGCTATAATTTCTACCACTCCTGACTGTTGTTGTCTTTTTTCCAATATACTTTTCCTTATACACTGGCCTTGAGCTCACAAATTAATATTATCGTTTAATAAAAACAGGCCGAAAAATCATAGACATATGAATATTTGAAACGGACGAGCACGCCCAAAACGTAACAACAATTCTAACAATATTCTAAAAATAGAATTTGTGTTACACAACAAAAATTAAAAAACCACACATTCACTTAATAGCGACAGACTGTCGTACTTGAATTGTGTTGGTAGGACATAAGGAAAAGTGGTAAAAAGCAACAGCAGCTTCCATGCCGGCTGTGGTCCACTGGCTACGCACTTGCCCAGCAAGTCGAAGGTTGTTGGTTCGAGTGCCGGTGGAGTCATGAAAGAAATCTGATGAGGAGATGTGGTGATCTCCGAAATAGCTATAATTTCTACCACTCCTGACTGGTGTTGTCTTTTTTCCAATATACTTTTCCTTATACACTGGCCTTGAGCTCACAAATTAATATCATCGTTTAATAAAAACAGGCCGAAAAATCATAGACATATGAATATTTGAAACGGACGAGCACGCCCAAAACGTAACAACAATTCTAACAATATTCTAAAAATAGAATTTGTGTTACACAACAAAAATTAAAAAACCACACATTCACTTAATAGCGACAGACTGTCGTACTTGAATTGTGTTGGTAGGACATAAGGAAAAGTGGTAAAAAGCAACAGCAGCTTACATGCCGGCTGTGGTCCACTGGCTACGCACTGCCCAGCAAGTCGAAGGTTGTTGGTTCGAGTGCCGGTGGAGTCATGAAAGAAATCTGATGAGGAGATGTGGTGATCTCCGAAATAGCTATAATTTCTACCACTCCTGACTGGTGTTGTCTTTTTCCAATATACTTTTCCTTATACACTGGCCTTGAGCTCACAAATTAATATTATCGTTTAATAAAAACAGGCCGAAAAATCATAGACATATGAATATTTGAAACGGACGAGCACGCCCAAAACGTAACAACAATTCTAACAATATTCTAAAAATAGAATTTGTGTTACACAACAAAAATTAAAAAACCACACATTTACTTAATAGCGACAGACTGTCGTACTTGAATTGTGTTGGTAGGACATAAGGAAAAGTGGTAAAAAGCAACAGCAGCTTACATGCCGGCTGTGGTCCACTGGCTACGCACTTGCCCAGCAAGTCGAAGGTTGTTGGCTCGAGTGCCGGTGGAGTCATGAAAGAAATCTGATGAGGAGATCTGGTGATCTCTGAAATAGCTATAATTTCTACCACTCCTGACTGGTGTTGTCTTTTTTCCAATATACTTTTCCTTATACACTGGCCTTGAGCTCACAAATTAATATTATCGTTTAATAAAAACAGGCCGAAAAATCATAGACATATGAATATTTGAAACGGACGAGCACGCCCAAAACGTAACAACAATTCTAACAATATTCTAAAAATAGAATTTGTGTTACACAACAAAAATTAAAAAACCACACATTCACTTAATAGCGACAGACTGTCGTACTTGAATTGTGTTGGTAGGACATTAGGAAAAGTGGTAAAAAGCAACAGCAGCTTACATGCCGGCTGTGGTCCACTGGCTACGCACTTGCCCAGCAAGTCTAAGGTTGTTGGTTTGAGTGCCGGTGGAGTCATGAAAGAAATCTGATGAGGAGATGTGGTGATCTCCGAAATAGCTATAATTTCTACCACTCCTGACTGGTGTTGTCTTTTTTCCAATATACTTTTCCTTATACACTGGCCTTGAGCTCACAAATTAATATTATCGTTTAATAAAAACAGGCCGAAAAATCATAGACATATGAATATTTGAAACGGACGAGCACGCCCAAAACGTAACAACAATTCTAACAATATTCTAAAAATAGAATTTGTGTTACACAACAAAAATTAAAAAACCACACATTCACTTAATAGCGACAGACTGTCGTACTTGAATTGTGTTGGTAGGACATAAGGAAAAGTGGTAAAAAGCAACAGCAGCTTACATGCCGGCTGTGGTCCACTGGCTACGCACTTGCCCAGCAAGTCGTAGGTTGTTGGTTCGAGTGCTGGTGGAGTCATGAAAGAAATCTGATGAGGAGATGTGGGGATCTCCGAAATAGCTATAATTTCTACCACTCCTGACTGTTGTTGTCTTTTTTCCAATATACTTTTCCTTATACACTGGCCTTGAGCTCACAAATTAATATTATCGTTTAATAAAAACAGGCCGAAAAATCATAGACATATGAATATTTGAAACGGACGACCACGCCCAAAACGTAACAACAATTCTAACAATATTCTAAAAATAGAATTTGTGTTACACAACAAAAATTAAAAAACCACACATTCACTTAATAGCGACAGACTGTCGTACTTGAATTGTGTTGGTAGGACATAAGGAAAAGTGGTAAAAAGCAACAGCAGCTTACATGCCGGCTGTGGTCCACTGGCTACGCACTTGCCCAGCAAGTCGAAGGTTGTTGGTTCGAGTGCCGGTGGAGTCATGAAAGAAATCTGATGAGGAGATGTGGTGATCTCCGAAATAGCTATAATTTCTACCACTCCTGACTGGTGTTGTCTTTTTTCCAATATACTTTTCCTTATACACTGGCCTTGAGCTCACAAATTAATATCATCGTTTAATAAAAACAGGCCGAAAAATCATAGACATATGAATATTTGAAACGGACGAGCACGCCCAAAACGTAACAACAATTCTAACAATATTCTAAAAATAGAATTTGTGTTACACAACAAAAATTAAAAAACCACACATTCACTTAATAGCGACAGACTGTCGTACTTGAATTGTGTTGGTAGGACATAAGGAAAAGTGGTAAAAAGCAACAGCAGCTTACATGCCGGCTGTGGTCCACTGGCTACGCACTTGCCCAGCAAGTCGTAGGTTGTTGGTTCGAGTGCCGGTGGAGTCATGAAAGAAATCTGATGAGGAGATGTGGTGATCTCCGAAATAGCTATAATTTCTACCACTCCTGACTGGTGTTGTCTTTTTCCAATATACTTTTCCTTATACACTGGCCTTGAGCTCACAAATTAATATTATCGTTTAATAAAAACAGGCCGAAAAATCATAGACATATGAATATTTGAAACGGACGAGCACGCCCAAAACGTAACAACAATTCTAACAATATTCTAAAAATAGAATTTGTGTTACACAACAAAAATTAAAAAACCACACATTCACTTAATAGCGACAGACTGTCGTACTTGAATTGTGTTGGTAGGACATAAGGAAAAGTGATAAAAAGCAACAACAGCTTACATGCCGGCTGTGGTCCACTGGCTACGCACTTGCCCAGCAAGTCGAAGGTTGTTGGTTCGAGTGCCGGTGGAGTCATGAAAGAAATCTGATGAGGAGATGTGGTGATCTCCGAAATAGCTATAATTTCTACCACTCCTGACTGGTGTTGTCTTTTTTCCAATATACTTTTCCTTATACACTGGCCTTGAGCTCACAAATTAATATTATCGTTTAATAAAAACAGGCCGAAAAATCATAGACATATGAATATTTGAAACGGACGAGCACGCTCAAAACGTAACAACAATTCTAACAATATTCTAAAAATAGAATTTGTGTTACACAACAAAAATTAAAAAACCACACATTCACTTAATAGCGACAGACTGTCGTACTTGAATTGTGTTGGTAGGACATTAGGAAAAGTGGTAAAAAGCAACAGCAGCTTACATGCCGGCTGTGGTCCACTGGCTACGCACTTGCCCAGCAAGTCTAAGGTTGTTGGTTCGAGTGCCAGTGGAGTCATGAAAGAAATCTGATGAGGAGATGTGGTGATCTCCGAAATAGCTATAATTTCTACCACTCCTGACTGGTGTTGTCTTTTTTCCAATATACTTTTCCTTATACACTGGCCTTGAGCTCACAAATTAATATTATCGTTTAATAAAAACAGGCCGAAAAATCATAGACATATGAATATTTGAAACGGACGAGCACGCCCAAAACGTAACAACAATTCTAACATTATTCTAAAAATAGAATTTGTGTTACACAACAAAAATTAAAAAAACCACACATTCACTTAATAGCGACAGACTGTCGTACTTGAATTGTGTTGGTAGGACATAAGGAAAAGTGGTAAAAAGCAACAGCAGCTTACATGCCGGCTGTGGTCCACTGGCTACGCACTTGCCCAGCAAGTTGAAGGTTGTTGGTTCGAGTGCCGGTGGAGCCATGAAAGAAATCTGATGAGGAGATGTGGTGATCTCCGAAATAGCTATAATTTCTACCACTCCTGACTGGTGTTGTCTTTTTTCCAATATACTTTTCCTTATACACTGGCCTTGTTATATTATCGTTTAATAAAAACAGGCCGACAAATCATAGACATATGAATATTTGAAACGGACGAGCACGCCCAAAACGTAACAACAATTCTAACAATATTCTAAAAATAGAATTTGTGTTAGACAACAAAAATTAAAAAACCACACATTCACTTAATAGCGACAGACTGTCGTACTTGAATTGTGTTGGTAGGACATAAGGAAAAGTGGTAAAAAGCAACAGCAGCTTACATGCCGGCTGTGGTCCACTGGCTACGCACTTGCCCAGCAAGTCGTAGGTTGTTGGTTCGAGTGCCGGTGGAGTCATGAAAGAAATCTGATGAGGAGATGTGGGGATCTCCGAAATAGCTATAATTTCTACCACTCCTGACTGTTGTTGTCTTTTTTCCAATATACTTTTCCTTATACACTGGCCTTGAGCTCACAAATTAATATTATCGTTTAATAAAAACAGGCCGAAAAATCATAGACATATGAATATTTGAAACGGACGAGCACGCCCAAAACGTAACAACAATTCTAACAATATTCTAAAAATAGAATTTGTGTTACACAACAAAAATTAAAAAACCACACATTCACTTAATAGCGACAGACTGTCGTACTTGAATTGTGTTGGTAGGACATAAGGAAAAGTGGTAAAAAGCAACAGCAGCTTACATGCCGGCTGTGGTCCACTGGCTACGCACTTGCCCAGCAAGTCGTAGGTTGTTGGTTCGAGTGCCGGTGGAGTCATGAAAGAAATCTGATGAGGAGATGTGGTGATCTCCGAAATAGCTATAATTTCTACCACTCCTGACTGGTGTTGTCTTTTTTCCAATATACTTTTCCTTATACACTGGCCTTGAGCTCACAAATTAATATTATCGTTTAATAAAAACAGGCCGAAAAATCATAGACATATGAATATTTGAAACGGACGAGCACGCCCAAAACGTAACAACAATTCTAACAATATTCTAAAAATAGAATTTGTGTTACACAACAAAAATTAAAAAACCACACATTCACTTAATAGCGACAGACTGTCGTACTTGAATTGTGTTGGTAGGACATAAGGAAAAGTGGTAAAAAGCAACAGCAGCTTACATGCCGGCTGTGGTCCACTGGCTACGCACTTGTCCAGCAAGTCGTAGGTTGTTGGTTCGAGTGCCGGTGGAGTCATGAAAGAAATCTGATGAGGAGATGTGGGGATCTCCGAAATAGCTATAATTTCTACCACTCCTGACTGTTGTTGTCTTTTTTCCAATATACTTTTCCTTATACACTGGCCTTGAGCTCACAAATTAATATTATCGTTTAATAAAAACAGGCCGAAAAATCATAGACATATGAATATTTGAAACGGACGAGCACGCCCAAAACGTAACAACAATTCTAACAATATTCTAAAAATAGAATTTGTGTTACACAACAAAAATTAAAAAACCACACATTCACTTAATAGCGACAGACTGTCGTACTTGAATTGTGTTGGTAGGACATAAGGAAAAGTGGTAAAAAGCAACAGCAGCTTACATGCCGGCTGTGGTCCACTGGCTACGCACTTGCCCAGCAAGTCGTAGGTTGTTGGTTCGAGTGCCGGTGGAGTCATGAAAGAAATCTGATGAGGAGATGTGGGGATCTCCGAAATAGCTATAATTTCTACCACTCCTGACTGTTGTTGTCTTTTTTCCAATATACTTTTCCTTATACACTGGCCTTGAGCTCACAAATTAATATTATCGTTTAATAAAAACAGGCCGAAAAATCATAGACATATGAATATTTGAAACGGACGAGCACGCCCAAAACGTAACAACAATTCTAACAATATTCTAAAAATAGAATTTGTGTTACACAACAAAAATTAAAAAACCACACATTCACTTAATAGCGACAGACTGTCGTACTTGAATTGTGTTGGTAGGACATAAGGAAAAGTGGTAAAAAGCAACAGCAGCTTACATGCCGGCTGTGGTCCACTGGCTACGCACTTGCCCAGCAAGTCGAAGGTTGTTGGTTCGAGTGCCGGTGGAGTCATGAAAGAAATCTGATGAGGAGATGTGGTGATCTCCGAAATAGCTATAATTTCTACCACTCCTGACTGGTGTTGTCTTTTTTCCAATATACTTTTCCTTATACACTGGCCTTGAGCTCACAAATTAATATCATCGTTTAATAAAAACAGGCCGAAAAATCATAGACATATGAATATTTGAAACGGACGAGCACGCCCAAAACGTAACAACAATTCTAACAATATTCTAAAAATAGAATTTGTGTTACACAACAAAAATTAAAAAACCACACATTCACTTAATAGCGACAGACTGTCGTACTTGAATTGTATTGGTAGGACATAAGGAAAAGTGGTAAAAAGCAACAGCAGCTTACATGCCGGCTGTGGTCCACTGGCTACGTACTGCCCAGCAAGTCGAAGGTTGTTGGTTCGAGTGCCGGTGGAGTCATGAAAGAAATCTGATGAGGAGATGTGGTGATCTCCGAAATAGCTATAATTTCTACCACTCCTGACTGGTGTTGTCTTTTTCCAATATACTTTTCCTTATACACTGGCCTTGAGCTCACAAATTAATATTATCGTTTAATAAAAACAGGCCGAAAAATCATAGACATATGAATATTTGAAACGGACGAGCACGCCCAAAACGTAACAACAATTCTAACAATATTCTAAAAATAGAATTTGTGTTACACAACAAAAATTAAAAAACCACACATTTACTTAATAGCGACAGACTGTCGTACTTGAATTGTGTTGGTAGGACAAAAGGAAAAGTGGTAAAAAGCAACAGCAGCTTACATGCCGGCTGTGGTCCACTGGCTACGCACTTGCCCAGCAAGTCGAAGGTTGTTGGCTCGAGTGCCGGTGGAGTCATGAAAGAAATCTGATGAGGAGATCTGGTGATCTCCGAAATAGCTATAATTTCTACCACTCCTGACTGGTGTTGTCTTTTTTCCAATATACTTTTCCTTATACACTGGCCTTGAGCTCACAAATTAATATTATCGTTTAATAAAAACAGGCCGAAAAATCATAGACATATGAATATTTGAAACGGACGAGCACGCCCAAAACGTAACAACAATTCTAACAATATTCTAAAAATAGAATTTGTGTTACACAACAAAAATTAAAAAACCACACATTCACTTAATAGCGACAGACTGTCGTACTTGAATTGTGTTGGTAGGACATTAGGAAAAGTGGTAAAAAGCAACAGCAGCTTACATGCCGGCTGTGGTCCACTGGCTACGCACTTGCCCAGCAAGTCTAAGGTTGTTGGTTTGAGTGCCGGTGGAGTCATGAAAGAAATCTGATGAGGAGATGTGGTGATCTCCGAAATAGCTATAATTTCTACCACTCCTGACTGGTGTTGTCTTTTTTCCAATATACTTTTCCTTATACACTGGCCTTGAGCTCACAAATTAATATTATCGTTTAATAAAAACAGGCCGAAAAATCATAGACATATGAATATTTGAAACGGACGAGCACGCCCAAAACGTAACAACAATTCTAACAATATTCTAAAAATAGAATTTGTGTTACACAACAAAAATTAAAAAACCACACATTCACTTAATAGCGACAGACTGTCGTACTTGAATTGTGTTGGTAGGACATAAGGAAAAGTGGTAAAAAGCAACAGCAGCTTACATGCCGGCTGTGGTCCACTGGCTACGCACTTGCCCAGCAAGTCGTAGGTTGTTGGTTCGAGTGCTGGTGGAGTCATGAAAGAAATCTGATGAGGAGATGTGGGGATCTCCGAAATAGCTATAATTTCTACCACTCCTGACTGTTGTTGTCTTTTTTCCAATATACTTTTCCTTATACACTGGCCTTGAGCTCACAAATTAATATTATCGTTTAATAAAAACAGGCCGAAAAATCATAGACATATGAATATTTGAAACGGACGAGCACGCCCAAAACGTAACAACAATTCTAACAATATTCTAAAAATAGAATTTGTGTTACACAACAAAAATTAAAAAACCACACATTCACTTAATAGCGACAGACTGTCGTACTTGAATTGTGTTGGTAGGACATAAGGAAAAGTGGTAAAAAGCAACAGCAGCTTACATGCCGGCTGTGGTCCACTGGCTACGCACTTGCCCAGCAAGTCGAAGGTTGTTGGTTCGAGTGCCGGTGGAGTCATGAAAGAAATCTGATGAGGAGATGTGGTGATCTCCGAAATAGCTATAATTTCTACCACTCCTGACTGGTGTTGTCTTTTTTCCAATATACTTTTCCTTATACACTGGCCTTGAGCTCACAAATTAATATCATCGTTTAATAAAAACAGGCCGAAAAATCATAGACATATGAATATTTGAAACGGACGAGCACGCCCAAAACGTAACAACAATTCTAACAATATTCTAAAAATAGAATTTGTGTTACACAACAAAAATTAAAAAACCACACATTCACTTAATAGCGACAGACTGTCGTACTTGAATTGTGTTGGTAGGACATAAGGAAAAGTGGTAAAAAGCAACAGCAGCTTACATGCCGGCTGTGGTCCACTGGCTACGCACTTGCCCAGCAAGTCGTAGGTTGTTGGTTCGAGTGCCGGTGGAGTCATGAAAGAAATCTGATGAGGAGATGTGGTGATCTCCGAAATAGCTATAATTTCTACCACTCCTGACTGGTGTTGTCTTTTTTCCAATATACTTTTCCTTATACACTGGCCTTGAGCTCACAAATTAATATTATCGTTTAATAAAAACAGGCCGAAAAATCATAGACATATGAATATTTGAAACGGACGAGCACGCCCAAAACGTAACAACAATTCTAACAATATTCTAAAAATAGAATTTGTGTTACACAACAAAAATTAAAAAACCACACATTCACTTAATACCGACAGACTGTCGTACTTGAATTGTGTTGGTAGGACATAAGGAAAAGTGGTAAAAAGCAACAGCAGCTTACATGCCGGCTGTGGTCCACTGGCTACGCACTTGCCCAGCAAGTCTAAGGTTGTTGGTTCGAGTGCCGGTGGAGTCATGAAAGAAATCTGATGAGGAGATGTGGTGATCTCCGAAATAGCTATAATTTCTACCACTCCTGACTGGTGTTGTCTTTTTTCCAATATACTTTTCCTTATACACTGGCCTTGAGCTCACAAATTAATATTATCGTTTAATAAAAACAGGCCGAAAAATCATAGACATATGAATATTTGAAACGGACGAGCACGCCCAAAACGTAACAACAATTCTAACATTATTCTAAAAATAGAATTTGTGTTACACAACAAAAATTAAAAAAACCACACATTCACTTAATAGCGACAGACTGTCGTACTTGAATTGTGTTGGTAGGACATAAGGAAAAGTGGTAAAAAGCAACAGCAGCTTACATGCCGGCTGTGGTCCACTGGCTACGCACTTGCCCAGCAAGTTGAAGGTTGTTGGTTCGAGTGCCGGTGGAGCCATGAAAGAAATCTGATGAGGAGATGTGGTGATCTCCGAAATAGCTATAATTTCTACCACTCCTGACTGGTGTTGTCTTTTTTCCAATATACTTTTCCTTATACACTGGCCTTGTTATATTATCGTTTAATAAAAACAGGCCGACAAATCATAGACATATGAATATTTGAAACGGACGAGCACGCCCAAAACGTAACAACAATTCTACCAATATTCTAAAAATAGAATTTGTGTTACACAACAAAAATTAAAAAACCACACATTCACTTAATAGCGACAGACTGTCGTACTTGAATTGTGTTGGTAGGACATTAGGAAAAGTGGTAAAAAGCAAGAGCAGCTTACATGCCGGCTGTGATCCGCTGGCTACGCACTTGCCCAGCAAGTCGTAGGTTGTTGGTTCTATTGCCGGTGGAGTCATGAAAGAAATCTGATGAGGAGATGTGGTGATCTCCGAAATAGCTATAATTTCTACCACTCCTGACTGTTGTTGTCTTTTTTCCAATATACTTTTCTTTATACACTGGCCTTGAGCTCACAAATTAATATTATCGTTTAATAAAAACAGGCCGAAAAATCATAGACATATGAATATTTGAAACGGACGAGCACGCCCAAAACGTAACAACAATTCTAACAATATTCTAATAATAGAATTTGTGTTACACAACAAAAATTAAAAAACCACACATTCACTTAATAGCGACAGACTGTCGTACTTGAATTGTGTTGGTAGGACATAAGGAAAAGTGGTAAAAAGCAACAGCAGCTTACATGCCGGCTGTGGTCCACTGGGTACGCACTTGCCCAGCAAGTCGAAGGTTGTTGGTTCGAGTGCCGGTGGAGTCATGAAAGAAATCTGATGAGGAGATGTGGTGATCTCCGAAATAGCTATAATTTCTACCACTCCTGACTGGTGTTGTCTTTTTTCCAATATACTTTTCCTTATACACTGGCCTTGAGCTCACAAATTAATATTATCGTTTAATAAAAACAGGCCGAAAAATCATAGACATATGAATATTTGAAACGGACGAGCACGCTCAAAACGTAACAACAATTCTAACAATATTCTAAAAATAGAATTTGTGTTACACAACAAAAATTAAAAAACCACACATTCACTTAATAGCGACAGACTGTCGTACTTGAATTGTGTTGGTAGGACATTAGGAAAAGTGGTAAAAAGCGACAGCAGCTTACATGCCGGCTGTGGTCCACTGGCTACGCACTTGCCCAGCAAGTCTAAGGTTGTTGGTTCGAGTGCCGGTGGAGTCATGAAAGAAATCTGATGAGGAGATGTGGTGATCTCCGAAATAGCTATAATTTCTACCACTCCTGACTGGTGTTGTCTTTTTTCCAATATACTTTTCCTTATACACTGGCCTTGAGCTCACAAATTAATATTATCGTTTAATAAAAACAGGCCGAAAAATCATAGACATATGAATATTTGAAACGGACGAGCACGCCCAAAACGTAACAACAACTCTAACATTATTCTAAAAATAGAATTTGTGTTACACAACAAAAATTAAAAAAACCACACATTCACTTAATAGCGACAGACTGTCGTACTTGAATTGTGTTGGTAGGACATAAGGAAAAGTGGTAAAAAGCAACAGCAGCTTACATGCCGGCTGTGGTCCACTGGCTACGCACTTGCCCAGCAAGTTGAAGGTTGTTGGTTCGAGTGCCGGTGGAGCCATGAAAGAAATCTGATGAGGAGATGTGGTGATCTCCGAAATAGCTATAATTTCTACCACTCCTGACTGGTGTTGTCTTTTTTCCAATATACTTTTCCTTATACACTGGCCTTGTTATATTATCGTTTAATAAAAACAGGCCGACAAATCATAGACATATGAATATTTGAAACGGACGAGCACGCCCAAAACGTAACAACAATTCTACCAATATTCTAAAAATAGAATTTGTGTTACACAACAAAAATTAAAAAACCACACATTCACTTAATAGCGACAGACTGTCGTACTTGAATTGTGTTGGTAGGACATTAGGAAAAGTGGTAAAAAGCAAGAGCAGCTTACATGCCGGCTGTGATCCGCTGGCTACGCACTTGCCCAGCAAGTCGTAGGTTGTTGGTTCTATTGCCGGTGGAGTCATGAAAGAAATCTGATGAGGAGATGTGGTGATCTCCGAAATAGCTATAATTTCTACCACTCCTGACTGTTGTTGTCTTTTTTCCAATATACTTTTCTTTATACACTGGCCTTGAGCTCACAAATTAATATTATCGTTTAATAAAAACAGGCCGAAAAATCATAGACATATGAATATTTGAAACGGACGAGCACGCCCAAAACGTAACAACAATTCTAACAATATTCTAATAATAGAATTTGTGTTACACAACAAAAATTAAAAAACCACACATTCACTTAATAGCGACAGACTGTCGTACTTGAATTGTGTTGGTAGGACATAAGGAAAAGTGGTAAAAAGCAACAGCAGCTTACATGCCGGCTGTGGTCCACTGGGTACGCACTTGCCCAGCAAGTCGAAGGTTGTTGGTTCGAGTGCCGGTGGAGTCATGAAAGAAATCTGATGAGGAGATGTGGTGATCTCCGAAATAGCTATAATTTCTACCACTCCTGACTGGTGTTGTCTTTTTTCCAATATACTTTTCCTTATACACTGGCCTTGAGCTCACAAATTAATATTATCGTTTAATAAAAACAGGCCGAAAAATCATAGACATATGAATATTTGAAACGGACGAGCACGCTCAAAACGTAACAACAATTCTAACAATATTCTAAAAATAGAATTTGTGTTACACAACAAAAATTAAAAAACCACACATTCACTTAATAGCGACAGACTGTCGTACTTGAATTGTGTTGGTAGGACATTAGGAAAAGTGGTAAAAAGCGACAGCAGCTTACATGCCGGCTGTGGTCCACTGGCTACGCACTTGCCCAGCAAGTCTAAGGTTGTTGGTTCGAGTGCCGGTGGAGTCATGAAAGAAATCTGATGAGGAGATGTGGTGATCTCCGAAATAGCTATAATTTCTACCACTCCTGACTGGTGTTGTCTTTTTTCCAATATACTTTTCCTTATACACTGGCCTTGAGCTCACAAATTAATATTATCGTTTAATAAAAACAGGCCGAAAAATCATAGACATATGAATATTTGAAACGGACGAGCACGCCCAAAACGTAACAACAACTCTAACATTATTCTAAAAATAGAATTTGTGTTACACAACAAAAATTAAAAAAACCACACATTCACTTAATAGCGACAGACTGTCGTACTTGAATTGTGTTGGTAGGACATAAGGAAAAGTGGTAAAAAGCAACAGCAGCTTACATGCCGGCTGTGGTCCACTGGCTACGCACTTGCCCAGCAAGTTGAAGGTTGTTGGTTCGAGTGCCGGTGGAGCCATGAAAGAAATCTGATGAGGAGATGTGGTGATCTCCGAAATAGCTATAATTTCTACCACTCCTGACTGGTGTTGTCTTTTTTCCAATATACTTTTCCTTATACACTGGCCTTGTTATATTATCGTTTAAAAAAACAGGCCGACAAATCATAGACATATGAATATTTGAAACGGACGAGCACGCCCAAAACGTAACAACAATTCTAACAATATTCTAAAAATAGAATTTGTGTTACACAACAAAAATTAAAAAACCACACATTCACTTAATAGCGACAGACTGTCGTACTTGAATTGTGTTGGTAGGACATTAGGAAAAGTGGTAAAAAGCAACAGCAGCTTACATGCCGGCTGTGGTCCACTGGCTACGCACTTGCCCAGCAAGTCGTAGGTTGTTGGTTCGAGTGCCGGTGGAGTCATGAAAGAAATCTGATGAGGAGATGTGGTGATCTCTGAAATAGCTATAATTTCTACCACTCCTGACTGTTGTTGTCTTTTTTCCAATATACTTTTCCTTATACACTGGCCTTGAGCTCACAAATTAATATTATCGTTTAATAAAAACAGGCCGAAAAATCATAGACATATGAATATTTGAAACGGACGAGCACGCCCAAAACGTAACAACAATTCTAACAATATTCTAAAAATAGAATTTGTGTTACACAACAAAAATTAAAAAACCACACATTCACTTAATAGCGACAGACTGTCGTACTTGAATTGTGTTGGTAGGACATAAGGAAAAGTGGTAAAAAGCAACAGCAGCTTACATGCCGGCTGTGGTCCACTGGCTACGCACTTGCCCAGCAAGTCGTAGGTTGTTGGTTCGAGTGCCGGTGGAGTTATGAAAGAAATCTGATGAGGAGATGTGGTGATCTCCGAAATAGCTATAATTTCTACCACTCCTGACTGTTGTTGTCTTTTTTCCAATATACTTTTCCTTATACACTGGCCTTGAGCTCACAAATCAATATTATCGTTTAATAAAAACAGGCCGAAAAATCATAGACATATGAATATTTGAAACGGACGAGCACGCCCAAAACGTAACAACAATTCTAACAATATTCTAAAAATAGAATTTGTGTTACACAACAAAAATTAAAAAACCACACATTCACTTAATAGCGACAGACTGTCGTACTTGAATTGTGTTGGTAGGACATAAGGAAAAGTGGTAAAAAGCAACAGCAGCTTACATGCCGGCTGTGGTCCACTGGCTACGCACTTGCCCAGCAAGTCGTAGGTTGTTGGTTCGAGTGCCGGTGGAGTCATGAAAGAAATCTGATGAGGAGATGTGGTGATCTCCGAAATAGCTATAATTTCTACCACTCCTGACTGGTGTTGTCTTTTTTCCAATATACTTTTCCTTATACACTGGCCTTGAGCTCACAAATTAATATTATCGTTTAATAAAAACAGGCCGAAAAATCATAGACATATGAATATTTGAAACGGACGAGCACGCCCAAAACGTAACAACAATTCTAACAATATTCTAAAAATAGAATTTGTGTTACACAACAAAAATTAAAAAACCACACATTCACTTAATAGCGACAGACTGTCGTACTTGAATTGTGTTGGTAGGACATAAGGAAAAGTGGTAAAAAGCAACAGCAGCTTACATGCCGGCTGTGGTCCACTGGCTACGCACTTGCCCAGCAAGTCGTAGGTTGTTGGTTCGAGTGCCGGTGGAGTCTTGAAAGAAATCTGATGAGGAGATGTGGTGATCTCCGGAATAGCTATAATTTCTACCACTCCTGACTGTTGTTGTCTTTTTTCCAATATACTTTTCCTTATACACTGGCCTTGAGCTCACAAATTAATATTATCGTTTAATAAAAACAGGCCGAAAAATCATAGACATATGAATATTTGAAAAGGACGAGCACGCCCAAAACGTAACAACAATTCTAACAATATTCTAAAAATAGAATTTGTGTTACACAACAAAAATTGAAAAACCACACATTCACTTAATAGCGACAGACTGTCGTACTTGAATTGTGTTGGTAGGACATAAGGAAAAGTGGTAAAAAGCAACAGCAGCTTACATGCCGGCTGTGGTCCACTGGCTACGCACTTGCCCAGCAAGTCGTAGGTTGCTGGTTCGAGTGCCGGTGGAGTCATGCAAGAAATCTGTTGAGGAGATGTGGTGATCTCCGAAATAGCTATAATTTCTACCACTCCTGACTGTTGTTGTCTTTTTTCCAATATACTTTTCCTTATACACTGGCCTTGAGCTCACAAATTAATATTATCGTTTAATAAAAACAGGCCGAAAAATCATAGACATATGAATATTTGAAACGGACGAGCACGCCCAAAACGTAACAACAATTCAAACAATATTCTAAAAATAGAATTTGTGTTACACAACAAAAATTAAAAAACCACACATTCACTTAAAAGCGACAGACTGTCGTACTTGAATTGTGTTGGTAGGACATAAGGAAAAGTGGTAAAAAGCAACAGCAGCTTACATGCCGGCTGTGGTCCACTGACTACGCACTTGCCCAGCAAGTCGTAGGTTGTTGGTTCGAGTGCCGGTGGAGTCATGAAAGAAATCTGATGAGGAGATGTGGTGATCTCTGAAATAGCTATAATTTCTACCACTCCTGACTGTTGTTGTCTTTTTTCCAATATACTTTTCCTTATACACTGGCCTTGAGCTCACAAATTAATATTATCGTTTAATAAAAACAGGCCGAAAAATCATAGACATATGAATATTTGAAACGGACGAGCACGCCCAAAACGTAACAACAATTCTAACAATATTCTAAAAATAGAATTTGTGTTACACAACAAAAATTAAAAAACCACACATTCACTTAATAGCGACAGACTGTCGTACTTGAATTGTGTTGGTAGGACATAAGGAAAAGTGGTAAAAAGCAACAGCAGCTTACATGCCGGCTGTGGTCCACTGGCTACGCACTTGCCCAGCAAGTCGTAGGTTGTTGGTTCGAGTGCCGGTGGAGTCTTGAAAGAAATCTGATGAGGAGATGTGGTGATCTCCGGAATAGCTATAATTTCTACCACTCCTGACTGTTGTTGTCTTTTTTCCAATATACTTTTCCTTATACACTGGCCTTGAGCTCACAAATTAATATTATCGTTTAATAAAAACAGGCCGAAAAATCATAGACATATGAATATTTGAAAAGGACGAGCACGCCCAAAACGTAACAACAATTCTAACAATATTCTAAAAATAGAATTTGTGTTACACAACAAAAATTGAAAAACCACACATTCACTTAATAGCGACAGACTGTCGTACTTGAATTGTGTTGGTAGGACATAAGGAAAAGTGGTAAAAAGCAACAGCAGCTTACATGCCGGCTGTGGTCCGCTGGCTACGCACTTGCCCAGCAAGTCGTAGGTTGCTGGTTCGAGTGCCGGTGGAGTCATGCAAGAAATCTGATGAGGAGATGTGGTGATCTCCGAAATAGCTATAATTTCTACCACTCCTGACTGTTGTTGTCTTTTTTCCAATATACTTTTCCTTATACACTGGCCTTGAGCTCACAAATTAATATTATCGTTTAATAAAAACAGGCCGAAAAATCATAGACATATGAATATTTGAAACGGACGAGCACGCCCAAAACGTAACAACAATTCAAACAATATTCTAAAAATAGAATTTGTGTTACACAACAAAAATTAAAAAACCACACATTCACTTAAAAGCGACAGACTGTCGTACTTGAATTGTGTTGGTAGGACATAAGGAAAAGTGGTAAAAAGCAACAGCAGCTTACATGCCGGCTGTGGTCCACTGACTACGCACTTGCCCAGCAAGTCGTAGGTTGTTGGTTCGAGTGCCGGTGGAGTCATGAAAGAAATCTGATGAGGAGATGTGGTGATCTCTGAAATAGCTATAATTTCTACCACTCCTGACTGTTGTTGTCTTTTTTCCAATATACTTTTCCTTATACACTGGCCTTGAGCTCACAAATTAATATTATCGTTTAATAAAAACAGGCCGAAAAATCATAGACATATGAATATTTGAAACGGACGAGCACGCCCAAAACGTAACAACAATTCTAACAATATTCTAAAAATAGAATTTGTGTTAGACAACAAAAATTAAAAAACCACACATTCACTTAATAGCGACAGACTGTCGTACTTGAATTGTGTTGGTAGGACATTAGGAAAAGTGGTAAAAAGCAACAGCAGCTTACATGCCGGCTGTGGTCCACTGGCTACGCACTTGCCCAGCAAGTCGTAGGTTGTTGGTTCGAGTGCCGGTGGAGTCATGAAAGAAATCTGATGAGGAGATGTGGTGATCTCTGAAATAGCTATAATTTCTACCACTCCTGACTGTTGTTGTCTTTTTTCCAATATACTTTTCCTTATACACTGGCCTTGAGCTCACAAATTAATATTATCGTTTAATAAAAACAGGCCGACAAATCATAGACATATGAATATTTGAAACGGACGAGCACGCCCAAAACGTAACAACAATTCTAACAATATTCTAAAAATAGAATTTGTGTTACACAACAAAAATTAAAAAACCACACATTCACTTAATAGCGACAGACTGTCGTACTTGAATTGTGTTGGTAGGACATTAGGAAAAGTGGTAAAAAGCAAGAGCAGCTTACATGCCGGCTGTGATCCGCTGGCTACGCACTTGCCCAGCAAGTCGTAGGTTGTTGGTTCTATTGCCGGTGGAGTCATGAAAGAAATCTGATGAGGAGATGTGGTGATCTCCGAAATAGCTATAATTTCTACCACTCCTGACTGTTGTTGTCTTTTTTCCAATATACTTTTCTTTATACACTGGCCTTGAGCTCACAAATTAATATTATCGTTTAATAAAAACAGGCCGAAAAATCATAGACATATGAATATTTGAAACGGACGAGCACGCCCAAAACGTAACAACAATTCTAACAATATTCTAATAATAGAATTTGTGTTACACAACAAAAATTAAAAAACCACACATTCCGTTAATAGCGACAGACTGTCTTACTTGAATTGTGTTGGTAGGACATAAGGAAAAGTGGTAAAAAGCAACAGCAGCTTACATGCCGGCTGTGGTCCACAGGCTACGCACTTGCCCAGCAAGTCGTAGGTTGTTGGTTCGAGTGCCGGTGGAGTCATGAAAGAAATCTGATGAGGAGATGTGGTGATCTCTGAAATAGCTATAATTTCTACCACTCCTGACTGTTGTTGTCTTTTTTCCAATATACTTTTCCTTATACACTGGCCTTGAGCTCACAAACTAGTATTATCGTTTAGTAAAAACGGGCCGAAAAATCATAGACATATGAATATTTGAAACGGACGAGCACGCCCAAAACGTAACAACAATTCTAACAATATTCTAAAAATATAATTTGTGTTACACAACAAAAATTAAAAAACCACACATTCACTTAATAGCGACAGACTGTCGTACTTGAATTGTGTTGGTAGGACATAAGGAAAAGTGGTAAAAAGCTACAGCAGCTTACATGCCGGCTGTGGTCCACTGGCTACGCACTTGCCCAGCAAGTCGCAGGTTGTTGGTTCGAGTGCCGGTGGAGTCATGAAAGAAATCTGATGAGGAGATGTGGTGATCTCTGAAATAGCTATAATTTCTACCACTCCTGACTGTTGTTGTCTTTTTTCCAATATACTTTTCCTTATACACTGGCCTTGAGCTCACAAATTAATATTATCGTTTAATAAAAACAGGCCGAAAAATCATAGACATATGAATATTTGAAACGGACGAGCACGCCCAAAACGTAACAACAATTCTAACAATATTCTAAAAATAGAATTTGTGTTACACAACAAAAATTGAAAAACCACACATTCACTTAATAGCGACAGACTGTCGTACTTGAATTGTGTTGGTAGGACATAAGGAAAAGTGGTAAAAAGCAACAGCAGCTTACATGCCGGCTGTGGTCCACTGGCTACGCACTTGCCCAGCAAGTCGTAGGTTGTTGGTTCGAGTGCCGGTGGAGTTATGAAAGATATCTGATGAGGAGATGTGGTGATCTCCGAAATAGCTATAATTTCTACCACTCCTGACTGTTGTTGTCTTTTTTCCAATATACTTTTCCTTATTCACTGGCCTTGAGCTCACAAATCAATATTATCGTTTAATAAAAACAGGCCGAAAAATCATAGACATATGAATATTTGAAACGGACGAGCACGCCCAAAACGTAACAACAATTCTAACAATATTCTAAAAATAGAATTTGTGTTGATAGATAGATAGATATATATTAGAGGATTGCACTTCGACCTTAAAGATCCATTGTGCCCTCTGCTCTTTATAATACCTCGTCTAAACCCAACTCTTTTATGAAGTCTAATATAGTAGTTGGTGGCAACGAGCGTACATGCTCCTCAGCTGGGCTATGTGTACCCAGGTAGCTTTGTCGTCTTCTCGAGATGGCGTCACACTCAAGCAACAGGTGCATCGGGGTCTCCGGAGCTAAGTCGCAAAAACGACAGTACTCGTTCGACCATATTCCGAGCCTGTGCAGATGACCTCTCAGGCTATTCTTCGAGAGGTGCATAAACTGCTTGAAGCGTTTATGGTTGTAACCTCCCAGTAGACACTTCGCCTGACGTAACCCCGGCTCAAACTGCCAGTGATCCTCCTTCAAGTTATTTTCTTCTATCCTAAGCTCTTCCTTGATAGTGTGTTGTCCTATCGCTAGGAAAGGCTCAGGTCCTATAGGCGTTTTTTGAGCCGCCTCCCTTGCTAATCTGTCAGCTTCCTCGTTACCTTCCATACCTTGATGGCCAGGGATCCAGAGGAGCTGAATATGATTTTGTAATGCTAGTGTGTTGAGTCTCTCTATACATTCAAGCACTAGTGAAGATCTCACCTCATATGAGGCTAGCGCCTTGAGTGCTGCTTGGCTATCGCTCAGAATGGTTATGCGTTCATTGCGATAGTTTCTCTTCTGGTTGATCTCTGCACATAACAGGATGGCATACACCTCCGCTTGGAAGATGCTTGGAGTCCTTCCCATTGGTACCGACATGTGTGTTCTGGGGCCAAAGACCCCAGCTCCTATGCCTTCCGGTGTTTTAGAACCGTCAGTGTACCAGTGCAGGTTGCTAGCTTGGAGGTGTCGTTCTAGTGCGGATACGCTCCATGTTACTTTGCTTCCTAACTCAATTTTAAAATTCCTTTCAAAATTGGTTACTTTGATGATATCGTCCCTGGGGAATTGGGCTAGTGATAGCCGTGCGCTGAGCGCCTCCATTTCCTTAGACGATACGACTTTCCCTTTTCCATACCCTTCTTTAGCAATGTTCAGTAGGGTTCTTTTCGCTGTCTGTTCTATAACTATGTGGAGTGGCGTTAGGTCCAGAATCACCTCTAGTGCCTTGGTCGGACACGTGCGCATGGCTCCTGTAATGCACACACACGCTAGCCGTTGGAGCCTTATCAGTGATTTCCTCACTGTTGTAAGAGAGGTTCTTGATACCCACGCCACCGCCCCATAGGTTACTATCGGTCTAACAATCATAGTGTACATCCATCTAAGCATGTTTGGGTTGCAGCCCCAGGACTTTCCCGCTGGACGTCTGCACACCATTATTGCTTTGGTTGCTTTGGATACTGTCACATCAACATGTTCTCTCCAGAGTAATTTGGAGTCTATTGTGAGACCTAGGTATTTCACCTTGCTCACCATGCTGACTTCGATCCCTGCCAGGGTGATAGTTCTCATCCCTGGTAGTTTCCTTTTTCTGCTAAATGGTACGATGGCCGTCTTGTGTGGGTTGATATTGAGCCCCACCCCGGCGCACCATGCCTTTGTAAGATTAAGAGCTCTTTGTATGATGTCGCATAACGTGTTCTCGTATTTCCCTCTAGCTATAATGACAATGTCATCCGCGTATCCCTGGCGGCGAATTCCGTTGTCAGTTAGCAACTGTAGCAGTTCGTCCACTACCAGGCTCCACAGAAGGGGGGAGATTACTCCCCCTTGTGGGCAGCCCTTACTGGGTTTTAGCTGCACAACGCTACCTGCTACAGTTGTTTCCGCTGTTCTGGTCCTGAGTAGTGCCTCTATCCAATTGCATATGGATGAGTGCACGTTCCTTTTCGTTAGCGCTTGGCATACCCCTGTATGCGTGGCGTTGTCGAAAGCTCCCTCTATATCCAGAAAAGCGCATATAACGGTCTCCTCGAAGTCAAATGCACTCTGTATCTCCGTCGTCAGTTGGTACAGAGCAGTATCCGTGGATCGTCCCGCTCTGTATGCATGTTGACTTGGGTGAAGAGGTTTACTTCGCAGAGTATTTGACCTTATCTCATTATCGATGATCTTCTCCATTGTTTTGAGTACAAAGGAGGTTAGACTGATTGGTCTAAAGGACTTCGCTAGTGAGTAATCCCTTTTTCCTACCTTTGGTATAAAAATTACCTTAGCTCTCCTCCATACCATTGGAATGTAGGCAAGAGCAAACGAGTCCCTCATAACATTCACAAGGTGCGAACTTATACCTTCGCCGCCCTGCTGTAACATCACTGGCAGTATGCCATCAACTCCCGGAGACTTATACCGTTCAAACGAACTCATGGCCCACCTCACTGAATGGTGGGTAAATATACTTTTAGCCATCATCCAGTCAGTTTGTGATGGTCTCGATTTCCGTGACCAAGGCTCCATGTCAATTGCGGAGGCATCCGGGAAGTGAGTCGACAGCAGAGCTAGCGCCCTTTCCTCTTCACTAGCGGTATACGTACCATTCGGTAGTTTAATGGCTAGTTTTGTCTCTATTTTCTCTTTTGCTAGAGCTCTGCGAAGTCTTGCTGCAACTGGTGTGGAAGCAATGTCCTCACAGAAGCGTCTGAAGCTGTCTCTTTTTGCTTTTCTTATCTCCTTACTGTACTTCGTTAGATTTGCTGCGTATTCCTCCCAGCATCCGGTGCGTTTTGCTTTGTTGAAAAGCTTCCGCACCGTTTTCCTTAGGGAAGAAAGGTACTCTGACCACCAGGGTGTTTTTGTTTTGCCCTTTGGTTTTGTCTCGGGGCAGCTCCAGTTGAAGGCATCCGTGACTATGTCATTAAGCCTTGTTACCCTGCTTTCTAACTCCATACAGTTCGTTCCCCTGCGAGTGTGTCCTATGCTAGATAAGTTTAGGCTAATTAAGTTACTATATTTCTCCCAGTCAGCCCTCCTGGGATTTCTCATGGATTTGCCCGCCATAGACTTAACCTTCAGATCAAACTGGATGATTCTATGATCCGACAGAGAGTGTTCCGTGGAAACCTCCCATTTCGAGACCAGATTATCCGCCAGTTTATTGCTGAGAGTAATGTCTAGTACCTCTTCTCTGTTAGTGTCCCCTGGGAAATATGCAGCGGCAAGTACTATATCTTTAGATACTCCATCCACCTCCAGTCTTGCCTGAACTGCTACCAAGTCCCGAGTTAGGTGCTCTGTAATGCAAAAGTAATCAATATTGCTCTTAAGCACTACACATGTTCTGGGCCTTTCAGATGAGAGATCCCAAATTACCTTACTATTTGACTCCTGCAGGCCCCTTACTTGGCCCTTGTAGACCCACGGCTCCTGGGCCAGTATTATACCCAGATCCTCCGAGGCGGACCTCCTAGCTATAACAGCCGAAGCTGCTCTCGCGTGGTGGAGATTGATCTGGGTTACTGTCACGGACGGGGTCATAGTTGTGGCTCGTCGATCTCCGAGAGCCTTAATTCGCTCTCGCTGCCTCTGTCTAGCTCGAGCCTACCTAGGTCGAGTCCCTCAATCAGTTCCTGCGTCGTGGGAACTTCCGCTGCTTCGATGACCGTCCTTGCCGGTTCCAGGAAACTCGCCGGGAATGCCAGAGACTTGGCCGGTGCTTCGGATGGTTGGGCCATTTCCGTAGACACCTCTTCGTCCTGTGCTTTTCCCGACGCCGCATCTGGTTCGCCCGCGATCTTTGGTCGCCAGGGCCAGACGGTGACGAAGCTGAACCTGTAGTTCAACCTGAAGCTGTCTCGCTTCAGTCTGCTGAACGACCCTTCATCCATCCCTAGTGTCAGCCTGATGCCATTGTCCTCGGTACTGCTGCTGATGATGCGCCATGCTGAGGTGTGCATGCCCTCATTTTGCGCGCTTATCAGCCCTATGGCATGCTCTACGGATTTATCCGCACTCCTCGGGAGGAACACCATAACCGTATGCGTTGGGGGTATCTCATCCCCCCTCTTCGTACACAGTTTCGGACCTTTCCATGCCCCGAGTCGCGGTGCCGCCTCCGCAAGCCATGTCGCAGTTTTTTCGTCCTTACAGTCTACAAGGAGTAGTCCCGGACGAAAGTACACGCCACAAAAGGCGAGCGGGAAGGTCCACCCTTTAAAAACCTCATCCATAATCGCCTCTTGCAGCTCGGTAAGGTCTTCGGAGCTCAGCGTTACCGCCGGGTAGCCTTCGGGCAGTACTGCCAGCCGGATGCCTTTGAGAGCGTCCGAGTAACTAAAAGGCTGCCCTGTTCCACCCGCCGGTTCCACTGGGCCCTTCCCTACCCTTGCTTCTGCTGAGCCCGACGATGGGGGAGGTGGGTGTGCCCGCTGCCGTTTTGAGCTCGGTGCCTGTGGGGTGATCTGCCCGCTCTTCCGCTTATCAGCGGGTGCAGGTACGTCTTGGTTGGTGGTATGCCCGCTTCTCCGCTTTACAGCGGGCGCGGGCCTGTCTGCTACTCCTTTCCCGCTCGACCGCTCTAGTGCGGGTGCGGGTACACTTAAATTTCGCCTGTATTGGGCACTAGGCCCCCCGCCCTTCCGTTCTTCGACGGGTGCGGGTGTTTGATCTATCCGCGCTCTCAGTACCGCCATCTCTCTGGCGGTCTCCGGAGATTTGCCCTGTTCCAAGAAGCGTAGGTACCACTTTACACCTGAGCCAGACAGCCCTACTCTTCTGCGGTCATCTAGGGCTCCTGGTCTTCCTCGGGTAGGTAGAAGTGGAGGTTTGCCCCTCCTTCGCTTGCGCTTCCCTTTGTGGCTTTGCGCTCTGCCTGGCCCGAATTCCAGTGAACGGTGACTTGTGTGTGCCGATCTACCTGGATGCCCGGAGACCGATCCGTCCGATCGTGTCTCAACGGTCGTGGTAGACGAGGCCGGTGATCTGGAGCGATGCCTGGAGACTGATCCCTCTGATCTTGCCTCGACAGGTTTGTCACTCCCGTTGCCCGTTGTTTTTCGGCGGCGTGCTGCTTCTCTGGTCGTGGAGGGCCCGTCACTATCTTCCCGAGCGTGCTCGGCAAAGAGGGCTGCCTCTGCGGGGGAAAGGTCAACTGGGAGGGCAGTGCCTCGTCTCCCTGTTCTCCCCTGGTCTTCCTTCTTCTCTTCTTCATTTTTGTTTTTGTTATTGTTTTTGTTGTTGGTAGTTGTCTTCATCTTTTTCGTACGACCGCTTTCTCGCCAAGGCGATACTCACGGTCTATCTATTTGAGTGGGGGTCTCAAAAAATTCGCCGCGCCAGCGCCCCTTGTCGCGGTGAGGCCACGTTACTCCTCGAGGCGGCCCGGTGTCGAGAAGGCGCCGTACTACTACAGCCGATTGTCCTCCTGGCTGCAAATCGTCCAATGGGCACGGTGTCGCATAACACCCTGGATTAGGAGGTGGCAGTTCTTGGTCATCGTTCTCAAGCGGTTCCGATCATCAAGGTGGTGCACTATTTGGGTAGTGCACCCTCTTCCTGATCAGATCCGATTTGTGATTCGATTAAGCCCCTGCACCACGTCAAGGTGCCTGCCCTAGCAGAGGTAGAATTTGTGTTACACAACAAAAATTAAAAAACCACACATTCACTTAATAGCGACAGACTGTCGTACTTGAATTATGTTGGTAGGACATTAGGAAAAGTGGTAAAAAGCAACAGCAGCTTACATGCCGGCTGTGGCCCACTGGCTACGCACTTGCCCAGCAAGTCGTAGGTTGTTGGTTCGAGTGCCGGCGGAGTCATGAAAGAAATCTGATGAGGAGATGTGGTGTTCTCCGGAATAGCTATAATTTCTACCACTCCTGACTGTTGTTGTCTTTTTTCCAATATACTTTCCTTATGCACTGGCCTTGAGCTCACAAATTAATATTATCGTTTAATAAAAACAGGCCGAAAAATCATAGACATATGAATAAATAAAATTTCGTGAAACGTATGAAGTCACAAAACTTTGAATGGAAAGAAGAGAAAAGCATATGTATGTACATAGCTATCTATTAAGTAAGTAAGTAAGTGTATGTATCTATGGAAGTATTTGAGGCAGGGTACTGGATTTTTTATAGAGATTTGACGAAATTCGGAGTTAATGGAAAAGGGGTCATGACAACTCCAATATGATCTAAAATTCTCATAATGCATACTTCTGGAAACGTTTAACTAAAGTACTGAAATGTGGAATAAGCTGGTAAAAATGAAATGGTAGTTAAATGCAAATTTTAAATTTTTGGAACATTTTCCTGTATATAGCTTGGCGCTTTAATTCAAAACTAGTGTTAATTTTGAAATTCACAGGTTCTTCTGCATTTTCATCAATATCATCCACATGTTCATTTGCAAATTCTAGTTGATCTTTATCCAGAAGTAAGATTTTATGTATGATGGCTGAAACTAGAATCCATTGGATACAGAATTTTCTCCCGTTTCGTTTATTAGCCGTTGACGTAGATCCTTTAGGCTTCCGAAACGTCCTTTTAATCGTCCTGTGCAATGTTGAACTCTAACACGGAATTGGCTATGCCGAAAATTGAATTGTTTACGTTGGATTGCAGTCATGGCATTTGAGTTGCTTCTGTATGGTGTAATGATCGTACTTGATAAAGAATATGTGGAGTCTGCAGCAAGGTACTGATTCCCAGAAAAGTACTTTGATGGATTTATAGCCAGATCACAATTAGAAAATATACGCGCGTCATGGACGCTTCCTGGGCTTCCAATACTTAAATGACGTATTTGAAGCTTATAATCACACGTTACTTGTGTTTTGGTAGAATAAATATGTTTACGAGAAAAACATGAGGACGAGTTCGTAACTGGCTTTTCGGCTAATGTAAATTCAGTGCCATCAACATATCCAATACAATCTGGCAATTCATGCATTTTATTATTAACTAAATCCATTTTTTCAGGCCAGTAGATAAATTTTTGTTTAATTTTAATGAAAGCTCCAAAAACCCTGCATGTAATTTTTTGTTTCGTGCCACCGTCACCAATACCAAACAATGTGGCAATTTTGCGTATTGTTCCTCCTTCACCTGATGAGCCTAATCGATATAAAGTAATCGCTAACTGGAAATGGACATCAAACTGTTCACAGGAATGGCTCTGATTGAATTCTTCGCTGTTTTTTATCATTTCTGCTAAATGCATGAATTGCGTTTTCGTAGGATTTAGGCACGAGAAGGTATATCCCACGTCTGTTCATTGCAGTCACTAAAACGTCCTCAAGCAACTGATCCAGAATGGCATCCTACATTTCATCTTTCATGTCCTCATCTTCTGAGGGGCATACATTTATTTACTTGGCTATCGAAATAATGCCAATCAATTTCTTCATGAAGAGAATTAATGTCGTACAGGGTCTTAATAAATAAGAAATCCAAAATTTTCCTTTTTTCACTTTGTTGCGGCATTGTATATTTTCATTTAATTTTCGTAAACAGCTGTTGCCATTTGACATTTAGCATTTAGCACTAATAATGTTATTTAACACCGTTCACGCTTTTGTGCAAAACAAAGCGCTCATATTTGCCTTTCGCATTTCCGCATCAAAGAGTGAACTCTAGTAATAACTCTACCATTCTTATCTTTTTTCATGAGTATTTTATTATTATTCACCCAGATATACTTATAATTTGTATTTTTCTTAGGACCAAAATTTAATTTCCAATTGGGATGCTTTAGGGGCTTTTCAAACAAAGCAAACAAAACGTGTTTTATTTTCTCCTACGCGTTTCGGCGTCTTCCGCGCCTTCATCAGGGAGTCTGCATTTTATTGTACATAAAACATAAAAACAAGTGTTAACAAAATAACAATATTTTTGCTTACAACAATAATTGCACTTACATTTTTAATTGCATTGAAAAAAGTAACAACATCAAAACAAATAAAAACATAAAAACAAAAATACAAATAAAACTCCACATATTGAATTGTACACTACTTTTTTGTCTCTCTGTTTAACCATCACTCGTTATTGCTGTTCTGTATGCGCAGTTTATATTGACTAGGTTAGGTTAGGTTACTGTGGTAGTTCCCCAACGGGAACTCACTTAGACATAGTAGGAGTCCGTTGTGATACCACCTAATTTATGAACGGTAACGTGAATCGGAAAGTCAGGAACGATTAACCTGAGAAACGTTGCGTGCCCCGAATGAAGTCACGCAAACTACCAATCTCCACTCCAGAAAGGTCTTCTGGAGAGCTAAAGAAGTACGAGCCTAGGTACTTGAACCTCAGTCTCGCAAATGCAGGGCAGCTGAGCAGAAAATGACAAGATGAATCCACCTCATCCTCCTCCATACAGCTGCGGCAGAAAGGGTCAGAGACTATTTTCAGCCTAACCGCGTGAATACCTAACGGACAATGCCCAGTCAAAACACCAACCAGGGTCGAGAGTTGCCACTTAGTAAGCGACATCAGCTCCCTTGAGCGCCCACGATCCACTCTCGGCCAGAAGGACCTTGCAATTCTGCATGTCGTGGCAATTTCCCAGCGCTCGCTGAGACGACATAAAGCCCATCTGTCCAGGAGAAGCCCGTAGGCAGTCAAAGGAGCCCCAACCCCCTCTCTGCAAGGAGAAATGACTTCCAGGGTACCTTGCCGAGCAAGCTCATCAGCCATGCAGTTCCCTGCAATGTCGCTATGGCCCGGTACCCAAATTAGTCTAACGTCGAGATATTCCGAGGCGGCTGCGAGAGAAGTCAGGCATTCCCTGACCAATTTTGATTTCACCATTAGCGATCCTAAGGCCTTAATAGCGGCCTGACTATCCGAATAAATGTTGGCCCGTCTAGAGGGCATTACATTGGTAAGTAGCCAATCGGCTGCCTCCTTTATTGCGGCCACCTCTGCTTGAAATACACTGCAATAGTCCGGAAGCCTAAATTTACGGCTGAGGGAAAACTCATCGCAGAATACCCCTCCCCCAACCTTACCATCCAGCTTCGAGCCATCCGTGAAGAAGTTCACAGTCCCACCGCCCCACAGGCCACCCTCCTTCCACTCCTCCCTACGCGGGATGTAAGTGGAGAAGGAGCGACTCTGAGCTGGAGTCGGCAGACAGTAATCTGCTTCCGGAGGGACAAAGTCGAAACTGGCAAGAATCCTAGAATGCCCAAATGCCGAGCTGAATCTGTAACCATTGCACTCAAGCCGGGCTGCGGCATGGGCTGCCGCAACCCTGCCTGCAATGTCCACAGGTAGCACGTTAAGCATAACATTGAGCGCGAGAGTGGGTGTAGTCCTTAGCGCCCCACTGATCCCAATGAGCGCGGACCGCTGCACCCGCTCTAGCTGCTTAACCTTTGTTTATTGAATGGACTCTTTTGTCCTTCAATGAATTTGTGTTTGATTTTTTATCGAGGCAGTATCACCAAGATAAAGTTTGGAGCAACTCAAGCACTTGAACTTGGTTGCAGCGGAGAAATGGAAAGAAGTTGAGCCAGTGACGGGTTGTGACTTTCTGACAAACTTTTATTGACAAATTTCTTTCTTAAATACTAAATTATTGCTAAGTTTACAATTTTGTTCTTTTCTGTGTTTATTATTGGGGAAAATAAATAAATTTTGAGTCAGCGTAAATAATTAAATGTAGACATATAAAGAAAACAAAACCAAACGATGGAAATGTTTAGTCAGCGTAAGTGATTGAGTTTAAATTTTTAGTCAGCGTAAATGATTGAATGTAAACATATAAAGAAAACAAAACCAAGCGATGTGAATGTATGAACATGCTCCCCGCCGTTGAGCTATGCTCGACAAAATTACATTGCATTGATATTTGATATTTTCAATGGCTCGAATGTTCCTGACCCCGTAACTAGACGATACAAGTATTTGAAAAACAAAAAATAATGTTCTTTTGGTTTAATTTGTTTCTTTGTTATTCAAGCTACTGTTACTGTAAATTCTGATGACGCTGCATGCTGGCAAATTGCTGCTGGTGAGGTTTGTTGACCTATTTTTCTTCTTCTACTTTGTAGCTTCTGGTAGATTGTCGCAATGATAACTCCGATTGTAAGAAGAAGGGCGGCGTAAGCTACTGCTGCATGGTGTCTTTTTATGTGAGTCAGTTGTTGAGGTAGATCAGTTAGTACCTGTTGGTGTAATTCTTGTTGGATATCCGATATATTTTTTATATGATCTATGTACTTTTTGAGGTGAATACTGCTGACTTCTCCTTCGGTTGGGTAATTAATTTCACTCATGTTGGCAGTAGCAGTATATGATGTGTGTAGGGACGTTGAATAGATTTCGTGTCCCTGAATGAACATAGCTTTGTCTTTGAGTGTGCAGTCTGGGCTTATTTTTACGAGTCCAGTGCCCTGTAGATTGAGTCGAATGTGTTCTTGGCTGCACACGGCGGTCATAGGGGTTGAGTGCGGCATGGTGTACATCCATTGATTGTTGTGGTTCAATTGAATGAGTGATGTGTTTTCTACAAAAGGAGTTACGGTGCAGTTGGTACTAGTGACATTGTTCAGTAACGAAATTTCACATAGGCATTTGGCTGCATCTGAATTGAATTTAGACTGCATGCTTGAGCATAAGACTTCATCTTCTGTTAATGGTGTGCAAGATGCCCATTGCTGTTCAGTCAACGCATAATATTCATCTCGATGAGCGTTTATGGCGATGATTTGACTGCATGGCTGGATAGCTGTCATCGTGTTGTGGAGAAGAGCTGGTATCGGATGCAGTTTAAAAAGTTCCAACGTCTCTGGATCACATAGAGGAATTGTTATATGGAAAATTATGTGATTGTTTGCAATTCCTCCCTTCACGTTCATGATTTTATAGAGCTGAAGCAGATTGTCCTGATTGACTGGTAGTTGTAGTGTTGACGGCAAGTGATTTCTCACTTGTATCAGCTCGGCTTGAAGTTGTAATGGTGACAGCAGTAGTGGGCTGATCTTGCCATGTTGAGAATCAGACAATGCCGTAATTATTGCTGTTTGTGTTCGATGTAGTCTTGCTGACATCAATGACAATTGTGTAGCTAGTAGAACAAAACTTTGGATTAACTTAAGTTCATGGGTTTCTTGTTCGTTGTCGCGTAACCTGGAGTCAATTCTGTTTAATTGCTCGTCGAGGTTGTCGAATTTGCTCTGGATCTGGGTTTCATCTTGTTTAAAGATGTTGAGGGTTGAATCTATGAATGAGGTCTGGTTTTTTAACAGCTGCATTAGATAAGTTTCATCTTCCTTGATCTGTTCGATGGTGTTCGACATTTGTTCAGCATAGGTTGAATCCAGTACCCCAAACAATGAGTTGGCAACATTTCCCACGATATTTATTGCACCGCGTTTATTTCTGTTGTTCTTGAGTAAAGTGTTTCCATCTTTAAGATCTGAGAAGCCAAATGTGAGACTTTGGAGAACGTTTATACATGTTGTTTTTTGAGATACGAGGGTACATAGATGCTTTAGGGATGCAGTCCCCTTTGTGAAGGTCTGCATTTCTTGCCAGTACGGTTGTAATTCATAATATGTTATGATTTTCCATTCTGATCGTGAAATTCGTGTTGTGCCGATGCCTTCAAAATGTATGCCTATGTTTGGTTGAAACTTAGTTATTTCTATTTTATTCGCGTTGCAGATTAGTGGAAGCGCTAATAATGCAACGAACATGGTCATCATGACACTGGAGGTGACTGTCTTTCGTTTTTTCCTGCTTGGACGCTCGTCTTGTGAAGTTGGCGAAGCTTGTTCCTCTTCCTCATCTGTGTCAAATGGCTGCGACGTGGTTAGTTGTTCCTCGCTAGTGGTGTCTTGTTTGAGTCTCTGCAGTGGTGCTAGATAGTGAATGGCTCTTTTGAGCATACCGGAGGCTGTTTTTACATCTGCAACTCTAACTGTGTTGTCTTTTCCTCTGTATGTCCTTGCGACACGCCCTAGTGGCCACTGCATTACTGGAGCATTATCTTCTTTGATGATGACAATGGACCCTGGTTCAAGATTTTTCGACTGCTCTTGCCATTTGTTGCGATACTGCAATTCATTTAGATAGTCTCGGGACCATCTGGTCCAGAACTGATGCTTAAGTTGGGAGACCAGTTTCCATCTAGTGGCCGGGCTCGACGCTGCTGGCTTTGCTTGTGCGTCAACTTGGGCCGTGAGTGGTTCACCGATCAGAAAATGTCCCGGGGTCAGCGCGCCTATGTCATTTGGATCGTTTGACATTGGAGAAATGGGCCTTGAATTCAGTATTGCCTCGATTTCTACAATTAATGTTTCAAGTTCCTCATAGGTTAGGGAAGCATTTGCTGCGCTTCTTACCAGAAGATGCTTGGCTGATTTGACAGCCGCTTCCCAGAGGCCACCAAAGTGTGGTGCTCTTGGCGGGATGAAATTGAACTGGATCCCCTTGTTGTTGCAGGCGTTTGTAATGGCTTCTTGTGCAGCAGGGGTGTGTATGACCTCTGACAGCTCTGGTAGCTTATTTTTCGCTCCAACAAAATTTGTTGCGTTATCACAATATAATCTTTGGCAGTGGCCTCGTCGTGCAATGAATCTTTTGAGGGCTCCTATGAAGGCCTCAGTTGTGAGGTCGCTCACTAATTCTAGGTGCACAGCCTTTGTCGCGAAGCAGCAAAAGACTGCAATGTACGCCTTATGTGGCCTTTTTCCCCGCAGCTTGTAGTGGACTGTTAGAGGGCCACAGTAGTCAACTCCGGTATTGATGAACGGTCGTGCTGGTGTTACCCGTGTTGAAGGCAGGTTAGTGGAAGCGCTAATAATGCAACGAACATGGTCATCATGACACTGGAGGTGACTGTCTTTCGTTTTTTCCTGCTTGGACGCTCGTCTTGTGAAGTTGGCGAAGCTTGTTCCTCTTCCTCATCTGTGTCAAATGGCTGCGACGTGGTTAGTTGTTCCTCGCTAGTGGTGTCTTGTTTGAGTCTCTGCAGTGGTGCTAGATAGTGAATGGCTCTTTTGAGCATACCGGAGGCTGTTTTTACATCTGCAACTCTAACTGTGTTGTCTTTTCCTCTGTATGTCCTTGCGACACGCCCTAGTGGCCACTGCATTACTGGAGCATTATCTTCTTTGATGATGACAATGGACCCTGGTTCAAGATTTTTCGACTGCTCTTGCCATTTGTTGCGATACTGCAATTCATTTAGATAGTCTCGGGACCATCTGGTCCAGAACTGATGCTTAAGTTGGGAGACCAGTTTCCATCTAGTGGCCAGGCTCGACGCTGCTGGCTTTGCTTGTGCGTCAACTTGGGCCGTGAGTGGTTCACCGATCAGAAAATGTCCCGGGGTCAGCGCGCCTATGTCATTTGGATCGTTAGACATTGGAGAAATGGGCCTTGAATTCAGTATTGCCTCGATTTCTACAATTAATGTTTCAAGTTCCTCATAGGTTAGGGAAGCATTTGCTGCGCTTCTTACCAGAAGATGCTTGGCTGATTTGACAGCCGCTTCCCAGAGGCCACCAAAGTGTGGTGCTCTTGACGGGATGAAATTGAACTGGATCCCCTTGTTGTTGCAGGCGTTTGTAATGGCTTCTTGTGCAGCAGGGGTGTGTATGACCTCTGACAGCTCTGGTAGCTTATTTTTCGCTCCAACAAAATTTGTTGCGTTATCACAATATAATCTTTGGCAGTGGCCTCGTCGTGCAATGAATCTTTTGAGGGCTCCTATGAAGGCTTCAGTTGTGAGGTCGCTCACTAATTCTAGGTGCACAGCCTTTGTCGCGAAGCAGCAAAAGACTGCAATGTACGCCTTATGTGGCCTTTTTCCCCGCAGCTTGTAGTAGACTGTTAGAGGGCCACAGTAGTCAACTCCGGTATTGATGAACGGTCGTGCTGGTGTTACCCGTGTTGAAGGCAGGTTTCCCATGACTTGGTTGAACAGTACTGGCTTAGCTCTGCTACATCTTATGCAACGGTGAACAGTAGCTCGAGCCATGATTTTTCCTTTCAGTGGCCAGAAGCGCTGTCGTACGATTCCCAGCAGAGTTTGCGCTCCACAATGCTTATTCTCCTGATGGACCATTTCAAAGATGAGTTTTGAAATTGGGTCATTATAGGGAATTAACAATTGATGTTTTGAGTCGAATGGCAACGACGATTCTTCAAGACGACCTCCAACGCGTAGTAAGCCGAAGTTGTCCAGGAATGGTGATAAGTTGCGTAAATTGCTTGTTCCGCGCAATTCTTGATATTTTTTTAGCTGGTCAATCTCTTCCTTGAAGTCCGAATCTTGCATCCGCCTGACTATGTACATCAGGGCAGTGTCTAGTTCGATTGTGGTAAGTGCGCACTGAGTCTGTTGATTGATCTCCTTGCGCCTGCATCGATTACTGAAACGCAGCATGTAAGCTATAATGCGTTGTAGACGGGCAAATGAGTTGTTGTGTCTTATTAGATACATAAAGTCAGATGAAGCTACTGAAGTGACAAGAGCCTCAGGCGCCTTACGTTTTTTTTCTAGTTCCGTTGGGATTGCCAATTGTGAGTTGTATGTGGGTGGCCACATCGACTCGTTTCCGTGTAGAAACAGAGGGCCACAGAACCAAAGTGCACAATCTTTTAGAGCGGCAGGTGAAATCCCGCGAGATAAAACATCAGCTGGATTACTTTTTGAGGCAACATGACGCCATTGATCTGCTTGGGTTGACTCTTGAATGATTGCAAGTCTGTTTGCCACAAATGTATGAAAGGCGGCAGATAATGAGTTAATCCAGGCCAGAACGATCTCTGAGTCGGTCCAGAACCAGACAGGACATGTTAACTGAAGATCAGTTTTGATTCTTGATGCAAGCTGAGCTCCAAGTACTGCCGCGCAGAGTTCCAACCTTGGTATGGTTTGTCGTTTAAGAGGGGCGACCCGAGATTTTGCGCAAAGAATTCGAGTCATGGTTGTTCCATCCTTGAATGTGGATTGGATGTATGCCACTGCGCCGTACGCTTTTTGTGATGCATCGGTGAATATGTGTAGTTGCATCGACTGGGGCACCTTTCCCTTACCAATGTGCCGCGATACCCGAAGAGTTTTTAACGCGTTCAGGTCGTTTCTGAAGGTAGCCCATTTAGTGTGTAACGATTCTGGTAGCGACTGATCCCAGTCAAATTTTAATTTCCATAACTCTTGTATAAATACTTTTGCTGTTACTATGACTGGCGATAATAACCCCAAAGGATCAAAAAGCCTTGCTAGATCGGATGTGACCGATCGTTTAGTGATTCGCCGAACCGAGTCAATGTTGACCTTTACGCAGAAGGTGTCATCCTTTGGGAGCCAGGTGAGGCCTAACGTTTTGATCGAATCCGCCTTTGAGCTTTCAAAATCTAAATTGACTTCTTGATCTCCTTGCGAAATGTTCTGCAACAATTGTGGGTTATTGGCACACCATTTGCGTAGGTTAAAGCCACTCTCCTTCATGACTTGTATGAGTTGCTGTTGTAGTGTTAACGCTGTCACCGGGCTATCGGATCCACCCAGACCATCATCGACGTAGAAGTTCTCTTGGAGAAACTGCGACGCGAGCGGGTACCGCATCGTGTTTTCCTTGGCCACCTGCTGCAGGCATTTTGTTGCTAAGTATGGTGCCGCTCTGGTGCCATACGTAACTGTGTTTAGTTGATAGTACGTTATGGGTTGCGAGGGTTCCTTTCGCCAAATGATTAATTGAAGATGACGATCCTTAGGCGAGACGAGTATTTGTCGGTACATCTTCTCGATATCAGTTGTGAACACATATTTGGGCAACCTGAACCGCAGTAGTATGGAGAACAAGTCACTTTGAACAGTTGGACCTGTGTGCATTAGGTCATTCAGTGAGTGTCCCGATGAAGTTTTTGCTGAAGCATCAAATACGACCCGAAGCTTTGTAGTTGAGCTTTCCGGTCGTTGCACGCAGTGATGTGGGATGAAATAGTTTGGAGAGCGAATCGCTTCTGCTGGTATCTTTGTCATGTGTCCCAGCTTCTCGTATTCTTCCATGAAATTAGCATATTGAGCTTTTAATTCCGGAGTTTTCTGCAATCGCCGTTCCAGAGAAAAGAAGCGATTGATTGCGATTCCGTGTGAGTCACCTAAAGCCTCAGGACCTTGATGGAAAGGAATCTGCACCACAAATCGATTTTGATTATCTTTTATGGTGTGTTGTTCGAAGTGATTTTCGCATAGTTTATCTTCGATGGACATTGGTTTACTGGATGTTTTGATCTCTTCTAGTTCCCAAAGTCGGGCGATGGAAGCATCAAGTGATTCATCAGTGGTGCATATTCCGCACGTCAGATTGTTGGATTGTTCCTCCTGTATTTTTCCAGAAATTATCCATCCGAATACAGTGTTCTGCATTGTTGGAAGCTGATTTGCCAATTTTATTTGCCCGATCGCTAGCAAATCGTGATAGTGTTCTGCGCCCAGCAGAATGTCGATTCTATCGGGGCGGTTGAAAGCTGGATCAGCGAGTGCCACATTTTTGGGTAGTGGCCATTTGTCAGTATTGATGAACTGTGATGGTTGTGGTGACAATATACGCGGCAGAACAAAGGCCTCAAGTCGCGTCGAATACTTGTTAATTCGGGATTTGAGTCCTACATTTACTCGGTGCCTTGTCTTTGTGTTTGTTGAACCGATTCCATTGATGCTTATATTCGAAATCTGTCTGGAAATGCCGAGCCGTTTTACTAGACGTTCCGTGATGAAATTGACTTGTGATCCGGAGTCGAGTAAAGCACGGCATTCCACCTCCGTTCCATCTGCTTGTATTTTCACAACTGCTGTGCTAAGTAGCACGTACGAACTTGCTTGTTGATTATTAGATGCTGCTAATGAGGTAGCTTCTATGTCGTTGGTCGCCTGAGATGATGACGTTGAAGATGAAGGCCCTGCGCCCCCTGCTGTTTTAGATGATGCGGCTGATGATACCTTTTGATTGTCCTTTTTGTTTGAGGACTCTTGCTTGTTGTCCAAATGCAACAGTGTGTTGTGTTTTTTATTGCACTTCATGCAACATCGTGAAATGCATTGTTTTGCTGAATGTCCCGTACGTAAGCAGTTTACACAACATTTTTGCCTTTGTGTGTAGTTAAGCCGCTCCGAGGGTTTTAATTTCAAAAAGGTCTGGCACTGAAATAGTTTGTGAGCGCCATCGTTGCATAGCGTGCATGCAGCATTGCCTTGGTTTGTTGAAGCTGCTGAAGCGCACGACTTGGCTGACCCTTTTTATTAATTTATTTATTTTTTTTTTTTTTTTTTTTTTCCTTCTGCCCCATGGCTTCCATTGATTGAAACCGGGTCTCTAGAAATTCTAGGAATTGGCTCACATGCTGCAATTCCTTTGGATTTTCTATTGTTTTTTCATATTGCGAGTGAAGACCTCGATCTAACTTTTTTATGAGAAGATGAAGCAGCATTGGACTCCATGAAGAAGTGTCCACCCCTATATTGTTGAGGGCATGCAGACACTCTTGAGTGACATCATGTAGCTGTTTTATGGAGGCTGCTGACGTCCCAGATGACGGCTGATCGATTAGTTTCTGCATTAGTGTTGATACCAGTACACGCTTGTTGTTGTACCGGTCTTGTAATGCTTTCCAGGCTGTCTCATAATTATCAGCTGTGGCGGAAAGATGGCTGATGAGTTTTTCAGCTTCACCGGTTACGTTCGCCTTGAGATACCATATTTTCTGCACAACGGGAATGTTTTGGTTGACTACCAACTGGGAAAACAGATCAGCGAACGCAGGCCATTTCAAATAATCCCCGTCGAATTTCGGAATTGTAATTTTGGGAAGTGGCAGCACGTTTGTTTGTGCACACTCTGCCCTGTATTGTGCTGTAGGCACTGTTGTATGTTTGAAGTTTTGTATCACCATGTTTTCTAGATCCGTGTAAGAGTCCATGTCATATCCTTCTTCGAGTGGGTTGGCACAGTTTTCCCAAATTGAGAAATGTAGCTCCTGGATCTGTTCCCATAGCTTCTCTTTCAATTTCATGTTTGTTGGTGTTGGGTCCGTTGTGATTACCCGTTTTAGAGACGATATCATTACGTTTTGTCTTCTAATGGATAAGGTAATTTGCGAAGCTCTTGCGGATGGAGTAGGTGTTGGGGAAGACATAGCCTGCTGTTGAATTTGTGGAGGCTGATGATGAGCTTGTGTCATTGCCATTGTTATAGTTGACTTAGCGGCGGCCAGTTCTTGATGTTGATACTCTGCTTCTGGATTGGGCGTTTTTGTTGCGGTTGGACCTTTTTGCTGGTTAACCGGTGTTTGCATCATTGCCGACTCCAATTCCTGCCTGTATTTTTCCACGAGCGCAGCTATGTCAGTGTAGTAATTACTGACAAAATAATCGTGGTCTAATGGTGGATTTTCAAGACAACGTATTTTGTTGTCAGTTGTCTCGAAATCCGCCCATGCGCTATTCAACCTCCTAAGGCGTTCCTTATAGTATTCTAGGGTCTTCCTGGACTGGGAGTCCTTCTTATAATTTTTTATGATTCCCTGTATGACATCACCCGTTTCGCGTTGGGATTGAGCCATTACGTCCATACTGATTTTTTCTTATGCCATCTTCTGAAGCTAGCACAATGCACAGATGATCCGTTGATTGGTTTCCTGACTGTAGATTAGCGGTTGCGAGTTGATTGAGTCCTCTACGGTTTCTGCGTCCCCAAGAGTTGGTCCTGATATGTTGCGAAAATTCCAAAATTCCTTTGCGGTTGCTGGTAGCTTTGTTGATCCTGATTATTTGCAGGACCCCAATGAATATTGTTGATTGCTGTGTGGACAACTATCCAATTTTTGCAGCAAATCGATACGTTGATCCTGTTTAATGTTGCAGGATCTGACGTAATTCGCGAGGTTGCGTGTTTTGTATGTTCTATAAGAAGAACTAGGGGTCACCAAATGTTTATTGAATGGACTCTTTTGTCCTTCAATGAATTTGTGTTTGATTTTTTATCGAGGCAGTATCACCAAGATAAAGTTTGGAGCAACTCAAGCACTTGAACTTGGTTGCAGCGGAGAAATGGAAAGAAGTTGAGCCAGTGACGGGTTGTGACTTTCTGACAAACTTTTATTGACAAATTTCTTTCTTAAATACTAAATTATTGCTAAGTTTACAATTTTGTTCTTTTCTGTGTTTATTATTGGGGAAAATAAATAAATTTTGAGTCAGCGTAAATAATTAAATGTAGACATATAAAGAAAACAAAACCAAACGATGGAAATGTTTAGTCAGCGTAAATGATTGAGTTTAAATTTTTAGTCAGCGTAAATGATTGAATGTAAACATATAAAGAAAACAAAACCAAGCGATGTGAATGTATGAACAACCTTAGATGCCTTGTCTAGTGAGTTCCACCAGACCACCACTCCATAAAACATTATAGGCCTTATTATCGTCTCATAAAGCCAATAGTTTACCTTGGGAGAAAGGCCCCATCTCTTCCCAATTGCACCCCGACAACAGTACACCGCAACCGAAGCCTTTTTCACCCTTTCCTCAATATTTGGCCCCCAGGAGAGTTTCCTATCCAGGATCAAACCAAGATACTTGACCCGGTCAGAAAGCACCAATGGGACGCCACCTATTGAGGGAGGATGGGCGACCGGTACTTTGTACCTCCTGGTAAATAGTACCAGCTCCGTCTTGCTAGGATTAATAGCGAGCCCACACCCTGTAGACCACTTCACGATCAGATTAAGGTACCCCTGCATGATATCAAACAGGGTGCTCAGAAACTTACCCCTGACAATGAGAGCAACATCGTCAGCATAGGCAATAACCGTGCAGCCTTCCCTTTCCAGCTCCTTCAGTACGCCATTGATAGCAATGACCCAAAGGAGTGGCGAGAGAACTCCTCCTTGTGGAGTGCCTCTACTCGCCTTTCGCTGGATGGAGGCGCTGCCCCATTCCGCCACGACAGTTCTGTCCCGGAGAAGGTGATTGATGAGCCTTACCAGACCCGGCTCAACCCCAAGTTCCGCCAGGGATCCGACTATTGCCTGTGGCTGAATGTTATTAAAGGCACCTTCTATATCTAGAAAAGCACCAACTGCAAAGTCCTTATGTTCAAGAGACTCCTCAATGACATTAACGACCGTATGCAGGGCCGTATCCACGGACCTGCCCTTCGAGTAGGCATGCTGAGCATGCGACAGCCGCTCCCGCGGTATTTCCTCTCTTATATGAAGATCAATCAGCCTCTCCAGGGTCTTCAAAAGAAAAGAGGAGAGGCTGATAGGCCTAAATTCCTTTGGGGTAACATGAGAGCTCTTACCCGTCTTGGGAATAAATGTAACCCTCACATTCCTCCAAAGTCTAGGAATATAGCCCCTACTTATGCAGCTCGCGTAAATAGGTGCCAACCACCGACACGACACCCGTTCGAACATCTGCAACTGGGCAGGAATGATACCATCAGGTCCCGGCGATTTGAACGCTTTGAAGGAGCGTAACGCCCAGAGTAGGCAACGCTCTTCTAACATGTCATCAGGAGGGACATAGATGGCACCTGGTTCCATGCCTGTAATCTCACAAGGTTCAGGATTTCTGGGGAAATGGGAATCGAGGAGAAGTTTGAGCGACTCCTCACTGCTTAACGCCCAATTTCCTGTGTCGTCCCTGAGACATCCCAAGGGGACGGGAGCCCTCGCGAGCACCCGCCTAAGCCTGGAGGACTCGTGGCATCCCTCGACGTTTTCACAGAAACTTCTCCACGATTCCCGCTTAGCCTTCTTTATTTCGGACTTATATATTCCCAATCCGATCTTATAGAGTTCCCAATCCGAGGGTTTTTTGCTCTTCCTCGCCTGGTTAAAAAGTCTTCTACTCGAAGCCCTGAGCTCCGAAATTTTAAAAAGTCCACCAGTACGGCTTAGATTTCCCCGAAGGCCTCCTCAGCGGACACGAAATTTTAATCGCTTTATTACAAGCTACGGTGAATTTTTCCACTAAGCTGTCGATCGAACTTTCCGACAGGAGTGAACTTCCCTGAGGTTCCTCAGGAAGAAACTCCTGCAGCTTTTTACAGTAAAGATCCCAATCTGTATTCCTCAGATTCCTAAAGGGACGATTTTGGGGACGCGTATCGCCCAAGGAGAATTGAATATACCTATGATCAGAGAAGGAGTGATCGTTAAGAACTCTCCAATTCGAGATACGGGATACCAATTCAGACGAAACCAGGGAAAGGTCCAGGACCTCCTCCCTTACCGAAGTTACAAACGTAGGGTCGATCCCCCTATTACATATAGACAAGTTTTCGCTAAGTATAAAATCAAAGAGAGACTCACCTCTTGCGTTGATGTCCGAGCTACCCCAGCAGGAGTGCCTCGAATTGGCATCACAGCCCACAACGACGCCGGCCTTCCTGCGCCTCGCTTCCGCCAGAGCGTTCCTCAGCAGAACTGGAGGTGGTTCCACCTCATCCTCGTGAGCCATATACGCGGACATGAGCCAAAGTTCTTCGGCCCCGTCCTCGAGTCTCACCGTTACTACGTCTCCGTTGCTGAAATTAGACAGAAAATAAGTATTTATTTCACGCCTGACGAGCATACAAGCTCTAGGTTTACCTGCGTCCCTGGACACCAGAAGCTTGTATTTCTTCGTCCCGATACCCGAAACACCGTTACTGCTCAGCCACGGTTCCTGAATCAGGACTATATCTGCCCCACCTTGCTCAAGGTGGAGCATCAAATTGGCGGACGCGGCCTTAGAGTGCTGGAGATTGATCTGCAGGATAATCATCCTCAGTAATCTCCTCCAGCCCCCCGGCGGCCGCGTCCTCACCATCCGAGGCAAGTAGCCTCTCCTCCTCCACCCCATCGAACAGCCTGTTTAGGCTTAGGACGGACCCCGCTACCGAGGAGACTCCCCCAGCGCTCTCGGCGTCCGACCTAACGGAGTCAACCTCCATGCTCATGAAGGCCTCCATAACCTCCACCGCTTCCTCCGCGTCAGGTCCGCAGACCTCCGGCACCAGCTCTGGTTCAACCGGAAGGATGGCGTCACTACCCCTGGCATCAGATTGGTAGATTTTGAGGGCTACCTTCTCGAAGCCATACGAAATGACTCCCTGCTGCTCGGCGAGAGGGCCGAGGGACTCCGCATTGAGCAGAATCAGCGCTTGCCGATATGGTTCCTCGGACCCCTCAAACCGAACAACCTTCCAATTGTGCGCCGGAAGGTTCGGGTTACAGTAGCGGAGGATTTATTCAATGTCACCCGGTGCGGAGGGCTCAGCAGGGAGCCAAACCCGAGCCCTCGGACGCAAAGGCAAATCCTTCTTATCCACGGTCTCGAGTCTGGCGCCCTTCCAGACCTCCCCCACCAGGGCAACCGCCGCCTTATAAAGCGTGGCCGACCGCTCGTCAGCGCACGATATCCTCTTGAAGAGGCCAGAGTGCCAACCCGCACTCTCACAGCGAGGAGGTGGACCAGGATTATCCCTGATCACCTTCATAAAGACGGCAGAGATCGCTGCCGCCACACGCCTCCAGTCCATCTTAGAGATGGCACCGTCCTCCTTGCTGCGGTCCACGACACCCAGGATAATGGAGCTCGCCTGTTTCGCGACCTCGCTGAACGTTTTTGGCGCAACCCCAGTCCTGGGCCGTTTGACTGAAGAGGTCTCCCCCTCCTGCGACCGCTGTCTCTTAGGGGCTGAGCTCTTCGAAGGCGCATTCGCGCTCTCCCTCAGCACCCCTTTGGCCCACTCGAGCGACTTCACATGTCTCTCAGATAACTGAGATCCCGTTTGGTCGCCATAGCGCTCCAGAATCTTGGAGGCCATTCGACGATCGGAGTGGGCCCTTCTACCCGTGCCCAAACGCCGCTTAGATCCCTCGGCGGGCTGACTTTGGGTCTCCTTCGCCCGCACCGGTGCGCTGCAGGATAAACCCTTGCTGGTACTGGCGATATCGTCCAGGGCCCCCCCTCCAGAGGCCGCGGGCGATCTCCCCTGCGACCCACCTGCGCGACCATCCGGAACAACGCCCCCAACTAACCTAGAGGATGCGGAGGTCGGCTTCGACTCTCCCCCTCCCACAGCGCGAGTGGCAGTGACTGTACCCCCCGGTCTAATCATGTCTTTGGATGTCGGTTCCGACGATCCCTCACCACCCTTAGTTTTGGCTACAGCAGCCATCCCCCGTACAGAGCCAACGGAGGGAGGCGGTTTCGCCCTCCCTACGCCAGCAGTAGCTGCCACCCGCAGCGATGAGCCAGTTTTGGGGATCGGCTTCGACGCCCCTCTACCGCTCGAAACTTTACTATATATAATTTTTTTTGAGTTCATTTTTAGTTTCACTGGGTCCCAACTCAGAGCCGCTATCCAAAACCCGAAAGTGTAGTCGTCCTGATGAGAAAAAGGTCCCATGGTTATCTATGCCGAAGCAGGGAGGCCATGCGAGGGTTGACGCACACCCTTATGAGGTGAACGTTCAGAGCCAGACCAGACGTAAAAACGGGAGTCCTCTCAACCGCACCTACACCACCAACCTAATGACGACGGGAATTGGAACGTACTCTGAGACTTGCCAGATTTTAACGGGACGGAGGCGGAGGTGGCATTAGCCCACCAGCCATTTCTGCTGAGTTTCACCCCAGCATACTAAGGTGACAGAATACCACGACCACCAGCCCAAAGCAAACAGAATCGCGAAGATAAAACAAAGAATAGTCCATGGACAAAACAGGGGTCGTTACCGTTCAGGTTAAGGCCGTCAAGGCCGCACGATCATTTAGCGTTACCCAGGATGCACCACGAGGAGGCGATCATGCATTACATCCCTTATATTGACTACGTCCTCCTTAAAATTCATAGTGTGTCGTATTTGTTGTTGTATTCTCAGCGCTTCTAATGTTAATCTTGTTCTCTCTTTTTTCTCCACGTCTAATATTTTTGTATTTTCGAAATCGGCTGAGTGTCCGCTATTCGTTAAATGTTGTGCTAACGCTGTTATTGTCTTTTTGTTCTTCGCGTCCGTTTTATGTTCGCTAATTCGAATTCCGAGTGATCGCTTTGTAGTGCCTATGTATACTTTATCGCAATTTTCACCCAATTTACCATTGCACTTGATTTCATATACTACGTTGTGTTGTTGTTCCTTGTTGATTCTGTCTTTTGTTTTGGTAAACACCGAGTTTAGCGTGCGGTGGGTTTTATGTGCAAAGCATATTTTGTCTGGCTGTATACTTCTGCTTATTGTTTTTTGTCCGTTAGTCCTGGTATGTATGTGATACCTGTGTATTTTTTGTTTTCGTTTTAGTTTGTGGTTACAATATTTGTGTGCGCCAATGCCCTTTTGTTGTTTGCAGTTGCTAACAGACTCTCTATTGTTGCATTAGGGTATCCATTTTTGTACAATATATTTTTAATTTTCTTGGTGTTCTCCTTTTTGAAATCTTGGTCACATAAATCGTATATTTTATTTATTCATTTGTAGCTGTATTTCTTTTTTGCGTCCACGGGTGGTTTGAATGATAATTAATCACCCTTGACGATGCATCGATTTTGCATACCAGTTCGTTGTGATTTTATTGTCAATTCGCTGTATTTCCATGTCTAGGAAGGATAACTTTTTCCCGTGTTCTGTTTCCGTAGTGAAATTTATTTTAGTATGTTGTGCGTTTAGTGTTTTAAGTATGTCTTCCACGTTCTTGATCTTAACAATAACGAATATATCATCTACATATTTGTTAATGTATTTGATGTATATGTATGTCCTTTTGTTTAAGTTCAGCGATGTTGCATCTGTTGATAGTGAGTGTCGTCATATTTGAAATAGTTATTTTCCCGTAGGCAGAATTGTGGTATTAGGCCCGTTCTTTTGTAACCTAGTTGCAAAAAAACACTAGGTAGGATAAAAAATAGCATGTAAAACAACAACACTAACTCGGAAAAATATGCGAGTTGAGCCAGCTCGGTTATATGATATCCGACCTGAGATGTAGTGTTGTGAAGCAAAAAACCCGCTCTATTGTGAATGGGCTCTGGAAAAATACTTGGGAAATTTCAATCAACTGTCAAATCTTGTTTGTTTTATGGATGCATAAACAAAACAAATAAAAATGGAACAAGGGTAAGTAAAATTTGCGCTCCGTATATTTCACATAAAATTATGATTTAAAACATGTTTGTTATTTCAGAATGCAAGAAAAAAGGCGCAAGAGATGGTCATGTGAGAAGACAATTGAGTATTCGAGATGCTACCTCGACCGGAAAGCGGAGTTGGAGCACCCAAAAAGAGAGATGTTGGCCTACGCGAACGTGTTGGAAGACATGGTGTCAATGGCGATCACGGTAGGCTCAAGAAATAAGTAAATGTTTGAAAAAATTATATTTATTAATCCACTTCCAGGACTTTGAAAGAATGCCGCTGTGCTTGGACAACAACAGCAGAACTGACGCCAGCCCGTGCTTTGCCCTCTATATGGAGGGGTTCATGTTACAGACCGTTTGAAACACTTTCGGCAAATGTGCTGTCTGGAACAAAAAACTAACAAAAATTACTCTGTCTAGCAACAGCTTTTTAAAACGTAATAGTGAGTTTCAGTGCAAACCTTGTAGTCTATTTTTGTGCTCGTTTTTATAAAACATGCGGAAGAGCATCAACTTAACAATTTTTCAAACAACATCGGTAACATTTTGCTGTACAATGTACAAGGGTTTTATAAAAGCGAGCACGAAGAATTTACATCAAAAACATTGCAAAAACTTCACTAAAATGTTTTCACTAAACTGGATTTTTTTAAATTTGCTTTTGGTTTGTTATTTTATTTGTAATTAGACCTTAGTACCTTCAAAACTGGAGCACTTCTCATGTGCCTTGTTTTGCACTCTACGAGTCTTTAGAAGAGTTGGAGCTTGCATACATCGTTTCCAATACTTCTAGTACTTCTTGCATCTCTCTATTGCGACGTGATTCGCAATGCTCACCCGTGTACAAAGACACCATCTACAAAAGTAAAAGGTTATTTAATGCATTTATTTAATGTTTTTAAATAAATTTAATAACTTACCACAGAATCCTCAGAATTGCTCATTTTGTTTTGCTTCTTTAAAATTTCACTAAACAAATCATATGTTTAATGACAGATATTGCCAGTGTTGTGAAGTAACTCAAAGGAAATTTCATCCGAGTTGGAGTGCTTTTTTGTAAATAGGTTACAAAAGCACGGGCCTATTGTCAAAAATTGTTTCTCAGTGAGAGTGGTATGTTCTTCTAGGATGGTCCAATGTTGCATAATCGTGTGTATTGCTAGTTGTATCGGTATATTCGTGAATAGGGAAACCACGTCAAATGAAATAAGAATTTCATCCTCTTCGATCGTTATATGTTGTAATCTTTCTTTGAGTTGGAAAGAATTGGTAATATTGTAGTCCTTCGAATTTATCTGTCTCAGTGTTTATCCTATAAGTTTCGAAAGATTGTAGCACGGTACACCAATTGAAGAGCAAATTGGTCTGAGAGGAGAGTTTTCCTTGTGTATTTTCGGAAGGCCATATAGTCTTGGTGCTGTAGCTGCATTGCATGTCAAGTAGTATTTAAGTTTTGCGTCAATTTTATTTTGTTTGTAGATGTCATTAACTATGGCGTTGTTTTTTCTCTGTAGCTTTTGTGTTGGGTCAATACGGATGGTTTTATATGTAGTTTTGTCGCTTAGAAGATCCTTGTCTGCTATGGCTACTCAAGCAGAAGCATTAACTAACTTACAAAAGGATGTAGCGGAGCAGTCCGTCCGCGAACACAATATCCACCTTCCACCGTGCGATACAGACGTGTTCAAGGGCGACTATCTTTCATGGTCAACATTCCGTGATATGTTCACGGCCATCTACATCCTCAATAAGCGCCTCACCCCGGTTGAGAAACTTTTTCATCTCAACCATAAGACACAAGGGGAGGCCAAAGAAATAGTAAGAAAGTGCCCCCTAACGAATGAAGGCTTTACTACAGCGTGGAAAAACCTTTGCGAACGCTATGAAAATAAGCGTATTCTAGTCAACACGCAACTAAAACTATTGTTTAACTTAAAGGCAATAGAATTTGAGTGTGGTAGCTCAATAAAAAGTTTGCAGCGGGAGATAAACAATTGCTTATCAGCCCTTAAGAGTCATCAAATTGACATATCGAACTGGGACGCAATTGTAGTTTATCTCTGCTCGACGAAGCTGCCTGACAGTACACTGGCTCTATGGGAACAAACCATAGACCATAAAAACGACATACCCAAGTGGTACGATATGGACAAGTTCCTGTCCAATCGTTTTCAAACCCTTGAGACATTGTCAGGGTTGAAGGATGGTAGAGCTGTGAGCATGTACAAATGTCCAGACGCACGGTTGGATATTTGAAAATAGAAATGAAAAAGATTGTGTTTAGTTTTAAAATGTATAATGAAGATTTATTCAATTGCATATATGTAGATATACATGAATGTTGCTTTACCTGTGGTGTGAATCCGTGGTAGACCTGTGTCGTTCTTGAAATCCTGTGAACGAGTGCCATTATGAAAAAACGTACGGTTGCCGTCAACCGCAGTTTTATTGGAAAGCAATTATTGGAAAATGTTAGCAAAAGGAATTATCCGGCGGGAAATACGGAGTAATTCGCAGTTGCATATGTATGCGTACATACACGCGCATTAGGGCGGTTAGAAAATATTTACGCTGCGGCGTAAACATGCCGGCCCCCTTGCGGTAAGCAAAAATCCTGAGCGTTGACAACAGTCTACTACTGGTGTGAACCCCACATCACATATTTGATTAAAAAATATTATTCTGTTTGTTTGTTTGTTGAGCCGCTTGCTTGTTGTTTCCTTGAGCCGCTCCGATACGTGTGTTGTCGCGCTAGTTGGGGTAATTGTATGGGGCGTTTCGTCGTAGTGATCGGGAAGGACGTGTTCCCGAGTCAACTCGCCGCCAATTCTTTTGGATATCAGATGGTCGGAAAGAACGTGTTCCCGAGTCATCCGTTCGTTTTCTTTTCAATTGTAACACTATTTCGTTTTCACAAAAAAAATCACTTGCCTTGTAATGCGTTGTTTCACCAAAAAATTGATTAACGTGTTATAAATGCTATTGGAAAATATAACACGTACCTTAGTGTTTGTGATTTGTGGTGATGGCAATTGATTGCTTTTGCTGTTGGTGCGTATGCAGCTGGTATATGTGTGCAGCTTGTGTATATGTGCGCCTTGTTTGGTTGTTGATTGTGCGGCTGTGTCTTGTGCGGCTTTTTGTCTAGTGCGGCTTTGTTTAAAATTTTTGATTTTTTTCTCGGGCTTTGCTTTGCTTTTGGTAATTAAGTGGACTGTATCTTTATCCGGCTCGAAGGACCATGTGCAAATGTCCAGACGCACGGTTGGATATTTGAAAATAGAAATTAAAAGATTGTGTTTTAGTTTTAAAATGTAATTGGAATTTATTCAATTGCATATATGTAGATATACATGAATGTTGCTTTACCTGTGGTGTGAATCCGTGGTAGACCTGTGTCGCTCTTGAAATCCTGTGAACGAGTGCCATTATGAAAAAACGTACGGTTGCCGTCAACCGCAGTTTTATTGGAAAGCAATTATTGGAAAATGTTAGCAAAAGGAATTATCCGGCGGGAAATACGGAGTAATTCGCAGTTGCATATGTATGCGTACATACACGCGCATTAGGGCGGTTAGAAAATATTTACGCTGCGGCGTAAAAAATCCTTCATTTTTCGTCTGTATTCCACCTTGTTCATCATCACCGTTTTGTTACCTTTATCTGCGTTCGTTATTATTATTTGGTCCTTTTGTTGAGCGATAAACTTTTTAGTGTCTTCGTAAACTCCCAAAGTTTGGAAGACGAAAAAGATAAGGACACTACGAGATGTAAAATTGCGACTAAAATTAATAATGATAAAAATAAACTTACTCCAAAAGACAAATTTATATTGAGAGTTTACGAAGACACGAAAAAGTTTATCGCACAACAAAAGAACCAAATAATAATAACGAACGCAGATAAAGGTAACAAAACGGTGATGATGAGCAAGGTGGAATACAGACAAAAAATGAAGGATCTTCTAAGTGACAAAACTACATATAAAACCATCCGTATTGACCCAACACAAAAGCTACAGAGGAAAAACAACGCCATAGTTAATGGCATCTAGAAACACAAAAAAATTGACGCAAAACTTAAATACTACTTGACATGCAATGCAGCTACAACACCAAGACTATATGGCCTTTCGAAAATACATAAGGAACCAAATTCTCAGACCAAATTGCTCTTCAATTGGTGTACCGTGCTACAATCTTTCGAAACATATAGGAAAAACACTGAGACAGATAATTTCGAAGGACTACAATATTACCAATTCTTTCCAACTCAAAGAAAGATTACAGCATATAACGATCGAAGAGGATGAAATTCTTATTTCATTTGACGTGGTTTCCCTATTCACGAATATACCGATACAACTAGCAATACACACGATTATGAAACATTGGACCATCTTAGAAGAACATACCACACTCACTAAGAAACAATTTTTGACAATACTACAATTCTGCCTACGGGAAAATAACTATTTCAAATATGACGACACTCACTATCAACAGATACAAGGAATGCCAATGGGCAACCCACTGCCACCCACCGTAGCTGACATTGTATTAGATAAAATACTGGACGACAGCATCGCTGAACTTAAACAAAAGGACATATATATCAAATACATTAACAAATATGTAGATGATATATTCGTTATTGTTAAGATCAAGGACGTGGAAGACATACTAAAAACACTAAACGCACAACATACTAAAATAAATTTCACTACGGAAACAGAACACGAGAAAAAGTTAGCCTTTCTAGACATGGAAACTCAAACGAACTGGTATGCAAAATCGATAGCATCGTCAAGGATGATTAATTATCATTCAAACCACCCGTGGACGCAAAAAAGAAACACAGCTATCAATTTAATAAATAAAATATACGATTTAAGTGACCAAGATTTCATAAAGGAGAACACCAAGAAAATTAAAAATATATTGTACAAAAATGGATACCCTAATGCAACAATAGAGAGTGTCTGTTAGCAACTGCAAACAACAAAAGGGCATTGCGCACACAAATATTGTAACCACAAACCAAAACGAAAACAAAAAATACACAGGTATCACATACATACCAGGGCTAACGGAAAAAAAACAATAAGCCGAAGTATACAGACAGACAAAATATGCTTTGCACATAAAACCCATCGCACGTTAAACTCGGTGTTTACTAAAACAAAAGGCAGAATCAACAAGGAACAACAACACAAAGTAGTATATGAAATCAAGCGCAAGGGTAAATTGGGTGAAAATTGCGATAAAGTATACATAGGCACTACAAAGCGATCACTCGGAATTTGAATTAGCGAACATAAAACGGACGCGAAGAACAAAAAGACAACAACAGCGTTAGCACAACATTTAACGAATAGCGGACACTCAGCCGATTTCAAAAATACAAAAATATTAGACGTGGAGAAAAAAGAGAGGACAAGATTAACATTAGAAGGGCTGAGAATACAACAACCAATATGACACACTATGATTTTTAAGGAAAACGTAGACAATATAAACTGCGCATACAGAACAGCAATAATGAGTGATGGTTAAACAGAGAGACAAAAGTGTATACAATTCAATATGTGGAGTTTTATTTTTATTTTTGTTTTTATATTTTTATTTGTTTTGATGTTGTTACTTTTTTCAATGTAATTAAAAATGTAAGTGCAATTATTGTTGTAAGCAAAATTATTGTTATTTTGTTAACACTTGTTTTTATGTTTTATGTACAATAAAATGCAGACTCTCTGATGAAGGCGCCGAAGACGCCGAAACGCGTAGGAGAACAAAAGAAACTTTTTGTTTGCTTTTAATATATTATCGACCGAAAAGCCCCTAAAGCATCCCGATACTTATAATTGTTTTTGTTCTTAGCCTTCTCCGTAGCTGCAAACAAAGCTCTGTTGTAGGGTGTGAGGTTGTCATTTATATAGATGTTCCTCTTTTCGACCTCCCCAAACACGTCACAGGAGTTAATTTGCCCTTTGCTTTTTGTTTGATGACATTATTTTCTTCTTCAAATCAATAGCAGCAAAGTGAACGCTGAGTACAATTCTAGTAGGAAAGGACTCCCGTTTTCCCTTGAATATTTTCAAAGCACTTTCGTATATTATCTGGAGAGAGGTATACCTAAAGCAGTAACGTTAAAAGACAAACCCCAAAGCTGCACGACCTGCTCGCTCGCTTCGCTTTCGATACTTCCAGCTAGCATCTCTTCTTTTGCAATCTGTTGCTCGTAATGTAGGATTGTCATCTATCTTTTATAAGCATCTATAGTTGACACCTCGGCCACTCTTGATTGATCATCTCTCCTGGATGATACTTCCTTAACGCCTTCGTCAGTAGTGCTATGCTCACCGTTATCCGGTTTCTCGGCTTCTTAGTAATCATCTACAAGAATATGATTTACCCATGTTTTCATGTTTTCGACGGTAACTCCCTTACATAACGACTTCGCTGCTTAGGTGCATCCGGTCGGCCCTCTACCACGTGGCGGTCGTTGGGTAAAACCTTTGCCCTTTGTAGGATGCTTCAAGCTTGTGAGAGGTACCAGTGGGTGAAGGTACATGGTCGAACACCACGAGGTCTCCTTCATTGTACTGCCTTGGTGTTTGATGCATTGCATCGAACCTCTGATCTATTTAGCCCTCTCCGCATTTATGCGTTCGGCTGCAATCTTCATACCGAAGTCTTCTTGTTGAATTGTGTTGTCATCATCGCCATTTTGCATATCTTGAATCAAGCGATTTGCTGTTGGGTCGTGCAGTTTAAAGTTGAAGACGTAAACTATTTGGACTATGCTTAGTCGTTGAATTGTTTTGAGAGTTTATATACCATTGAAGTTGCGGTAGTACCTCGTCCCAATCTTTATCGGGTTTGATGCTGCATTTAAGTGTTGTCAAAATTGTCTATTTACACGCTCGTTTGAAATGAAGGCTCTCGGAAATCATTTGCCTTGGACTTCCATACTTACTTACTTACTTACTTACTTAATTGGCGCTATAACCTCTTAAGAGGTTTTATCAGAGTTTAACAAATTAGGCCCGTCACTCCTTCTTCCTGCTAACTGGCGCCAATTGGAAATACCAAGAGACGTCAAGTCCTTTTCCACTTAGACTTTCCAACGCTGAGGAGGCCGTCCTCTTCCTCTACTACCATCAACAGGTACCGCGTTGAACCTAGCCGCTGTATTTTAATTCGCTGGGCTATGCCCATGTCGCGATAAGGCATGTTGCGTTTATAGATTCAAGAAATTCTTGAAGTACGTCGATACCTTCGTCAACGGACTTCGTGGTTATGAGTTCATATTAACTCTTATCTTTACCGAAAGTACTGAAGCTGCATTTGGAGAATAGCTTGAATGGATAATATCGGTCCTAACATCGGCTCTGATGTTGTTACGATGATGGTCATTTGTACGTTTTTGGATCTACCAATTTGACTAACATCTTCTCGAAAACATTGTCTAAATAATAATAAAAGATTCATTGCCTTGTCTTTGTCTCCTTCCGTTAAGCAGCTCGTTAAGCAGCTCCGTTAAGCAGCTCTCTTGTCTTCTTCCAGACGTAGCACGCCGCTCTCAATGGAGAAGTTTGATTAATTTGTCTCTAATATGCAGTACCGACTTATTTTTTATTCGAAAAATTTGGCAAACAATGTGAAGTATTTCTGTTGGATATGAAGGGATAGACATTGCCTGTAATGCAGGCTTTCGCGGATGTCGGTCGTATTTATTGGGGCCGCAGATTTCACAAGTCTTGCTTGGAATTTGGGTAAAATAGTATTTTGCCAAGGTATTTATGTGTGCTCTTCTTGTATTATTTTAAACTTAAGCTCGACATCCGATATATATGCCACTAGCCCCTGCCTAATCCTGATACGAAATTTTTGAAATCGGTTTTGGTACACTTTTTGTGGTAGTGGAAGATACTTTTCAGGAATTTTTTATGTTTGGATTAAGATTTTTTTTTAAATATTTCGATCAAGAATTTAGTGGTGTAATTTTCGCGTTCTATACGGTGCCTTCGAGATTTTGACTGCGGCTTTGCTTTGATTGATCCATCCTCGCCTTCAAGTCTATATGATGCGAATTAGATGTTGCCGATACCATTGGGTTTAAAAAAGGATTATAATTAAATTTCTCCATACATGCCTTGTGAATTCGTACTTGTCGTAGGCTGTTGAGAACGCGATTTTCAAATGTCCTTTTCCATCATTCTGATTTGGTGAAATCCTGATGTAAGGTCGAGAGTGGTAAAATACTCATTTTTCGACGGCCTTATTATTCCGCTGTCTAGTAGTTCTGTTATTTGCCTGTTCACCTCAGCTGTAAGATTTGGAGAATACGGATATGATTTAGTATACTTAAATTTCCGGTATTTTGTTATCGCTCTTTTATAATTTCTCCTGTTATCCTGTCATGTTGCTTTGTTTTTTTGAATATCGTTGGTAGTAGTTGCATTAAGGGGTTTAATATTAAATTGGATTGGAGCTTCAACTAAATGCACATACGATTCTGGAATGGTGTTGTTACCTTGAATCTCTTCGAAGTTGTCTTTTCATATCTACTAGGTTGGCGATATTTTTACCTAGTGCGCCGTTAAAACTTTGTGTGTGATTATTCCTGGGCAATGCAGATGTTGAAATTTTTTCTTCTATATGAAGTAAGCCCGTAAATGCTTTAACTGCCTGGTCCACCAATGTAAATGATTTAAGAGGTGTGTTTAACTTTACATGCGTGCTTATATATTTTTTATATTTAAGCCAATCAGTAAACCTATTAGTTAAATTTGGTTGAGATTCATTAAGCGTCGGGATTAGAGTTAATAAACAAGGAGAATGATCAGGGAGTAGATCGAAAAGGGATTTTATCTGAACTTGTGCCAACATCAAATCTGTTATTTTGTATGGCTTTATATAAGTTCTTCCCTTTGGAGATATTAATATAGATCCCCAGAATTAATTTTTTCCGTGTTAGTGGCCTGCTGTTAGAAATTTTTTACCCAACTTAGGGCAGGATATATGTATATCCCTGCCTTTCAATCTGGGTTTCAGGTTGATACCGTTTACACTGATTTTTCTAAAGCTTTTGCTAGGGTCTCTTATGTAATTTTGATTAAGAAATTATCTTGAATTGATTTCTACGCTTTCCGGGCCCACTGTTTTTTGCCCTGTTTATCAATGATATCAGGTCTTGCTTCTCGTCAGCAAGATCTCTGCTTTATTCGGATAACCCCAAGATCTATCCTTTGATCAGTACCTCTCTTGATTCGCCGTTGATACAAATTGATTTAGATAATGTTAGTAACTGGTGTGCCAAAAATCTCTAAACGTAAAAAATTACCTGTTCTAGGAGTTTCAATATCATTGACACCTCTTATCATATTTCCAACTCGCCCCTAACGCGGGTAAAAGAAATTAAAGACTTAGGGGTTATATCGGGTCTTGCAATAGGAACGCACAAAAGTTTTTTTAAATAAAACAAAAACGGTTTGGGATATGAATTAAATACTTTATTCCTGTGAAAGTACATTCGATGCCATTATGCATGGAACTCGATTTCTCTTGCATGGGCACCACGGGCACGCTTGCAGAAGTCCAGACGCTGAATCCAATTTTCGACGGGTTTCAAGCATACATCGGCCGATACTGCTGCAATTTCTCGTTCGATATTCGTACGAAGTTCATCAATCATCGCTGGCTTATTGGCATAGACCATAGATTTGACGTAGCCCTACAGGAAATAGTCTAACGGCGGCAAATCGCGCGACCGAGGCGGCCAATTGACTCGGCCATTTCGTGAGATAACACGTTCACCAAACTTGGTTTTCAATAAATCGATTGTGATATTCGCTGTGTGGCTTGTGGCGCCGTCCTGTTGGAACCACATATGTCCATGCCATCCAATATCATCCATCATATCATCCAATTCGGGCAAAAAATATGCGGTTATCATTGAGCGGTAGCGATTCCCATTCACAGTAACGTTCCGGTCTTGATCATCACGGAAGAAGTACGGCCCAATGACGCCGCCGGCCGATAAACCGACTCATGGAGTACGTGTGGATTGCTGCCTGTCCAATAACGCATATTTTGCTTATTGACGAAGCCATTCAGCCAGAAATGACGACGACCATCAATTGTACGTAGCGCTCTTAAAGTTGAGGCCATTGACTCCGAATTTCGGTAGTAAATTTTGATAATTTCGACTCGCTGTTGGATCGTATATCTTTCCATGATGAAATGGCAAACCTTACTGAAGAGAAATGTCAAAAGAGCGGGGAAAAATATGGCGTCGCTTGCTGTCACTATCGGTCTACTCTTATAGCGTCCCTATTGAAAAACCCTTTATTTGATTCGAAACTCACTTTTGCCAGTCACATTAATATCATTATGACCAAATCCTGTGCCATGCTTGCTTTTTTAGGCGTAATAGTTCGGATTTTACGGACCCCCTATAAGCTGAAACTTTTATATACGGCGTTTGCTCGATCCAAACTTCAGTATGCTTCATTCAGTTGGTCACCTTACTGTGTTTGTCATGCCGCTAGAATTGAAAGGATTCAAAAAGTATTTATACGCCACTTCGTATGAATCGCGGTACCTACTGATTAACTAAAGCTCTAGATAACAGGAAAGTAATCTTAGCTTTGTGTTTCATTTTCAATTTGCTTAATGGTGACGCTGATTGTTCCATCCCCCTTGAGAGGATTTTCTTTAATGTCCCGGACTGGGTCCTTCGCTGTTCTGAGATTTTTTTTATTGGGGTTTTCAAATCTCTTTATGCTCGAAATGCTCCTTCTGAATTAACTAAAAACTTTTGATAACAGGAAAATAATATTAGCTTTGTCTTTCATTTTCAATTTGCTTCATGGTGACGCTGATTGTTCCATTCCCCTTGAGAGGATTTTCTTTAATGTTCCGGTCTGGGTCCTTCGCTGTTCTGAGATTTTTTTTTTGGAGTTTTGAAATCTCTTTATGCTCGAAATGCTCCTTTTGAATTGTTTTTATAAATGGTTTTGGTTGTACTTAGTTCTTTATTTTTCTCCTCAATCGCTTATTAATCTATAATCATGCCTGCTTAGCCAATAAGAATTTGTCTGATTGGCTTAAATAAAGAAATAAATAAATAAATCAGTTATTTATTCCACCAGAGCTATATTATATATATACAGAAGTAGATTGAAGTTAGAGCGGACACTTCTTGCGTTGCGCTGGTGCGCGTTTTAAAGTATGACCATAGTTTACAAATTGTAGTTACAATGGGTTGAGGTCGCGTGGCTGGGGTAATGTTAGTGCTTTTTTTGTTTACTTTTTCTTTTAACGACATATATGTAAACTTTGCAACCCCTGCAATTTGTGCTATGATTTTCACCACAGTTCCAAGCGGTTTTTTAATACTCAGAGTTTGTTTTCGGGTGTAAATAGTCGGTTGAGTTTTGTTATTGATTCTATTGCAATTTTTTGCAATTGTTTTAGATATACAATTTTTGTTAGCACCAGTATCTATTAGAAACTTTTGTTGTAAAGTGCTGTATAAGGAACGCTAAAACGGCTCAGTATGCTAAGACTTAAGTAAGACTGTGCCGGAAGGCCGTGAGTAGAAGAAATATGTTTTTTTTTAGAATATGTATAAATTCATTTAATTTAATCATAAACTCAATTACAACGAACAAGGCTCAATAATAGTGCGGTGACTTAAAGTTGCAATAGATTATCGGTTAACTTATTCAAGGTCGCTTAGATTGGGCTCCATGTCCTCAAAATAGAGGCCGGCCTGTGCAGGGGAAAAGTGCAGGAGCTCTTGAAGCTTATCGAGCGTTGAGACTGCCCTGCCGAACAGCTTTTGGTCAAACTGCACCCGTGGTGTTAGACATAGCCAAACAATTGAGACAGCATCGGTGCAAACGTGCTGTTTCGTAGCGTTGTTCCGAAGTCACTGCCAAAAAGGCCTGCCAATATCACAATGAGTAGGTCCAGCAGTAGAGCCGACACTTGCTCAAGTACATCTCGCCACGTTATATGTACTGATAAAGTGTTAGAGCCATGCGGGGAGAGTGTTAATCTAGGTTTGTGGACATGGGTGATTTGAGTGATGGACCAGTTATCCAGGTGTTGGAGAGAGGGTTTTACTTGAGTGGAAGTTAACATAATTTAGTGGCGTTGCGAGTGACAACTTCGGTTTGGGTACGAATATCCGCTACTCGAACGTTCTGGTTAAGATCGGGATGAAGATTCGTAATGCGACTCTTCGTCGCCATTCATTCGAAGCAAAGCTGTTAAATTTTAATTAGGATTAGTAATCATTAGAATTAATTTTAAAATAATCCTAATTGATTAGAAAACTTCAATTTATTTTTTTTCAATTACTAATCAATTACTATTAGAATAATTGAAAAATAATTGCAATTTTTTGCAACTAGTTTTTTCAATTAGTTCAATTACTTTCAATTAGATCGCAAGTTTTGCCCAAACTTTTGAAACAAAATTTAGAAAAACAAAAAAAAAATAAGCAAATGTCCCTTTTTTCGCATCCTTGCTTTGTGGTGTGCTTATTATCATTTATAATTAAAAATGTTGCTAATGAGTAAAGGAAAGTTAATAAAGAAAATATGAAAAAAGGAAATATAATCATAAAATAAAAAAAATTATATTGAAACAACTAGTAATATGTTTATAAAAGTAGTTACAAGAATTACTGTTTGCTCCTTTTTTCGTTTGAGTTTGAGCAAAACTTGCGATCTAATTGAAAGTAATTGAACTAATTGAAATATCTAATTAAATTAGTTTCAATTAGTTTTAGCTAATTGCAAAAAATTGCAATTATTTTTCAATTATTCTAATCGTAATTGATTAGTAATTGAAAATAAACTAATTGAAGTTTTCTAATCAATTATCTAATTGTGAATATGGATCTTATCTAATTGCTAATGATTGCAATTACTAATCATTATTTAACAGCTATGATTCGAAGGCAAGTCGTCTGAAGTGACCACCATATCCCCTTTGTTGATGTTGACTTATGGAACCTTCCACTTGCTAGTTCTATGCAATTCCTTCTAGTACTCATTCTTCCAATGGGTGCTGAACTGATGGTGAATTACTTTGGGGTTTTGGCACTTATTTAAAAGTGAGAGCCTATCAGCGTTGGGTTCTTGTAAGCATAAAGAGGAGCATCAAATAAAAAGTGACCCGGAGTCAGAGCCAGCAAATCGCTGGGGTCTTCCAACATTGGGGACAACGGACCGAAGTTAAACACCGCTTCGACACGTACGAGGAGAGTGGTGAACTCCTCGAAGGTGAACTTCTGCTTTTCTGGTACCTTATTGAAGTGTATCTTGAAGTTTTTAACAGCTGCTTCCCATAGGCCTCACATGTGAGGAGCATAAGGTGGGATGAATTTCCAAGAGCGCCCATGAATCGCGTATTTCTCTGCGATCTCAGAAGCGGCTTCTTTAAGGAATGTGCATATACTCTTTAGAATGACCGCTGTGCGCCAACAAATGTTTTGTCATTATCTAACATAATGGTGCGTGAGACGCCGCGCCGGTCTGCGATACGGACAATCGCATCTTTGAAGGTGTTTGTAGTGAGATTTGAACGTTCTTCTAGATGAAGCGAAGCGCGGAGAGTTCAACCAGCAATACGCCTGTCTGGTGGAATGGGAGAGAGTAGGTGCAACGCCCAGTGGATGGGGCGGCCTCCATTTGGGATCTCTTCTTTTTTAATAGATCGTGCATGATTTGTAGTGGAAGATACATTTTTGCATCTTCTGTTTGAGAAGCGGGATGTAGTTCTCTTGTAAAATTGAGTCGAGGAATTCTATATAAGGATTACAACATTTTGAGTTATCTAGTATTGTTATACGATAGTGTTCATTATAACTAAGGCTGGCGTAAGCGAGATTACCATTTACGCGCCTTACGCCTGCTTTATCTAGCACTGGGATGAGTGGTAGTAATGTGCATTTCTATCAATGAGTCTGGGAGCTTCTAGTTCTGCTATTAGCCCTCCATAATATTTACGTTAATCGCTTGCGGTAAGACGTGTTTGGTAGTTTTTGGGATTTTCGAATAAATTGGTAAAAAAAAGCGACCATTCGCAGGGTCCTGTTGGCTATGCACATATTCTAGGTTCTTGGAGGCTTTTCCAGCCAGGTTAGCACGATGGAAGAGTCTGTACACAGGGTCAGTTCATGGTCTGACAGATCTAGAATGACTCTGATCTGTTTGGTTAATTTGGAAAGAAGAACCACTCCTCAAAGCTCTAAACGAAGTAGGTTCTCAGTAAGGGTGCTTGCTCACTATGCTCGATCCGTATATAGATGCAAGCGCAGAAAGCTTTTTTGGAAGTGTCTGAGAAACCATGCAAGCGTTTGTTCGGTTTGAATTCCACATATCGAGGTAACTTTATTTCTTTTATGGCGGAGAAATGTTCCCGAAAGAAGTTCCACTTATGAAATCAGCTGAGTTTGACATTTCAATCCCAGTAGGTCCCTTCCATCCAGAGCTATTGGAGGAGGATCTTTGCTACTATCCGGCTCGAAAAGCTTCGCGACAGTCGACAAAATTTGTCGCTTATTTGTATTAGGGAATGGGTCAACTGAGTAAGAAAGGTGAGTGCCTTCCATTTTATTCCAAGCGTTTTAGTCGCGTTCGGGTCATGGAACTGGAGAAAGTCTGTTTCAAAGAGATCGGACTGTGGTATGTGTTGAAGTAATTCTTTGTGATTGACCACCGTTTTCCTTAGCAGAAATCCCTCTGATTTCAGGACTTTGACAACCTGGCACACTGCATCCTTAGTAAAGGGCAAGTCATGACCTCCTGTAAGGATGTCGTCAAGGCATGTTTCATTAATTAGGATTTGAGCTTTTTTCATACATATAACGCCAAAAAACTACGATATTTGACAACAAGGTAATTTGCTCAAATTTGATAGAAAAGACTGATTATGAAATACATTTAATCAAATGTTGGGAATGGCCACGGTTTCGCCCACGTTAGTGAAAATTTGTGTATCTCCGAAACTTCTTTGTCAAATTTTACCACATTACGTACACTTTGCATTTATAGTCAGAAATCACAATTTCGAAAATTATAGAAATCAGACTAAAGCCACACTCACTTCTCATAAAACGGCAATTTACAACAAGTCTAAATATTCAATAATTTACTAAATCATGTCGCGAATTCTTTCAAAGTATAAAGAATTTAATTGGGGAGAAAAAATTAAATTCATACTTATTTCCATTTTTAATTTAAATCAATAAATGTCCTTTAAGATTTCAAAATTTTGTTATACTAACAAACCCGGCTGGCTTTGATGGCCCGAAAAAACATTTTTAGATATTGAACATTGCTTTTGTGCTTAAAATATACTTTATACCTTGCTCTTAACGAAATATGTATATATGAAAAATAAAATATCTTCGTCAAATAGCTGGAAAGATATCGTGAATAGTAGTTTCATCTCTTTCCCCAACAAATACTATAAAGCCTCGTATAAAAGATCAAAAAACCAAATATTGTGAATCTGTATAAACTAGATGTGGAGATACAAGGAATTTGACTTTTTTAAAGTATAGAGCATGACACCGCCCATTTTTCTAAAATGATACACAGCTTGATCTATAAAACTTTTATATGTATTTATATATACCAAAATATAATTCATCTGCACCGAATGGTTGCGAATATAAGACGAATTCAAATTTTCTCTTCCATTGGTAAAAATTTCATAAAGATCGATGGAGTGATTTGGACGCCTATAAACGACTTGCATTCATTTGTATATATAAGGATAACTTTGCAATAAAAACCTGCACCGGGTATTTAAAGTTCGGTCCTTACTTAATATATGTTTACTTATGTATGTAAATATGTTGTTTGAAATGTCGAAATGGAAGTAACGTTCGGTTCTTACTTATTATATGTATACTTATGAATGTATTTTGTTTGAAATGTTGAAATGGAAGTAAAGTTTGGTTCTTACTTATTATATGTATACTTATGTATGTATGTTGCTTGAAATGTTGAAATGGAAGTATGTATGTGCGTTTTTGTATATATGTACTAGTTGAACGTAGTTATGTGTATAAATTAGCGGACATTGAGATGAGTTGAGGGAATACGAGTTTTTTGCCGTATTTATATACCAGTACTTAATTTACCTTGTGGTGGATATGCACATATGTTACTTCGTTCTAAGTTTTTGTTGTTTTTTTGTGTTGTGTATATTGAGCTTTTTGACTATTTTTGCACTGATGCCTATGTTTTTTGATTTAAACTGAGAACCGCTTTTTGTTGCTTGTACTTTGTTCGCCTTTTTGTTTTAAGTTTAAAACTAAAATTATTTGTTGCGTTGTTTTTTTGTAAGTTTTAGGAAAAAATTTATTTATTTTTTTTGATTGGTCGCGTATACTCATACTTCATTTCGTACGCTTTTTTACTTTTAGTTAAAACAATTTCGTTTGTTGTGGAAATATTTGTGATTCGAAAGCAAGCATTAAACTTTTGAATTCGCGCGCTATTGCTACAATAAAATACGCTTGCTCTTCTGCTTCTAAAACTTTTCCGTCACTGTGGTTGTATTAAACACTCTTCATTTTAAATTGGCTTTCGCGCCTACCTCTATCCTTTTTTGTTTGGTTTCGTACAGCTACTTGAAATAGCGCTTAGGGATTTCACAGAAATCCTTCAGCACATAGTTTTAATAAGTGGCGGTTTTTGTCAGCATACACTGGTAGATAGGAGAAGAATTTTTCTCTATCTTGACGTTTTTTTTAGTACCACGCTTTTTGACCCCTTTTTGTTGATTCACTGGCAAAAGTACTGTTGAACAGCTCAGCTTTTATGTGACGCCATGACACCTATTCTCCATTCGAATCCTTCTTGAAATGTTATTGAAAATAACCGCGAAGCTTTTTTAAATTATAAAAATATGGATTTCGACATTAGTGTAATTTATAATATTGTAGTTTTTTCATGCTCGATAGTTGAACCCATTGGGTCTACCTTCATTTGTGTATGTCCAGACTCCAAAAACTTGATATGGATTGTAACCAACTACATTAATAAGGCGGCAATGTATCTTTAAGCTATATAATAAAAACGTATTAGAGGGAGATACCATCTGGTCACGGGAACTGCCTAATTAAAAAGTTAAAAATTTCATTCAAAAGTATTAATATCAAGTATTTCTCGCATAACATACTTTTTTCAATATGGATTATGTTTCTATTTTGTCCATCCCAGCAATCCGAATGCAATATAATATTTTCACGTATTTTGGAGAGCACGTCTTCCGCTATTTTCGTGCAAAAAGTAACAAAAGCCATATTTAGTTTCCAAATCGAACAATGTAGCATTTTCCGATAAAATTAAAATCCACTGCGAGTTTCGTACTCTTGCCCACTTTTCCTCATTGCTCAATTATGCACAGTGGCTCACAAAAGAATTTTGCATATGAAGAAAATAAAACAAACGATTTTATTTTTGCTTTTTTCAGGTTAATTGATAAATTATGCATTAAATATAATAATAACTCATAACTTCGCTGGGTCTCAAAAAAAAAAATTAAGGTACACAGGAAAATAATGAAGAAAATTCAGAATTTGTGACTCGCTAAAGTATTTTGCAACGTTGGGTAACTCACAAAATTATTTTGCATTTGACTAAAGAGTAAATAAATGTAAAAACCATATAGTATTCCGTATGATAAGCACTACTTTTAGATACAGCTTCCAAGCGTTTTGTCATCGACTCTACTAACTTTCGACAAAATTCAGGTGGTATTTTTCCCCATTTCCTTTGCGAAACCTCCTCGAGACTATATTTTGATGAAATTTTGTGTTCACGCACTCCAAAAGTTTTCTATAGGGTTTATGTCAGGGCTTTGAGGGGGTGCTGGAAAATGTTTTGCGTTGAAAAGTAACCACATTTTAACGTCGTGTGCCGTATGCTTCGGGTCGTTGTCATGCTGAAACAAAAACCCGTTTCTTGCCAAACCCATTTTTTCTGCACTGGAGTGTAAATTGTCTTTAAGGATGGACAAATATACATAATATACATATTTGTCCATTATGCTATCTATAAAAACAATATTTCCGACTCCCTCAGCCGACATACACCCCAACACAATCACAGAACTTCCGCCGTGTTTAACAGTTGCTTTGAGGGTTTTTATATGCAGCTCTTCATATGGTTTCCGCCAAACCATACGACGGTAACCGATCCAAAAATATTAGATTTGCTTTCGTCGCTAAATATTACAGTTTTCCAAAACTCGATACTTTTACTTTTGTAGGTGTTGGCGAGTTAAAGCCGCTTTAGTTTATTAATATTTGAAATAAGTGCTTTTCTTCGAGCCACGCGACCATGAATATTATTCGTCCTGAGCACTCTGCGCACTGTTTCATCAGAAACTTGGGTGTGTAGTAGATCTGATTTAAGCTTGTCGTTAAGCTTTAGTGAGGATAAATGTGGATTTTCGCGGTTGGATTTAAGTGGTTTGCGTTCCTTTTTCATAGTTAGCATCTTTGGTCGACTACAACAGGTTAAATTTTCTATATCGCCGCGCACCTTACCCGTTTTACTACATTTTCTATCGTTTGACGACATCGGCTAAACATACCGCAAATGTATTTTATAGATTTTTCTTCATTGTGAAGCTGCAAAACTATTTTTTCCGATATTGTCATTTCTTTACGTTTTGGCGTTTTTGATGCGCGTACTATGGCAATTATAAAGGGAGTGATTCAAATTAATTACCATAAATTCAACTGAAATTTGCAACAAGTAAACAAATGTGCGCCAAATAACGGATTTTAAAAATAAGCAAAACATTTTTGTTTGTTTGCCTAATAATGCAAAATACTTTTGAGAATAAGAGATAATCTATAAATAAAACAGGAACAAATGCAGACCTATTATCGTTTGGTTTATTTTCTTCATATGCAAAATACTTATGTGAGCCACTGTATAAAAAACATCAGAAAATTAGCTTCGATAGTTACTATCATATCGGAGTTTTTTTTTTAATTTATGCATATTGACTTGAAATGCAAAGTCTACATCAAATTTGGCAGAAATTGACCAAATAGCTTCGAAGGTATACCTATTTGGTGCAGCGATTTCCCTTTTCATTGTGATCATTTCGGTATACATATATATATGTATATATGTATGTCTATATTTATCTCAGCTGCTTTAGGCTGTAACAGACGTCCGTTAGGTGAACATCGCATCGTATTATCGCAATCAGGCTTACAAAATCATGCCTCAAATTGTAGCGAGATTTTTTTTTTACTAACACGGATTATCAAATGATTTAATGCACATAGAGTATGCATTTATGCTTATCAATTATTTTCATCTTTAATTATTTAGTTGTATTAGCTGACATACTGAGTAATAGCAGATTACCAAAATTGTCTTTTACCATATTATTTATTTAATTTGCAAAAATTGTTTCAGAAAATGATAAAATTTCTTCGGAGTGCCTTACTAATTAAAAAGAATAAACGCCAATAAGCACGGTTTGTGTCAAAGCATTGCAAAGTGAAACTACCGTTGCTTTAATATCGTGTGTGTAATCATATGAATATATGCATATGTATGTACCTATATTTTCATAATAACTTCAAGACATGAATACGTCTAGAAGTGAGTAAAATATATAATTTGAAAGTATTTTTATCATATATGCAATCTACAAGCAAACTGACTACGCTATAATAGTGTACAATGTGTACCTTCCTAAAATTAAAGCAGTTTGAATAAAAAATTAAAATGATGTATACGCATTTAGTTTGCTTAAAGGTTTAAAGGAATTGATAAAATTTAAAGAAATGTTGTAGCATATAAAATGGAATACACCATTTTAATTAAAATTTTGCTTGTATACGCAAAGAAAAACGAATTGATGTATGTTGATAAGATACTATTTCAATATTCCCATTTTTAAGCTACCCGTCGAAGTTATCAGCTATATAATGAAGTTAATTTGTCTTCAAACAGAACTTGGCAAGATATCACGGAAAATCGTTCCAGTATACACCAACTTTACACACTGTCGGAAAAATAAAAGATCAAAAATAAGTAAGCGTTATTTTAATACTACAAGAATTTCGTTGGGATTTGCTTAATAATGACGCAAGTGTACCATACACTATTTGTAAAGAATTATAGCACTTACATTATTATTACAATTTCGTTGTTACGGAAAAATTGGTGAAAAAAAAAATTCAAAACAACCAAAGCTTTTTTCTAATAGATTAAAATACTGTCTATCCATTGGTGCAATTATCAAATAATAGCCGGCCTTTGGCATTTGGTACGGGATATATTGATGAAATAAATGACAAATGTAGCATTTTTACTGCAGAATGCATATGTATATATTGAAAACAATAAATATATATTTTTTTTGCTTAATTTATATAAATCAACAATATTAATTTTTGAGTTCAAGCTCAGTTATGAGGAAAGTATAAACAACAACAGACAAAGCGATAGAACTTATAGCTGCTATTTCGGATATTACCACATCTCGTCAGATTTCTTTCATGCCTCCACCATCTCCACCATCTGATAAGGAGATGTGGAGACTGCATTCCCTGAAAAAAAATGCAAGGAAAAGTATTAATTTTGCACAGAAATTAAAAAAATAAGCGAAGTGCTATCTGGATATACATAAGCATTTTCATGTAATAGTTTTTTAATTTATAGACATATATATGTACATATCTACATCTGTATATATTTAATATATGTATGTATTAAAATTTGTTAGCTCTTATGAAGAAAAAAGTATTAATTTAATGTAACCATCAAATTGGTTTTAAATTAGTATTTTGTTTGTAGCCTCAAAAGGGTCGTACTAAGGCACATGTTTGGCAGCAAGAGAGCAGCTGATTTAATTTTTTTCTAATTATCACCTCTGAACTGCCAAACTTTGTTAACCTTTTTATTCGTTTAGAGTTTATGCAAATAAGTGTGTCTTGCTAAAAGCTTTCTCGGGTGGAGAGTTCTACGCGTATAAGGCTTAAAGCAAAATACTCCTTGTAACAAGTTCTACCACTACATTGATTTTTATGTTTGGCTTAGGAAATAATCGTTTTTTCTGGAGTTGCTAAGGAAAAAGTCATTATTTCTTGAGTTTTATTTTTCGTAAAAGGGATAATCGTTATTTCTTGAGTTTTTTTTTGTTAAAAAATAATCCTTTTTTTGCTCAGAATATACAACTTAATTTGAAGGGGGTTTTCACACAAATTAAATTTATTTTCTGAGCAAAAGTAAAACTCAACAAATAACGGTTAAAAAGTAACTTTTTTAATAAAAGTTATAAGCGTTACGGTCCCTTCCCAAACTGCAATTTTGTATAATAAGTATTAACTTATGGAAAGCGGTGACATGACAGAAACAAAACCTTCACGATTAAAGTGAGCCAAATTTCAACATTTTAAAAACAATTTAAAGTTAAATTAATTATGTTGAATTTTTTTTATTTTTTGTGATTTCATTTATGTTCGTATTAGGAAATCTAATTTGTCTAAAGGCCGAATGCATTGTCATTAGTTAAACCTTTTGGTAAACTAAATTAACTTCCATAGTTTAACCAGCATCCCATATTTACAGAGAATGGTTAACCAAAAGATTTATCAAACTAAAAATATGACAGGACTAAAACATGCTGCACGTAGTTTTAGATTTAGTTATACTTTGAAAATGGAAATATGTGCGCGGGCAAAAATTTTTCTGAAGAAGAAAAGTTGCAGAAGACCAGAAGGGAATTATAAAATAAACGAACTCATATAGTGATTCAGGGCAAAAAAGAGAAGCGTGGATAAAAATAACTGAAAACTACAATAGGCAGAGCGCCAAAGAACAAAATTTTATAATTAAAAAAAGGAATTGAATAGGCGGATAGCGGAGGAGAAGAGAAGTACTTACACCACCGGCGAAGGACCACAACTGAAGAACCATAAGTTGATCAAATATCAGGACTGGACTCAATATACGATTGCGACTATTTAAATGAAAGCAGGGAGTTTCGGAATGTATAAAATAGATTGCACAATTAAAACAAAACCTTTAACAATTTCAGAGATCGCGCTACGTAATGTTAAGTAGATCTTGATCAGAGCGCCGCGAAGGAAGACATGATTTCTTTATGTGGAAGCAATTGAAACACATCATCCAGGCAAATTAAAAACTCCACTTAACCGAAAATTGGGTAATCCGAACAGGAAAGCACAAAAGATCACGTCTTGGTTGCAGCTAGCTGACGTGAAGGCAAAGTGGTTTGAAGAAAAAATGTGCAGAGAGATGTATCAGGCATGAGTTGACTATTGGATACGCATGCACAAAATTTGTGAATACAGCATATCCTTGATCTCATTAGCTTTTAAAGTCTAAATCTAATTTTAAAAAAGTACCCCCTATTGGAAGAATATGCCTGCTATACGGTCCTTTATATCAACTGCCGGCCTGGAAAAGCATTTCGCCTGAGTCGTGTTTGTGCTGCTTGATCGGTAAGTGATTTTGCCAGTCAATTTTGGAGCACGTTTTGCTTATCTAAATAGTTCTTCTTGGTATTCGCTATTTAATTTAGTACGGATGGGATAATAATAATAATAATAATAAGCCCAACGGTTACCCTCTTTCCCGCCCAACCGACACAAGGGGCACAGTCCGCATGACGTACGGATCTTTTTTATTTTTTTTATTTTTATAATGTTGAGGTAATCTTAGATGTTCTTATTCCAAATGTAGCTCCAGCGATTGTCCTAATGATTTTTGATTGAGCTCTTTGAATGATGCCCACATTACTGGCACATGCATTTTCCCACAACTGTGACCCGTATGTCCAGCATAGCTTTATAATAGTAGAGCGCAGAAGTATACTGTAGTCCAGTTTTACTGGAGAACGCGAGTTGATGAACCAATGAAGGTTATTTGCTTCAGCTTTGTTTGAGTTTTCTTAGAAGCAATGCGCTTGCGCCAAGTGATTAAGTCGCGATACACACCAAGATATACTGCTTCATTGGCCTGCGGAACCGTAATGATATTTAGGGACAGTGGTGGACAGGAGTTTCTACTTAATGAGATGTTGACGTGTTTACTCGTTTGTTCATTGACCTTTATGCAGCAGGTGGCCAATCCCTCTACCACGAGCAGTAAATACTGAGCTAGGAAGTCTGGATGCATTGTTTGCCCATCGAGATCTGCAAAGGATCGCAGTGTCATCCGCAAAGATTGATAATGTGAGACGGGATCTATCGGAATGTCTGCTTTTTAGAGAATATACAGGAAGGACCTGACCCAATAACGCTTCCCTGCGGAATGAACTAATTTTGTCGTATGGCAAAAACTCGGTTACTAACACAGCTTTCAAGAACTCTGCGTGTGCTCGGAGGAAGTGGCACCCGTTTTTTATATATTAAACCGTTAAGTTGTTCTTCAGTTTTGAGGACTCTGATAAGTTCGCGTGTTGCGACTGTGGTTCTGCCATTCTCTGCGTTGGCGCCGCTTCTCGGAAACAAGTTGATCTATATAATTATTTGTAATCTGATGGTTTTACTTTGGTTTTCTTGTTTTTATAGTCTGTCTAGTAGAAGCGTGATCGCCATAACTTGGAAACTATTTGTCCGATTCGTCTCAAATAAACAACATTTTACACGTTTATAATATTTATTGTTGTATTATGGCCTCACACCTCCGAATCATACTTTGCACTAAGTTCTGAGCAAGTTGCCGAGGCAATCGTTTCCAAATCAGCCGAATTTGTCTTGACAACTGTTTTGCTGCCCATATCGTTTTTCCTCTGAGTTTCAGCTTTACTATTGCCCACACATTTTCTATCGGATTGGCATCAGGCGACTGTGAAGGCCAATCTAACACCTCAACACCATTTTGCTGTTTCCACTCTGCACACATTCGACTGCGATGTTTGGGGTCATTGTCTTCTTGCAAAATCCAAGAGTGTCCTCTTCTCCCGAACATCTTCGCAGCTGATGGTAATAAAGCTGTTTGATAAATTTTGTTCATCAAAACCGCATTCAAGTTGCGTCCAAATCCTTTTTCTGAGAAACATCCCCAAACATGGACCTTCACTGGGTGTTTAACAGTTCGTTGGAGCAATCGATTGTTAGCGGTACACCAAGATCGATTTATGTTACTATTTGCCCAAAATGAAGATTCATCCGTGAATATTACATTATTCCAATTCCGTTCTGAATTGGCGCAGGCCCAGGCGTGTGATTTTTCAACGTGTGATGATGAGGGCAACGGTTTTTTTAAGAGAGCTGCGGTATTTGACGTCGTTAGCGCCTAAACGTTTTCGAATCGTCTCTACCGATATTTGAACAACACTTTTCTCTACAACTTCTTTAGCTTTACGCAACGATAAGCCCGGCTTCGTCGCAAACAAATCAAGGATCTTCATGTCCTGCTTTGGTGAGGTATTTTTTTCAGGGCCCCGCCCAGGCAAATCATCGACATTTTTTACTTCTAAATACCGATTCGTCCACTTCGTTACGAATGACTTCGACTTCTTCATATATTTTGCTGCAGCTAAACATGACATTTTCGGCTCTCTAGGGTGTAGACAATGAAATACAGCTTCAAATCGCTTCTCGTACGCGGAACTCATTTTTTAAAACAACGTGCACTTTGTAATAGTTTCACGAAACTGACAGTTTTTGCAATGCGTACTACAAAAATGATGTCGCTACCAAGGTGCATTCAAATTATTTTGATAACGGCATTCTATGTGCAAATTTTGCCGATCACGCTTCTACTAGACAGACTGTATTTTGGAGTGGTCTGATAACGAGTAGTAGGTTGTTTGATGAATCAAGAATTGCTTTGTAGAGTTGCCATTCCTTTGTGTTAATCAATTGCGAATCACGGTGGGGATGCTTAGCATTGTAGTCGCCCGCTGCGATGAAGCGATCTCCAAGAGCATTTTACAAGTCCATAAATTGATTCACCGATATAGAGGAACTTGAAGGACAGTATACTGCGGGTAAAGTTAGATTGCTCGAGCTCGTAAGCATGCTTATAGAAGTGGCTTGCAAGTAATTCGTAGCAAATGGTGCAAGATAGAACTGATGTCTCGCCATGCGCTTTGTTGAATAAACTTAGTATCCTAATATCTGGGAGCTATTTTTCGAACGGGAACGACTTGTTCAGTGTCGCTTAGCAATGCAAATCTATTGTTGCTTAGTAGATACGTTTTCTCTCTTGCGCTTTCCTCTGGAATTGATTTAGCTGTTTTTTATACTTGAATTTTTGGGTCTGAGCTTTCCTTTTATTTGAATATAACAAACCATACCTGTCTGCACTACTGACCTAGCCCTGGGCGTTGCTAATATTTTTGGTGTTGTGCTCGGTGTCTTCTTACTTCACATAATCGGTGGCTGAGTAACGGTTACCACTGAAGTAGCCAGTGCATTTAAGGCCGCCCACCGTTGGTGCTATAGCCCATGACGAAACTGCAGTCGTAGTAGGCAGCGAAGGCAGAGCGAAGCACATTGCTGACTCCGCTGACGCGTTGTCTTGGTCTCCTTGTCGCTGAGCGCGAATATCACTCGGTCTTATATTGCAGCTTGGTATTGGCGAATTGCTTGCGGACTTGCATTTATTTTCTGCTTACATTTTTCTGATTATTATTTATACAACTTAAGGACTCTTGGTCCTTTAAGTCTAAAAAATTGTATCTGGGCTGGGAGAAATGCAAAGAACACAGTTATTCGATTTGACAATAACTTGATTTACAACTATTGTACATCTCGACTGTTTCCCATCCCGAATTCGACTGCCCGCTCTGGCGCAATTACCGATCATTGACCCTACACGTTTGTTGTTTGTTCATCAGAATTGTTTTATACATATATCCTTTCTTCAAAATTGCTTGCTCTTATCAACATTCCTTATCAACTGGTTTATCTCTTCTTTATTCAATAGATTTACCACTCCATCTTTGGTCATTTGGCAGGCTAGAATCACTATTCGTATGTTCGTTGACAACCTGCAATAGCTTCTGAGCTTTCCTGAAAATGTCAGAGTTTACCTTATATTGTTAGTTGTTATTAACAACTAGTGCATTCTGGCTCCCCAGGATTTAATTTCAGTCTGAAGCATCAGACGAGCCGAAAATCCATTTCAAAGCCAAGCCGATCCAGTTGATTGAGCGCCTAGGTCTCTTAGTTTTTGGGCATTTCAGTTCGTCTAGTTGAGTGTGAATTTCTTCTAACCGGTAGGCAAGGACGTCCGTTATGCCATTGGTATCATTTATCCTGGTGGCTTAGCCTTCTAAGCGATTGAAAATGTTCCTTCGTTAGTAAAAATTAATATGGACAAATTTTTGTTACATTAGTCTAAGTACTTTTTAATAGTGTGTTAAGTTGTTTGTTAGTATGTTAGTTTCTCTGTTCTACTTTTGATTTTATTTTTTGTTTCATTGGAATGCTTTCCATTTTATGTTTTTCTTTATATTGTATTTAGTTTAAATTTTAATTTAATGGGTACTTTTGTTAGCGGGTACTTTTCAGTCGTTAGTAGTTGGAATATTATTATTATTATTATTATTATTTTTTTTTTTTTTTTGAATTTCTTTATTTGCAATCTATTCCAGAAATAACAAGCAAATTATGTAAACAAAAGCAAATGGTAACATGACTGGTGTTATTGATCTCCATTGTGGTCAACAATAATATACTTATATGCTTATTTACATATATACTTTATACATATATATATATGTATATACATATCATCTAAATGGAAGGTCAAGAACATGATGTCTTTTAAGTCTAATAACTTCATTGGTTTCATCCAGTAGCGTAATAGCTAGGAGGTTTTCATGGTAACTGATTCTGCTCAAATATATTGTACTGATTCTTTTTATTTAATTTTTTATAAAACGGATTTTAAGATCTTGATGGATAGCTTTATTAGTTATGAACCATGGAGCATTCGTAATTGTTCTTAGGGTTTTAGATTGATACCTTTGTAAAATTTCTATATTTGACCTTGAGGCGGTTCCCCAAAGTTGAACACCATAAGTCCACATCGGCTTTAGTATGGCCTTATACAAGGTGGCGCTAAAGTAATCCTCCTATCAGAAAATGCTATAAATTTTGCGATTGGCCCCTAATGTCAGTTCTGTTTTGACATTTGTGTAGTAAACACATGCGAAATACACGTTAATAAACAATGTTACGCTACACTGCTCCAGAGCGCGGAATATTGCTGACTATTTATTTGACCAATAATCGGTCGGTGACTTTGGCACAACGTGAATTTCGTCGCAGATTTCCTGGCCGTCCAACGCCTACTGGTGTAACACTGCGACGTTTAGCCGCTCGCCTCGAAGAGACTGGCACAACACGAGATGCTGCCAGGCGTGGCAGACCCCGGAGTAGCCGTTCTGCAGAGAATATTGCTGCTGTAGCGGAGGATGGCATGGAAGCGCCGTCGACATCGACCAGACGAAGTGCCACGCAAATGGGTATCAGTCGACGGTCTTTACAGCGAATTTTGGTACAAGATTTGAAGATATTTCCGTACAAAGTCCAGACGGTGCATCAGCTGTTAGCTGCTGACCGCCAATTGCGTCTAACATACGCTCAAGCCATCCTTAATCACCACCACGAGGAAGATGATTTTTCATCAAAAATAATCATGAGTGATGAGGCCCATTTCCATCTTAGCGGGTACGTAAATAAGCAAAATTTACACTTCTGGGGCACTGAAAATCCGCGTGTAACCCACGAAGAGCCATTACACCCGCTCCAATTCACTGTATGGTGTGCTGTTTTCACTGGAGGAGTCATCGGACCTTTTTTCTTCGAAGACGTCGAGGGCCGAACGGTTACTGTGAATGGTGAGCGCTACAGAGCAATGATCAACGAGTTCTTTTAGCCGCAACTTGATGAATTGGGATTGGCAAACATGTGGTTCCAACAGGACGGTGCAACGGCACACACTGCACGTGCCACAACCGATATGCTGAAGGATGCATTTCCCAGGCGCCTAATCTCCCGTTTTGGCGATTTGCACTGGCCAGCAAGATCGCCTGATTTGACCGCTCCAGACTTCTTTTTGTGGGGCTTTTTGAAGTCGCAGGTTTATGTCCACAAGCCTCAGACTCTTGCAGCTCTTAAAGAGAATATCCGTCAAGAATGTGAGGACCTATCGCCGGAAGTTTTTGCCAAAGTGATGGAAAATGCCATAAAAAGGGCTCAAACGACAATCAACTGTGGCGGCGGCCATTTACATGACATCATATTCTCGACTTGATGTAAAAAAAAACTAAAAGACCAAATAAAAATAATCCACAAGAAGAATCAAAGTTTTTCATTTTTTTTTTAATTACAGCCAAAAAACATCGGAAGTTTACTTTTGCGCCACCTTGTATAATAAAACTTTATTTTCAAGGTATAGTGGCGATCTCGGCCCAAGCAACCAATAGAGTTTTTTAGTTTTTATTTTTAACTGTTTATTTTTGGCTTGAATGTGACATTTCCATGTTAGTCTTTTATCTAAGTGTAGACCGAGGTATTTTACGTTGTCACATTTAGGAATTGTATTCCCGTTAAGTTGCAAAGGAGGGCAATCTTTCCGATTTAACGTAAATAAATCGTGTACTGATTTGCTTGTATTTACTTTTATTTTCCAACGATCTAGCCAAGTCTGTATCTCATTCAATTCCTTTTGAACTAAGTTGGATGATTCAACTGGACACAAACTTGATGCCAGTAAAGCCGTGCCATCAGCATACGTAGCAATTAATACATTTTCAACTTCAGGTATGTCAGATGTAAAAATGGTATAAAGGATAGGACCCAGTACGCTGCCCTGCGGAACTCCAGCTTTAATGAATTTTATTTCAGATGTTTCTTTGTTAATCTTTACATAAAATGATCTTTCTGTTAAATATGATTTTAAAGTTAGATAATACGGCGAAGGCAATCTTTTTTTCAATTTATATAGTAGGCCGTAATGCCAAACTTTATCAAATGCTTGTTGCATATCTAAAAAAAGCAGCTGAGCAATATTCTTTTCGTTCGAAAGCATCAGAAATGAACTTTACGACTCGGTGGTATTGTTCAGGTGTACCATGATTTTGGCGGAATCCAAATTGATGTTCTGGTAATACATTATTAGTTTTTAGTATTGGCAATGCTCTTGGTAGGCTTGGGGACCATTACAATTTCTGCACATTTCCACTGCGTAGGGAAATGGTTTAATCTTAATATCGAATTATATATTAACGTTAAGAACATAATTCCTTTCTTTGGAAGGCACTTAGCTATTATTGCATCAATTTTATCATATCCTGGGGATTTCTTCGTGTTCAGTTTTCCAATTTCAAGTAAAATTTCCTTAGGTGTAATGTGTTTAATAGGTAGAGATAATTGACACGGGGCATCTAGGAATTCTAGTACATCAGCATCGTCGCTAGTGGTTAGAAGAGCAGTGAAGGTTGTTTCTAAGTGCTTAGCAAATGTATTTGCCTTACGTTTATCTGTTCTACACCATGCATTATTAGAATCTTTGATAGGCACATTTCTCTTCTTGGGCCGTTTTAGGTATTTTGTTGCATTCCATATACTATGATCATCGTTGCTTCTATCATTTAAGCTTTGTATATATTCTGAAACCGATTTATTTCTGAAATTTTTTAGTTTTTCCTTAAGATCAATTGTAGCTTTGTTTAGAGCAGTTTTATCTACTGGAGATCTACTATTATTAATTTAATTTATTTTTATCATTCTTCTTATTATTTCTTGTCTTTTCAAATTGTTGCTTGTTCTAATGTGCGTTTTGGGATGTAATGCATGGTAGCCTCCTCGTGGTGCATCCTGGGTAACGCTAAGTGATCGTGCGGCCTTGACGGCCTTAACCTGAACGGTAACGACCCCTGCTTTTGTCCATGGACTATTCTTCGATTTATCTTTTCTGATTCTGTTTGCTTTGGGCTGGCGGTGAAACTCAGCAGAAATGGCTGGTAGGCTAATGCCACCGCCGCCTCCGTCCCGTTAAAATCTGGCAAGTCTCAGAGTACGTTCCAATTCCCGTCGTCATTAGGTTGGTGGTGTAGGTGCGGTTGAGAGGACTCCCGTCTTTACGTCTGGTATGGCTCTGAACGTTCACCTCATAAGGGTGTGCGTCAACCCTCGCATGGCCTCCCTGCTTCGGCACAGACAACCATGGGACCATCTTTTCAGGACGACTACACTTTCGGGTTTTGGATAGCGGCTCTGAGTTGGGACCCAGTGAATAATTAAAATGAATAAAAATCAAACCAAAAAAACTATTAGTAAAGTTTCGAGCAGTAGAGGGGCGTCGAAGCCGATCCCCGAAACTGGCTCATCGCTGCGAGTGGCAGCTTCTACTGATGCGGGGAGGGCGAAACCGCCTCCCTCCGTTGGTTCTGTACGGGGGACAGCTGCTGTGGCCAAAATTAAGGGTGGTGAAGGATCGTCGGAGCCGACATCCAAAGTCGTGATTAGACCGGGGGGTCACTGCCACTCGCGTTGTTGGAGGGGGAGGGTCGAAGCCGACCTCCGCGGCCTCTAGGTTAGTTGGGGGCGTGATTCCAGCTGGTCGCGCGGGTGAGTTGCAGGGGAATCGCCCGCGGCCTCTGGAGGGGGGGTACTGGACGATATCGCCAGTACCAGCAAGGGTTTATCCTGCAGCGTACCGGTGTAGGCGAAGGAGACCCAAATGCAGCCTGCCGAGGGATCTAAGCGGCGATTGGGCACGGGGAGGAGGGCCCAGTCCGATCGTCGCATGGCCTCCAAGATTCTGGAGCGCTATGGCGGCCAGGCGGGATTTCAGTTATCTGAGAGGCATGCTAAGTCGATCGAATGGGTCAAGGGCGTGCTGAGGGAGAGCGCGAGTGCGCCTTCGAAGACCTCAGCCCCAAAGAGACAGCGGTCTCAGGAGGGAGAAACCTCTTCAGTCAAACGACCCAGGACTGGGGTAGCGCCGAAAACAATCAGCGAAGTCGCGAAACAGGCGGGCTCCATTATCCTGGGTGTCGTGGACCGCAGTAAGGAGGACGGTGCCATCTCTAAGATGGACTGGAGGCGTGTGGCGGCAGCGATCTCTGCCGTCTTTATGAAAGTGATCAGGGACAATCCTGGTCCACCTCCTCGCTGCGAGAGTGCGGGTTGGCACTCTGGCCTCTCCAAGAGGATCTCGTGCGCTGACGAGCGGTCGGCCACGCTTTATAAAGCGGCGGTTTTCTTGGTGGGGGAGGTCTGGAAGGGTGCCAGACTTGAGGCCGTGGATAAGAAGGATTTGCCTTTTCGTCCGAGGGCTCGGGTCTGGCTCCCTGCGGAGCCCTCTGCACCGGGAGACATTGAGGAAATCCTCAGCTATTGTAACCCGAACCTTCCGGCGCACAATTTGAAGGTCGTTCGGTTTGAGGGGTTCGAGGAACCATATCGGCAAGCGCTGATTCTGCTTAACGCGGAGTCCCTCGGCCCTCTCGCCGAGCAGCATGGAGTCATTCCTACGGCTTCGAGAAGGTAGCCCTTAAAATCTACCAATCCGATGCCAGGGGTAGTGACGCCATCCTTCCGGTTGAACCGGAGTTGGTGCCGGAGGTCTGCGGACCTGACGCGGAGGGAGAGGTGGAGGTCATGGAAGCCTTCATGAGTATGGAGGTTGACTCCGTCAGGTCGGACGCCGAGAGCGCCGGGGGAGTCTCCTCGGTCCGTCCGTCTGTCCTAAGCCTAAACAGACTGTTCGATGGGGTGGAGGAGGAGAGGCTTCTTGCCTCGGATAGCGCGGGGGGGCTGGAGGAGATTACTGAGGATGATTATCCTACAGATCAATCTCCAGCACTCTAAGGCCGCGTCCGCCAATTTGATGCTCCGCCTTGAGCAAGGTAGGGCAGATATAGTCCTGATCCAGGAACCGTGGCTGAGCAGTAACGGTATTTCTGGTATCGGAACGAAGAAGTACAAGCTTCTGGTGTCCAGTGGCGCAGGTAAACCTAGAGATTGTATGCTCGTCAGGCGTGAAATAAATACTTATCTTCTGTCTAATTTCAGTAACGGAGCCGTAGTAACGGTGAGACTCGAGGACGGGGCCGAAGAACTTTGGTTCTTGTCCGCGAATATGGCTCACGATGATGAGGTGGAACCACCTCCAGTTCTGCGGAGGAACGCTCTGGCGGAAGCGGGGCGCAGGAAAACCGGCGTCGTGGTGGGCTGTGATGCCAATTCGAGGCACTCCTGCTGGGGTAGCTCGGACATCAACGCAGGAGGTGAGTCTCTCTTTGATTATATACTTAGCGAAAACTTGTCTATTTGAAATAGGGGGAGCGCCCCTACGTTTGTAACTTCGGTAAGGGAGGAGGTCTTGGACCTTACCCTGGTGTCGTCTGAATTGTTATCCCGTATCTCGAACTGGGAAGTTCTTAATGATCACTCCTTCTCTGATCATAGGTATATTCAATTCTCCTTGGGCGATCCGTGTCCCCAAAATCGTCCCTTTAGGAATCTGAGGAATACAGATTGGGATCTTTACTGTAAAAAGCTGCAGGAGTTTCTTCCTGAGGAACCTCAGGGAAGTTCACTCCTGTCGGAAAGTTCGATCGACAGCTTAGTGGAAAAATTCACCGTAGCTTGTAATAAAGCGATTAAAATTTCGTGTCCGCTGAGGAGGCCTTCGGGGAAATCTAAGCCGTACTGGTGGACTTTTTAAAATTTCGGAGCTCAGGGCTTCGAGTAGAAGACTTTTTAACCAGGCGAGGAAGAGCAAAAAACCCTCGGATTGGGAACTCTATAAGATCGGATTGGGAATATATAAGTCCGAAATAAAGAAGGCTAAGCGGGAATCGTGGAGAAGTTTCTGTGAAAACGTCGAGGGATGCCACGAGTCCTCCAGGCTTAGGCGGGTGCTCGCGAGGGCTCCCGTCCCCTTGGGATGTCTCAGGGACGACACAGGAAATTGGGCGTTAAGCAGTGAGGAGTCGCTCAAACTTCTCCTCGATTCCCATTTCCCCAGAAATCCTGAACCTTGTGAGATTACAGGCATGGAACCAGGTGCCATCTATGTCCCTCCTGATGACATGTTAGAAGAGCGTTGCCTACTCTGGGCGTTACGCTCCTTCAAAGCGTTCAAATCGCCGGGACCTGATGGTATCATTCCTGCCCAGTTGCAGATGTTCGAACGGGTGTCGTGTCGGTGGTTGGCGCCTATTTACGCGAGCTGCATAAGTAGGGGCTATATTCCTAGACTTTGGAGGAATGTGAGGGTTATATTTATTCCCAAGGCGGGTAAGAGCTCTCATGTTACCCCAAAGGACTTTAGGCCTATCAGCCTCTCTTCTTTTCTTTTGAAGACCCTGGAGAGGCTGATTGATCTTCATATAAGAGAGGAAATACCGCGGGAGCGGCTGTCGCATGCTCAGCATGCCTACTCGAAGGGCAGGTCCGTGGACACGGCCCTGCATACGGTTGTTAACGTCATTGAGGAGTCTCTTGAACACAAGAACTTTGCAGTTGGTGCCTTTCTAGATATAGAAGGTGCCTTTAATAACATTCAGCCACAGGCAATAGTCGGATCCTTGGCGGAACTTGGGGTTGAGCCGGGTCTGGTAAGGCTCATCAATCACCTTCTCCGGGACAGAACTGTCATGGCGGAATGGGGCAGCGCCTCCATCCAGCGAAAGGTGAGTAGAGGCACTCCACAAGGAGGGGTTCTCTCGCCACTCCTTTGGGCCGTTGCTATCAATGGCGTACTGAAGGAGCTGGAAAGGGAAGGCTGCACGGTTATTGCCTATGCTGACGATGTTGCTCTCATTGTCAGGGGTAAGTTTTTGAGTACCCTTTTTGATATCATGCAGGGGTACCTTAATTTGATCGTGAAATGGTCTGCAGGGTGTGGACTCGCGATAAATCCTAGCAAGACAGAGCTGGTATTATTCACCAGCAGGTACAAAGTACCGGTCGCCCATCCTCCTTCAATAGGCGTCCCGTTGGTGCTTTCTGACCGGGTCAAGTATCTTGGGTTGATTCTGGATAGGAAAGGGTGAAAAAGGCTTCGGTGGCGGTGTACTGTTGTCGGGGTGCTATTGGCAAGAGATGGGGCCTCTCTCCCAAGGTAAACTATTGGCTTTATGAGACTATAATAAGGCCTATAATGTTTTATGGAGTGGTGGTCTGGTGGAACTCACTAGACAGGGTATATAAAGTTAAGCAGCTAGAGCGGGTGCAGCGGTCCGCGCTCATTGGGATCAGTGGGGCGCTGAGGACCACACCCACTCTGGCGCTCAATGTATTAAGCCCGGCTAGAGTGCAATGGATACAGATTCAGCTCGGCCTTTGGGCATTCTAGGATTCTTGCCAGTTTCGACTTTGTCCCTCCGGAAACAGATTACTGTCTGCCGGCTCCAGCTCGGAGTCGCTCCCTATCCACTTACATCCCGCGTAGGGAGGAGTGGAAGGAGGGTGGATTGTGGGGCGGTGGGACGGTGAACTTTTTCACGGATGGCTCGAAGCTGGATGGTAAAGTTAAGGGAGGGGTCTTCTGCGATGAGTTCTCCCTCAACCGTAAATTTAGGCTTCCGGACTATTGCAGTGTATTTCAAGCAGAGGTGGCCGCAATAAAGGAGGCAGCCGATTGGCTACTTACCAATGTAATGCCCTCTAGACGGGCCAACATTTATTCGGATAGTGAGGCCGCTATTAAGGCCTTTGGATCGCTAATGGTGAGATCAAAATTGGTCAGGGAATGCCTGACTTCCCTCGCAGCCGCCTCGGAATATCTCGACGTTCGACTAATTTGGGTACCGGGCCATAGCGACATTGCAGGGAACTGCATGGCTGATGAGCTTGCTCGGCAAGGTACCCTGGAAGTCATTTATCCTTTCAGGGAGGGGGTGGGGGCTCCTTTGACTGCCTACGGGCTTCTCCTGGGCTGATGTCGTCTCAGCGAGCGCTGGGAAATTGCCACGACATGCAGAACTGCAAGGTCCCTCTGGCCGAGAGTGGATCGTGGGCGCTCAAGGGAGCTGATGTCGCTTACTAAGCGGCAACTCTCGACCCTGGTTGGTGTTTTGACTGGGCATTGTTGGGTATTCACGCGGTTAGGCTGAAAATAGTCTCTGATCCTTTCTGCCGCAGCTGTATGGAGGAGGATGAGGTGGATTCATCTTGTCATTTTCTGCTCAGCTGCCCTGCATTTGTGAGACTGAGGTTCAAGTACCTAGGCTCGTACTTCTTTAGCACTCCAGAAGACCTTTCTGGAGTGGAGATTGGTAATTTGCGTGACTTCATTCGGGGCACGCAACGTTTCTCAGGTTAATCTTTCCTGACTTTCCGATTCACGTTACCGTTCATAAATTAGGTGGTATCACAACGGACTCTTACTATGTCTAAGTGAGTTCCCTTTGGGGAACTACCACAGTAACCTAACCTAACCTAACCTAATGTGCGTTTTTACGTACTTTTTCACGTATTATTTATTGCTAAGTGTGGAAGCCTCAGTATTTCATTTGCGAATATTATTTTCAGTTTCTTTTCATCGGAATACAGGCGGAAACTCAGAAGATATTGGAAGGCCCGTGTTAATCCCTTTAACCAAAAACGTTAATTGCAAATGGCCTACTCATGGTACGAGTAAGGAGTTGAACCACTTCGATTTGTATCGCTCAGTTCTGAGTGAACTCGAATTGAACCAATACGACTGATCGAATACAAAAATTATTTGTACCCAGACCGCTGCATACGTTTTTTTTGCTTCCTGCCCAATGTTTTCAATATGCTTTGAACATTTTGGTCTCATATATTTCTTTACTTTACTACACATTTTTTATATCCGATTTGTGGAACTTTAATCCACTTTGTACGGTGGTCGTTCCATTTCGGTCTTCAGCGACAGCTTCTTTTTTGTAAAGTGTCTTTTTCATACTTTTAGTTTGTTTGTAAGCAATGAACAATTCATCGCCATTAGTAAAATTACGTGGGGCGAGCGAGTTTTATTATTTCGTGAATTTCGACTTTCCTGTTGGAGTAGTAGAAGAGCCTTCATGCCCTCATTTGTATGCACCTTGAAGATAATTTAGTTCGAAATTGTCCTGTTCTATTCGCTCTTTCCATCGTTTGAGCTTTGCGTTGTAATTGCGATTGCTCATAGAGAATGTCAGAGGTTGGTCGGTGGAAATCCTGATTTTCTTTGCGCCTTACAGGTAGGAGTGCAAATTGTTGAGTATAGGTTTATTCTCGCTTATTGTTCTCTTTGATACCACAGCGCCAATGGCTAGTTTGATGCGTCTGATGTTAGGTTGAAGGGTTTTCCGGAATCTGGAAATGCTATGACATCGACAGAAGGCTCTAGAGCATTATAATCACGTAACAAATTTAACCACAACGTCTATCATCCTTTGGAAAATTGCGGGAGCATTCTTCAACCCTAATGGCAGAGGAGAAATTCGTATTTCGCATTTATCTTAGAGAATGCCCTTTTGGGGATGGCTGAATCCTTAATTGCTATTTGGTGGATGCCAGAGGTTATATATATTATTGTATAATTGTTGGCTAGCCCAAGGCTCCATAAGGTCGGGTTTATATCGGGAATGGAGTAAATGTCGGCGATTGCTACTGCGTTCAGCCTCTTGTAGTCGATTACCATGCGGTATTGCTTTTTGATTTTGTAGGTACTACCCAAATTGGAGAGTTATAGGGACATTTTGAAGGCCGCATAACACCTTCGTCTAGTAATTCATTTAGCTGTTTTTCAACTTCATTCCTGATGTACGCTGGGTATTGGTAACTTTTACTGTATATCGGTTCAGAGGTTGATGTTTTTATTTCTGCACGGATATTTGTGTCCACAATCACCTAGCCATTAAGGGGCTCAAAAAGTCCCGAATGTTTCTTCAATAGTGAACTAACCTTTTCGTGGATTTCGAGAGGTAAGTCCTTTCCTAATTTAAAACTGATACCGCGAGGAGTATCTATATTAAGGACGTTATTTTCCCTATGTATTACAGCTCCTAATTTTCCCAATGATTCCACAGAATTTACTAAATGTTGGTAAAACGAAGAACTCAAACTCAGTGGAGTTGCCCAAGCTTTCAAACAATCTTAATTTAACCTCCCTACCACCGAGGTTACATTAAATAGTTTATTAACTGAGTTGTTTTGTCGCAATAGCCAGATCCACCAGAAAATCTACCGCACGACCATCCGGCAGCGTATATTCTGGGTATGGTACGCTAGATGACCGGAAGATAGAAAATCCTCATTTGCTAATTTTTTGTTCGTCATTTTCGATACCCTTTTCTTCACTCTCCTCCGGTACTGTATGGAGTGGTCCCTGCTCCTTCCGGGGGAGATTTTCCGATGAATTGGGACGACTCATATAATTGTTTTTTTTTATGTGGGAAATAAAAATACAATTATTACTTTACATATTTTTTTTAAAGAGCACTAGCAAGCTGTGCCCTTTAGGAGGTGTTCGTGAGTTAAAATGGTGTGGCCAACGCGAAGCCGTGTGAAAGTTTGAGTCGCCTCCACAGAGTGAACCCCGGAAACATATTGGCCGGGATTGCACGCAAATTTTTACAACTGTTAAACGAAAGCGAAACAAAATAATGGGAGTTTTGTAATTGTACTTGGAATACCACTTTATATCAATCCGCTTTGACTTTTTCATTGTTACCAAAAGTGCTTAGCTCTAAAATACGAGATTGGCTAAGAATTAAATACAAATACACTTTTCCGATCGTTTTGATGCTAATCCATGTCCTAGTTCATACTGATTTGATCAAATTATTATTTTACCTACAAATACACGGTGGGTGTCAAGTCCCATATGCCCTTATGTCTCAATGGAATGGGACTTACCGCCATAATTTTTTTTCCGAAAATGAGCTATATTTTTGATAATGATCGCATGTCACCCTATTTCATGTAAAAATGCATTGTTGTTTCATGCCGCCCTGTTTTATGTCAAAAATGCATTTGTCTGCTAAAATATTGTTGGCAATCAATCAAATTCCGACATTGCAGGTGAACCACATGTTTATAGATTTAAGTGATATGGAAAATTCGGAAAGTATGTTTGAATATAATATAATATATATATAATATAATATCCGGCTTTAGAATAGCAAGTTGGTATACGTAGAAAAAGAACAGCAAATTTATAAATATAGATACAAATATAATAATGCTGATTATTATTATTGTTATGAAAAGAACTGTAATATGGCAGTTGTAATTGAGTTCAACAGTGCGTTATATTGTCGTAAAATTGGTAAACAGGACAAGGCACATAAACATGGGCCGCAAAATAATCTTTTTGAAAAATTAAAAGTAACAAATGCAATTAAAAGCGATGTTAAAACTGTAAGTTTGAAGAGATCAAGTGTACGCGAATTGTTTGACGATAACTGTAAAAAGCATAAAGCAGGGGGGATGTTAATTGAACATGGGAAAGTGCGTAGGAATTTGTTGCGAATCAAACAAGAAAAATTACCTAAAGCACCTACGAATTTTGAAGAAATTATTGAACTTTTCAAAAATCAAGAAATTTATAAAGAATTTGGAATGTCTAGATATGATGCTGGAAAACAATTTTATATAGACATTATAATTGAATTAAATTTTGCGAATACATTATTTATTTCACCCACAATTTCTGAAACTATACGAGAAAAAAGTAATTTAGAAAGATGTAATTATATTGTTGATGGTACGTTCAATATTATACCCGTTTCAAATAAATTTAAACAATTACTTATAATCCACATAATGCACAGCGACCACGTAAGTAGCTTTAAATTTGTATGTTGTTTTTTATGTATATAAACCAACATAATATAACTTAAACATGTCTATTTCATCTTCCAGGCTTACCCATTTATATACATATGTTCTGATGCCACATAAAACAGAAGACGCGTACATACACATTTTACAATGGGCCCGTTTTGATGTAACCTAGTTGCAAAAAAACACTCCAACTCGGATAAAATTTCCTTTTAATTACTTCACAACACTGGCAAAATCTGTCATTAAACATATGATTTGTTTAGTGAAATTTTAAAGAAGCAATACAAATTGAGCAATTCTGAGGACTCTGTGGTAAGTTATTAAATTTATTTAAAAACATTAAATAAATGCATTAAATAACTTTTTACTTTTGTAGATGATGTCTTTGTACACGGGTGAGCATTGCGAATCACGTCGAATCACGTCAGAAGTATTGGAAACGACATATGCCAGCTCCAACTCTTCTAAAGACTCGGAGAGTGAAAACAAGGCACCTGAGAAGTGCTCCAATTTTGAAGGTACTCGATGCAATGAGTGAGGCAGATTTCAAAATGCACATGAGGCTAAGACGCCAAACGGTGGAATATCTAACAAATAATAACAAAATGTGTGTAAAAGAAATGCATAAAGATAATGCTATTTTATTTTCAGTTAAGTATTCGGAGTCTTAAGTGCGTACCTGTCACATCTGGTGGTGGTAGAACGCGTATATTACCACAAAAAATCCGTGTATACGTATGTACATTTGGTATGTAAGCAATACAGTGGCATTTAGGCAACTGGCAAATTTGTGCGATATCAACGATGTGAGTGATGAAAATACGTTTGTACTTGATGAAGGTTTTGAAGAATGAAACCTACACGCAGCCCTTAACAGAAGGCAACCCCTTTTTAATTATCTAGGACAACCAAATATAATTAAAAAATTTCACTGCATATACATATATATTTATAACTTTAAATTCACTAATAAAAATATTTACAAGAATTCATTGCATTTCATTCAACTTAAAATCTATAAACCAAAAACAAATTCACAAGGAGTGCACATATAAAATTCAATTCAGATCATTTCTTATTCTAATTACAAGTAAAATAAAAACCAAAAGCAAATTTAAAAAAATCCAGTGTCAGCGAAAACATTTTAGTGGATTTTTTGCAATGTTTTTGATGTAAATTTTTTTTAGTGTTGTTGTTTTACATGCTATTTCGTATCCTGCCTAGTGTTCTTTTGCAACTAGGTTACATTAAAACGGGCCCAATATATAAAATCAAATATAATAGATATGAATCCGAAAAACGTGATCAGTGATTTCGAAAGCGGCATACGCAACGCCTTTCAATACCCAGAAGTAAATATGATCGGCTTTTGGTTCCATTACACCAAGGCCCTTCGTATGAAGGCATCTAAAATAACGGGATTCATATCACATTTGAACAGAAATAAGCAAGCCAAAAGCTATGGATATGGATCTATGGATTATTTAAAAGCAATGTCTGGTAATGCTGCGTTATGTAAACCGAGAAAACATAGTTATGAACAACGTGACAATTTTATTCACAATAAATTGTCTTTAATGGAAACTCTCACACAGTTTTTAAAATTTGAAAACTGCATGACTGCAGAGAACAACATTAATAAAACCCGTACATCCGATGATGAGTTTGAAAACGAAAATGAAGAAAATGTAGAAGAAAATTGTACGGAAAACAATAATAACCATAAAGAAACTCTATTGTGCGTAATTTGCTGCCATAAGGAAAGGCAATTAGTCTTTAATCCATGTAAGGAGCATTCCATGGTTGGTACGGGACAAATCGTACGAATTTTTACAGGTTACGCCTTAAACTAAAGACAAACCATAGCTTTATCAAATAAAGTATTTAATGCACTAATGTTGTGTGGTAGTTCTCTAAACAAAAAAAAAGAAACTTGCTTTTGAAATATTCGTATTTGTGTGAAAAATCCAAAATAACTTATATGTTTGTACGGGACAGCTCCAGTCCACCATGATTCTGAATTATAGTGAGTTAGGTGAAATTTTAGCGAAATTAATAATATTTGATAAAAAACAAAAACTAGCTTTGGTAGTACTTATATTAAAGTTTATTAAAATAATAACTATATAAACGAAATATATTTACTTCAAAAGATTTATGTGTTTCAACTAAACTGTTTGTACGGGACACTCGTGTTTGTACGGGACTCGTACGAAATTCAGTTCTTAAACTTTGTTTTGCACGTGGTCTATAAAGAAAAGTTGATGCTGTGTTTATTTAATGCATGTGTTTTGCATGTAACTTCACTCCCATTTGCTGATATTACGTGAAATTTAGATATTCCGGGTACAGGCTTAGTCGATTCCCAAGGACGAACTTTCTGAATTTTTCAGCTATTTCGGATTCAGAAATATAACAGATGGTTGTTGAAGGAACTAGACTGGTAGCTAATGCTGCGAAATCTTTTGCATTTTGGACAACAGTATCACTGGCTTGACTACGTGATTTTTGATTTACAAGCCGTTTTACATTTCCGCCGACTCCGTCTACAATTCCTTTGCCGTGGGAAGTAGCAAAATATTTCCATTCAAATCGCTTATTATATTTTTGAGAAAGAAATATCAATAACGTGACCATAAAACCAAGGCCGTATCTAGGGGGGGGGGAGGATGGCAGGGATCGATATGCTTTACTACTGAACTAACGACAATCTTTATAGATAGGTACGCATATATTTTGTGGCACGCTTGCTTTATCGTTTTTGTTTTTATGAAATTTTAATGTACAGTACTTTTTTTGCTTGTTTTTTGTTACTAGACAAATTGAACGCTCTAATGGGGACGCATATTTTAGTTTGTTTCATCTTCGCTTGCAACTTTGGTAAGTCGTAGTTCAGACACGGCAACTTTGTTGCTCATTTTCGGCAATTCCGCTTTTGGAATTGCCCATCGCGTTCACACACAGCAACTCCATCCCATGTATTTGTTTTTGTAGGCTGTGAAGCAAGAGTACTAAAATACTAAGAAGAATGTGAACACAAAGCGAATTGCCCGAGCACGAGCAACTCGGTGCCCTTCCCCTTTCCTCGTCGCTCTCTCTCCCACAAACTACAAATTGCCGCAACAAAAGTTGCCGTGTTTGAAAGACGACTAAGCATGCAAGTTTGTTTTGCCATTTCCTTCTTTGCAAATTTTAATAACGGTTCTTATTTCGCGCATATGATCACATACTTAATCAATTTTGTCACTTTTGAAGTGCGTTTAACAGTGGCAAGTTCGTTATAGTTAATTTGGTTAATAATATTGTTAAGTTTGCTTGAATAAATAAAAAGTTTTAGTTTATTTTATTGATTAGGTAAGTAAAGTGCAATGTTATGTTGTTAGAAAGAAGTTGTGTTGTATTCGTAGGCATACTAAATTTTTTTTAAAATAGTTTTGTGATGTCGAAGCGTTCAAGCAACAACACACTTTTCAAATACTTGGAAAAAAACAAAAAAATGATGATAGTGCTAAGGAACCAGAACCAGATCAGTGTTCATCAGTGTCTACTGATAGCTCAACTCCTATTATTCCTGTCGCCGCCACTACCAGTTCTTCTGGAGACGAAACTACGTTTAACCCGCTTGACAAATTGGATTTAGGATCTTATGCTAATTCAAAACAAAAAATTGATGATGAACTAAAATATGCGTTATTGAAAAAACCCTGGGTACCAGAGAAATCTTACAAATTCCCAAGCACAGACGACAAAAGACATTTTAAATTTCAGCATAAATGGTTCGATCAATTCTCCTGGCTGGTCTATACCTTAAAAAAGCCTGAAGGTGCTTTGTGCAAGATTTGCGTTTTATTTGCAGCTGAATGTGCTAGGAAGGGTGCACACCAAAAACTGAGCTTATTGGTTGTGAAACCATTAAACAAGTGGAAAGACGCGATCGCGGATTTTAAGCTGCATGAGCAAAGCAAGTATCATCAAGACTGCACATTATTTGCTGATAATTTTATAAGCGTATATGAAAAAAAACAAATAGACATAAGGAGTCAACTAGACATCGCGCGATCCGCTAATATTGCCAAAAATAGGAAAAAACTGGTTTCCATTGTTGAAACCATTCAGCTGTGTGGACGACAAGAATTATCATTAAGAGGAACTTGCGATTTCGGATGTATTAAATTCAATGAGTCTGAACCAGATATTAATGATGGTAATTTTCGAGCTATAAGTATTACGTATGCGTCATAAATGTGGCGATATAGATTTGAAGCAACATGATGAAACTTTGCAGTTAAATGCTACATATTATAGTCCAACTATACAAAATGAATTGATTTCTGTTTGTGGTGAAATAATTCAAAAACAACTGGTGACGGCTATTAATAATGCTAAGAGTTTTTCCTTGCTGGCTGATGAAACAACGGATATATCACGACAGGAACAAATGTCCATCTGTGTAAGATACACCGAGCTCCACAACAATGTTTATATCGTACGAGAAGATTTTCTTACATTTGTTACTGTTGAAAGCACAACAAGAGCTTCTTTAGCTCAAACAATTCTGGAAAGTTTACACAATATGCAAATTGACTGTAATTATTTAGTTGGACAAGGCTACGATGGTGCTGCAAGCATGAAAGGCAATTTGAATGGTGTGCAGGCAATAATCCGAGAAAAATATCCTAAAGCTCTCTATGTGCACTGCAGCTCTCATTCGCTAAATTTAGCTTTGTGTCACTCATGCCAAATTCAACCCATCAGAAATGCAATTGGCATTATAAAATCAATAGGGCTCTTTTTCAAATCCTCCGCCAAACGAACAAATTGTTTAACAGAATATATTAAACAAAATATGTCAGAAACAAAATGGAGAACATTAACTGCAATGTGCGAGACCCGATGGGTTGAAACCCATGATGGGCTGCTGAGGTTTAAAGAGATTTTTAAAGCGATTGTAGGTGCATTAGAAGAATTAAGTGGTAATAGCGATTACGATACTTCATCAAAAGCATCTTCTTTTATAAGATCAATATCAACTAGCGAGTTCGTGATAAGCTTGTGCTGCCTAAATTGTATATTTGCATATACCTTACCATTATGCAAAACTCTTCAAACAACTTCATGCGACTTAGCGGCTGCTGTACAGCACGTCGATCTCATTATAAACAATTTTAAAAATATGCGTACAAACTCAGAAACAGAGTTCGTAGATATTTTTAAAGATGCTGAGAACTTGCTTGAGTTTCTGGGTGAAACAATAGCGTTGCCTCGAATAACTGGGCGACAGCAAAACCGCGCAAACATAGTTGAAAAATATCCAAAAAAATACTACCGAATAACCATTTTACTTCCACTTTTAGATGATTTCATTAACCAATTAAAACTAAGATTTGAAAAGCATAATGTAACAGTGACACAACTTTACAAATTGCTACCAAAAGAGTGTGTAAAGGCTGGCACAGTGGTTCACGAAAACACCTTTTCATTTTATGAAAATTTTTTTAAAGACAATTACATTAAGTCTGAATTGCAGCTTTGGCAAACAAAATGGCGCAACGAACCCGAAATAAACATGCCTAATTCAGCAATAGAATCGCTTGAAGCCTGCAATAAAGATTTATTTCCAAATGTGCATTTTCTTTTAAAAATTTTGGTAACTTTGCCAGTTACTACATGCTCTTCCGAGCGATCTTTTTCAACTATGAAGAGGCTAAAGACGTACCTCAGAAACTCAACAAGCACGGAAAGATTAAATGGTTTGGCATTGATGTCGGTTCATCGCCGTATAAATGTGCCAACAAAAGAAGTTATTGACATATTTGCTGCGAAAAAAGCTCGCCGATTAAATTTAATTTTATAAATACATATATAGTACATATAATATGTGTTTTTAACAATTTACAGGAAATTAAATGAAATATTTTTAGTTTTTTTATTTTATGATTTTTTAATATATTTTTTAAGATGTATAAGTATGTATTATATGTAAATAATCACTGTAAAGCCTGAATAAAGATATGTACATATGTAATTTGAATTTGAAATGATTTTTTTTAGAAGATACTGAAGATACTGTTTTTATCTTTTTGCTTTGTATCGGAACAAACCAAAAAAGTTTTACATTGTGACATAAAAAATGAAGCAGCAGTAAAAAGTAACACTTTCTCTGCTCCATAAAGCTGACTGCACCTCGTTTTGATATTCACAAGAATAAGACATAGCAAAATCAATTTGAAGTATCCCCACATGTTCGTTATTTTTATCACTCTGAAATTCTTGTGCTTGTACTCTTTTTATGTTTATATGATTTATGACACATGGTAAAACGGAAACTAAATTCTCATACAACTCTCCACAACTGATTTCTTCTGTCTGCAATTTTACTCGTTGATCATCTCCTTTTTTCCACTGTTTGCAAACTAATTTTTTCGATGGATCATCAGGCAATATAATTTTACTTCCATTTTTACATGCATCGCAGTTATTTCTCCAACAGTTTGAATTTAGCGCCGTGTCACAGAGAATGTTGTTCCAGTAAGAGTTATTGTAGTTAATTTTCAGGCATTTTAATTTAAGAATGAAATTCTAGTGAATTATACATTTGCATTGTTCTGATGGAGTGTCTTTTAATAGCAAAACATTTTTCGGTCGTAGTGCACAGAAACTCGAAAACGCTATTTTAGTATTCGCAAGCTCTTCCTTAAATATACATATAAAAGGCTTCTTTTAAAGAAAGAGTAAGGTAATGCTTCCGTAATGTCATCTTTTTGCCATTAATCCAAGCGACCATTGTGTCGTTCATACCTGGACATGTATACACAATATCTGGACGAAAGTAAAAATCTTTCACCATTTTTTCAGTTTCATCATCATGTATGTATCTACACATTCATAGATTTCTTCTTTTCATTTTCAATTTTGAGTCCTATTTTTTTTGCTACACCCGTTACTACAGCTTTTTGCTTAGTGGGTGAAATCGGCAGACTTCGTATACACTTCTGGACAGCCTTTGCATAGGTTTGTTTGCCATTGTACGGAAAATATTCAGAATTTTCTGCACAACTTTCGTCGCAATTATTTATAATAGTAGAATTATCCGATCTATCATGAATTGCTACTAATTTTTTGGCTTTTTGCACTTTTTTTCTTTCTTTCTCATACCTCCTCCGCTTTTCCTTTTCTTCTTGTGTCATCACTTCAACTTTTCTTTTTCTCCACTCTTTAACTCGTGCTTTTTCTCTGTTTTTGAAATCAGAATCATTTTTTTCTTTCTCGTTTCTCCATTTTCTGTAACGCGACGTACTATTATTTTTATCAATTTTGTCCATTTTTTAATAAAGGGAAAGTTTGGTTTACACTTGTATGACGCGTTTGTACGGGATAAAAATAAACGACCACGAATTGAACTTCTAACAATACTACCTAAAGAAATTACTTCACAACTAAAAGTGCACCAATAACTCGCTTTAAATTAAAAGTAAATGTATTAAAACAGTTACATGTACAAGCAAAAAAACAACATTAACCATATAGTGCGTTTGTACGGGACATAATTAATGCACATTTTTGAAACAAAATTTCCACGTTATTCAAATATAAGTTTTTTTTTAAATAGCGGTTTTCAAAATATTACTATAATTACTTTTAACAACAAGTACCAGTTTAACATTATTTGTCATATGTAATGAGAATAAGATGTATGAATATAATCAACTATCGGTAAATGGAAATAAACACTTTATCCCTTCTTTTTGGTAACAAAAAAAAGTACTTCAAAGTAAAGTCCAGTGAAAAAATGATGTTAATATCAAAGTATAATATATTTTAAAAATATTGATGCTAAAAAAATCATCCGGAAACGCAAGTAGTCCGGCGGTCGAAACTTACCATTTTCCGTGGAATGCTCGGTAAGCATTTTAAGGTTTGCCAGCCTTGCTATCAGCAAATAAATGAAGCAAGTAAATCAAAAGGAAATAAAACGTTATGCCCAATTTGTCGGACAATAATAAAGGATGCTCTGTTAATTTTTTCTTAAAAGTTATATGTAATTTATTTAATTAACTACACTACTACTTTGTTTTTGTTAAAATTCGGTTAAAGGAAAACTTTTATTCTACTTTTTGTTGTTAATTCCATTTATAAGAATTATGCTTAGGTTTCAAAAACAATAAAAAAAGAAATATATATAATCTTAAAGCTTGTGTATATTGCACTTTATACTTTATTTTACAGAAGTAAACATTCTGCAAAAGGGAAAATTATAGCGGGAAACTATAAATTTTTCCTTTTACAAAATGTTTGCAGCTTTAATTCCTGGAGCCTAGAAATTAAGTGAAATAAAGCATTTGTAACGCAAAACATCACATGGGATATAAAACCATAATGGCTTCCACTAAACTTGATATGAGACTTGAGGTCGTATCAAAATTATGGCTTTATGTCCTATGACTTTATGACACCCCACCAAATACACACATTGTTTTCACTACATAGAAAAGAAAAATTATCAATGATTATCAATGATTATCAATGATTATCAATGATAATTTTTCTTCTGCTTCCCAAGATGGCGAAAGTGTTGACACTCCAGCAGATATTATTTATTACTGCTGATGCGACTATAATACTTTGAATCTTTTTCAAATTCATGCGAATTTCCCAGAGATAGCACAGGAATCTCGGTTTCTATACTGCGTAAGACCGTGCAACGTCCTTATTAGAGATAAACACTTTTTCCGTACAATTTTAATATTACTATCACTAAATCTTTGCTCATTTATTGAACGAAATCCTTTTCTGTTGCGATATATGTAGTTCCGCATTGTCTCCTTCTAAAGTGAACGACTCCAGTAATACTAATTTTAATTTGATCTTATTAAGGGGCACCTGGAGAATGTATTTTTATATGGGTGTACTCCATAGCGGCAAGAACTGCCGGAAACTGTGCTATTTCAAAAAATTTGGTCTTAACATCCGTTAACTCATCTTTATTCTTGGGTAAATAAATGTATTCGTCCCGTAGAAGTGCAATATGATGTGAAACCACTTAAACTGTAGATTCTGAAACACCGAAAACATCCCCATTCATGCGTTGCATACATCCAGTAGCATAATATCGTAAAGTTAATAGAAGTATCTGCTCTGGCAAGACAGTATTATTCTTTTAAATATATTCAGTAAAACTTAATGAATATAAATTACACTATGTAACACTGAAAATGAACTTTGAAAGAGACCTAGCCTAGGCGTTAGACCTTATAAAACTAAGAAAAACTGTATACTTGAAATTTGCGAAACACCCCCAAAATCTCATTTTAGGGCCAAAAAACTGTTCTTGAGGTCATTCGCTAGTCAATCATCAACATCTTTTCGAATTTTCATCCGATTCAAAAGTTGTTTATATATTTTGAAAGGTGACAAATCACTATTTTTAATGGCGTATAACTCATCAAAATCAAACGAGAACTGACGAAGCTACAGAGAAAAAAAATCTTAACTTAATAAAAAAAAATTAATTTTGAAACTTTGACTACGATTTTACGATAGTCTTAATTCAGAAAGGTACCTATCAAATATTATTAAAGTGAATTTAGTACTGCGTCGATTAAGCTATTTCAATCGAAAATCGGTTGGAAATTGACAGAGTTATTACTATTTAAATTATTTTAGATGATGCCCATATTTAAAAATTCATACATTTTGATTATCTTTCAACTTCAAATTTTTATTGTGACTGAAAATAAAAAAAAATTAATCATTAAAATGCTAAATAACTTTATAGCTAAAAATGTTTGCTTGATCTTCTGCGTTTATAAGACGAGTCATCTGTTTCACGTTTGAGTGACCAGCAGTAATTAGCTATCATCCTAACTTGGTTCTTTCCTGTAAACCGTTTTTCAATGTTGGAGATTTCTTGGTGAAATCTTTCACCTTGTTCGTCGCTGAATTGACCAAGATTATCCGGGAAAAATTCCAAATGAGAATGCAAAAAGTGAATTTTTATAGACATGTTGCATCCCATTTCTCCATAAGCTTCCAAAAATTCATGGACCGCCTCAACGTAATTTGAACTTCTCGTGTTTCCAAGAAAGTTTCGGCACAAAGAAATGAAACTCAGCCATGCTCTTTTCTCTACTGGGTTCAATTTTTTTATGAAGTCATCATCAGTCATAATCTTACGAATCTGCGGTCCAACGAAAACGCCTGATCAAAATGTAAAAATAAATTAGGATGAATTCTTTTTGAAGAATTCTTGTTGGGAAATTTTTATAACTACCTTCTTTAATCTTGGCGTCACTCAACTTGGGGAATACAAGTTTCAGGTGTAGAAAAGCCTCGCTGTTTTTTTCGAGTCGTTTAACAAACTGTTTCATGTACCCCAATTTTAAATGCAATGGCGGCATAGTTATATCATCAGGCTTAACTAATGCAATATTGAGAACATTCTTTTTGCCAATTTGAAACTTTCTCGGTGGCCATATGTTACACTTGTAATGATTTTTGGCACGACTGTCCCATTCACAAAAGTAACAAGGATATTTAGTGTAGCCACCTTGCATTCCAAGTAGAATTGTCAGGACTTTAAGGTCCGAGACAATCTGCCAGCGAAATTTATTGTATTTAATCCATCGTAGAATTTTTTCCATCGTTTGATAAGTCTCTTTCATATCAGTAGCGTATGCCACTGGAACTAATGGCAATTCATTTCTGTTGTGCAGCAATACTGCTTTCAGACCTACGATATTAGTCAATTGAAAATTAATTGATAAATTGTATTAAAATTTAGTTCTCTCACACTCATAACACATTAAATACATACTTTTGCAAGAACCGTCTAGAAATAATCGCCAATCTTGTGGACAGTGCACGTGATCGAGTGCAGCAAACAAATCATCCACATCAACGCAATAAACTAGTTTGTTATTGGTGTCATCAGCTTTGAAAATGTGTTCGAACGAAGATAGGTCTCTGTCTCGTGCAGACGTTACTTTAAAATTACTGTCTACTATATTGCACTGCTTTAATCTGGAAACCATAATCTCTGTCTGTCTTATAGACAGATCCATATCCCGCACAAGATCACAATAATCGTGATTTGACACGAAATGACGCTCCGTTTCTATTGCTTTCGTTGGAAGGTACGGTTCGTCATTTACCTCATTAGAGGATTTGTGGCTTGAATCAGGAAATGTAGCTGGATTTTTGTCTTCAGTTCGCTGATCTTGTTTTCCTCTTGGAATCGGTTTCGATACAGTCAACACATTGGCATATTCTATGAGGTGGCGAGTTTTATAGTGGTGACCAGTGATTTTTGTTTGGCAAAAGTAGCAATCCTCCGGCTTGTGATCTATTTGATAATGCCAAGCCATAGGAGTCACAAACGGCAGACGCTGGTCATCACATTTACCGGTTTTCCATTGTTTTAATGTTGTACAGCACATCGAACAAATATATTCGGGTTCATACCAAGCACTTTCCACGTATGAGCAACTGAAAAAGAGGTTGAACGCTTCAACCACAGCTTTATTTGTTCTTAAATCGAACCGATATTTCTTATCAACAAATAGACCGCAGGCGTAACAAAATTTGTTGCGCCTATCACACATTTTACCACACTTATCACACAATATAATTGCGAAGCGGTCGCAAGGTTGAATTGACGGCGTAAATTTATTAGATGAGCACTCAAAATTTTTGGAAATGAATGTGTTTAAAATAATTCCTCATACTTGCTATGTTTCTAGTAAAATAACGCAATGAAATGCGGTCAAAGTAGAAAAATTAAAAAAAAAACTTTTCGCAAGGTAAATTTATTTAATAGCAGAAAAAATTTAATAGCTTCGCCAATTTTTGTCCGATTTCATTGCATGAGCACTCAAAATTTTTGGACATGAATGTACTTTCAAAATAATTCCTCATACTTGATATGTTTTTAGTAAAATACTGCAATAAAATGCGGTCAAAGTAGAAAAATTTGAAGAAAAAACAAATTTTCCAAGTTTACCCGATGAAAACTTACAACACGCTAGCTCAAAAAATAGATCTTTCTATCTCAATTTAAAGGTATAATCCTTACCTTTCCAATTTTCATTTCATATTGAAAATCGGTAAAGAAATGGCCAAGTAATGAAAAGATTAGCGCGTACACTTCCGAAGATCGGTTTTTTAACGGTAAAGCAAGATTTTGAGGGTGTTACAAATTTTTCAAAAACCGTTTTGAGTTATATTCGACCAGGTGAACAATTTCCACTATGTCACTTTAAAAGTTCATTCAATTTTTTCCATTTTGTAACACTGTGTTATTTACATTCATAGCATTCACCAAATCGAAATCGGTGAGGAAAATCTTTAGAATCGTACCTTTGGAAAAAATTTGGTCGATTCCCAATGTACTGTTGGCGACGATCAACAACAATATTCCAGATACCATTAATATCGACATCACTCACAATATCAGATTCGAAATCTTCCATTTCAGGCAGAAATATTAAATTTTACAATCTGACAAAACTTTTGTTTTTTCTTAAAAGAAATGCCAATTTTCTTTTCACAGCATCAGCTGATATTTGTCTATTAGATAACCATCGAAGTTTGAGGGTTTAACTAATAGTAAACCAAGCACTGTGAATAAAAAATCATTGGTTAAACAACTGTCAATGGTAAACAACCAAATGTGAGTTCGGCCCTAAGATATTGAAGAACAGGCATCTAATTCGAATGGTGGGCTTTGAATTCAATAAGCTTGCTCATTTTCCAACCCTTCAACTTTTTTTAAGGTTATTTTTTTTTCGAACTTATACAAGAAAATTACTTAAAAAGGTAACCGACATTCAACCATCAGAATTTGTCCAACAACTAGTTCGTTATTAACTTAAAACAGTTTTAGAAACACAATACATATATATATGTATGTATTATTATATATATATATATATATATATATAAACCTAATCTTACTAAATATATCTTCTTGAAAGGCGAAAAATTTATTCGATAGCTGAAAAGAAGTCAGAGTTTATCGAAAACACATCGCTATGAGTGGGCTTCCGATCGACTTAGCATTTAATCACTTGTTATCAACCACACATAAGTTTTTTGCAATTAAATTCTTACTCACCTCATTTCCCCCCAACATACAAATCGATGTTACCGATCACAATCAATTCGTTGAATCAAACAAAAGACGTAATCTACAAATACAAAGGCATACCCGAAGAAACGATCATAGCTGAATTAAAACAACAAAACATCATCAAAGTCAGAAAAATTGCCACCAAAGTAGACGACGATGTCAAAGAAACCGGCCTAGTTATATTAACTTTTGGAATCCATTTAAATGATTGAAGCCTTGGTAAAGTCTAGAATGAAAGAAGTCTGATGAGAAGATGTGGCGATCTCCGAAATAGCAGCTAAAACTTGTGCCACTTTGCAAAATTGTTGCTTTTTTATAATATTCCCGAATAAAAAATGACCTTGAGATCAATAAAATTACACAAATTTCTAAATGTAAGGCCGAAAATATATGTTCTTGTATGTTCAAAATACTCTCTATGCCCTCTCTATCTATAACGAGCGACATAGCAATAATATCTACGTTCTCAACCAGCATCCAAAGATATCCACACCTCTCAATCTAACCCAACACAAGAGCACACTTGGCGAAACATCTCAAACATCAGCACTTGGGAGCTGCTGCTTACACCTCAGGAAGGCACAAACAGGTACGAAGTTCTAAGTCAAACAGCCATCACACCCGACAAAAGCAGGTAGCAGGTAGCCATATAGAAATCTGACATGCGTCGTACTACCATGAAAAAAAATTTAAATATTCTCCAGAAATATTTCCAAGAGGCCCGTTAGTCAGCTCAAAGACAAACTTCCGATAGAAACCAGCAAAAATAAATCAACAAACCGCCCTTCCGAAGACTTTTATGAACAAATAGGCATATTAAAAACACGTTAATTTCTTATGTTCTATTGTCTTCAAATTCATTCCCTTAAATAACCAATATTTTTCCATGTTAACATAACTATCAACATACTTCTCTTTCGTCTTTATTATCTTCTTATTCCCTGTTAAATTTTTCATATCTCGCCACACTCAATTAACACTTAACAGAAATCTCTTCACAACCACATCCAATCTCTATCCCTAAAGCCCAGCGCTGAATGTAAACAAAACTGCTGCGAATTTGAGACGACCACCAAAAAAGTTGGCGGCCACCGTAGCCGAGTGTGTAACTTGTGCGCGCTTCATACGTGGGTCCCGAGTTCAAATCCTGGCCGGGGCAAGTAATATCAAAAATTATATAAAATTGTTTTGTAATAGCGGTCGCCCCGCGGCAGACAATGGCAAACCTTCTGCCATGAAAAAAAAAACAAAAAACAATCGCCGTTCGGAGTCGGCGTAAAATTGTAGGTCCCTCAATTTTTGTTACAACATAAAAACGCACACCACAAATTGTAGGAGAAGTTCGGCCAAAATCGCTTAAGCGGTCATAGTGCCAATTAAGTAAGTAAGTAAGTATTTACAAGAAGTGCTCACTTAGATATATCACAAACATTAACTAAGGAACGAAAAGAACGAGTCCCCTGGTAGAACCCACATATAGGAAACCTAACATCCGAAAATCAACAAAAAAGGCGCTGCTGTTTTAAAAACAGAGATTAGGTTTGTTAACAAACAATCATTATTTCAATTTACCTCCACGAAGTCCGCTGCAAAATCGATGGGGCCAACACTGTCTACGGAAGACTCGAAATCGCCAATACGTTCTGTGAACATCTGTCGAATCAAACTGCTAACCACCATTCCTCAGATTCTTTACAGAGTATCAAAATGCTCCTTAACACAGGCTCAAGCAGCGGACGCATTTACTCAGATGCGAAATCCATTGACAAAATCAGAGTTATACATTTCACTGCAAAAATTTCGCAAAGCGAAGACTGAACGTACTGTTTGACTCCATCTTCGACAATTGCATACCATAAATATTCAAACATAGCACCTTAGTACCCATCAGCAAACCAAACTCCTATAAAGCTCAATTAAAGTCATATAAATAAATCAATACCGTTACATCCATGATGTTCGAAAGATTAAATCTAAATCTAGTCTAGCTGCAATAGACTATAGATGGTGGTTTCTTGCGAAAAACTAACTTATTCATTAGCAACAAAATGTACTTCAAATAAGGTAGAGCTGTATCTGACGCTCTTGTATACTGTTTTTTTTTAGCTTCGGTTTTTCCGGAAGGTGAAAAAATTATGTGTATTGGAATTATCTGGTCAGAACAGAACGAAAAATGGCACTGCAGATGGCACAACGTCCGTCTAAACCCCGATGCCTCCAAACCAAACTTGACGAGGTATGACGGAGAGTCGTTCCAATATATATCTTCTTTTTTACCAAGACGACCAGATCACAAACGTTAATTGGTTCAAAGAAAAATAATTCGAAAGTTCAGAGCAGTTAATGGAATGAGAAGAATGGGGTTGATGTTCGTCTATCGCTTATGGATTGCCCCCGGCAGCTTCCTTCTGACCTCATAAAGTGGAAGATCGCTAGCCCACTTCATGATTTTAAGTGCATATCTAGTTATGGATCGTTGAATGCGTTCGATTCTGTTATAGTGATTACTGTACGATGGATTCCAATTAACAGAACAGTATTCGATGACGGTTCGTACCGTATAAGCTGCTTAATTGTCATAGGATCCTTAAATGCTTGAGTTTTTCTTTTAATGAAACCAACCATGGAGCTAGCGATAATATAATCATGATGTTTATTAAATCAACAATTGGAGCTAAAAATTACGCCAAGATATTTGAGCTCGGAAGTACTAATAAGAATATATTCATTTAAATAGTAATCAAATAAAATAGGGCTGGTACTCATATTACAGATTACTGCGTTGTTTATCTGACACCACTTTAAAACTGAGCATAAACCCTGCTGAAGGCTATCACGGTCAGTAAGATTTGACACTTTATTAAAGATTTCAACGTTGTCAGCGAATATAAGGCATTTAGAAGACTGCAGACGCTGAGGTAGATCGTAAATAAAAATTACAAATAGGCAATCCCCTGGGCAATTCACTGTGTGATCCTTGTGGTATTGTGGGAACTTTTAAAAAACTTTAGTAAGATAAATGTTACGATCTACCTTGTCGAAGGTCTTAGAAAAGTCTGTATAAATAAAATCGAGCTGGTGTTTATAGGCAATTCCTTTTGAATTATGCTGTCGAGCAGTTTAGAAAATGTACTTTTTTCACCATCGCTCTATAATTGTTCACATCACAGCGATCGCCGGAAATAAAAATTGGGGAAATCGTACAAATCTGCTAGCAGTTGAAAAAACTCTATTTTTAAATCAAAGGTTAAACAAAAATACTTATACAACAGGAGCTATGATGTGACAAACACAAGATTTATAAAATATTGGTTGAAAGTCGTTACGCTCATATTTACACCGAAGCATCAGATCTACAATTGCAGACGATAATTCATCTTCAGATATAATAAAGTCTTCATGAAAAATATTTTCAGTAATTTGCTGGTGAGATTTGCGTGAGTAGTGGCTACATATATTGAAAGTAATCAGTTTGAAAAAGTTTTCCAAAAAGATTAAACGATTTCAGCGTTTTTTGAGCGTTCATAATCCAATTCTAAGTTTTTTTGGAAGTCTATTTGTGTTGCGTTTTGTTTTAAAGTATTGCCAAAAGGACGAAGGGGTTGCTTTCAAATTATTTTCCGTTATATATACATATATGTAGAAAATGCCTATAAAGAAATTTATGCAAATGTTCAAATCTATCTCGCTATTTCATGATTTTATGACGATCTGACTCTAGTTTGGGTTTCTTTTAAATAACTTAAGTGCTTTAGTTTTAATTTTTTTTTAATTTAAAATTTTTTTACTAAGCCATGGTGGCTTATTATTTCACAAAGGGACTTTTGAAGGGACAAATTTATTGATGTTAGACAAAAATGCCCTGCGAAATACATTATAATCATGCATTGTTGAGCTTTCAAGCAATTCGAGCTAATGCTGCTTAATGCTTAATTTAATTTAAAGAAATCAACTTTACTGAAATTTAACTTTTCACAGTCCGTAACGGACTCTTGTCGAGAATAAAAGATTGCATTTTGATGTGAAGGGTCTTTGGTAGAGTTAATTTTTAGTACAATTAACTTGATGAAAAGAATTAGATAGCAAGAAATTAGTTTAAGTCTCTAATTCTGTTCTGACATTGTGATAATACAGTACAATTATCAATCATATTTAACAAGTTTACTATATAACTAACATCATTCAGATGATTGGCATATAACTCTATTGAACTGTTTGGTGGTATATAAGAAGTTATAATGTATAAAACATTGTCATTAGCAAACGAGATTCTGATGTAAAGTTGGTCAACTAGAGCATTGTCAACTGGTAAGTTTATATATCTAACAAAGAAGCTAAGATTATGCCTCCGCTAACTGCATTATCAGGAGAATATGATGAGCAAGAAGAAGAGCGCTGGTCAACGACTATTGTGCCGGCATATACTTAATTTACAAGCAGTGTTTGCGAAGAAGTCCGTTTACGTTTGACATCGTTTTTATAAATAGTACTTGCTGATCAGCTGTTGAGCGCATTAACAAATTATTCTCAGTACAACAACAAGCATTAAGGCGAAGTTCCTTAACCTCATCTGCATGGAGTTTATCGGTCGTACCCAATAAGAGAGTTTTGTCTAAATGAAGCGGTTTGATTTTCAGAGATAGCACTAACACACGGTGGATCAGGTGCCGATTTTTGCATTATTTGCTGATAATTATCGTTAGCATTGTTGGATGGATGGCAAGAATTGGTGAATAAGTTGATTTTACGTTATGTGAAGAAACAATTTCATCCCGGTTGTCGAAACGTGGTGAAGCGCGAATAGATTTTCGGTGAACAGCCGCGGATTCTTTACAAATGTGTTTATTACTCGAGCTGACAAAATAGTCTAAGTCGCCAACCAATATACCAACACAAATGGTAAAATTCATTACAATTATCGCATTCCACTTTGGGTTGGGTGCGATTAACTTTGTGGCCGCGACCACATGGCATTTCAAATACTTATTATTTAAATCAGACATGTTAGAAGATTTAACAATCATGCATCTAACACAATATTTTGTTAAGTTATGCTGTTCATTTCACGGGGAAAACTCTGAAATATTGAGTTTTATACGCAAGGTATTCTTCTTCTTAACCCAGGTGGTTTTGACCGATTTCAAACAAATCCTAAAAATAAATCTCCACCACAGTAAAAGAGAAATTTGTGTCGTCAAAGAACGGTTTTATGGTGTGAGCAGTAAATATTATTGTATGATCTATACGACAGATATAGGTAAATCAAGATCTTGTTTGCTTAGCGATGCAGACAATGTAGTGTTTGCAGTGGAGTCTTTAATGAACACTTCCTGGCTGGCTTCAAGCTATGTGACTTCCTCGGTCCGGCCCTGTTAATGATAAGCACAGTTGTGGAGGTAGAAGTATAAGGTATTCCTGTCATTTTCGGTTCAGACGCAAATTCCCATCACCAACACCATCGATCGAGTTGACTCACTCTTCGAATTTTTACTTAGTTATAATCTTAAAATATGCAATGTTCGGGACACTCCTACTTTTATAACCGCAACTTGGAGGGAGGTATTAGATATAACCCTCGCGAACGAACGGGGTGATATAATTCTTAAAAACTGCAGGGTGTCTGGGGAAGACTCATTTCGGACCATATGCACGTCAGCTTTGAGCTGTACATTCCTATTATTGAACTTAACCCATTCATTCTTAAATACATACAAACTGGGGAGCCTGAAAGTGCTGTCTAATCAGATGCCTTCCTTAACCCCCAGACAACAATATGTAGGGCGACAGTCCGCCTCAACTATGTATATATCACAAAAATGGGCTCATGTTAAAATAATCTTTATTCTAAAGGCGGGAAAAGCATCACATAACAAGCCCAAAGATTTCTCATGGAAATAGTATGTCGAAGCAGATAATAAACTGGAAAGAAACCTGAAATTAAAAATGAAATAATACTTTAATTAATATCAATGTAGTTACCTTATTGTGAAATCCCTTATTAAATACTCACCATACTTATTGCCTAAACACAAATTATAGCGTAAAATCAAAACATACAAACACATATACATTCGTACTCATATACATAACGAATTAACGAAACACCTACATATATACCTAACATATATACACACAAACAATGAATTTTCCCCGTTTCGGGTACGGATGCTAATTTAAGTACAAATGTACAAAATTACTGTAAACTTAATATTAAGTATTAGGTATAAGTAGAAGAGAAGAATAAAAACATTGTTAATTGTGATCCAGAAACCGGCGTGGCAACTAAATTCGAGCAGGCAATACGCAATCCGTAAGTTTCGGTAAAAAAAACATAGTTATTTTGCGCTCCCCTAAAATTAATAAATCGTCAAATATTATTGATGAATGTTTAGAATATTTGAAGCGAACTTGGGGGCCTCCTCTGTGGAAAAATTCGTGATAAGAGGCATACCTTAAGGAGGAGCGTTATCGCCCTTACTGTGGAATATCGCTGTCGATAGCCTGATAAAAGAAGTCCATACAAGCGGGGGAAAATTTACAGCCTACGGAGATGAAATTGCCATAACGGCAGTCGGCAAAAATTTAGATACACTGACAGATCTAGTGCAAGGCTACTCAATAAGTTAATGCGCTGGTGTCGCTGTCGAGGCCTGGGGGTTAACTCCACGAAAACGGAAATGGTTATACCTACCTGGAAACATCGATGCCTACCAATAACAAATTTAACTCTAAGTGAAGTAACATTGAGGGGAAAGGAACAAGTCAAGTTTATGGGACTGACCATAGATAGAAAATTAAATTGGGAGCTCAATATTAACGAAAGGATCCGAAAAGCCACGACGGCTATTTACTTATGCAGCAGGGCTGGAGGAAAGAACTGGAGCTTAGGACCCAGATGATTGCATGGATTTTTACGGCGATTGTGAGACTAATCCTTTCTTATGGAACGATAGCCTGGTGGGAGGTTATCACCAAGAAAGTAAATATTAAGAAAGTAGAATGAGTTCTGCGGATAGCCTCATAGTATTCTACTAAATTTTCTTTCTTACATGGGCCACAATTCAATAATGGCCGAGCTCACGGAACTGCAAATGTTGACCTACTATGCGCTTCCGACCGCTTCATCGAATCTAAATTCATTTCATGACCCAGCTGCCCGAAAGAGAAGAGTGGAGATTGGATGCGGTTAGGAAATCACTGGTACAGTAGCTGCGGAATGCTGCCGAACTCTTAACGAGATGGCTGATCCATTCCCAACACATATTGGCGGGTCTGGCCATTGCGGCATACGGGGTAACTACGGGGCTGATAAGCTTGCTCGTCAAGGCACGATTCTGTAGGATAGTGGTGTTCGCGATTAATCAGGCATCCCTCTTCAGACATGTAAGCTATTGATGAGCCCAACATTTGTTGAAATCGCAAGCGACAGGTGGAAGTCGGCAGCGGCATATATAAACTGAACTGCCTTCATATACAAGTCTAACTAAACAGTGTAATTTATATATTAATATGCTTAGGTATCGCGTAACGAAAGAAGTGTTGAAATAGCTTTAAGAAAGGCACCACTTGACACTTGTATGAGAAAAAACAAACATACATACTGAGATAGCGACACATCAATGTGTTTCTATGTATATACATCAGGATGGTCCTTACCATGAACAGCATTTTTTTGTTTTTTTTTTTTAATACAGGACCGTCTTAATCTGTTCATTTTTACAAAACATAACTTCCATACAAATTTTATAGCGATATATCAACTCTTACCCACTGCGCATTGACATTGAAATGTCAAAGTCTTCTCATTTTTATTAATTTTTCATCCCAGATTTTTTATTCCAAAGTTTTTTTGTAAAAGTTAGTATGAGGATTTTTAAAAAACATATTTTCTTATATATGTGCCTAAACCGCATTTCAATCGGACTTTTCGTTGATTTTTGACAATTTTTGAAAACAAAAAAAAATTGTGAAAATTGATAAAATAATTATATACTACAATAACAACATACAATATATAATATGTTGAAGACCTATAATGTTTTCATGCGACATTAAAATTATTACGTATATTTGAATATTATTACGTAGTTTTCCGATTTAACGAACCATCGGTTTAACGACACATAGAGAAAGGGGATTCCCCAACGATGTTCTGGCTGCGTTTTCTGTGTTTACTTTTGGAGTTTTTGTTGTCATAATTTTTCAATTTAACGAACAGGGCTGACATTATATAGTTCGCTAAATCGAAAACAGAACTGTATTATAAGTTGAAAACATGTGTTGCAATAACAGGCTCAATTCTGTAACGTAAAAGAATATAGCTCAAATACGTCTTATAAATAAATGTTTACACATCGCGGTGTTATTGACAGTGTAACAAGGAATATCTTTCATTCATTCTAGTTTGAACAGTGAACAAAGTGACAAGTGGTCTAGAAATAAATTTCTAAAATTTAATAATGAAACTAAAAACAAACTGTGTTTAAAAACATTTGAAAATATTTTAACAGAATAATATAAAATATATACATTTTCCAAATGTCGCGACAAAAGGTGTATTTAGTCGGTGTACTGAGAAATCAAATTCTTGGTAGTAAGCTTCCATCACTAAGAGATTGTTTAAGTGTTCTATTTCATAATATACGAATTTTAAATATGACTATTTCCGATGCAGCTCATTTAGTCATTGATGAGTGTTTAATATTTTGGAGAAAGGCACGAATTCCAACCAGAGATCGAAGTGATTGTGTAAAGAAATTGATGAAAGTGCATGAAAAATGGATTAATTTAAAGAAAAGCTCCAAACGCAAAGGTGTGACTCAAATACGTAAGGAGAAAATGTTTGAGGAAGAAATGAATAACTTGTTCGATATTGCTCACGCAAATGCGTTAAACCTAATGTCTATTGAGGAAGATAAACAGTTTTTGATAGCACAGAGAAAACCAAATCGGGTTGGAAGTATGATAGAAATAGATTTGAAACTAACTGCTGCAGAAAAACGAAAAGCTGAAAGAGAAAAAAGAGAAAAATCAAAAAGACTGAAATCTCAAGCAGAAATGGAGGAATATAGTAGACTTGGTAATTTGGATATAAAAAATATCGATTTGGTTATTTATTTTGTTTTTACTTCCAGTAGTGAATAGTTCTAGCACAGATCAAGATATCTCAGACGATGAAATCACTACAACTAAAGATCAAGAGGAAACATCTATTTTAAATGATGATCAAGAACCTTCTTCTAGTGGCTTTCGGAGGAGCAATAAATCAATTGTGACACCTAGACTCTCAGCGGCTTTGGACAAATGTAAAGTGAGTGATAGAGATGCCGTTCACCTTCTCAGTGCATGCCTAGAGGGTTTATCTTTAAATCCAATAGATTATGTAATTAATCGATCTTCGATAAGAAGAAAGCGGCAACAGCATCGCGAAGATACTGCAAAAAATATTCAATCTGAATTTTTAAATTTAAATGTTGATTTCGTTGTTGTGCATTGGGATACGAAACTGCTCCCAAATGTGACTGGCATGGAAAAAGTAGATCGTTTGCCGGTAATTGTGAAAACTTCACATACAGAACAACTTTTAGGAGTCCCGCATATCACTTCAGGATCAGGTAGAGAAATTTCCAGTGCGGTATTTGACACACTAGATAAATGGGCGTTACTGCAGAAAGTGCAGGCATTCGTATTTGACACCACGGCATCGAACACCAGCAAATTCAAAGGCGCTTGCACACTGCTAGAAATGAAATTGGAACGTAATATACTGTTCTTAGCTTGTCGTCATCACATATTTGAGTTAGTTTTAAAAGCTGCCATTGATGCAGTTAAGTTGTATCCTTCAACTGGTCCGGATATTGCCTTATTTAAAAAATTCAAAACAGCTTTCCCGAAAATCAATGTTTGCAATATAGCAGATTGTGATTCAAGTAGTGAGCTGTTAGAACTAATTGGCGAAAAACGAGAAGAAATCCTGTATTTTTGTCACAGAACGTTAGAGCATGATAAGCAGCCTCGAAATGATTATAAAGAGTTTTTAGAACTTGTAGTTATACTGTTGGGAGGAACTCTTTTAAATGGAAATAATATAAGACAACCGGGTGCATATCATCACGCTCGATGGATGGCCAAAGCCATATATTCTATTAAGATTTATCTCTTGAGAAATGAATTCCCATTAAAGGAACATGAAGAAAGATCTTTATGCAGGATATGCGGTTTTATTGTGGTTAACTACATAAGATCATGGTTTTCCGCAAATAAAACCATCGAAGCACCATGGAATGACCTATCTCTTTTGAAATCCCTAAATGCTTATAGAGAGAAGGATCCAATAATTGCAAAAGAGACTCTAAACAAATTTGTTAACCATCTTTGGTACTTGGCAGATGAACCAGTTCTCTTTTCACTTTGGGATGACAATGTACCAATTGAAGAAAAACAGCGAATGGGCGAAAAATTGCGAGTTCTTCTTAATAGTGAAGAATTAGAAGACTGTGAAGACAATGATTATGTTTCAAAAAAATATAAATTAAATGATGATGAGATTCATGATTTTCTCAAAAAAAATTTGCCAACAAGCTTGATAACCACAAAATCGTTGAACTTATTTAGACGATTTAAGATAAGTACTGAATTTGTATTCATTGATGATTGCGAATGGTCGGAAAATAAAGATTATAAGAAGGGAAAAGAAATATTCTCCTCAATAAATGTTGTTAACGACTGCGCTGAAAGGGGAGTAAAGCTGATGGAAGAATTTAACTCCTTGTTAACAAAAAATGAAAATCAGAGACAATTTATTCTACAAGTAAAGATATATCATTTAAAAAAAACCTATTTATAAAGTCTAATCTTGCATTGCTATTTTAGGTTGTACAAAACTATCGGAAAAAATATCCAGAGCATACAAAGAAAGCTATGAGTGTTCCCTACGACCAATGATGCTAGTCAACAACAAGTCAACAAAACAATGTTTTTGAAAAATGATCAAAAATTAACGAAAAGTCCGATTGAACTGCGGTTTAGGCACATATATGTATAAGAAAATATGTTTTTTAAAAATCCTCATACTAACTTTTACAAAAAAACTTTGAAATAAAAAATCTGGGATGAAAAATTAATAAAAATGAGAAAACTTTGAAATTTCAATGTCAATGCGCAGTGGGTAAGAGTTCAAATATCGCTATAAAATTTTTATGGAATTTATGTTTTGTAAAAATGAACAGATTGAGACGGTCCTGCATCAAAAAATTTAACTTTCAAAAATAAGGACCACCCTAATATACATACATGCATCTGCATATGTACATACTGACGTAGCTTTTGAGTTCTGGCCCATTTCGACACTATTTTCGGGCTAAATATTTCTTTACCATTTCAGAACCTTTCAGTAGTTCAGGACTGGTTCACCACTAACTACTGCAACAAAAACTACTAATTACTTGCATTACAACTACTCTTATAACTTCTACTACTACTGCCAACTACCACTACCACTAATTTCTACTACTGCTACTTTTACTACTATTACTATTAATTACTTACTAGTAGTAGTACTACTACTTCTACTACGAATGATGAGCAAAGTCTATTTTGTATAAATGGATTTAACGTAGAGTTCTTAAACCGGAGCCAGCAAAACGGGGGAGGGATTGCAACATATGTGAAAGAGAACTTTTGTTATGAACGCATCTCTTACAAAGTAAATTCGTTTGAGACTATCGAAATAAAAGTAGTCTGCAACAACAACAGCATAGCATGCACATTGCGCGCTATATATAGGCCTTCGGAAAATAATGTTCGCACATTTGTTAATGAGCTTGAGAGTAACAAAGAAGAATGTGTAAAGTAATTGGTGATATGAACATTAATATAATTGATGCTAATAATGACAATGCAAATATGTACCTAGACATGCTGTCGTCTTGCGGAATACAAAGAGTAATAAATGAATATACTCGATTTATTAGAAGTAGGTCCGCTGACATATGAGCTGGAGTTATATAAACACACAGCAGACCATTACTCTTTAATATGTAGCATTGCTTTCAATGAGCATAACGAGTGTACGAATGACGAACAACTATAGTTGTCATCTTTTGTAAGCGACCTGAAAAAGAACACTAGGTAGCTTATCGAATTACATGGTAAACAACAACACAAAATAAGCGGGTTGAGCTGAATAAGCGGTTTGAGCTGAACTGTCTTAAAAAATACCCGACCTGGTTCACAGTGTTGCAAAGTAAAAAAATGGTACTATTGTGAATGAGTTGCTGGAAAGTGCTACGGAAAATTTCCAATAAACGTCAAACTGTTGGGAAATTTTCGCTAAACATCAAAACAAACAAATAAACAAAATGGAGCAGGCGTAAGTAAAATCGCTCCACATAAGATTTTAATTAAAAATATAAAATACCATTTATTTTTCAGAAACCAAGAAAAAAAACGAAGAAGATGGACTCGCGAAGAAACGCATGGGTTTTTGAGGTGCTACATTGCACGGAAGGAGGAGTTCCAGCACCCGAAAAAGAAGAGGCTGGCGTTTACCAACGTATTGGAAGACATGTTGTCTTTCGGCATTACGGTGCGTATAATAACTAAAAAAATGCTGAATGAAAATAATTACCAATGCTTTCAGGATTCGGAGAGAACACCACTCTGCTTGGAGTCGAAGATGCGGACGCTGCTTCAGGCGTACAAAGCGGCGCGCGACAACAACCGCAGTACGGGGGCCAGCCCATGTTTTGCTCCATTTATGGAGCAAATGGACGAAATCTTTGGAAGGAGTCCAATCATAAGCAATAGCCACACGATACACCTGAGCTCCAGGGCAAAAACGACTCTGCTGCCAACGACACTACCACCACTGACACCATCACCACCGACACCATCACCACTGACACCACTGACACCATCACCATCGACACCATCACCACTGACAGCATCACCACTGACACCATCACCACCATCACCATCGACACCATCACCACTGACACCATCACCACTGACACCATCGCCACCATTACCATCACCGCCGACACCTTCGCCACTACCAACTCCGGCTGCATCGGTGCGAAAAAGACGGTCTGCTCGGGAAGTATATTATAGTAAAAAATTGGAAATTAGGAAGTGGCAGGCACAGGAAAAACTGCGATTGAAGGCTGAATCCCTCCAGCAATTCAACACTTTGTTGAAGGCAAAGTTCGAGAGAGATGCCGAGATGGAAAAAAAAAGATTGGACTTGCTAGAAAAACTAGCTAATAAGTAACCAATGTTTTGAAACAAATTTGAATTTAATTTTTTATTTTTCTGAATTTCACCCTTATTTTTTTAAGTACCTTAGTATGAAGTTCTTGTTTTCTTTTTGGATTTAACCTATTTGAATTTTATTTACTTTGATACTTTTTTATATTAGCTTTTAAACATTCTTGTGATATTTCTGTATATGTCAATGAATTTAAAAAATATTTATTTATTTTATTAGTTCTTAGGAACTATGTGACATACTTGTGATATTTCTGTGTATACGAATGAATTCAAAAAATATTTATTTTAATAGCTCTTAGAAAATATATAACATACTTGTGATATTTCTGTATATGTCAATGAATTTAAAAAATATTTATTTATTTTATTAGTTCTTAGGAACTATATGACATACTTGTGATATTTCTGTGTATACGAATGAATTCAAAAAATATTTATTTTAATAGCTCTTAGAAAATATATGCCACACTTGTGATATTTCTGTATATGCGAATGAACCTTAATATTAGTTTAAAAAATGTTTATTAGCTCTTAGGAAATATATGAGATTATTTTTGTGAGAAATGAAACAATGTTGATATAGATTCGTTTTAATTTTTAGGTAGTTTTGAAATTTTTTTATTTAAGAATAAAAAAGGAGATACAAATAAATCTAAGTTCTACATATTTTAAATTAGATTTTGTTGTCTTAAATAATTAAAAAGGTTTTGCCTCCTATCAAGGTTGGCATCAACATTTGACTCCTCGATATCATCTTCCAATAGAAATGGACTCGTTTCGTTGGTGTCATCTTCTTCATTGACTTCGCACAAATCGTCAAAAGTTATGCAAATATTATGTACCACACATGCACTGACTACGATGCTGGTTATCATTTTTATATCCGTTTGCTCTGTAAATTTCATGAGTCTTCGAAAACGGCCTTTTAACAGTCCAAACGCATTTTCAACCACCATTCTTGTTGAAGAGTGTATTTCGTTGAATTTTCGCTGGCTTTGGGTTAAATTGCCGTAGTCTTTATATGGCGGCACCAGCCACTTCGTCAATGGATATGCCGAATCTCCGACAATAAAGTAGGAACTTGAGAACACTTCCTCATAATTACTTTCAGCATCGTGAAAGAGTTGAGATCTTCTCAAAACTCTGAAATCATGGACCGACCCAGGTTCACCACAAGTTATGTCAGTGAACTTTTTATCGGCATCCACTAGAGCTTGAAGCACTATGCTGTACGCTTTTTTCCGATTAAAATACATCTCTTTTTGTTCTTTCGGACCTTTTATAACAATATGTGTGCAATCTATAGCTCCTATTACGCCAGGAATACGTTTTTTCAAGTAAAACTTTTCTGCTGTATTCTGCAAAGAAGCACCTTCCGGCCATTTAATGTATTCATGGCCAATAGCTACCAAGAATAAGGTAACTCGTTGCACTGTTGTCCATGCGGCGGATGAGGCCACCCCAAACAAATTCGCTAGTTGCCTAAATGTCACGGTGTTGCTTATGTACCAAATATACATATAAACAGCCTTCTTTGGTGTAATACGTGACCTACCACCACCACATTGGTCAGGACAAAATGTAGATGACGAGTATTTTGCTAAAATTGGGGAAATAAATACTTTCAAGTTGCTGAATGTTAAATGCTTGCATTTGCATATTACTTGTTAGATACTCCACTGTTTCACGTTTCAGCCTCATGTTAATTTTGAAGTCCATCTCACTCATTGCATCGATAGTACCTTCAAAGTTGGAACACTTCTCATGATGCTCAACTTCGCTTTCTGAGTCTTCAGAGGATGAACTGGAACTCGCAAAAATGGTGTCCAATATTTCATTGACTGTTTCCCATGCCCCAGCCTGGCCTAATTCACTCTGCTCAGCACACATTGACACAATCTAAGCAATAAATACACGATAATGTATTATTAATTATTATTTTTGATTAAATTAATATATTTACCAACGATTCTTCTGAATTACTCATTTTGTTTTGTTTTTTGTTCACAAATTTCACAAACATACAATTTATTTTGACAGATAACAATAGTGTTGTAAAGTGAATGTTAAATATAACCTACTTGAAAATAAGCGAGTCGGGCGTTCTTTTGCAGCCCTCTTACAAAAGATGACAACTTATTTATAACTAAAATAAGCGACACAAAGTTTTTTGAACAGATACTTCAAGTAAACTGGAATGACGTTCTCCGGTCAACTGATGTAAATGAGATGTGCGATAACTTACAACTCGCTTTTAAGTGTGCATACGAAAACTCAGCTGTTACCCATAACAATAGTACACAGAGAAAAACGAACAAGTGGATGGCAAATCAACCAAAAACTTTATGTGATAGCAGGGATAATTTATATAGAAAATGTAAAGCGGGACCAAAAGACAAAAAAATAGAAATAGATTATAAGAAATTCAGAAATTATGTCAACAAAGAAGTACAGAGAACAAGAAATAATTACTACCAATCCAAATTTTCAGAATACAAGCACGATATAAGAAAAACTTGGCAGCTAATAAACGAGATTGTTGGTCGTAAGAAAATCAGTCCCAACGAACACATAGTACAAAACTTTCAAAATGAAAGTATAAAAACTGTATGTTATAACAACAATATAAAAAGGGTAATTCATGTTTGCGATATTAGGCCCATAAATATATCAGAATTTAAGATAACCAACTCAATATATATTATGGAAACCAATGACAACGAGATATTGACAATCATACAAAGCCTTGACGAAAGTAAGGGTCCTGGATTTGACGGAATTCGATCAAAACATCTTAAAATAATAGCGCCTGTGATAGCGCCTGTAATAGCAAATCTCGTCAACCTTAGCCTTACTCAGTGCACAGTACCTAAATCATTAAAATTATCAGTCATAAGACCTTTTTTCAAAGCCGGAATCAAATCTGATCCACGGAATTATCGACCAATATTTATCCTCTATTGATCAAAGACAATATGGATTTCAAAAATACAAGAACATCAATCAACTGCCGGGTAGATTCGCTGACAAAATTAATGAGAACTTGGGGAAGCATTACCGTTAGATAATGCCGGGGTAAGAGGGGATTGTCTTAAATGGTTTGCAAGCTACCTATAATTAAGGCAATATAGAGTTAGAATACGAAGTGAATATGGTAGTCACACAACAACAGTCTGTCTAGTAGAAGCGTGATCGCCATAACTTGGAAACTATTTGTCCGATTCATTTCAAATAAACAACATTTTACACGTTTATAATATTTATTGTACGCAATACTTTTAATAACATGTATAGTCACCGCCATTCGCTATTATGGCCTCACACCTCCGACTCATACTTTGCACTAAGTTCTGAGCAAGTTGCCGAGGCAATCGTTTCCAAATCAGCCGAATTTGTCTTGACAACTGTTTTGCTGTCCATATCGTTTTTCCTCTGAGTTTCTGCTTTACTATTGCCCACACATTTTCTATCGGATTGGCATCAGGCGACTTTGAAGGCCAATCTAACACCTCAACACCATTTTGCTCTTTCCACTCTGCACACATTCGACTGCGATGTTTGGGGTCATTGTCTTCTTGCAAAATCCAAGAGTGTCCTCTTCTCCCGAACATCTTCGCAGCTGATGGTAATAAAGCTGTTTGATAAATTTTGTTCATCAAAACCGCATTCAAGTTGCGTCCAAATCCTTTTTCTGAGAAACATCCCCAAACATGGACCTTCACTGGGTGTTTAACAGTTCGTTGGAGCAATCGATTGTTAGCGGTACACCAAGATCGATTTATGTTACTATTTGCCCGAAATGAAGATTCATCCGTGAATATTACATTATTCCAATTCCGTTCTGAATTGGCGCAGGCCCAGGCGAGTCTTTTTTCAACGTGTGATGATGAGAGCAACGGTTTTTTAAGAGAGCTGCGGTATTTGACGTCGTTAGCACCTAAACGTTTTCGAATCGTCTCTACCGATATTTGAGCAACACTTTTCTCTACAACTTCTTTAGCTTTACGCAACGATAAGCCCGGCTTCGTCGCAAACAAATCAAGGATCTTCTCGTCCTGCTTTGGTGAGGTCTTTTTTTCAGGGCCCCGCCCAGGCAAATCGTCGACATTTTTTTCTTCTAAATACCGATTCGTCCACTTCGTTACGAATGACTTCGACTTCTTCATATATATTTGCTGACAGTTTTTGCAATGCGTACTGCAAAAATGATGTCGCTACCCAGGTGCATTCAAATTATTTTGATAACGGCACTCTATGTGCAAATTTTGCCGATCACGCTTCTACTAGACAGACTGTAAATTGCTTTTATTGTAATGTTCTGTGGTAAACAACATTAGTTGTTTTTCCATTTTCGGTGTAAATATACAAAACCGTTTGTGTCCATGTGAGAAAACTGGATACTCTAAATTCACTCCACAAATTCCTAAGAATTGGCCTTGCGCCTGATTAATGGTAGCCGCAAACGCAAGGCGAACAGGAAACTGAAGTCGTTTAAATTCAAATGACATATCAGACGGAATCATTGGAATGCGTGGAATGAATACATCTTCGCCTTTGAATTTTCCTGTCAAAATAGTAGCTTCAATTACATAAACCATCAACCTTTTTATAGCAAGTCTTGTACCATTACACAAACGGAGTTGATTGATATTGCGAAGCATAATAATAGTGGCTCCAACTTTCAATTGGAGATTGTGCGGAGGCAATCCTGGTAAGTCCAACGAATTCAAAAATTCTGTTGGATAATTCACAACATCTTCTTCATTCGTAACAGTATCCACAGACTTGTACGACACCAATTCGCCAGGAATCTTTGATTGTATAGCCATGTTTAATTCAGTAGCATCTTTGTTCTTTGCCGCTAAAATTGCTCTGTCACTCAACCATGCATGGCACGTATATTGTTGTGCTATGTTAGTGAAAACACATTCAATCAATTCCTCTTTTGACTGTACGAAACGGCAAAAATCATTTGGCAATGTTATTAATCCAGTGTCATCAACTGGCATTGCACCATTTCCAATTTTCAGCAATTGCTTAGAGAACTTATCAGCAGATGGATCATTCTGCAACTGAACACGAACGTTGGTAGTGAGTTTCAATATTTTAACAAATCTCCATAAATATGAGACTTTAAGCAAACGTTAATTTCATCGGCCGCGGTCGATCTAGGAATGACGGGCAATGTTTGCCTAAAATCGCCTGACAATAAAACCAATGCACCACCAAACAACTCTGAACTATTTCGGAGATCTTTCATTGTTCTTTCCAAAGCTTCAACAGATTTCTTATTCGCCATAGTGCATTCATCCCAAATAATGATACCGCATCGTTTCAATAATTTTGCCGTTCCAGATGTTTTTGAAACGTTACATGTGGGAGTTTCATTTACTTGGTAATTCAATGGCAATTTCAAAACAGAATGTGCTGTCCGACCACCATCTAACAAAGTGGTTGCAATGCCAGAAGACGCCAATGTCAATGCAATTTTATTCTGGGAACGTATCGTTGCCAATAACAATGAAATTAGAAACGATTTTCCGGTGCCTCCTGGTGCATCCAGGAAATAAAATTCACCGGCTTCACTATTTACAGCTTGCATAATATTATCGTACGCCTTTTTTTGCTCTGCATTCAATGTCGAAAGATTTGCGTGGACAAAAGCATTTAATTCGTTGCGATCGTATTGTTGTTCACGTTGCAGTTCTAACTAAAAAATGTCATGCATTGCACGATTAGGTGATGACATTCCCAATTGTGGTTATGCCTTATTAGCAATCTGCAAACAGAAATCTTCAATACAAATCAATGCTTCATTGCAAATTTCTGACGTGAAATCCATTGCAGGATTACGATTTTCTTGACGTACTCGAAACAGAATATCTTCCGATAGACAGTCTTGGAATTTTGTTCACAATTCAGACGGATTCGATGGAAAACAGGTAGACAAAATAATTGCAAACAATGCTCGAATTTGATAAGGATGAGCGACAACTGCTGCATCTGCAAGTGTTTGTTCCCAATGAATATCATTTTCCAACAAATTGAGCTGTTGACACGCTTGTCGATATGTCGTATGCAAAACTCCATTGATTGTTCTTAACTGTCGAAATGATGTTGGCCCACGAACGTTTATTAACAGCAAACGTAAATAAAAGCACTCAGCATTATTTGGGTGAACAGTATATATATACGTCCCAAAGCATCACTTGAATATAAATTTTGATGTCCATCAACACATTTTCCTTGCTTGCGCCGTTGGAACTCCTTTTTTGATGCACTCCACGTAAAATAAGTTGACACTTCTGCATACAATAACGTTCTGGCAAAAGCATCAACTTCACACAATTTAAAAAATGTAGTTAGAGTTATATGAGGTGGTGATAGAGCTCTCTGTGCAGCATTTTCGGTAGTGAAATACACACGCTGGCCATTTTCAAGATGAACAGCTAAGTGAACAACAGCTGGATATCTCTCGTGAATTTGAAATGAAAAAATACGCCAAATCGCTTCATTACTGCTAATGTAACGCCCCATTTGATACTTATGTATTTCGTCGTTTCTATTTGGATCAATAGCTCCATATACGGCCATATCACTACCTTTATTTACATATTTGCAAATGTATTTAATGGACTTGCAGAATTGCGGTATTCGACATTAATATGCGCTTTGAATACTTTCGACAATAAAGGTGAATACGGCACAATCCAACGATTATCGACTTCAACGTTTTGATTTTGTACTCTTATGGTAACTGATCTACCATTATTTTGAGTTTATCGACGACGATATAATGGGTAACCATCATTTCCAGTGATTGTATCTGAAACCAAAGCTCTTGGATAACGTTTACTACATTTGCCATCAACTATACATGGGGAGTTAATGTTGAATGCTCCACATGGACCGTGTATCATATTTTGCACAACAACATCATATAATTCAGGATCACTTATTTGATTAGGAATTTCAGCACATATCACATTGTCAACTTCATGCGGTGTGATTTTATTCACCAACCATATTAAAATGTGAGCGTGTGGCAAACCACGCTTTTGCCACTCCACAGAGTACATCCAGCATTTGACTTCACCAAACACTTTAGATTTCACTATAAAATGCATAAGCGCTATCAATTTTTGCTTAAAAACACGGGCAGTGATATCATGGCGGTCGGTTGGACATTGGCCAGCGAATAAATTATCTTTAATGTCACTCCATTGCGGATTACACGTAAATGTTATAAATAAATCCGGTCGACCGTAATGACGCACATAAGTCATTGCATCCTGCGCATACTCATGCATATGACGTGGGCTGCCTGTGTACGTTGAAGGCAAAATGGTAATTTTCCCAAGATCATTAACATTACCATCATTATTTATAGCATCACGCAAATGGATGTACATAGTGGGCGCATTAAAACGTCTGACATGTTGCCCAGGAGGCGTTTTGTCAGCTCGAATCACAATTGCATATTCATCTGATGGCATTTGATCGAGAGCAGTTAGAAAATGTCGCACTAATTCATTTTCAGCATGCAACATATTCTGCAAACGCTCGATAATATCCCTCCGCAAATTTGATGATATATCACAACGACGATCGGTTTCCACATTTGAGTTACCCACAAAGTATATTTGCAAAAATTGATAGGTTTGATCAGGAAAGGGTAACAAAGAACCAAGTCGATGGTAAACTTGGCCTTGAATCTATTGAAGATTGAAATTTTCACAATAGTACGTTTCGCGATCATCAAAACAAACAAAAATACCTTGAAAGTTGGCATAAAATTGTCCCGCATAATATTCGTCGCTCCAAATGAAGTCATTTGAAATGCAGAGCTATACCCTTGTATGTTTTCCAGAAAATGCTTTGAAATTGGTGTGCTACCAGTTATCAAATTATGCAAGGGCTCCGGTGGTGATTTCAATTCTGGTAATTTAACTTGTCCGTTTGAACAACACAATCCAGATATCTCATGTTTAAACTTAAATCCCTTGCAATAACTGCAAACAGTAGTCATTGGTCCAATTGAAACCTTGCCATGAGAAACGTAATCAACGTTTGCATCATAATTGAATGCAGCACGCTCCAAAGTACGTCGCACGTACGGACGTTGAGTTGGATTTCGCATAGTCCTACCACGTGCCATGGCATTTCGAGCAGCCAAAGTATTATTTGCACGCTGTTCGTCACTTTGAGATGCTCTAGATGCCGCAACATTTCTAGTATGACGTGATTGACGCCCCAAATTGCTGCGCGTACGTACCATTTTGTATTAAAAATTTTTGCTTCACCAATTAAATATTAAGTAATTGAAATTTTATTTATTCACGAAATTCAAAAATTGAGGCACATATGTTAGTTGAATAAAACAATTATTAAGAATTGAAATAGATCAGCTGATCATGAAATTTCAGTCATAGCAGGCACTCAAAAGCTAGCTACCTTGGAGAAAAATCCGTTACAGCATTACATACTTATATATATTAGCTGTTAAGGTAACATATAAGTTGTTAGCTGTTAAGTTAACATATAAGTCGGAAGGCGAAAAAGTCCGTTACATCATCACATGTATATATTAGCTGTTAAGTTAACATATAAGTCGAAATGAATGCAGTGTTCACCAAAATGGCTATAACTCATGAACCAATCCACATACAGATACCGTTTATACATAAAAACCTTGGTATTGATGTCACCTTTCATATGAACTTAGAACAGAAACTCGGTTCAGGCATTCCAGAGAACATCAGTCACTAACACAATAGAACTTATTTTTATATATGTATATAGATATACATACATATAGTATGATTAAAGCTCTTCACAACTGAGAAGTATTCGCTTACGTCGATGATACAGCAATTGTGGTGCCACACAGAACCCTCCACAGCGCAATAAACGTAATGCAAAGGAAACTAGATTTAATAAATGGTCGCACGATAATGGACTAGCAATAAATGCAACAAAGACTAAATTAATGCATATAAGGTCATCGCATAGTCACCGCTCTAAAATAAAACTAATATTTCATATTTCGATACACTGTAGGAAACTACAACAAAGCCAAAATTATATTTTAAAAATACTAGCAAAGAAACAATATATATACACTCCATATATTCAGCAAAATAGGGCATTAAAGTGCTTGACGGTTTTTAAAATAACGGTACTAAATGAGTTTTACGATGAAAATACGTTTAAGGTACCGATTGCTCATAAACACGGAACACGAAGATGTCTAGAGAATAGGCTAGTAGTGGCAAAGTTTTTAAACAAGTGTACCAAAAATTCGCTTGCAGTATTCCTCCCAACACTTTTTAATGAACTCCCAATAAATTTAACGAACTACCTAACATATCCAAAAGAAAATATTTAATTAAAAATCATATCAAAAGCTTATTGTAAAAAATTTCTAAATAAATTTATAATCGAATGTAAAAAAATTTTAATATGTATGAAATTATTTAAAATCATTTAGAACTTAAGATTATGTTAAATTGAAATTACAACTACTACTACCACAGCAATTACTACTGACGACTACTACCGTTCTAACTCTCTATCTCTTTGTAGAATCGGGACAGAAGTTTTTCGACATTGGCAATTGAGTATTTCTGCTACTATAGAATCGATTAAAACGTACGTATGCTTTTCGAAAATAGATACAAATATCTATTTATTCACCAAATAATTCATACCTTTTTCCAATTTTCCGGGAAACAAGATACCAAATATACTATGTAAATATCTATTTAACTTTCTGATTTAATCTAAGAGCTCCGGTCAGTCTGATACCGCACCCAACCTCGTTTGAAAACTTACTTATTTAAGATCCATAATGATATAAGTTCGATTTCAATGGAAAAACCTCGCGTAAAATTCATTGAGATGTCAAAATGTTGGGGAAGCGTTTTTTACGGTACCTCGAAGAGTTAACCTTTTGACCGATCAGTAATTATGTGTGCACAGAACTAAATATGTTGAGCTTTGAAATAACTGCTTATGTTATTTTTAGTTAATTTCAGCTTAAATTGAATTCCATAACTAACTATTGACAAAGAATAACAAATTATTTAGAGGAAGAAACAAATAAACGCAAATTAATTAATTAATTTAATTAATTTACTACAATGAACCATGAGTCTAACAGCCCGATTCTGTGCACTTGACAAATTCACCATCTTGCTTATTTATCAATATTGATTATTTATCAAGTCTTTGGTATTCTGTGTCAAAAACCAAAAGCTCTTTTCTTGATAAATTATCAAGATGTCAAATGCTCTTGACAAATTAAACAACTGTTTGTGAAAATATTGTGAACACATTTTAATTGTAATTTTGATTGAAAGTAAATAAAATAAAATGGAAGAAGACATATTATTATTGTTGCTGTTAGAAGAGGAGGAAAATTTAGAAAATAGAGATCGCGCGCGTTATTTCAGGAGTTTGCCTCTGCTCCATTTTTAAGCGCCTTGCCCGCGTACGTAGTTGGCTCTTCCAAACACACAATGTCTGTAAATCAAAATCATTTAACAAATGTAGAAAATATCAGACGAATTACCTCTTTCCACTTAGCTGCAGTACGAGATGGCCCTCTGCACGCATTTAACTGCTCCGCCAGCTGCCGCCACAAATCCTGCATTTGTCGAGGCGATTTTGGCGTATTTTTTCCTCTACCGATTTCCGGATGCGCCCGGCAAAATTAAACGTAAGTTTTTAATTGTTCGTGCGTAGCACGTTGGTTTTTCGGTTTCCTATAAATTGAATTAAGTATTAAACCATTTATTTCTTTAAAATTAACAATTAATAATAATGAATACTTACGTTGTTGAAGAATCCATTTCGCACTAAACAGCTGATTTCTGTTTACATTATTTTGTTCACCACAGTATGGTGAAAAACGATTCGCACTGAAGCTTTAAGTTTTATCAATATTTGCACAGAATAACAAAAAGCTTTTGGCTTGATAAAAATCTTGATAAATAAACAATATTTTGATAATTTGTCAAGTGCACAGAATCGGTCTGTAAGTGTGTGCCAATAATTGAAATATTTCTAAGTATGAAACGTGTAATTTATTACAATACGTTTAAATTAAAGAAAATTTGAATAGTTCATACACAAGTATAAGTGGTGTTGATATAAATTCCCGACATCTAACAGATAATAGTTAGAGAGGTTCAACGCACGGGACTGCCTACTCTGTTGATAATGACAACTCTGGTAAATACATGCTTGTGTATCCTCCCCTTAATATAAAAATAACCTAACTAATGTTACCTTTTCATGTATTATAATAAATATGCATGGGACAACAACTCTTTTGATACTGGTGCCAACTATAATATCCTCCTATCATTGTTTTTTTAGAAAATCAGCAACCCTAAAAAGCTTTTAGCGAATGTAGGGTGACAAATGTAAAAATAACATTTATTCATTCGTTTTCATCGTGTCCAAATTCATATAGCAGAGTCAAAGTAAAAACTAAATGAAAATAACCTTATTTTTTATTTCTGAAAAGCTACTTTAGTTAGGAGATTAACGCAGAAATGGGACGATATTATGCGAGATGAGGGAGATAACGAATATTTACATTTTATGCTTCACGGATATACATGAAAACGTAATATACAATTACTCTTATGCATGTCGTTTTACTTAATTTTTTTATTTTCTTGACAACGACGTTAATGGTGAGTTAAGGACTTTTTGTATTAAAGTAACGAGATGTAATACAAATATTTATTTGAGTAATGTAAATATACTCGTAACAGCTAAATTAAACTTACATGCGCTGTTAGACTTTTGAGGGATGCGTCTGCATTTAAAATGGGTAGTAATAAAATACCGATATAATGATGAACGCTTCGAGGCTGCTCTTTCCAGAAATCAAGTTAAAAAAAAAAAACAAATTTGGTGAAGATGACCTTATGAATCCAGATTCCAGTGCCAACTATATGGTATTAGATTCTAATGACAACGAGGCCGTTGAACGTCATGATCAAGTAAGTTAATATATAATAAATTGTATAATATATAGTTTTTATCATAATAGTTGTGGGCGTATTCGAGTATGCTTATGACAATTGAACAAACTCAATTATGCCTAAAATGCACCTGTTACGCGAACCTTGAGAGATCTTAATAATGTCAAAGATATTGACCTTTCTTCATGGATTGCTCTTGAAAAACTTATTCCTAAATCACATATAAACTCTAATATCCTATTTATAAGTTCTAACTAGCCAGAGTATATGTGGTAAAATAAACAATATTGTTATGTTAATAAGGATCAAACACTCTTCTTCTACGCTAGTAAGCAATAAACTTTCATTCTACATCTATGTATATAAAAATGCTGCCGTTTCTTAGTTACAACTTGGCTTAAAAACCGATGATCGGGTTTCAACTTAATTCGCACAGGCGACCCGTGTCATGGGCATAGGCTATATTTTAATTCCGTATAGGCCGCACGAGTTGAGATGTTACGAAAATCCGTACATATGATCCGATCTTGATTACAGTAAAATTATATGGGGCTGGCGCAATATAAAACATTTTTGTGAAAAATAGAATTTTGAGGTGCAATATAAAATATTTTTGTAGATGGGTGGCGCTAGAAGTAAGTTATGCAGAAAATCAGTATTTATGATCCGATTTTTATGAAATTAGAAACGTAATTAAATACAGAATTTTGAACCAAAATCATATTGTACCCAACCCGGTGGCGATAGAATCGATTTATCCACAAAATCTGTATTTATGGTTTGACATTGATGATATTAGAAAAGTGTGGAATTGGTACGATAAGAAATACTTTTAGAAAAAATAAATGTGCAGCGAGAATTCTAGAAATGAATCCGCTAGATATCGGTAGAATAGAAAATCCGTGTGGATACTAGAAAAGTTGTTGGTGCGTTTAAAAATGCTTTAAACATTGAAAACATAAGCAAATATGTAGCTGTATACGCATACTATATTTGCATTTTGGCCGATATCTCATTGAAAATTATGTCAAAAATTGCTCCTAACTTTATAGTCGACTTCATTTTTACTGTGACTACAAAACATTGTTTTTAAATTCATTGAATATGCGTTTTTAGCGGCAATTTATGATCAGAACCTGAAAAGATCGCATGGCTTAATTTTTTGCATCATATCAAATGACATAGAGCTTTTATTTTTTTTTTTTTAATTTGTGCCTAGGTAAGGTATTCGTATTCGTTCATTGGTAAAACCTAGCACAACAATCTTACAACGATTTCACATTGCTTATAGTACATAGACTGATTAAATAAATCTAAATTCATAAATGTGATTATTAAATAAAACATTGCAAATTTGTGTGCTAAAAATCGTTTAAAGAAATTATAATTACGTAGAATTACATGAATACAATTTTACGAATATGTAGAAGTTTTGTTCACACATAAGAGGAAGCAAAGAACTACTTGTCCCCAGAATTATAATAGTATGCTAATTGATTTTTGAAAAACAGTGCATTTTTACTTATCTTAATTTAATATAATAGGGAGAGAGTTTCAAATACATATAAAAAACACGTGTAGGTATAAATACGCTTTACCCAGAAGTTGTCTAATATTTGAAGGAGATGTGCCGTGCTGACCAGCGTGTACGTTCCATTCCATACACTATTCTTGCTGCGCCAAAGATATGATCATTCCATGATAATATTCAATTAAAAGTAACGCCAAGATTTTTAGCTATATCAGCATAGATTATCACAGAATCGTCCATTACGATTTTTCCCAAATCCTTTACATCGAGTAGTAGTTTCCTGTGCAATACGACACATTTAGATTTAGAGGGATTGAGGCTCAGACCATTCACATAAGACAAGTTGGAATTTAAGTTTTTAAAGCAATTATAATATTACGAATACAATTAAATGAGGAGCTCACATATTTTTGGACATCATCAACATAGATATGGGCATTGCAGAACAAACTATACATTTCAGAACAAACTATCACTTCGCTCATAATTTTACTATTTACCATTATAATATTATTTACTTGTTTATCCTTCAAAGAATTCCTGTACTCTCTCCCAAAAGTTTCTTTCTATTTTCATTTCAATTTTGACATCCAAAGAACTTTTGAATTCTTCATTCAATTATCCCAATTAGGTATAAATGGTTACCATTGTGCGAAAAATACTTGCAAATCAAAATCCCATTTAAGTATATCGATAAAACTCGATATTGGCTGACTGTATAGAATCAAAGGGCTAAGGTGCTACTTCCGCCCATAAGCGCTTCTTTTTTTTTAGATGAAAAACCTAACCGTGGTGCAATAATTTAACTATTTGCAAAGTTACTTTGTAGTTGGTTGAAATTTATATCCCAATATATCCCGCGAATCAAAAGGAAATTAAAATCGGTATCAAATTAAAGGTTTGAATACCATATTAGCAAGGAAAAGTTATTATTTCGACAATCCGTGTAAATCGCCAACCACGTACCTTGATGACAAAGGGTTTTTTTGTAGACTGATAGAACTTTAAATTGAAATAAAACACATAAAAATGAAGTATGATGCCAATTTTTTTTTTATTTGAAAGATATTTTCATAACATTTAATATTTAAAAACGATTTCTGGCATGTGTCCGCCACGACTAGCTGTAGTTAATCGGGCCGGCTTTCCAATAATTAAGCATTGACTGTTTTAGCCAAACTACGCGGAATTTTTTAATGAAATTCACAGGGGCTGTTATGTAGGTGCTCTTTGAACAATATTTATAAAACTTTGGTAAAAAATTATAATAGTTTTAAAGTTATTTGTTGTTAAAGTTTAAAGATTTACTGTACGAAATTTTAATATAAACACTGCACTATTGAACACACAAATGTTCAAAGATAGCTCCATTACTTAATTGATGGTGATGCCAGATCCTTCAAAACTGAAATATGTCTAAGGTAGGCCGCCAACGTAGAAAGGTGTTCTGTACAGAAATACTGTGGATGGCGTAGCCGGAGTTGGACCGGCCAGGGTTATTTTTTATAAGCGCGGTCGAAGGCCGCCAGCGCAGAAAGGTGTTCTGTACAAAATACTGTGGGCGCCGTAGCCGGAGTTGGGCCGATATAATTAGGGTGTTTGCTAGTTTATATACAGTCGGTGTCGTTACTCTGCAAAAGCATAAATTTAAAACGCAGTACGACAAAATCAAATTTTGGAGGTTCACTTGTAATGAAAAAAGAAGAAAAAAATAAACAAAAATTAAAAATGAAATATTAATAAAATAAAAGTATTACATTAGAAGTGAACCTCCACGGTCCTTTGAAGCTTAAAAATCGATTTTCTCAAAACGCCGAGACACGTATTTCTTTTATTATTTATTATTTCTAGCCTATTTTCATATTCTGTTAACATTTCTCATGTGTACCAACCACTGCCGTACTGTGAAATATGTAAGTAAATTAGCATACCGACTTACTCTTCGTTGACCTACTCATCTTGAATTTTTTTTTTATAATGGCCGATCACGATTATTTTACCGTACAGGTTCTGCTTATTTTTATATGGGCGACTTTTAAAAGTGGCTAAATAACATTCATTTTTTTTATGTAAGTGAAAATAGAAACGAGAAAGAACATACCGTGGGATTATATTATATATATGTATATATATTTAATAGATTTTTTTCTCTTTTCTTATTCTTATCATTTACATATAAATATATAAATGTACATATATGTTTATGCCTGGAAGTGGGACATACATACATCAAGTACGAATAAATGTACATATGTATGTACCGATATCAGCTTTTTATCCTTCGTAATTTTTACTCTTGTTCTAAGTATGTACATACATACGTACGCATATATTATAAGTACGCAGATATGTAAATATGTTCACTAACGCGAGTACTAAAGCATAGATGAGAGTCTTAACTAGAGCGGTATTACAAATATTATCGCTTTTTGTTCTTTCTTCAACCTAACTTGCGCTCAATGTGTATACTCTCGCTTGAGGTAGGTCAGTGTTATGTGAGTTAGTTATGGTTAGTGAATTACATTTTTTAATGTTACTGTTATTTAATCAACGTTTAATAGAAAAACATGTATATTTAATGGTTGATAAGTTTAATAAATGAGTTAAGATGTATATACGTATGTATATGCGTGACCATTAATTAGAATATTTGTTCGAAAACTATTTGGACTTTTAGTCCAAAAACTATGTTTTGAGTTGGCTAAAAAACGGGGCTTTGTTACAACTTCAAGCCATGGATGAGTCGGCAAGGGCGGCTCTAACCAAATCAGGCACTGCTAAGCATTTTGGCTGACGGGATAGGTAGGGTTTGTAATTGGGGGCGTAAGAAATCAGGACTTCTGGAGCCATTGCTTGCAGCTTGAGACCTTCCGCTAAGCTAAGACCGTTTTGGGGCGATTGTGATTGTGAGGTTGTGATCGACCGTGTCAAAAGTCTTAGCATGGTCGAGAAGAGTTAAAAAAGTCTCATTGTTCTCATCGATTGCCGCCCTTATGTCTTCCGAAATGACCAGAAGTGCAGTGGTGTGGCTTCTATTTGTTCGAAAACGCGACTGACGCTCCACCAGGAGTATGTTGTTGTAAACACTGATTTGCACTAATTTGATTATTTAGGATTCACTAGACGGCTTTTGATATAAGGGGTAAAATAGCTATATGTCTAAACTCGTTATTCTTCCTTCTAACAAGAATAATATTAACAGCTTTCCAGTAGTTTGCGTAAACACAAGTAGCCATAATAGAGTTTATTAAATACGTAAGGTATGACAGGATTATCGATTCAGTTATTTTTAGAAACTCGGCATGAATCCTATCGAATCTGACTGCGTTTGACTTGATATATGATATAGCTTGCACAACATCACATTCATCAACATAGACAAAATTAAACGGACTGGCATTGGCATTTACACAGTTACTATAATACTCACAACATATATTAGTTATGGGAATAGGTAATTTTACAAAGGTATTATTCGGTTCATTTACGTTAGTCGTCGGGGGTGCAATTTCGGCGGATTTAACAACCCTGAACTCTCTAATGGTCCTCGATGTTTGTTTAGAGTTTACCGCATTATATTTTAAGAATCTCTCGTTAAAACTCTGCATTCGATTGCCTGATCACTGCAGCCCCTTTCAGGCTGAGCTTACATCAATAACAGAGGCTGCGCATTGGCTCATAAATTGGCTCTTATCCGGCAGCAATAACTATCTTCTCCGTGGGACAGCCCGTCAGCTCTGGCCTGAAGTAGACAAAGATAGATTTGTTGGAATAATAAAAATGGAAAGACGCCTCCTACGTCTGGTGACATGTATTATAGCTGGTCATTGCCTTATGGGTGCGCATGTCAGTAGGATGGATTTTTCCGAAAACGACTATTGCCCCAGTTGTCGTGACATAGAAGAGGTGTAAAGCATTGCATTCTTTCTAAAAATGTACTAGTGTGTTGCAGTAGTGCAATCAAGTTGAAATGTGATAAACGCCTTAATTCTTGGCTCGGTCCTCATAGGATTGTCAACATATTTTCGTGTGTCATTAAGAGATCTTTTGTTTTGTTGACAGTATGCCAAGGTGAAACGTATGAGTTTGGTAAAGGTCTCATAACTGATAAACTATCAGTTCTGATCATGGAAATTGTCTTAGATTTTATACCAACCAATGATGTTTGGTATATACATAGTTAGAGCTTCGGCGGTGGAAATTGGGAAACATTCATTTAAATGTTTCTTAATTGTTCATTGACTACGGAATAAGCTGTATTCTTGTTACCCGCTTTTGAGCCATCTGTGTAAATTAGTTTCCAATTATTCCGTTTAGCTATCTGCTTCTTTTCTAAAAAAAAGTCGAGTATATATGTACGTTCGTTGATGTGGACTCTTGTTTGTCATTGGATATGGATATTTTCGACATGTACATTTATGATTGAGTTGGTAAGAAATGGTAGCTTCAAAGGCAGTTTTTTACATTTTGTTTTCGACAAATGTGCATTTTTTTGGTTTTTTCAAACGATATTCTCGCAAAGGAACCATGTAGGGATATTACATTTTTTAGAGCACTATCGTTTTTCAAATCGCTTTTTTTACTAATTAAATACATGCCAGCATAAAGACAGTGTTCAATATGTTTGTGTTTTGAGACTATTTTGCTCATTTCATTAAATGCGATTTGAAAAAGGATCACTGAAGGCAACGATCCTTGTGGGATAGCATTATGTATTAGGTAAACCTACCTCTCGTTATTAAGTTTTACTTTAAATCTTCTATTTGTGAGCAAATGCATCATATATTTGAAGATTATTGGCCCGATTTACCAATCTTTAAGGCAGTTTAAAACGATGTGCACCTATCCTTTCAAAGGCTTTTTCAAAATCTAGAAAAAGAATTGAGAGATGAATACGCGGGGAAAGAGCTTTTTATGCAAAGTAATCAGTGTGGAGAAAGGTGTTTGATTTGAATCCTACTTGGTTGGTGGAAATGAGTTGCCGGGCCTCACAAACCCGTGACAGACGGGTGGCACCATTTTTTTCTAATAGTTTTGATAGACAAGAAATGAGGGAGATTGAGCGATATGATTTTATTTCTACTATTTTTTTGCTACTTTCCAGGTTTGTAGTGTAACTCCACTTCTTAAAACTGTGTTGTATAAGTGTAGTAAATGGGAGAACAGTGTTTTTAGCACCTTATAGGAAATTCTATCGAACCCTGGTGTCTTGCTTTCGCCTTTGGAAAGGCTCACTTATATTTCGGATTCGGTAATTTTTTCTTCAATAGGAAGTGCATGATGGTTAGCTGCTTTGGCTACAAGTCTTTGGGAAAAAGGGGATTTTTATTTCTATACGTTTCGCAAAAGTTAGTGACATCGGAGTAACTGGCCAAGTTGTGGGGGAAGTACTCCACTATTTCTTTATTGTCTGAGGTAATTTCGACATTTTTTAGAAAAGAAATTTCCTTTCTGGTGTTTTTACCTAGGAGTGTGTTCATTTTTTGCCAAATGTGAGTATGTGAGGAGTTTTTATTTATAGTGTTTGTATAAGCTTCGAAACCATCAGATTTATTTCTTTACGAAATTTTGAATTAGCTTCTATGAAAAAGATAAGTTTTGGGCAGTTTGTTGGTTTTTAAATTTCTGCCAAAATGTATATTTTTCATTTCTCAAAATTGTGAGACTATTATTCCAACATGGCACTTTGCTTTTTTTTGTTAGTTTACTTTGTGAAATATACAGATTAGCAGCGGGTCTTATTTTCTACTCCTACTTTTTCAATCTTCTGGTAAGATTGCATTAGGTCCAAGAGAAATCATAAGATTGGGTAGATCCTTTTCGACGAATGTTTCTTGAGGAGGAAGGTATAATGAAATAATTTTAAGTTTAGTTTTCATCTGTATTTCGATGCCTACTGCTTGAACTGGTAGTATGGTAAATTTTCTTTAATTAACAACCCACCTCCTTGCTTGAAGGAGAGGGTGAGTCGAATGGGAGCATTTTGGTGGAAAGGGCTTAAATTTATGCGCGCCGTGGGTTTCTTGTAATGCAATAACACCTGGATTTCGTTATTTAATTAATATGTTTAGTTCATTTAAATTGTTTATGAAACCTTTAATATTCTAAAGACCATAACAATTTTATTTAGGGATGTATAAACTATATTTTTATAAAATAAATTTACGAAAAAATAGTGTATGAACTAAATATTTTGTGTTAGTGAATTTATGTAGATATTAGATATTTGTAGATAAAGGCGAGGGAGTATATCTGGTAGGGGATATTGAATTCCAGAGAACTTGAAGCAGTTCGGCGGATACCGGACCGGTTTAAGTCAGTTGATTTCCATCTGTTTGAATAGTTGGGTTAGATTTATCTATTTTGGAGAATAGGAAGCAGTTAGTTTTCAATTGCTGGTCATTAGGACAGTTTTTGTCATCGGTAGTATGATTTTCAGCACAGTTTGCGCACATGGTTCTTGAGCACAGATCCGGAGTGTGGGGGTTGCAGGTAAAACATGTGGCGTTGTTTCTTTTTCTTTGAAGTGTGAATTTTTGGCAATTTTTAGAACGCATACGGTTTGGCTCATAGGGAGAAACTTTGACTTTATACCAGGCCACATCTACTTCAGTAGGAAGTCGCAATATATGTGAATGAATTTATAAGCTGCTGTAACGCCTTGTGATTTTAATTCGTCTACAATTTCTTTTTCATCGACATGTCTGAGACAAGGTGCATATTGGTGCCTTCGACAGAGTTAAATGAACTTTGCAACTTATTGACATAAGTTAGCTAGTGTTTTTGTTTTGAGAAACTTTTCGTATTAAAATATATCCTCGCGTAGTAATTAAGTTGAATTTATGCCCGTTGAAATGTATTCAAAACCATTTTTCACAGCGAAAGGGCTCAGCTTAGTGAACGATTTATTTGGATATGTTGATGAAATCATAACAAATTTAAGGTTATTTAATATGATCCTTTTTGTTGGTAGAGTCTGGAAGGTGCCCGTTTTTGTCTTTTCGGAGCTAATACGTTCATATTAGATTATAAATTGAATCTATTAGACTTGATAGGTGTATCTGGTTGGTCGGAACCAATATTTAAAAACTTTGTAACACTTCTCAAACTTATTATTTTGTTTATTATAAATAATGAAATAAATATTAACAGTAGTGAACAGCACTGAAACAGTACTTTTTCCAATGACTGTAGGCAATCTAATTGGATAATTTTTACAACGGTCCCAAATGGGCCTAAGCGTGCTCTCAGCCTATGCAATGGTTCGAGGGCAGCCGCTATAACTTGACCCAACCTTACCGCATTACATAATTTGCCCTCAAGATAATCTAGCCGCTCTTACGACTTTGTTAACAATGAGACAAGCTTTTTTAAATTTACCTAATTTTTCCGGTGTTCTATAATGTTTCTATTGTGAGTAAGCGTTGCGCATGTAGAGCAAGTTTTCTCTACAAGAGGTAAACTAAGGCTGTTACTGTTTTTTGCTTCACTGGGACAAAATTCTCGAAAATCATTTCGATGTTACCTTGCAAACGATCACTCCACAATTCTAAAGCAGCTGAGAGAGTGACAGTTAGAGACATGTTTACGGTCATATATATATGTATATTAAACCAACGGCTACCCCAGGTTAGGAAATTAACCTGAAGACCTCAAGCAAAAAACTTAAGGAGAAGCGAAAGAAATTTTGCGAAAGTGTTCACTTACTAACGAAGGATTTACAATAGCCTGGAAAAACTTAAGCGATAGATACGAAAATAAGAGTATCTCAGGCAACACACAGTTGAAATTTTAATTTAATTTAAAGGAAATTGGGACTGACTGCGGTAGCTCTATAAAAGTACTGCAGCGCGACATAAATAATTGCATCTCTTCGCTTCAATGTCATCAAATTGACAGTTCCAGACAGCCCCAAAGTATACGGTAAATTAACGACATGCTTCCCAAACAACTTGGCACCTATCAGACTAGCGTATCCAAATATTCCTGCAAAATGTGCCAAAACAATGAGTACAAATTACGAAATTGCCGAAGATTTCGACATCCTCACTCACATTATGTTGAGCGGCACACCTCCTGCCTCAATCGGCGGTTGGTTGGCCCAAGCGATCATATTTGGCTTAATGGTCCGTGGACCCCAACAAGAATAAATTATTTTTGTAAATTAAATTAAATAATTAGACATATATGTATATATGTACCAAGAATAAAGTGCTTTGAAATATTAAAAAACACGTATATTGTTAATTGATGTATGTCTCTTTTCCAGTCGTTAGCGCAGAAGACGTGAACGTGGTGGGCTTGGAACCCAGGACGAAAGCTACTACGAAAAATTAGCTTATAATGTAAATCTGTGATGTGAGCATGGTATGTTTAGGCTTCCGTCCTAAATATTATGTGCTACCCTAACAAGCGCGTGACAAACATTTCGCACCACCCTAGAGTTGAGGTACCGTACACGTATGCGCCCCGCCGAACTGTGAACGGATTTGAGGCGAAACTCATCGAAAGTTTACTGTTCGGTGGCTCAAAGAAATTTAAGTTTATCGCGAACTTTCAGCAGCTATCACGCCACACCAGTGCAAATTATAGGCACAAACCATATTGCAAATTGCACTACAATTTTTCTTAAATAAACCATTTGAATTTTGTTTTCATTTCGTATATTCTTTTCATTGAGTTTTAATACACTAGTGGCACTCGTCCAGTTTTCCCAAATACCTGATAAAAATATACTGTTCATATATCCACATTTCTCCTTGTTCAACCGATCGCCAAATGGCTGCCATAACCTACCGCTCTCGTCAAAAAGCTCTGCTAAATACTTCGACGTCTCCGAAGTTGAAGGAGATCATTGCTGATAGATGAGCTTCTTGATTTATTAAACAAAATATATTCTAATTCAATTGTTTATTAAAAACTGCCACAGCGCTTTACACTAACCTCATCATTTGTCCCTATCGAGCCGGATTTCTAAGCCGTGACTAAGTAATTTACCTTGAAAGTATACAACTCGCCAATATCACATGCAAATAACATAATACGAGTGCATACAAACATAAAACAACAATTAAGTCCAACAAAAAATCTAACCAAAAACGAATTCAATTTCACCTAATTTGTAAGTTTCCCAACTGAACTTACCAGTTACGGTTACTGGATATTATTTACACGGTTGCATTAAAAAGTGTGATTTATAGATAAACTTCCAATAAGGAGAACTTAAATACTTAGAAATTATACAACTGTTTATGTTGTGGGTGTCACAATACTCCCCTGCCCGTGGCGACGTTAACGAAATAGTACTGGTAAACGCACTGCTCTACCGGGCTTCGTTGTCTTCATCGCATTGTTTACTGGGAGTAAAGTTGTGTTCCAATCGTTGGCAACGCTGCTCTTGCCATCTGGGTTTTATGTTGGTTGCTCGTAGACGGTGAAATTTGTCATTGGTCGGTGTCGCAGAGGAAAGCTGCTTTCAATCAATCAGTCGAAATTTTGATTATTCGGCGCTATATTTTTATTTAAAGTATTTTTCACCACGTTCTATTACCTCGATCTTACTCGGCTCACTCGTACAAAAACGAATTTGGCTTCCTTAAGTTTTGGCTGAATGAAAGCCGCGGATGTGCCGTGATGGGACGAGGGCGAGGGACTCATCGCTTACATCGCAATTTCTTAACGAACTTGACTTTGCTGCTCTTCCCAATAACGATGCCAGTGCTCTCTGACGTCGTTAGATTGTGGGTGACATGCCGTGATGGGAAGATGTTTTCCCTGAGCATTTGGGTGAGGTTCCTAAATAGCGCTTCGAATCAGCGAAACGAATTGCTTGCCCAACTCCATCGCTATGCGCAGCAGCATACCGGTTACCTCCAGATATTGGCAGCGGTCCAACGATATCTACATTAATGTGCTCGAAAGGCTGACTTTTGTAAAATCTCGAATAATCGTCATTTATTCTACATACGGTTTACGTCCTACGCTTGTGATAGTATGCCCCCGAAAATTTATTTGACCTAATTACATTTATCTAAGTTGAATGTTAAATTATGTTTGCATAGTCTCGCAAATATAGCTCTCAAAAACGAATTTGGCTTCCTTAAGTTTTGGCTGAATGAAAGCCGCGGATGTGCCGTGATGGGACGAGGGCGAGGGACTCATCGCTTACATCGCAATTTCTTAACGAACTTCACTTTGCTGCTCTTCCCAATGTCGATGCCAGTGCTCTCTGACGTCGTTAGATTGTGGGTGACATGCCGTGATTGGAAGATGTTTTCCCTGAGCATTTGGGTGAGGTTCCTAAATAGCGCTTCGAATCAGCGAAACGAATTGCTTGCCCAACTCCATCGCTATGCGCAGCAGCATACCGGTTACCTCCAGATATTGGCAGCGGTCCAACGATATCTACATTAATGTGCTCGAAAGGCTGACTTTTGTAAAATCTCGAATAATCGTCATTTATTCTACATACGGTTTACGTCCTACGCTTGTGATAGTATGCCCCCGAAAATTTATTTGACCTAATTTACATTTATCTAAGTTGAATCTTAAATTATGTTTGCATAGTCTCGCAAATATAGCTCTCAAAAACGAATTTGGCTTCCTTAAGTTTTGGCTGAATGAAAGCCGCGGATGTGCCGTGATGGGACGAGGGCGAGGGACTCATCGCTTACATCGCAATTTCTTAACGAACTCGACTTAGCTGCTCTTCCCAGTGGAGAAATGTTGAAATTCTCCCAGTATTTGCTTTTGTCGTAGAGCGCAACTCGAGCAGGGCCAGCGGTAAGATGAAACTCCAGTTGTTCGAGGCGTAACATTTGATGGCTGCCTTTAATGTCGATGCCAGTGCTCTCTGACTTCGTTAGATTGTGGGTGATATGCCGTGGTTGGAAGATGTTTTCCCTGAGCATTTGGGTGAGGTTCCTAAATAGCGCTTCGAATCAGCGAAACGAATTGCTTGCCCAACTCCGTCGCTATGCGCACCAGCATACCGGTTACCTCCAGATATTGACAGCGGTCCAACGATATCTACATTAATGTGCTAGAAAGGCTAACTTTTGTAAAATCTCGAATAATCGTCATTTATTCTACATACGGTTTACGTCCTACGCTTGTGATAGTATGCCCCCGAAAATTTATTTGACCTAATTTACATTTATCTAGGTTGAATGTTAAATTAAATATGTTTGCATAGTCTCGCAAATATAGCTCTCAAGTGGCCTTCGTGCTCGTCCATTGACGACGAGGCGATCAAATTGTCGTCGATGTAAGCGAACGCAAAATCGATATCGAGCAGAGCTTCGTGAATATGTCTTTGAAACGTTTGAGCAGCCTTTCTCAGCCCAGACGTCATGTACTTGAATTCATATAAACCGAAGGGCGTCCTTATTGCTGTTTTAGTTTTAATATACATGTGACGACGTGAAGGAAAGGTGCCGGTCTGGTACTGCTATCGTATTGAGTGCGCGATAACCGCCGCATTTGTTGGCTTCCGATTTGCGTTGAGTATAGTCAAATTCCCTCAACAGTTGCGCGAATTCGGCATTGCTGTTGTATGTTACAATATTCACTAATTTCATTGGCGTAGTGACTCCTGCCGCTTCTATAAGTATCTCGCGATCGATGAGCTTATCTCGTTTCATATCCACAAGCAAGTCGTAATGGGGAAGTGACATCTGCTGCAATAAAATTCTATTCGTACACTCGTCGTAGCTCCAAAGACAAGTGGATTCGTCAATCGCAAAAAGTTTTGATTGCTGAACTATTTGCCACGAATTTTTTGTGTGATTTGTGAGTATCCTGAGCGGTAGCACCGAAACGTCAGCTTCAGTGTTCACCAAATATCTCAATTTCGTATTGCTGTCGGGTATGAGAAGGTGCGCTATCATGTGCGATAGGCGCATCGATCGGGGAAATTAGATTTTTGACAACTTCACTGTGTACCTGCATGGCTATAGGCATTTATGGGCATTTTCGCCATGCGTCTCATGATACCAAGAAATGTCGGAATTATTTCTTGCTGGAGTCGGTTCTTGCCGTTTTAAGCTCGTTGCTCTTCGGTTCGCTGGCTAAGTGTTTCTATCCTCTCTCTCCTTATTAATGCGCTCAATACGTAGTTCATTTATGCAATCTCCCTCGCTTGGAGTACCGACTGTCGCTGCGGCTACGTCCGCTAATTTAGCTAGATCTAGCAAATTTGAGCTAGACGCTTGTAGGAGCGCTTGCACGTGCGGGGACAGTCGTTGAAGTCACAACGACTTTAAAAATTCTTCCCTCACCTGATCTTCTTTTACTCGCTGTCGTATCTCCCAACTTCGGGAGGATTTAAGATGGCGTCTGAGACCTGGATGAGCACGTTGGAATCGATGCTGCTACCACCGGGTTGAAACAAGTGACGACACTGGACTTCCTGGAACTTCCAAATTTCTCTCCCACCTAAGCAAACCATATAGTGGTTTACCATGGCAGGTTGTCCCACATTTGTTGTCTTATTTTCATTCGGTGTAGCGACCGTTGCATCGGAGTTTAGCGATGTTGATGCTCCGTTAGAGAACGGTTCTTCTTTCGTAGTCTTAGTTAATTTATTGTCACCTAAAATGTTTGCCTTTTGGAGATACATATAACCGCGTGCCATGTTCGCTTTAAAATATATTTACGTATGTATGTACGACTGCGCACGAATTTAATTTGTTTTGGTATATACTCCTCTTCAGTACTTTGCTCTTGCATACAAATCAAAGGGATCAGAGACAATTTTTTGTTAGTGTACTTCCATAAGTGCAATTCCTATTACGGCAAAATGCAGAAAAAAATGCGTACCATAAAACCGCTCCTTTCAAATTACATATTTACATATACTGCACATATTTAGTTTACCTAAATTTATATTACTTGCAACTGCAAATTACCAATCTCTTTTAGAGGGCTGCAGTAGAATCAATATACATTCCACAGGGTACCTAACTAATTATTTCCTGTACATAAAGTACAAAAACTGTAAATAAACACTCTCCTTTAGTCCTTTTACGTATCTAAAGTACTTATAAAAAGAGATCAAGTACTAGCGGCATTTAATGTTACAAGCGATAACTATTAAATAAAGCTAAGAGAAATGACGAGAGAATTTGTTTTGCCACATTATCAAAGAACTTTGAAAATTAGCGATTAACACTCTTATTTAACTAGCTGTAAAATTTAAGAGTTCTCACGCGCCCTTAATTTTGCATTATATTCGCCACTCAGTCTACTCACACATCAGCAAATGCCTACACACACAAACAAGTAATCGAATTGCTCACAAACTATAAAAATTACAGATGGTAGTCCACCAGCGGTTGCCTGTGAAGATGTGGGGTAAAAGCCCTTTGACGGAACCCAGAGGATCCACACATGATTGGTCAGACCAAGTGTGTTCAGTTTTTTAAGGTACTCCATCACTAGTTTAGAAGTTACCGGGCTAGATTTGAGGCCTTAACAGTTGCTTGGCTGTCGGTCATATCTATATCATATATTTCTGCCTGAAAGATAGACATTCTCCTTCCCATGGATACCGAGTTTCTTAATCCCGGACCATATACTCTTACCCCGGTACCTCGTTCAGTTAATGAACCATCAGTGTTCCAACCAGGTATACCATCCAGATATACCTACCCAATCCTTTTTGTGCACGCCTGACGCAGATGGCGATGGCCTTGAGGTCAGTCGTGCAAAGAGAATTAAAGAAAGAGTGCTTTCCTTTTGTAGTGTGTAGTAAATCAGTTTATTAAATGTGCCAAATTGTTTCTTTTGGTTTACAACTCAAAATCAAAGAACTTACGTCTGAATCCCCTATACGTTTGCGTTAGCTTGGATGAAAATACTTTGCAATTAATATTAGTAACACAGTGCTTGGTTTTAAATTATGGGCGACGTCGCACTGTGGGCCAAGCGATCCGTTCGAAAGCCTGTTTGTTGGGCGCTTTGCAATGGCCTAAACGCAGGAGTCTCTTGTCGTTTATGATTCGTATGGGGGTAGGGAGCGGCGCGTTTTCTGTCATGGCATCGGGAATTGCATGCAGATAGTCGAAAGGGACGTGGTTCCGAGCCACCTAGTCGCCAATTTTCTTGTTGGAGATGTTTTCATCCTCCTTTGCTTGGATCGGTGTCGGCTTTTCGTTTGGCTGTGTCCGATCGCTCTCAAACTCGAGGCGTAGACTGGTGTGGGGTTTCTCGCGGCACCGATGGCAGCAATCTTGGCGGCAACAAATTTCCATGTGATAAGATGGGGAGAGAAAATTTTATTAATAGCGGTGTATTAGAACATCGCGCTTTCTGCCACCGATTTCTCGCGGTATTTCTGTCACAACCGAATGCAGTGGTTCGCGCCGCAGAGTCGGCAAGGAATTGCGAACGCCGTAGTGCGTTGCTCCGACTTGTTGCGGGTTCCAGTAAAATGGGTCGTCTTCCTGAAGTATGAAGACACACTGGATATAATGGTAAGTCAATCTTACAGGATGAGTTGGTTAGTCTTAGTCCTTTACTATAACTCGTTGCAGCGTTGATCAGGTACTCGTTCTTCCACCGGTGATAAATTGCGTGATGCAGCGTCTTCATCTTCTGCCATCGGTTAATGACGGAAGCTGGATTCTAGTTGACTTCGATCTCAGGCGGTGCGAGCAAATGAATTCCAACGAGTAATTGTCATGTTGTGAGTGGCTCCAGACTGGACGGACCGTTCGAAGCTGGACTCAGAGGTCTGGAATTAAGGCACGCTTCTATTCTTCAAAGTAATGTTGTAAATTCCCCAAAAGTATACTTCAAATCCGAAGCGAGGTTACGGAAATGTGATTTAAAGCTCTTTACTCCGGCATCCAATAAATCGCCCATATGTGGACCAGAACGTGGAATGAAATGCCATAAAAGCTGTTGGTAAGAATATTTCGACACAACAGCGGGTTTAGAGCAAGAGAGAAACGCTTTAAATTCCGTTTTTAAAGCTCTCGAGGGTCCGACAAAGTTAATTCTGTTGTCGGAGTACATGTTTTTTGGACACCTTCTGCGTGAAACAAATCTTGAAAAGGCTGCTAGAAAAGTGGAGTGCTCAAGTCGTTTTCAGCTTCCAAATAATTTCTTTCGCTGTGCAGCTTTATTGATGACGCAGGCTCGAAACCTATAGTTCTTTATTTCGAAGGGGCCTGTGAAATCTAAGCCCATATTGATGAAGGCTCTAGGAAATGTAGTACGTTCTGCTGGAAGTGTTGCCGTAAGTTGACTTTGGGCATTTCTCTTGTAGATTGTAAGATTGTACAAACCTTGCAATTGTGTACGATCGATTTGTTCATGACCTTGATCCGAGAGATCCAGTACTGGGCTCGAATAAGCCGCAGAAATTGAGGAAGTCATCGCTTAGCAGGTGAGAGGAAGGAATATCACTCAAGACCTGATTACTATTAGCGATTTACATACGAGGTGGAAACCCCGCTGAAATCAATACCGCGTTGACTTGATCCCTGGCTGGAATGGTGTACTCTAACCCATGTCCACCCACTAAAATGTCGCCTCAGGATCACTGAAATGACCGGAAGTGATTCGCGAACATCGTCGCAGGTTGCAAAATTGGCCTTATTGCGAGATAAGAAGCACAATTCCCCTCGAAAGTGGCAGTATTTACTGAAATTGACGAATTGGTTCGTTGTCGAATCACGAAATAAAATTCTCTGAAATTTCCAATGTTGAGGCTGAACTAGGATCTGACGATACATCTGTTCAATATCAAATTTGAATAGTCTCCATCATAGAATAAGCATCATTAGATCGCTTTGAAGGACGTCTATAGAAAGTAGTACATCATTGAGGTTGGCTTCGTTGAACGAAGTACAGGACGCATTATACACCACCCGAACCTTCGCAGAAGTGCTTTCGAGAGTTTTTACCGCATGCTGGGGTAGATAAAGACAATCGGACGGACGCTCACCCGAACTACTGAGTATTTCAGTCATGAGACCCAGTTGCTGACATTCTTTCAACACACTAGTTTATTCCTCTCGTAAAGAAGGATTTTTGAGAAGCCTACCTTCACTGCGAAAGAACTGCGAAAGCGCTATCTCTCGCGAACCCTCTAAGCTAACATCCATCAGAAAATTTCGAAGGAAAGGCAATGAGACCACATACCTCCCCGTTTCTTCTCACGTTGTAGTGGAGGTGAAGATTTCCTTCCAAAGGTATTCCCCCGCTGTACGGGATGGGCTACGCGGTAGCTCCTCCAATTCCCGAAAGAAATCTGTCCATTGCTCTCACTTTGGTATTTCCGTCTTAGCTTGAACCGTTTGTTTCCACATTGAAAAAGTGCCCTCAGGCAATTTCGTCGAGCAAAGGTATATCATGTTCGCGTCCCAATACGTAATGTCAATTTTATGAATCTGGAGTGCGGATATACAATTATTCGTGCTGAAGATTTTTAATTGCACTTCCAGATTCAGATCGCACCTGGGATAGGTTGAAAAGAATCTTCAATTAACTATTTACGAGAATGATTTTATTCTGTTCTGTTAAATTTTCCACGCTGTAGAAAAAATTTCATTGTAAGTGGACACGCGCGAACAATTTCCTTGGCTCCGCCCTGGGTTTTTTGATTTAGTTGGAAAAGTCATTTCACTTCTTCACTGATGACGCTTATTTAGTGAAAATGTCTCGAAATGTTGGCCATGGCAAGTTATCCCCTTTAAAAGCATTATCCCCTTTAAAAGCCATATCTCTAGAATTCACCTGTATATTTTGCTACAAAGAACTATAGATATAGATTTTTCCTTGCCTAAAACTAAGTTTAAGTTATTACTATCTGAAATGCTTAATTAATTCTTATATTTTTCTTTGTTAATTCTAAGTAGTCTGTAAGAAAATTGTTATATTTTCTAGATTATAAATAAATAAATAAATAAATAAATAAATAAATAAATAAATATGACACAGATATTTTTATTCGTTCTTAAATTCATGGAAACCCCTTAGTTTTGAAATAATTTATCATTTTTATCGTACAAATAGTCAAATATTTTTATGCTATTATTTCATTAAAAATGACTACGATAGTAATTTTGACATGGTAGGAAAGATAAATTTTGGGTTGCTCGTTCCATAAAAGAACCAATGCGTAAAAAACATACATTTGCCAACAAAATCAGATATTCGTGAAAACATTATCAATTCGAAAAACTAATCAAATTATATGACGCATGAGAGTGGCGACGGCGTGGAGGGCTATGGAGGCGAAACAAAATTTCGAATTCCATCATAAAAACATGCCTATGACACGCTCCGGAACGTTTAGAATGAGTTTACAAAAGTTCACGACTCGTTAAGTAGTTTAAGCGTGAGGATCACACGACAGGACAGATTTTCATTTTTATTAGTACTAGCCATTCTCCAGATAGCTCTCTTAGCTTCCGTTTTGTTGTGAATGTGCAGAGGTGTTAGCTTCAACAGAACTCCCGTGGCTGCTGTTGGACAAGTTCTCATAGCTACTGTTATGCAAACGCAGGCCAGTCTCTGTAGCTTGCTAAGCTACATATGTAATGGCTCCCTGATTAGTGGTTCTATTCACCCAAACGGTGGCCCCGTAGGTGATCATTGGCCGTGCGATAGCTGTACAGATCCATATCAGAATTTTTGGGGAGCAGCCTCAGCTTTTCCCTGCCATGGAACTACAAGTCATAAATGTTCTTACAGCTTTCTTTCCCAATCCCTCTAAGTACCATTCCTAGAGTAGTTTTGGATTTAGTATTAAACTTAGATATTTAACCTCTTTTTGGTACCCAACAATAGTTCTACCTTCTACATTCTAATAGGGTTAGGTTGAAAAAGGTACAATGATAGTTTTTACTTTACTTTACTCTGCATATTATTACGATATCATCACCATAACCATGGCGTGATGCCAGTATTTGTTAGCGTCTGAAGTAATTCATCCACAATCGTGTTCCACGGAAGTGGGGATAGGTAAAGTTAGGTTTTGGCGGCTGTCGGCAGAGACATACTTATTATCGAGGCCCGTTGTGATAGCGCACGGGAATCAACAATTCCCAACTCCCTCTAATACCATTTTAAACCTTACAAGAATTTTGGACGATGCATCTAGGAACTTCCAAGCTATCAAATAATTGCCTGCCTAAAATGGAAAATGGATAGAGCTGCTGGCACAGAAGGTGCCAAATCGTTTCCTCCTCTTCTTCGCCTTGACAACTTCTAGAGAAATTATGGAATCGTACCCCCAATCGATAGGCGTGTGGACCTATCAAACAGTACCCTGTTGTGACAGATACAAACATATTGACGTTATGCTTATTTAGCTTCAATAGTAAGCGCGTGCGTTTATCACTTAGCACTGGCCACGATTTCCTGGCTTTCTACGAGAAATCTCTTTCCGCCATCTGTCATTTGCAACTGGAAGAAGCATGTCAGAAGCAAGTAGCTTGCAAATTTGTAAGCATATACCTATTTCATCAATTATATCTTCTGCAGGAAGTTTAGTGCCGAGTCGTGCGAGTTCATCGGCTTTACAATTCTCCTCTATGTCGCAATGTTTTGGAACCCATACCACCTGTGGGCGGAGGTTGTCGACTATTTATTGAGTGATTTTATTGCCACTTGGCTATCAGTGAAAATGTAGATATTAAGCAAGCTTGGATATCATGTCACACTTGGCCAGTTTCAAGGCCCTGTCTGCTACCATCAGTTACGCCTGAAAAACGCTACAGTGGTCTGGTAGACGGAAGCTAATAGAGATTTGCAGTTGTTCCACCGACCCTACCCTCGAGCGTTGAGCTATCTGTGTATTCATGGATGGACTCGCCCTTTCCCACAGCATTCCATTTCCACTTTTCCCTTGAAAATAGGACGGTCGTGAATGCTGCAGTGGAAGCTCCAAGAACTCCGTAAGCATCCTGCCGTGACCATAATCAATGTTTGACCACTTGTTGCTTAGAGTGTTCAGTAGAATTGCTGCACCGATTGCGACCTGTTCGGCATATAGGTCTACAGTAGAGTGCACAGAGTCTTAGATGCCGCTGTTATCATCGCACCCGTTATGAGTATGGATACAAGCCTTTGGATTTTATCCATATTTTTGAAATTTACCCCTTTCTTAAGGCCGTTTCACCATAGCACTATGCCATATTAGAGAATCGGCCTGACTGCCGCGGTGTTGATGTAGTTTGCTATTTTAGGTTCCTTTATCTAATTGCTTTACGCGCTCAATATGCAATATTGGGCCCCCAATTTAGTTTCCGGAGGCCTAGATATTTGGTCACTCCCTTTAATATGAGGGTTTCTCCCCCTAGAGTTAGATGTTCAAGATCCGATAAATTATGTTTCCTAGTGAAGAGAACCAGGTCCGCCTTTACAGGATTTACTCTCAGTCCTCGTCACAGAGATAGTTTATTGATAGATCTTTGAAGTAGGTCAGTCAGAGTGTTTGCCCGAGATTGCTATTACAATATGCAGTTATTGTACCTCCAATACCTTCAAGTTCTTTGAGGAGGTTGTCTACTGATACGTTTCATAAAAGCGGTGAGATTATTCCCACTTGGGTCGCACCTCTAACCGGATATATTTTTATGGTTAACTCACCTAAACCTGCGCTTACTTAACGATAAGCATTCGTTCCATAAACGAGGTTAGTGCGCAGCTTACCGCCAGTTTCACCAGTGGTGAGATTATCGTCGCGGGTGATATGTTATTGGAAGCCCCTCAATATCAAGGAAGGCAGTGATGGTATGTTCTTTGTAGTGTGGTAACCTTTCAATCGTGCTCACTAGGGAGTGGAGAGCTGTAACAGTTGATCTCCCTTTATTGTAGGCATGTTGGGCGGTTGGCCACCAACCTTGTACCTAATCCAGTCTGACAGTCGCTCGAGGGATTTGAACAGGAAGTATGACATACCAATCGGTCTAAAATCCTTTGGCTTCGTGTATGTGATTTTCCCTCCTTTAGAAATGAAAACTACTCTCAATTCCTCCCAATTACGGGGTATATATTTGAGTCGTAACGTTGCATCAATGACATGCACGAGTTGGGTGCAATGATTTCTGCTGTGAGCTGTAAGTCCATGTTGAGTGGCATGCCATGAGATTGACACCATTTTACCAAATGATAGAGGCCACTTGGAAGGAACTGTCTTTCATAGGTTAAGGCATAAGCAGAAAAATTTTTAACATCATCGGCGTACATCAAAATCTATGAATAATTCATTATATTTGGCAGATCATTGATGAAAAGTGAAAACAGAATCAGAACCAGATGACGACACTGAGGAACACCTGACATAACGGCAATTGATTTAGAGGTTGAACCTTTACAATACAACATTTTGTTTTCTATTCGACAAATAGAAAGAAATCCAATGCGTTAAGCTTTGCGGAAACTCAATTTTGTCAAGCTTATGGAGAAATGAAGATGGGATATCGTTTACTAAAGTCTGCGCCAATGACAAATGTATGTGAAAAATTTTTGAAACCTTTTGATTTATGAAATAATAGATTTTTCCACGCTGAGAGCAATCAATAACAGATGACATGAATGAATTAATAAGATATTTCCTCTGTTAAAATGATTTCAAATAACCTCGGTATAGCGTTGAACTGTGCTTTACCGCAGTAATTTACTACAAGAGAAATATTTATATATTTGCATACATATATACGATTTACAAATTTGCGAAACTTCTCCTTGTTTCAACTATTCTGTGAAAAGCTTTGCAACAAATAAGCCACGTTTAAGGGATCGTTTTAAGGTCTTAAGTGGAAGGAAACTTACATTAACATAAATAGACGGAAAATTTATGAAATTAAATGATTGCAAGTGTTAAGGGTTATTTATTTATTTATTTATTAAAATTAATAACATTTGTCAAATATTATATTTAATTGATAAAGCACTAGCTGTCATGGCTATCGGCTTAGGTCAGATTTACAGTTTTCGTTTCTAAAGAAGCTATGCGATGTGTATTTTTTTACAAAAGTCGAAAATGAGTTCAATGTTTATTTTGCATGGTATACTACGAATATCAAAAGGATTAATGTTTCGGAAAACGGTTGTTCTGGGAGATATAAGCTAGATACAGTCAATCAGGAAGTGGGAGATGGAAAGAGTGACATTTCTGCAGAATTTACATGTTGGTGGGGGTTCGTTTTTGATTAAGTGTGAGTGTGTGAGATTGGTATTTGCCTAACCTCAGGCGGACGAAGCATCTGTTAATGGCAGAGGTTTAGAAGTAGGAAGAATAATTCTGGTTCTTGACGGATGTGCATACTGTAAATATTTGGCTAGTCCAATAACTAAAATAGCAGCCAAGGCAGTATATAAACCGACACCTGGGGTAAAATACCGTGAATCTGCAATATTCCATTATTGTTGACTACAGCGAATTGAATCTTTCATAAAAGAATTTTCTATAAGCCATTGCGTTAGTTGACTATTGGGTCCTTGCTGTTGCACGTAAGATACAGATCGTCAGCATAGAGGCAGTGCCCGATTCCATTGTGTTGAAGTGTTTTGCTAACCTCGTCAAACGCAATTAAAAAAGTGACCAATAAGAGAGACCCTTGCGGTATGCCATTGAATAGAGGATATTTTGATGAATATTCCATATTAACTCTACTGTATATTGTTACGTTTGATAAAAAAGATTTGATGAAGCTGTACATTATACGCCCAATTTTTTTTCTTGCAATTTATTGAGCTGAACATGAATACGAACTCAATCAAAAGCTTTCTTTAAATCGACATCCAGAATAGAGAGATGATTTTTGGTTGAAAGAGGCAAACAGCCAGCTGAGTATCTTTTTTTTTCTATTTTTTCTAAGAGTTTACTGATATGTGCAAACAATGAAATGGGTCGGCATGAATTTAGTAAATGACTATTCTTATTTTGCTTCTTTATTGAAATCACCGTACCTGTGTCGAAAATTTGATTAAAAAGTTGTAAGAGGCGTTTCTTGAAGGGATACGGCGTGTTACGAATCATGTGGTAGGATATCTTATCTTGACCCGGTGTAATGCCAATGAACGACTTTAAACAAAAATCAAACTCACTAAAACTGGCTGTCATATTTGTTGACTCGAAAAGATCGTGAAAATTTTGAGTCGTCCGAATCGGTGGACCACGTAAACACGAAAACTTCAGAAATTTATTTTGAATTGATAACAGTAGTATTGCTGGCAGTTATGGAGGTAATATACGAAGGGTTATAAGTGCCAACTAGTTTACGAAAATCTTGCCATATTAGAGCCGTTGGGGCGATAGGATTGAATTTGCTGGTGAACTTAGAAGAACTTTGTAACTTAACTTCTTTCTTGGCTTTATTGAATCGCTGATTAGCTTTCCTATATGCGACAAGTAAATCATTACAGAGAGAATTCCAATGCCTTTTTGAAGCGATTTTGTTTTGCGTCTCGTAAAGTTTTCAACTCTAAAGCCCACCATGGAACTGTTTTACTAGGTTTTTGGCAAGATGTGCGAGGAATAGATTCGTTTGATGCTTTACGAATAATTTTTTTTAGATGTGTGTGGCCTTGTTATTATATTATTGGATCAAGGACAAACAATGGAGAGGTCAAGAATTTTGCTTTGAAATAATTGCCAATTTTCCGTTTTTGTATTGAATTGGGGAATTTTGCGCGAAGAGAGGTATCGACCGAAAAACATGGATGTAATTGTAGGAAAATTATCACTGTCATGCGGGTCATCAACTGAGTGCCAATTACATATTGGAACGAGCTGGGAAGAACAGAGCGATAGATCTGTGTGTGTGAATGAGTTATGGGTGGGATGGTGTTTGGGCGAGCCATCATTTAATATAGAGAGGTTTGATCCTAAGGTAAAATCTTCTGTTACTTTGCCTTTTGTGTTAGCGCTAGGGGATCCCAATAGTGCGCTACAGACATGAAAGTGGCAAACTATCACTACGGGACTAATAGCTGAATTTAATATATTAAATAAATCAGAATTGGATGTAAATGACGGCTATGGTGAAATGGACTTTTAACTTTATCTCGGCAGCAATTACGGATAGGCGGGAATTAATATTAATAACAGTAAGGAACACTTTCACGTATCAGTAAGCTCTGCTTTAGCTGTTTAGCTGTTAAGCAGTAATATTGTAGCTGAAGTTATGAAAATTACCAACAAATTGGTCAGGAAGCGGGGATTTTTTGTTAGAATGGCTGTGCGCCTCTTGGAGGCATATGATTTTAGGAGATTGCTCATTAATTAGTATTTCCAGATCTGAGTAGTTGTACTCATAGCCTTGAGTATTCCTTTGAAGAATATTCAACATCGGTTTAAATAAGAGTGAAATTAAATTTCACTTGATAGCAATTACACTAAATGCATTTGAGAGTTGTTGTATTTTGTGCTTATAGAAAAATCTGTTTAATTTCATTTCGCTGGGTGAGATTCTGCAAGGTACAAATGGATAGGTTCCGTTTTTCTATTGAATTGGGGATACGTTTCATAAAAGCGGTGAGATTATTCCCACTTGGGTCGCACCTCTAACCGGATATATTTTTATGGTTAACTCACCTAAACCTGCGCTTACTTAACGATAAGCATTCGTTCCATAAACGAGGTTAGTGCGCAGCTTACCGCCAGTTTCACCAGTGGTGAGATTATCGTCGCGGGTGATATGTTATTGGAAGCCCCTCAATATCAAGGAAGGCAGTGATGGTATGTTCTTTGTAGTGTGGTAACCTTTCAATCGTGCTCACTAGGGAGTGGAGAGCTGTAACAGTTGATCTCCCTTTATTGTAGGCATGTTGGGCGGTTGGCCACCAACCTTGTACCTAATCCAGTCTGACAGTCGCTCGAGGGATTTGAACAGGAAGTATGACATACCAATCGGTCTAAAATCCTTTGGCTTCGTGTATGTGATTTTCCCTCCTTTAGAAATGAAAACTACTCTCAATTCCTCCCAATTACGGGGTATATATTTGAGTCGTAACGTTGCATCAATGACATGCACGAGTTGGGTGCAATGATTTCTGCTGTGAGCTGTAAGTCCATGTTGAGTGGCATGCCATGAGATTGACACCATTTTACCAAATGATAGAGGCCACTTGGAAGGAACTGTCTTTCATAGGTTAAGGCATAAGCAGAAAAATTTTTAACATCATCGGCGTACATCAAAATCTATGAATAATTCATTATATTTGGCAGATCATTGATGAAAAGTGAAAACAGAATCAGAACCAGATGACGACACTGAGGAACACCTGACATAACGGCAATTGATTTAGAGGTTGAACCTTTACAATACAACATTTTGTTTTCTATTCGACAAATAGAAAGAAATCCAATGCGTTAAGCTTTGCGGAAACTCAATTTTGTCAAGCTTATGGAGAAATGAAGATGGGATATCGTTTACTAAAGTCTGCGCCAATGACAAATGTATGTGAAAAATTTTTGAAACCTTTTGATTTATGAAATAATAGATTTTTCCACGCTGAGAGCAATCAATAACAGATGACATGAATGAATTAATAAGATATTTCCTCTGTTAAAATGATTTCAAATAACCTCGGTATAGCGTTGAACTGTGCTTTACCGCAGTAATTTACTACAAGAGAAATATTTATATATTTGCATACATATATACGATTTACAAATTTGCGAAACTTCTCCTTGTTTCAACTATTCTGTGAAAAGCTTTGCAACAAATAAGCCACGTTTAAGGGATCGTTTTAAGGTCTTAAGTGGAAGGAAACTTACATTAACATAAATAGACGGAAAATTTATGAAATTAAATGATTGCAAGTGTTAAGGGTTATTTATTTATTTATTTATTAAAATTAATAACATTTGTCAAATATTATATTTAATTGATAAAGCACTAGCTGTCATGGCTATCGGCTTAGGTCAGATTTACAGTTTTCGTTTCTAAAGAAGCTATGCGATGTGTATTTTTTTACAAAAGTCGAAAATGAGTTCAATGTTTATTTTGCATGGTATACTACGAATATCAAAAGGATTAATGTTTCGGAAAACGGTTGTTCTGGGAGATATAAGCTAGATACAGTCAATCAGGAAGTGGGAGATGGAAAGAGTGACATTTCTGCAGAATTTACATGTTGGTGGGGGTTCGTTTTTGATTAAGTGTGAGTGTGTGAGATTGGTATTTGCCTAACCTCAGGCGGACGAAGCATCTGTTAATGGCAGAGGTTTAGAAGTAGGAAGAATAATTCTGGTTCTTGACGGATGTGCATACTGTAAATATTTGGCTAGTCCAATAACTAAAATAGCAGCCAAGGCAGTATATAAACCGACACCTGGGGTAAAATACCGTGAATCTGCAATATTCCATTATTGTTGACTACAGCGAATTGAATCTTTCATAAAAGAATTTTCTATAAGCCATTGCGTTAGTTGACTATTGGGTCCTTGCTGTTGCACGTAAGATACAGATCGTCAGCATAGAGGCAGTGCCCGATTCCATTGTGTTGAAGTGTTTTGCTAACCTCGTCAAACGCAATTAAAAAAGTGACCAATAAGAGAGACCCTTGCGGTATGCCATTGAATAGAGGATATTTTGATGAATATTCCATATTAACTCTACTGTATATTGTTACGTTTGATAAAAAAGATTTGATGAAGCTGTACATTATACGCCCAATTTTTTTTCTTGCAATTTATTGAGCTGAACATGAATACGAACTCAATCAAAAGCTTTCTTTAAATCGACATCCAGAATAGAGAGATGATTTTTGGTTGAAAGAGGCAAACAGCCAGCTGAGTATCTTTTTTTTTCTATTTTTTCTAAGAGTTTACTGATATGTGCAAACAATGAAATGGGTCGGCATGAATTTAGTAAATGACTATTCTTATTTTGCTTCTTTATTGAAATCACCGTACCTGTGTCGAAAATTTGATTAAAAAGTTGTAAGAGGCGTTTCTTGAAGGGATACGGCGTGTTACGAATCATGTGGTAGGATATCTTATCTTGACCCGGTGTAATGCCAATGAACGACTTTAAACAAAAATCAAACTCACTAAAACTGGCTGTCATATTTGTTGACTCGAAAAGATCGTGAAAATTTTGAGTCGTCCGAATCGGTGGACCACGTAAACACGAAAACTTCAGAAATTTATTTTGAATTGATAACAGTAGTATTGCTGGCAGTTATGGAGGTAATATACGAAGGGTTATAAGTGCCAACTAGTTTACGAAAATCTTGCCATATTAGAGCCGTTGGGGCGATAGGATTGAATTTGCTGGTGAACTTAGAAGAACTTTGTAACTTAACTTCTTTCTTGGCTTTATTGAATCGCTGATTAGCTTTCCTATATGCGACAAGTAAATCATTACAGAGAGAATTCCAATGCCTTTTTGAAGCGATTTTGTTTTGCGTCTCGTAAAGTTTTCAACTCTAAAGCCCACCATGGAACTGTTTTACTAGGTTTTTGGCAAGATGTGCGAGGAATAGATTCGTTTGATGCTTTACGAATAATTTTTTTTAGATGTGTGTGGCCTTGTTATTATATTATTGGATCAAGGACAAACAATGGAGAGGTCAAGAATTTTGCTTTGAAATAATTGCCAATTTTCCGTTTTTGTATTGAATTGGGGAATTTTGCGCGAAGAGAGGTATCGACCGAAAAACATGGATGTAATTGTAGGAAAATTATCACTGTCATGCGGGTCATCAACTGAGTGCCAATTACATATTGGAACGAGCTGGGAAGAACAGAGCGATAGATCTGTGTGTGTGAATGAGTTATGGGTGGGATGGTGTTTGGGCGAGCCATCATTTAATATAGAGAGGTTTGATCCTAAGGTAAAATCTTCTGTTACTTTGCCTTTTGTGTTAGCGCTAGGGGATCCCAATAGTGCGCTACAGACATGAAAGTGGCAAACTATCACTACGGGACTAATAGCTGAATTTAATATATTAAATAAATCAGAATTGGATGTAAATGACGGCTATGGTGAAATGGACTTTTAACTTTATCTCGGCAGCAATTACGGATAGGCGGGAATTAATATTAATAACAGTAAGGAACACTTTCACGTATCAGTAAGCTCTGCTTTAGCTGTTTAGCTGTTAAGCAGTAATATTGTAGCTGAAGTTATGAAAATTACCAACAAATTGGTCAGGAAGCGGGGATTTTTTGTTAGAATGGCTGTGCGCCTCTTGGAGGCATATGATTTTAGGAGATTGCTCATTAATTAGTATTTCCAGATCTGAGTAGTTGTACTCATAGCCTTGAGTATTCCTTTGAAGAATATTCAACATCGGTTTAAATAAGAGTGAAATTAAATTTCACTTGATAGCAATTACACTAAATGCATTTGAGAGTTGTTGTATTTTGTGCTTATAGAAAAATCTGTTTAATTTCATTTCGCTGGGTGAGATTCTGCAAGGTACAAATGGATAGGTTCCGTTTTTCTATTGAATTGGGGAATTTTGCGCGAAGAGAGGTATCGACCGAAAAACATGGATGTAATTGTAGGAAAACTATCACTGTCATGCGGGTCATCAACTGAGTGCCAATTACATATTGGAACCAGCTGGGAAGAACAGAGCGATAAATCTGTGTGTGTGAATGAGTTATGGGTGGGATGGTGTTTGGGCGAGCCATCATATAATATAGAGAGGTTTGATCCTAAGGTAAAATCTTCTGTTACTTTGCCTTTTGTGTTAGCGCTAGGGGATCCCAATAGTGCGCTACAGACATGAAAGTGGCAAACTATCACTACGGGACTAATAGCTGAATTTAATATATTAAATAAATCAGAATTGGATGTAAATGACGGCTATGGTGAAATGGACTTTTAACTTTATCTCGGCAGCAATTACGGATAGACGGGGATTAATATTAATAACAGTAAGGAACACTTTCACGTATCAGTAAGCTCTGCTTTAGCTGTTTAGCTGTTAAGCAGTAATATTGTAGCTGAAGTTATGAAAATTACCAACAAATTGGTCAGGAAGCGGGGATTTTTTGTTAGAATGGCTGTGCGCCTCTTGGAGGCATATGATTTTAGGAGATTGCTCATTAATTAGTATTTCCAGATCTGAGTAGTTGTACTCATAGCCTTGAGTATTCCTTTGAAGAATATTCAACATCGGTTTAAATAAGAGTGAAATTAAATTTCACTTGATAGCAATTACACTAAATGCACTTGAGAGTTGTTGTATTTTGTGCTTATAGAAAAATCTGTTTAATTTCATTTCGCTGGGTGAGATTCTGCAAGGTACAAATGGATAGGTTCCGTTTTTCTATTGAATTGGGGAATTTTGCGCGAAGAGAGGTATCGACCGAAAAACATGGATGTAATTGTAGGAAAACTATCACTGTCATGCGGGTCATCAACTGAGTGCCAATTACATATTGGAACCAGCTGGGAAGAACAGAGCGATAAATCTGTGTGTGTGAATGAGTTATGGGTGGGATGGTGTTTGGGCGAGCCATCATTTAATATAGAGAGGTTTGATCCTAAGGTAAAATCTTCTGTTACTTTGCCTTTTGTGTTAGCGCTAGGGGATCCCAATAGTGCGCTACAGACATGAAAGTGGCAAACTATCACTACGGGACTAATAGCTGAATTTAATATATTAAATAAATCAGAATTGGATGTAAATGACGGCTATGGTGAAATGGACTTTTAACTTTATCTCGGCAGCAATTACGGATAGGCGGGAATCAATATTAATAACAGTAAGGAACACTTTCACGTATCAGTAAGCTCTGCTTTAGCTGTTTAGCTGTTAAGCCCTAATATTGTAGCTGAAGTTATGAAAATTACCAACAAATTGGTCAGGAAGCGGGGATTTTTTGTTAGAATGGCTGTGCGCCTCTTGGAGGCATATGATTTTAGGAAATTGCTCATTAATCAGTATTTCCAGATCTGAGTAGTTGTACTCATAGCCTTGAGTATTCCTTTGAAGAATATTCAACATCGGTTTAAATAAGAGTGAAATTAAATTTCACTTGATAGAAATCACACTAAATGCATTTGAGAGTTGTTGTATTTTGTGCTTATAGAAAAATCTGTTTAATTTCATTTCGCTGGGTGAGATTCTGCAAGGTACAAATGGATAGGCGTCGACCGTGGCGTTTCCCTTTTATTTGCTATTGTTTTCGTTATTTTTTTTTTGTGGATTGCTTTGGTTAAATAAGAGTCTTGCTTCAAAAATACTGCTCTTGTTTTGTGTTTTTACTTTAAGTATATCCCTTTGTTGCTGAAATATTGGACAAGAATAGGCGGTGGCTGGGTGTTGGCCGAAGCAGTAAGCACATAGGCTGCGGTTGTAAGTAGATGGATCGTGTGGTGGTAGGTTACACCCAACACAAATAGGGGCGATTGCCAGAATTTAGAAGTGTGGCCAAATTTTTTGCAGCTTTTGCATAGCGTTGTATTGGGAAAATATTCCCTTTCGGCAAGTGTGTGCCATGCAATATCTATTTTTTCTGAAGAGTATATGAGTTTAATTTTAGCAAGACCTATCCTGTGGAAATTACGTTGTCGTTGATTTTCTTATTGAACTAATAAACATCGACTAAACCTCGGCTTTTCGAAACTTCTAATATTTCTTTTTCAAGAGTCGAAATAAGATTTCTATCATAAATCGTGCCTTTCGTGGAGTTGAAGCTGCTGTGGAGCTCGATTGAGTCTTTGCAGAAGTCACCAGCTTTGGTTGTTTTTATAAGTTTTGACAAAACGTCTCATTTAGGTATAGAATATTTGGTTTAAAATCAATAAATTGCGTTCTTTCGCACAAAAATTTAATATTTTTATTTGACTTTTACCAAGATAACCTGCTAAACTATAGCTTAGCCGGGCTATCCATTGGAATACTTGGTTGGAAAATTCTAATTTTAAGCTTGATAGGAAAAAAGTGAAAAAAGAGTTAATTTTGGTAGTGTTATTTCGCTTTCATCTCAGATGTCGTCTGACACGGGCGCGAGGAGCTTGCTACATACATATGTATGTACGTTGGTATTTATTTATGTAAGCATGTGTTTATTTGCATGATTAGAGAAATGATTTTTATCTACATACATACATACATATGTAGCTTGGAATCTTACCAACATTTATTTCAATTCTTAAGTACAATATATCTTTATGAATAAAAATGAACATTTTAATTGAAATGATGGTTTTTGGTTTGTATTTTTTAACCTTATTTTAATTTGTTTTCAATTTGTATTATTTAGTTTTACATCTTTGAAAATTTTATTAAGTTAAAATTTCCTGCAACGAAAAGAAAAGGTTGAGATATGTAATAAAAAAAGGTATAACAAAATATATATATATAATTTAAATCAGAGTTACGAAACTGTCATTAGTATAACAACATTTTCTCACACGACCTAATCAATAGAGGAATACAGACCAGGCTCGATAGTGCTTTAATCAAGATTTACCGAACCGCCGAATTAGCAATATCGATTAGGCTGCTATTTTACCTGCTTTTTGAAACATAACTAAATGCATCGTAATAATGAGAAATGTTTTAAAAAGCTATGCTCTGATGCATATATACATATGTAGGTATCTGTGGACAAAAATTTAAAAAAAGCTAAAGAAAAAGAAAAGCTGAAAAAAGAGAAGAGCTGAAAAAAAGAGAAAAGCTGACAAATAAGAAGAAAAATGCTGCAAATCCCTGAAGTAAATATTAAGTATGTGAATGTATGTTAAAAGTTTGACTCAACAATTTTACAAACCTCAAGAAACGATGGCCCTCACCTTGTTGGTCCCAAACATCCAATTTATAATTTTTTTAATTTACTATCTCGCTTCTGACTTCTTACGGCTTTTAGTTCTTCGCGCAACAACCACATTGAGTTTTTAAATAAAAGGACAGTTATTAAAAAAGCTAAAAGTTTAAATCTATGTTCCCTACTCTCGCCAGAGACTTGGAACTTCGGAGTGTTGATTCAGATCTCCTTGAGTTTGCATCATGACCTTGGCGCATATTTCACATTTCAGTTTACACAGAACTTTCTGGTAAATACCATATCCTGTGTAATACTGCTGCACCTGTACCTCCGCCCTTTCTTCTACTACTGCGGCAAAATTTTCTTCAGGTATTTCAATGTCATCCAAGACAAGTCTTTCCGCTTCTGGTTCGCTAACTACCTGCTCAAGATGACAATCTTCGGAGACTAAATTCCAATCTTAGTTAATATCATCATCATCTTCGCAATTACTACCTTTATTTTCGAAACTCTGGCGTAAAATACTCGTATTCATTGAAATTAATCGCGCTACAATATAGTGCACGTCATGTACCCTGACTGGCTCGGATTTTATAAAAAAAAATTCTTTAACGCGTCTTGATTAAGTTTACCCGGCAAAAGAAATTAAAAATCAGTGTTTTCGGCAAAAATATCTTCTGAAAGGAATTGAATTGAACGAATTGTAATGAAATGGCCTTCAATACATCTTACACGCGCATTACACTGTGTAACACTGAAAATGAACTTTGAAAGAGACCTAGCCTAGGCGTTAGGCCTTATAAAACTAAGAAAAACTGTATACTTGAAATTTGCGAAACACCCCCAAAATCTCATTTTAGGGCCAAAAAATTGTTTTTGAGGTCATTCGCTAGTCAATCATCAATATCTTTGGGAATTTTCATCCGATTCAAAAGTTGTTTATATATTTTGAAAGGTGCCAAATCACTATTTTTAATGGCGTATAACTCATCAAAATCAAACGAGAACTGACGAAGCTACAGAGAAAAAAAATCGTAACTTAATAAAAAAAAAATAATTTTGAAACTTTGACTACGATTTTACGATAGTCTTAATTCAGAAAGGTACCTATCAAAGACAATATTATTAAAGTGAATTTAGTACTGCGTCGATTAAGCTATTTCAATCGAAAATCGGTTGGAAATTGACAGAGTTATTACTATTTAAATTATTTTAATATTCATATTTAAAAATTCATACATTTTGATTATAAGATAATTATCTTTCAACTTCAAATTTTTATTGTGACTGAAAATAAAAAAAAAATTAATCATTAAAATGCTAAATAACTTTATAACTAAAAATGTTTGCTTGATCTTCTGCGTTTATAAGACGAGTCATCTGTTTCACGTTTGAGTGACCAGCAGTAATTAGCTATCATCCTAACTTGGTTCTTTCCTGTAAACCGTTTTCCAATGTTGGAGATTTCTTGGTGAAATCTTTCACCTTGTTCGTCGCTGAATTGACCAAGATTATCCGGGAAAAATTCCAAATGAGAATGCAAAAAGTGAATTTTTATAGACATGTTGCATCCCATTTCTCCATAAGCTTCCAAAAATTCATGGACCACCTCAACGTAATTTGAACTTCTCGTGTTTCCAAGAAAGTTTTGGCACAAAGAAATGAAACTCAGCCATGCTCTTTTCTCTACTGGGTTCAATTTTTTTATGAAGTCATCATCAGTCATAATCTTACGAATCTGCGGTCCAACGAAAACGCCTGATCAAAATGTAAAAATAAATTAGGATGAATTCTTTTTGAAGAATTCTTGTTGGGAAATTTTTATAAGTACCTTCTTTAATCTTGGCGTCACTCAACTTGGGGAATACAAGTTTCAGGTGTAGAAAAGCCTCGCTGTTTTTTTCGAGTCGTTTAACAAACTGTTTCATGTACCCCAATTTTAAATGCAATGGCGGCAAAATTATATCATCAGGCTTAACTAATGCAATATTGAGAACATTATTTTTGCCAATTTGAAACTTTCTCGGTGGCCATATGTCACACTTGTAATGATTTTTGGCACGACTGTCCCATTCACAAAAGTAACAAGGATATTTAGTGTAGCCACCTTGCATTCCAAGTAGAATTGTCAGGACTTTAAGGTCCGAGACAATCTGCCAGCGAAATTTATTGTATTTAATCAATCGTAGAATTTTTTCCATCGTTTGATAAGTCTCTTTCATATCAGTAGCGTATGCCACTGGAACTGATGGCAATTCATTTCTGTTGTGCAGCAATACTGCTTTCAGACCTACGAAGTTAGTCAATTGAAAATTAATTGATAAATTGTATTCAAATTTAGTTCTCTCACACTCATAACACATTAAATACTTACTTTTGCAAGAACCGTCTAGAAATAATCGCCAATCTTGTGGACAGTGCACGTGATCGAGTGCAGCAAACAAATCATCCACATCAACGCAACAAACTAGTTTGTTATTGGTGTCATCAGCTTTGAAAATGTGTCTCGTGCAGACGTTACTTTAAAGTTACTGTCTACTATATTCCACTGCTTTAATCTGGAAACCATAATCTCTGTCTGTCTTATAGACAGATCCATATCCCGCACAAGATCACAATAATCGTGATTTGACACGAAATGACGTTCCGTTTCTATTGCTTTGGTTGGAAGGAACGGTTCGTCATTTACCTCATTAGAAGATTTGTGGCTTGAATCAGGAAATGTAGCTGGATTTTTGTCTTCAGTTCGCTGATCTTGTTTTCCTCTTGGAATCGGTTTCGATACAGTCAACACATTGGCATATTCTATGAGGTGGCGAGTTTTATAGTGGTGACCAGTGATTTTTGTTTGGCAAAAGTAGCAATCCTCCGGCTTGTGATCTATTTGATAATGCCAAGCCATAGGAGTCACAAACGGCAGACGCTGGTCATCACATTTACCGGTTTTCCATTGTTTTAATGTTGTACAGCACATCGAACAAATATATTCGGGTTCATACCAAGCACTTTCCACGTATGAGCAACTGAAAAAGAGGTTGAACGCTTCAACCACAGCTTTATTTGTTCTTAAATCGAACCGATATTTCTTATCAACAAATAGACCGCAGGCGTAACAAACACATTTTACTACACTTATCACACAATATAATTGCGAAGCGGTCGCAAGGTTGAATTGACGGCGTAAATTTATTAGATGAGCACTCAAAATTTTTGGAAATGAATGTGTAAAATAATTCCTCATACTTGCTATGTTTCTAGTAAAATAACGCAATGAAATGCGGTCAAAGTAGAAAAATTAAAAAAAAAAAACTTTTCGCAAGGTAAATTTATTTAATAGCATGAAAAATTTAATAGCTTCGTCAATTTTTGTCCGATTTCATTGCATGAGCACTCAAAATTTTTGGACATGAATGTACTTTCAAAATAATTCCTCATACTTGATATGTTTTTAGTAAAATACTGCAATAAAATGCGGTCAAAGTAGAAAAATTTGAAGAAAAAACAAATTTTCCAAGTTTACCCGATGAAAACTTACAACACGCTAGCTCAAAAAATAGATCTTTCTATCTCAATTTAAAGGTATAATCCTTACCTTTCCAATTTTCATTTCATATTGAAAATCGGTAAAGAAATGGCCAAGTAATGAAAAGATTAGCGCGTACACTTCCGAAGATCGGTTTTTTAACGGTAAAGCAAGATTTTGAGGGTGTTACAAATTTTTCAAAAACCGTTTTGAGTTATATTCGACCAGGTGAACAATTTCCACTATGTCACTTTAAAAGTTCATTCAATTTTTTCCATTTTGTAACACTGTGTTATTTGGAAGTTTTAGGCTTCTTAAATACTCTACATAGCCATTTAATCTTGTATATTTTACGTTATCTCCGCGTTTTATAGGGTATCTAAGAGGAGTTTTTCTTTTAAAATTTTTACAGTCTAACTCATTAATTAAATCGTTAAAAAAAATTGTGTCGACTCACCACACTTTACCACGTATTCAGAGTTGGCAAATAAATTTTGTCTTGATGCCATTTCTATACCACCAGCTACCGAATTGCTCAGTACTTGTGATGCGCGTAAAACGCTCATTTTCTCGAAACAATGGGGACAAATATGGGCCTCACTCAATTTAGGGCAGATTTTAAAATTAGGGCTCAACTGATCTATATCAAACAATTTTTCGATAACTTTAAAACTAGCTATGCCATTAGCTGTAAGAATATCGTGTTTTAACAAAGTATTACGAATGGACTTAATAAGGTGGCAACAGTTATGCATGCAAAATATTTTACTGTTATCGTGTATGAAAAAGGGTGTGCTCTCTGAAATTTGTAGCGTGTTGAAAATACTTGTGTTAGAGGGTCCTTGGTCACAAGTCAAGGCTTTGACGTTTAGTCCGATATTCTTAAGTGTAGTAATATCATATTGAGACCGCTTTTGGAAATATAGTACGAAAACACATATTTACATTTCGAACATAGGCTTTTCGCCAACCCATCAACTAGATCTCGACATTTATTATAGGTTAGGTCAGGTTTAACGGTTATTTTGTCAAATAATAATACACAAAGACGTTCAGTCGGGGACATTTTGTGCACCATTTGGGCTAAGTTTTGAATGGCATTGGCGTCAACGCCTGGTACAACGTACCGAATGGGGCGCCAACGCATTAGGGAAGTTTTATGTGGCAAGTCAAAACCGAGATCGTCAGGCATAAATGTATAAGCTTTTGAGGAGACATACATTACTAATGTTTTGCGCCAATGTCTTCTCTTCTTCGCTATATGGATACTGCTTAGTATTAACGATCGCACGAGAACAGAAATCAAAATACTTCTTTTTCAATTTTTTATTTTCGTCCTCGAGATCATCAATTTTTTTGTTTAATTTTATCGCGTTGCTCTGATAATACCGAGCAGCCTGAGCAAATCGTTCGTGGCTGGTTGTGGCTTCAAAGTCTTCAAAATTTTCGTCAAAATTTACGCGACTTCTTTCGTCCAAAATTGAATATTTTTCAAATTCTTCTAATGTGATATCATCTTCAGTTTTAGGTGCTTTTGCATATGTTTTTGTAACGGGCGGGCAAACCCATTCAGAGCCAACACTAGGGGAGCGGCTTCTATGTACTGACTCTAAATTAAAAGACGGAAAGTCCCAATCTAATAGCCTATATTTAGTGATATATTGAACATCAAAGTGGCGTTGACAAATAAAAAGCCTGTCAGAATTTGACGGCGGTTGCACTTTTCATGCTAGGGCCCAACTCTTTCGGGCATCCTTATTTCTGGGGGATGCATACAAAATGCGTTTATCGTCCGAAACGCAGCTCTTTACGCAGCATTTTCGCTCTTTTGTGATCCCTGACCATTCGTGCTGCGGAAGTTCATCATGTCCTAATTAATAAAATTCTAACATTAATATTTTCGACTTGACAGAAAAAAATCGATAACTCGAGAACTTATTTTGATGAATTCCCAGAAAAATGTGTATAATAGAAATCGCGCGAAATTAGAAAAAAGTCAATACTAGAAAAGTTTATAAAATTGTGATCAAAAGTTTGAAATTTTGATGTACTTTTTTTTAATTTTTTGAGTATTATATTATTTCGTACAAAGTCTTAAACTTTCAAATAAAATTGAAATCATTAAGCTAGGGGAAAGTGGCGCCGTGATTTGCGCATACGTCAACGGTGACAGATAGAAACAGCTGATATTGTGTCATCTCGGTCACAGCTCATATTTCTAGAAGCAATAATTCAGTGTACCCGTATATATCCATTCCTGTGGCTGTGACTCGAAGAGTTTTTCAGTCGGTTACAGACCTCTATATTGCACAACATAGCTCGTGGGGAATCATGAGACACTTGATATCAGTGTTTCGCGATACGTTAAATTGTATTTCGTTTGGTGTTCTGATTTCTTTCCATTTTGTAGCCACCATGCCACGTTATTACGAAAAAAAAGGAGATACAATTGTTGAGAACTCAACGAAATGCGCTAAATGCAGCCGAGACGTTCATGAGAAATGCGTAACTGTATCCAGCAATGTTTTTACATGCAAAAACTGTGAAAGTGACTAAGATTTTTAAAAATTATTTTCCATTATTCTTCCCATAAATATTTTATAAGTCCTAGACGTAGTAACTTTTCTTGTTAAAATAAACAAAAATGTTTATATGTACATTATTTTTCGGCCTGATTTTTTTATTAAACAACAATATTAATTTTTGAGCTCAAGGCCATTTTACTGCTGATTACACAAGCCGACTGTGGTCTATTGGCTACGCACTTGCCCAGCAAGTCGTAGGTTGTGTGTTCGAATGCCGGGGGATTCAAGAAAGAAATCTGATGAGGAGATTTGGTGATCTCCGAAATAGCTATAATTTCTACCACTCCTGACTGTTGTTGTCTTTTTTCCAATATATTTTTTCTTATACTGGCCTTGAGCTCAAAAATTAATATTGTTGTTTAATAAAAAAATCAATATTAATTTTTGAGCTCAAGGCCATTTTACTGCTGAATGCCGGGGGATTCAGGAAAGAAATCTGATGAGGAGATTTGGTGATCTCCGAAATAGCTATAATTTCTACCACTCCTGACTGTTGTTGTCTTTTTCCCAATATATTTTTTCTTATACTGGCCTTGAGCTCAAAAATTAATATTGCCGTTTAGTAAACAAAAATGTTTAAAGTTTAATGAAATTTTGAAACATAACGGAATAAAGAAAATATGTAGTGAATAATTTTGTGTATGGTCCCAAAAATAATAAGAGAAATAAGCTCAGTCTACATAAACTGTGAAAATTTAAAGCAAACATGTGAATTTTTTGGAGTAAAGTTTTCTTCAGTGCAATTTTTAATTAAGTAACTTGAGAAGAACATCAATGTGAAAAGTTATCATCCATCGGAATGCACGAAAAAAATGATCACAATTATACGTATGTTAATTATTTATTGAAGATTGTCTTAATTTTAATCTAATGTTGTTGCTAGTGCCATAATAGAGTTAAAAAGTTTAGAGTAAATTATGAGGAAAATCGTATTAAAAACATCGAAAGATCGATGGCAATAACATCGATGTTACAGAAGTAACAGGAAACACAAAGCCTTCAACAAAATTCCACGCAACAGATGATAGATTGAAGTCTCCGAAAATAATTTCAGCATCGGAAATTTGGATAAGAGTAGATAATAAATCTAGAGCTAATATAGGTTTGGTATTTACATATACCCAAATCAGAATGGGGTGGAATGTAAAAACAGGCAACATAGATATTCCCTGGTCCATGTCGTATGTGAATATAAAAAATTCAGTATCATTGGTATTTGCTGGAGAAACCTCCTTAGAAGAAAATATGGTTTTAATGGCAATAAGAACCACACCACCTATGTATTTTAAGCAAAACATCCTTTCTGAATATTTCAAAGGCATCACTCAAAATTTCTGAATGAAATAGATTCATTGTGAGACGTGTTTCACTAAAAACAATAATGTCACAAAAAAAAAATCAAAGTTATATATATGTATATATATATATATATAAATGAGTGAGTTTCGAATTTAGCCTCGCACATTTTGATAGCATAATTTCATTTTCGTAGTCAGTTTTTTCACTAGTCAACCGAAAGCTGAACCTGAGCCCTTTCAACTAAGATTTAGAGTGTATTGAACTCAAATCCGCAAACGAACGCTCCGCTGGTTGTTAAAATTAAACTTCTTTACAGAAATAGTAGTTCGCTCAAGCTTGGATGTTTTGTAGAATTTTAAGTCATCAGTAGTCGTATCGCTTGAAAATCGAGATATGATGACAGATGACATATTTAATCTGATGAATAACGAGGAGTTTCTTGGGTATATTTTCAACGGTTTCTAAAGTTGAAGATGGAACAGCTGAATGGACTTCAAGAGAAGATTAACTCCTACTCATCACCAAGCTTATGTTTTTTGGTAGGCTGCTTGTCTTTCAACGAAGGCATCTGAAGGTTTAAAAATCGTCCTCATATACCAGTCCTAAACACTTAAAAAAGATCTACTTCGGTTCACTTTAACACTTTGTGCAAGACCAACGTAACCCCTTGCCATTGATAATTAAATTAACAACTCTGCTATTTAGCCCAGCACATTGTATATCAACATTATCGTCTGAGAGCCAGCAAGTGACTGTGTTCGGAGATGATATTACAGTTTTCCATAACACAATTAATTTTGAATTGACTATTTACGGTTAATTTAATTTAATTTTAATAAACATTAAAGATTAGTCTTAAGGTCCATAGTTTGACAGCAACTGAGGAGTCCGCAAACTTAAACTAAAAAACACAACTTTGAACTCGAAAGATTCAAATTACTCATTTAAACGCACATAGCACTTAATTAGCTTAATGGGTTTTGAGATTACAAAATTAGTTTGTGAATATTTATTTTAAAAGCTTTGAATAAACATTAGCAGAACAAATCAAACTGCGTTTCGTATAAATATTTTTATATTAGGCTAAAATGCCTCCACTAATTTTATAGTTTGAAGTGCAATCTTGGGGGTGTATGTACCGATAAAAACGCGCCAACTTTCTTCCCATTTATTTAATTGGCGGAGATCTCCAAGAAGATCAAGTGTAAGTACATATCTATAAAGTGAAAGATATAATGAAAATAGATTTCTAACATGCACAGCGATCTTTTATATTAAAATTTATAAATAAAATATTTTTACTGTCCAAGTTATTTGCAATGTTACCATTATACAATCGCCCTTCATGGCGTACAAAATTCAGTTATCGGCATGCAGAATTTAGGTGCGAAAAAGGCGATTTTTGACTTCTGACTTTACAGTTGATCAACTATAATCAATCCCGACTCTTACGTCCACAAAGGCCCACGAGGGTCCTGCTCACCAGTGGGAACGGCTGCAAGTAGGCGTCTGTCATGGGCCAAGCGGCGCTCTATATAAGTGTGTCTTGAAAACAAAAAAACCATCAGTGTCTGGTTTGGGCATGCACCTGGAATGACCGAACCCTTAATGGGGAAGGTTCCGCTGACCGGCAACATCTCGCTGATTTGTGGCCACGCCCCGACAGAAGAGAAGAACGATGTCACCACGAATCACTTCTATGAGCGCCTTCAAAGCACCTACGAGCGCTGCCCCCGCCACGATATCAAAATCGTGCTTGGCGACTTCATCGCTAGGGTGGGTAAGGAAGGGATTTATGGTCACACTATAAGGAAATTAAGTCTCCGCGACTGAAGGAACGTTCCAGTGTGTTAGACGTGCGTAGACTTCGCTCACCTAATATCGACTGGGGTAATTATCATGTTGCAGTCAAGATGCGCGTACGCCTCTGTGCAGCAAAAAACGTGCGTCTAAATAGACAAGGGAAGGTAGATGTCGGAAAGCTGCCACCACAGGCAGCTACTTACTTCGACACTCGTATCGCACACCTGCTCATTTCTTCATTACTCTGTACCGCCGCTTGGGAATTCATTAGTTTCCACGATCCCAAATTAACGACTGGAACACCGCGCCGCTACGAAAAGTAAAGATAAAAAAGAAGAGGGAAGCCGAAACACGTAAGTGCCTGAACATTTTACTGAAAGGTGCGCGAACTTACGGAAGGTTTTAAGGGCAGGAAAAATTTTCTGAACGGTTTCCTGGGGACTAAGATTCAAATTCAAATTGTGGAGCTAAGATTCCTCCGCTGTACCAAATGAAGACAGCCAAAGCATCGCCGAAGAAAAGGAAGATCCCTAAACCCAAATCACTGATGATGACGGCATTAACGTCCCGTCACTGGCCTCGATGAAGTTCAAATAGCAATAACGCGGCTACGGAACAACAAGCCCGCTGGAGCTGATGGATTACCAGCTGAGCTATTCAAACATGGTGGTGAATATGGAAGGACGAATGCCTGCCCGTCGTTTAAAATTTAGGTGTGCTTTGCCCAATTCACAAGAAGGGTGTTCCTGAAATATTCGCTAACTACCGCGGAATCAGCCTCCGTAACATTTCATAAAAGGTTCTATAGAGCATATTGTGTGAGAGACTGAAGCCAGTCATCAACGAACTAATTGGATCTCATCACTGTTTCTTTAGACCTGGCAAATCTACCATCTACCAAATCTACACCAATATCTAAAATGGCGTTGAGCAACACCTCACGCTCTGTCAGAATCTCCGAGCCGTTTGAAACCAAACGATGTTTCATACAGGGTGACTCTCTTCCGTCCGACTTCTCTAACGTTCTGTTAGGAAAGATAATTCGAGCTGCAAATTTGAACCGTTCGGGCACCATACAATATCATCGGCCTCAACAGCCGCGGTGTTACTTCTGCCTTTTCCGAAGTGGATAAAGAAGGGAAACGTATGGGTAATTTCAGTTAATGCTATAATTTATTCTTACATCCTTTCTCTTTAATTTCCTGTTGTTGTTTTTGTTGTTGTAGCAGCTAGTCACGGTCCTGTGAAGAACGGATCCACCCATGGTCGTTGTCGTCAAACTTATTTAGAGGGAGGCCCAGGAAACGAGCTGTTTCGACAGGGTTGGACCAGAGGGAGAGGGGCTTAGATGAGTAGGTTCGAGAATAGGTGATTGGTATCATGTGGAGAATCTGCACATGTCGGACATGTGTTGGGTATGTCAGGGTTGATTCTGGGTAGGTAGGAGTTAAGTCTACAAGAATATCCAGATCAAGCCAGAGAAGCGCGGGACGCCTCCGGATCCAGCGGATGCGTTATATAATGCTGGATCTCGTCCATCAGTTCAGGGAAATGCCTTCTGATGTGCCATGGGATGTGTATCATCTGCAAGCAGATGCCTGTTTGGGTGCCCCGAACGCTGACACCCAGCAAGGAACTGCTTGTTGGGCATGAGGTTGTGCTCCATAACTCGGAGAACAATCACCTCTTGATGAAGATGTTCGTCAGGTGAAATCAGCAGGCATCCCGTCATCGTGCGGAGTGCGGCGTTCTGGCAGGTCTGCAGCTTCATCCACTGTGTCTTACTGGTTCCCGGTGACCTCCTTCGTTAAGGCGGTAAAGAGGGTCGCCGAGGACTTAGTAGGAGACAACGCCAGGCTTCTGCCTGTGAAGAAACTGGCAAGGTCGGAGAAATATCTGTTCACTTTCGAACACAGGTCATCAATTACATTGCCGGTTTCCATTATCGAGCAATCATTGGCATAAGAGACTATTGTGACTCAATCTGGCGGTTGAGGGAGCTTGGAGATGTAGTGATTGAACAAGAGTGGAGACAAGACGCCACCCTGCGGTACCCTTTGTATAATTCTCCTTAGTTTGGATGTTGGACTTTAAATAATCCCGATGATTGACGACCACACAGGTAATTTAATTTCCTAGGGTAGTTCGGTTGGAATGGCGGCCGCGGTAGCCGAGTGTGTAGCGTGTGCGCGCTTCAATCGGTACGGTGGGGCCCGGGTTCAAATCATGGCCTGGGAAAGTAACATCAAAATTTATAGAAAACATTTTTCTAATAGCGGTCGCCCCTCGGCAGGCAATGGCAAACCTCTGAATGTATTTCTGCCATGAAAACACTTCACACGAAAAACATTCGCCGTTCGGAGTGGGCGTAAAGCTGTAGGACCCTCAATTTGTGTTACAAAATCAAGGCCAAACCACAAATTGTAAGAGAAGTTCGGTCAAAATCGCTTAAGTGGTTATAGCGCCAATTAAGTGAATGAGTAATTCGGTTGGAGTAAATTTTTAGCAAGCTTATTCGAGTAATGGGTTCCATTATCTCTCTCTCATCCATTACCGTGTCAGTCATTCATAAAGCCACTGTAGAATTCTATCCGTTAGATCTCGACGCTGAACTCTAAATTTGTATCCCAAATGTCCAATGTGGTTGTTGGGTCAGCTTAGTTTAAGAACAGCTGCACATGCATTTCCTGCATCCTCATTTATTTGTATTTAATTGTTGATTTTAATATCACTATCATAATACATATATGTATATAGATACATATATATTAATATATATTAATTGTTTTTAATATCTCTAACATAAGAGCGTGTACGCCATACATACTAACACAGAACTTTGCGCCCACCCAACTAATTTGTATACATGTACATAGACATACCCAAGGTAAACTCTCATTTGGTTTTCACTGTTTTATCGCGTCACCACATATTCCTGCTGCATCAACATAGCTGCATAAGTCAGACTTAAGCCCGACTCTCAAACGGAATCGTCTGAGCTCGGAAGTCTCTATCTCGATTGAAAATTATTGTCCTTACGTTGTTTTTGTTGTCGTCTCGAAAAAAACTGTTGGTTTTTTTAAGTTATTTATTTTATTTATTATGTAAAATTAGGAAAAGAAACCAAATTTAACTAAATAAGATGTGTTTCGCGCAAGTGAACGTTTGAATGAAGAGGAATTGCGGATTCAAATGGCGTAGGCTACGAGATTGTACTTCATTGCAGGTCACCCAGGCTCTTACTCGCACCAAACATTAGAGAACCTCTTGGTGAAACTAGATTTTTCTCCAACTCTTACTAGCGCATATAACTGTGCACTGGTAGATTTTTTTAAAACTGTAAAATAAAGTAAACAATTAGTTTTAATAATATTAATGTTTTTACCATTATATTTTGCCTTTTGTGCTTGATTTATTAATTTTAGGGGGTTCTCTTCGTCATTTGAAGTCTTTTTCATGTTAGCGAATTCGTATTTGTTACGGTTTCATACGCAGTAATCATTCGTATTAAGGAATACAAATACACGAACAAACGAAAATTTGACCGAGACGAACGCTCATTTCGAGTTAGAAAAACAGGCTGTTAGTTCGAACTAATATAATTCGAATTAATATAATATAATATAATGGGTTCTTTTTTAAAAGCTATCTGAAATTTTAAATAAAAAAACTCATAAAATTCAGAAGAATGCATAAACCCTTATTTGAAACGATAGTACGGTCGAAAAATTTCAACAAAAAACCGCGGATAAGACTTCTTTATTCTGATGACGACCACGGCAAATGCAAAAAGGACTAATTGGGAGGGAGCCTCTTCCCGGCTGGTGGAAGCCCTCATTAAAGCAAAGTTTGACATCACCGCTATTCAAGAGATGCAATGGACGGGCCAAAGAATGAAGTAGATCGAACCTTGGACGTCTACTACAGCTGCAAAGGAACGCAAGTTCGGTATTGGATTTGTGGTGAGAGAGATTTTGTTGCCAAGTACTGTCGTTCACTCCGGTGGACGAGCGTTCCGCCACGATGCGCATCAAAGCGAGATTCTTTAATATCTCGCTAATTTGTGCCCCTACGGAAGAGAAGGACGATGTGACCATAGATCACTTTTATGAGCGCCTTGAACGCGAGTATGAACGCTGCCTCCGTCACGATATAAAATCGTGCTAGGCGGTTTTAATGTCAAGGTGGAATGTTAAGGAATTTTTGGTCCCACAGCCGGTAAACTCAGCCTACACGACGAAACATTCACTAACGCTGATCGACTTCGCCGGGGCCCGAAACATGGAGTACCAGGTTCATGCACAAAAAGATACATCAAGCTATATGTGCAGCAAAAATTGCGCTCAGTGACACGAGGAAAGCTTGACGTCCACACCAGCTTTCTGAGAGCACTCCAACTCTCTGAGAGCAATGTTCAAAAAGTAGATATCTGCGCGCAATGGGACCACATTTCTCTCTCATTACGTACCCCCGCTAAAGAGGTCATTGGTTTACAACGATCCCGAAAAAACGACAGGTTCAATGAGGAATGCCGCGCAGCCATGGACAAGAAAGATGACGCCTACAGACCCTCGCTGTATTTTGGCGCAACGCGTACTGTGCGGAGAGATATCTGGAGTTGAAGAAGGAAGCGAGGGGCATTTTCCAACAAAAAAGAAGAGAGGTCGACATGCGAGAGTGCGAGGAACTTGAAGTGCTAGCCGATAGAAAAAACGCCAAACAATTTTAACAGAAGGTTTGAAGGCCGGGTCAATTGTATGTAAGAATGAAAAGGGTGACCTGATGACCGAGATCCAGAGTACACGCAAACTTTGGAAGGAGCACTTCTTCACGCTGCATAATGGTAGTGAGGCAGAAAACTCGAATGGCAATAGCGCGGCTAACAACAATAAGACCGCTGGTGCTGCCAGCAGAGCTATTCAAGTGCGGCGGCGAGGGGCTGGTAAAGTGCAAATTATTAATATATGTTTTTAAAGTTTTCAATTTATTTTATTTCCCTTGCGAGCAAGGGCAGCCGAATTGTTGGCCGGATACCCGTTTACCGGTGTTAACTTGCATGTGCCAGCTCATTTGCAAAATATGCCAGCTGATTGGAATTTAAGTGTGCCAATCCACAAAATGGGCGATCCTGCAATATGCGCCAAATACCGCAGGATCAGTCTTTTTAGCACAGCATATAAGGTTCTGTCGAGGATATTGTGTGAACGACTGAAGCCCACCGTGAACGAACTGATTGGGCCTTATTAGTGTGGCTTTAGACCTGGCATATCTACCATCGATCAAATGTTCACGATTCAAATGTTGGGGAAAGAAGAAAAGAGGCACACGTTTTCTATAGCACGAGAAGAACTTGCCTATTTGGCGCAATGTCTGAATTTGGTATCTCAACAAAACTAATACGGCTATGTAAAATGACGTTGAGTAACGCCACCAGCTCCATCAGAATTGGGAAGGACTTCTACGAGGGGTTTGAAACCAAACGACTTCTCAGACAGTGTGACTCTCTTTCTTGCGACTTCTTTAACCTTATGTTAGAAAAGATAATTCGAGCTGCAAATTTGAACAGTTCGGGCACCATATTTTATAAGAGCGTGGAACTTCTGCGTATCCTGATGATATCGATATCATCGGCCTCAACAAATCACTGTTGAGGACATTCGAAAAAGTGGAGGACCAGCATTAACATCTATAATCATATCAGCCTAGAAATCCAACGTAGAATAACTTTTGCCAACAAGGGTTGGACTGAATAGGTAACTGCGCAATAAAACCCTCTCTCGACGAACCAAAACCACACACTATAAGTCTCTCGTCATGCCTCTGCTATTGTTCGAGCGAAAGATTATCCGAAAGATTTCTGGTCCTTTACGTATGACTTTACTGTATGAGATTTACCGCGACATAGACATAGTCCAGCGTATTAAAATACAGCGTCTACGTTGGCTGGGACATGTCGCGCGAATGGACGAAAATGATCCAGCCTTGAAAGTGTTTAACGCTGAGTCATCATCGTTGGTCTCCTTGGCGTGGGGATGAGGCTTAAGTGTTGTCATGGTTACTCCTCGCGGATTTCCATGACACCACGAACTAAGAGGGAAGCTCCATATATGAATCAATGTAGGACTCGAACTTGCACTGCTTCTTATGTAGAGAGTACCGCACCAACATCTCTCAATTTCCGCATACCCTGCATCCCTCCTAATATCTCCCAGTTCTCCTTCCTCCCTAGTCAATCCTCCCCCTAAGCCAGGGTGTTAAGCGTCACCGTGCCCATTGGTCGGTTTGCAGCCAGGGGATCTAAACTCCGGCTGTATTCTAACGGCGCCTCCCTGACACCGGGCAACCTCAGGGAGTATGTTTGGCCTTACCGCGGCAAGGGGCGCTGTCGTGGTGTACCCCCCTTTTCCTCCTTATATTTCTCAGACCACTACGCTTGCCTCGTCGAGCAGGTGGTCGTACGACCAAGATGAACACAAATAAACCAAAAATTCAAGAAAACTTGTCTTCCCCATCTCGGGGTAAGACTATGCAGGCGCGAGCGCCTAGCATAAGAACTTCTTCTTCCCCATCTCGGGGTAAGAATGCGCAGGCGCAAGCGCCTAAAGCGCCGCTTCGCTCCGACAGGGGCTCTTCCGGGCTGGAGGTTGCACGCCGGCCCGTGACTTTGGGTGTTATGGCGGGGCCTAGCACCAGCAAAGCTGCGGGGATTGTGCTGGAGACGGCAGATCGTTCCGTGGCGGTAGGCACTAGGGGCCCGCCAAACACCGGCGTGGCTGCGAAGCCTAATCTTGCGAAGGCAGGGGTCTCACGGCCTGGCCCGAGCGGATTAAGGCGGCAAGCAGCTAAACATGAAATTATGGAGGGGGTGGCAGCGATGGAAACTACGAGCCACGCCCCTCTGAAGTTTGAGTCGGAGCGGCTCAAATTTGCTGACAAGCGAAAGGCGGCGAAGACGCTAAGGAGATACGACGGGGGTCCCATTGGAAACGCTGCCCCAGAGCGCGAAGGAAGCGGTGGAAAGGGCGAAAGCCCTGCTGCCTAGCTTCCGGGTCACTGCGGCTTCAGTGGAAAACCGGGTGCCTTCGTCTAAACGACAAAGATCGGCGGGGGACCAAACTCCGGCGACGAAAAGAATCCGGCCGCACTCCTGGGTGGGCAGGCCTTGCTTTGCCGAGGTTGCGAAGCACAGGATCCTTATTGGGGTCCTGGACCGAGGCAACGAGCTCGGGTCCTTACCAAAAGACCAGTGGAGGTGGGTGAAGGCAGCTCTGGCGAACGTTATTTTTGACGTTCTGCTGGAAAACCCCGGAACCCCCCCGGCCTGTAAGGACGCTGGCTGGTACCAGGGCCATATTAAAGTGGTATCCTGTGAGGACCAGAGATCGGTGGCGCTGTATAAGGCCGCCGTTGCAAAGGTGGGCCCTGTCTACCCAGGGGCTAAGTTGGAGGTGGTGGACTGGAAGGACATTCCAGTCAGACCACGGGCGAGGGTATGGGTTCCGGTGACACCATCGGCACCGGAAAGCATCCTTAAGATGCTCCAGGTGATGAACCCATCCCTCCCGACAAGTGATTGGAGGGTCGTCCGTGTCGAGGACGCGGAAGGCCCTTCCAGACAAGTGGTGTTGTCCCTTAATAAGGAGTCTATTGGGCTTCTGGAGAAGAGGCAAGGCCGCATTTCGTATGGCCTCGATGAGGTCATTATCAAAGTGTACCGCGGGGACGCTCAGCGTGCCTCTGGGTCGGGTGAAGCAATGGACGTTGACATTGAGGCACCCGAACCGGAGCCGGAACCGGAACTCTCCGACGCTGAAGGCAGCGTCTCCTCCCAGACGAACCTTGCACCAACAATGCATAGGATGTTTGCGGAGGAGGAGTTGCTTCTCAGTGACGGGGAGGGTGAAGCTCACGTCACCGTTGTAGCTGGAGGGGAGGAAGCGGCTGTCTCGCATGAGGGTGCTGCAAATAAACCTCCATCATTCTAAAGCAGCTTCAGCTGCTCTCCTGGGTCGCCTAAGCAATGGCGACATTACGGTGGTACTCATTCAGGAACCTTGGGTTTGCAACTCAAGGGTATGTGGGTTGAGTGCCACCGGTTTTAAGCTCTTCGTGGAGCGTGGTAAAGGTAAAATTAGAGCCTGTATTCTGGCTAAAGCAGATTTAAATATCTTTCTTCTACCTAATTACAGTGACGGCGACGTCACGGCAATTCTCGCGGAGATTGGGGGTATGTCGATTGTGCTGGCATCGGCCTACATGGCGTACGAAGCCGAATACCCTCCTCCCTCTATGGTTCGGAACTTGATATCCAGGTATGAGAGCGGACACATGTTGGTCGGCAGCGACGCTAATGCTCACCATGTCAACTGGGGGAGCACGGACATTAATGATCGAGGTGAGTTACTTTTCAACTACCTTCTAACTACTAACCTACTTATATGCAACAAAGGTAGGGATCCCACCTTCATTACTAGGAATCGTAAAGAAGTTTTAGATATAACTCTATGTAGTGTTAATCTATCTGAACTGATCGAGAGTTGGCGGGTTCTAGACGAACACTCCTTCTCTGATCATCGTTATATTGAAATCGTATTGAGCTTTTCTTTTACCAGCCCAAAAGTGCGCAAAAACCTAAAAAACACGGATTGGCGCTCTTATAAAAGGTTATTTGAAGATAGGCTGACCAGCGAACCTCTTATTGAACCTAACTGCATCGGGGATCTAGAGAACATGGTGAACGTTTTTACGATGACCTGCTCAAATGCCCTAGATCAGGCTTGCCCTGAATCTAAACAATGGGGCAAACGTAAACCCCATTGGTGGTCACGTGAGTTGGACTCGCTACGCAAATCTTGTAGGAAAAATTTCAACAAAGCCAAAAGACTTAATCTCGAACTGGTATGGCAGGAGTACAAAAAGTCTCTCCAGACCTATAAAAAAGCTTTAAGGCCAGCAAAGAGATCTTCGTCGAGAAACTTCTGAGGCGGCATCGAGGGTGTTTCCGAGACTGCCAGGCTAAGGAAGGTTCTCTCAGGATCAGAACTGCGGAGGAAAGAACTCCTCCGTTTATTTCTTCCAACCTCGTCAGCATACCGGTTTCGGAAGAAAAGGTTAAATGGGCTATCCAAAGCTTTAAGCCATACAAATCTGCAGGGCCGGATGGGATAATACCTGCTCAGCTAATTAAGACACTGGAGGTGTCTGCAAAATGGCTCTCTACTATTTTCAGAGCCTGTTTCAAACTTAATCATATACCGTTGGCATGGAGAAATGTCACGGCTGTTTTTATTCCTAAAGCTGGTAAGGCCTCATATACTAATCCAAAGGATTTTAGGCCTATCAGTCTATCATCATTTGCTCTTAAGGCACTTGAAAGGATTGTTAGTTGCCACCTGTCCGATACCATCGACAGTCGACTACTGTCTAATGACCAGCATGCCTACCGCAAAGGCAAATCTACTGAGACTGCACTCCATAGCTTGGTCGGCTATATTGAGAAGTCTCTCAGTGCCAAGGAGTTCTGTCTTGTAGCCTTCCTGGACATTGAAGGCGCCTTCAATAATGTGCTTCCAGAAGCCATAACTGGCGCCGTTAGGGATCTAGGAGCTGAATGCTCACTGGTTGAGTTTATCGGCCAGCTACTCAGTTGCAGAGTAGTAAGGGCTAAGCTGGATGCGAGCGAATTGTCGCGGCACGTGTCGAGGGGGACGCCACAAGGAGGTATCCTATCCCCACTTCTGTGGAACCTCACCGTTAATACGCTACTGCGAGATACGGTATGGGGTGGCGCAAAAGTTGTCGCGTACGCTGATGACGTCGAGATCGCACTCAGGGGAAAGTTTCCGCAGACACTATGCGAGCTGATGCAGCGAGCGCTTCGGGAGGTATCCAAGTGGTCCACCCACTGCGGGCTCAGGGTCAGCTCAAGTAAAGTGGAACTCGTACTCTTCACGAGAAGGTATAAAGTGCCTTCGGTGACCCCACCGGTACTAAATGGTACCCGGTTAAGTATTTCTACAAGTGCCAAATTTTTAGGCGTTGTTTTAGGTAGGAAGCTGAACTGGAAAGAGAACCTGGTTCAACGTCATGAAAAGGCTTCCATAGCCCTCTACACTTGTAAGAGAGCCATAGGCAGGAAATGGGGTCTTAATCCCCAGATCTGTCGGTGGATTTTCACAGCGGTCGTCATACCAATTTTCCTATATGGGGTGATCGTATGGTGGCCTGCTTTAGACAAAGAGGTTAACCTCAGATTACTCACCAAGGTGCAAAGATCTAGTATGATCTGCATAAGCGGGGCGCTCAGAACCACGCCAAATGAAGCTTTGAACGCCATTTTAGACCTCCTTCCTTTAGATTTGGTCGGACAACAGACGGCAGCGATGACTGCTTTGAGACTAAGAGAGACATCCCAGTGGCACCCTGAATGCCAAGGGCACTCTAGTATTTTGAACAAGTTCTGCTCTATTCCAAGCAGCCCGGACCGGTGTGCTTGGACATCGGTAAATGAAAGTAACTTTACTACACGAATTCCAAGCAGGGAAGAGTGGAAACCTGAGTTTCACACTCCACCTGAGAGCATTGTCATCTATACAGATGGCTCGAAACTCGATAATCAGGTAGGAGGGGGCGTTTTCTCACGAAACCCTCTCCTGCAAATTTCCTTTAGGTTACCAGATCACTGCAGCGTCTTCCAGGCTGAGGTCTCAGCTATCATGGAAGCGGTGAAGAAGATAGGGACCGGGATTATAGGAAGAGACATCTTCATTTTTAGTGACAGCCAGGCTGCAATCAAAGCTCTGAGCTCTCTCACGTTTAACTCGAATATCGCGCTGGACTGCCGCCGATCTCTACAGGAGATGGCTAAGCAGAACAGACTGTACCTCATTTGGGTCCCTGGTCACCGGGAGATAGAGGGAAACTGCATGGCAGATGAACTTGCAAGACAAGGTACGACCAAGCAGATTCTTCAGGACAAAGAACGCATTGGTATGCCGTTTGCCACTTGCAAAATGCTACTCAGAGATTTTACATATAAACAAGCTGACAATAGATGGAGGCAAAATACGGCCTGTCGAACCTCAAGGCAGACGTGGCCTAAATGGGATCGGAAACGGTCGCGCAGCGTTCTCTCTCTAAGAAGGGAAAACATTTCGAATGTGATCGGGGCTCTAACAGGGCACTGTCTGATAGGTATACATGCTGAAAGGTTAGGAGTACCCTTCTGAAGATGCTGTAGGAGCTGCAAGAATGACGAGGAGGAGGAAACGATCTTGCATCTACTGTGTAAGTGCCCTGCACTGTGTAAAAGCAGGATGCGACATCTGGGATCACCGTTTCTGGATGACCTTAGTAAGGTTTCTAGCACCGAGGTAAATTGTCTGTTGAAGTTTATCAATGAGACAAACTGGTTTAGTAAGGGGTAATTTTTCTTTTTGGGATGGTACAAAACTTTTCTTGTGGTAACACAATGGGCCTAATATTGGCCTAAGTGAGCCGCTGTAGGCGGCTGCCACTCCAACCTAACCTATGAGCGATAGTGTTAACTAAAAAATTTGTCCTAAAAATCTGCTGCCAAAAATTTTGTGCAAATAAATATCCCGACAACAATCAACGTACCGGATGAGAAATAAACAATCAAGTAAGCCGAGATTTTGGAAGGACAATAACATACAAAAAGGACATCCCACGACAAAGATATCCAAGGAGAGTAGAAAAGTAAATCTAATTCTAAGCTTATATATACGTATGTAATTGTGTAAAAAGTGACAAAGACGGAGAAAGTAATTCTAATTTTTATCTGTGTTTATACAAAAAGTGACAAAAAACAAGAAAGTGAAAATGGCTATACATTCAAACAATTACGCGGGGCAAATAGAAAATTAAAAATTTTAATAAACCCAGGAGCAACAAACTTCTATTGTACACCGAACATTTTTCCTAATAGGCAAAGGTTGGAAATTGCAAAACGTGTAAAAACAATTAATGGCTATACGTTGACTACTCATTATTTGAAAAATTTGACTCAGTAAAGTAAGAATACAGATAAGTTTTAAACACATATAACACATATCGATAAAGATACTTGACGATATCAGGCTTAACTTTGACAAAAAGCATTTAACACTTCTCTGATCGGTGGATTTTTCTAAAGCATTTGATACTGTTGACCATAAACATCTTTGCTCTAAACTAAAAAAGTATTTTGGTTTTGGTCAATCTGCTGTGCAATTGGTGGAGAGCTACCTCACAGGCAGGTCGCAGCGTGTGAAAGTTGATTTGAAAATGTCTAACCTACGTCCATTGTCGTCAGGCGTTCCTCAAGGCTCAATCTTGGGGCCTCTATTATTCAGGTTGTTTGTGAATGATGCTTTTTATGTATATCAGCAAGCGAGCATTCATGCATACGCGAATGATATTCATTTGTATATGTCTAAACCTCTTGAGCAGTCACCTAGCTTGTACTCAGACTTTAATAAAGACCTTGCATTGATTAAATCTTGGGCAACTCAAAATGGTCTTTGTCTTAATTGTAATAAGTGTTATGTATTACCTATTTGTAAGAAACGTTTTAACCTCACAACTATTCCTTCTTTGCATATATGGAATAACCCAATCAAATTCGTTTCCAAAGTAACAAACCTTGGCTTTGTTATTAATTCCAATTCAACGTGTATTGGCCATGTGAACTCCATCGTTAGCAAGGTGTATTACACCTTAAGAAATTTTACGCCGATCAATGTAAGATGAAAACAACTAATAATGCCGATTCTCAATCTGCGCATAAAATTGAGGAAGTATTTAACCAGTTAACACGTTATGTGTTTGGTCTAATGAAATATCAATATATCTCCTCCTGGAGGAAGCGTCTGAAAGCCAGAAACTGCATTTTCTTATTTCGGCTTCTGATTGAAAAGACACCTGGCTATCTCTATGAGAAATTGCTAGCTCCAAAACCAACACGTGTAAATGACCAAATAGTTCCTAATTATAACTTCCTCTCCTCTGCAAGGTTATTTTTCGTCTGCGCTATACGTTTATGGAACTCTATCCCTGTCACTACTCGCAAGAGTTTAAATAAAAGCAACTTTAAGACTGTATTGTGCTCACATTTTCGTTAGTTTTTAAATAATTTCTTATGTATAGACCTAAGATGTGCTCTCTATTTATACCTATCTGCATATACATATGTATATCTTGTCATACCTATGCTTCATTGCTTCCAAGTTCTAGTTTTCAAAATCATTATTTATATATCAGTATTATTTTTAATATAATTTGTAACTTAATTTCCATATGTACTTATTTATTTGTTTGTTTTAAGTGTTCACTACTGTATTTCATATTGTTGTAGTACAAAAGACATATTTGATCTTACTGTACTAATGTGTTAATCAATAAATGAAATGAAATGAAATATATAATCATAAAGAGAAATTCTATACACTCAGCGAACTAGAATTAGGGCAAATAAATAATATAAAAAATTAAAATGGAAACACAAACAAAATAAGAGAAATAAAACAAAAAATTAAAAAAAAAACTTTACCGTTTAGAAGTGATGTCAAGTCCGAAATAAGAACGGTCACAAATGAACCAATATGGAGTAAATAATATCCATACCCTCTTTCTGCGAATACATTTGTGAATAAAGAAGTTAAGGAATTGTTAAAAGAAAATATAATTAGGGAAAGTAGAAGCCCTTACAATTTACAAATTTGGCTAGTGCCCAAAAAAGGGATTAACGAATGAGAATGGTGATCGACTATAAAAAAAACTACATGAAAACGCACTATCCGATAGATATCCAATACCGGACTGCAATGTCATACTGGCAAACCTAGGGAAAGCTAAAATAAATGTCTTTCGGATTGAAGAACGCACCTTCAATTTTTCGAAGACCCAAGGACAACAATCTTCGCCAATACGTAGGAAGATTTTGTCATGTCTACATTGACGATATTATAGTGTATTCTAGCAATGCTGACGAACACTATGATCACTTAGGGAAAATAATAAATACTCTGCATGAAGTTCATATGAAAAATTCACTTGCAAAATCCGAGTTTTTTAGGACCAGTGTTAAATTTTTCGGATATAAGGTTGTCCATAATATAATAATGGCAGATGAAAAGACAGTAGAAACCATTAAAGAATATCCTATGATGAAGCCTTAAAAGCGGTGGCGAGACTAAAGAATGAATTAATACAGCAGGTTGAACTCACTCCACCAGATTTTAACAAAAAGCTTACATTAGGTACTGATGCATCAAACGACGCCATAGGAGCCATCATTTCACAAGAGAAGAAGTCAATAACTTTTATTTCTAAAACATTAAACTCAACGGAAAAAAATCTACACTACAAATGAAAAAGAATTATATGCCATTGTTTGGGCATTGAAAAACTTGAGAAATTACTTATATGGAGTTGATGATTTGGAAATTCATACAGATCACTAACCCCTAAATTTTGCCGCATCCCTGAGAGACGCGAATGCTAAAATAAAACGCTGGCATGCACTTATAGAGGGATATGCCCCAAAAATAATTTATAAATCCGGAAATACTAACTAAATATTTAGCAGATGCATTATCAAGACAGTTTTTGAACAATAATATTTTAGGCCAAAGTCAGATGCTCAATTATAGAAATGAAAACCGTAAAATGAGAACATTCAACGAAAATCAAACAATTTATGAAAAAGGAAATAAATTTCATGGGAAACAAAACCTAAATATAAAAGACAAGTTATGATTTAAGAGAAAAATAGAATTATTCACAATGATAATATAAAATCTTAAATCTTATAGGTAAAACACAATGATGCAGATTACCCTTGTTGGCAATACCTCTAATCGCAGCCCAGATAAAAATAGTAGATTTGAACCATGGTAACGGCTATCACTACTAAAATTAAATGAAGTCAAACTGATCGAAAGATATGATAGAATAACATACTTAATAAATACAACAATGTACAAAGGTCAATTAAATAATTTGAAATTTGAAAGTTGATTGGGTCAATTTTTATTATTATTATCTGGATTAACAATATTTATAGCTGGGTTAGGTGCTAATTTTGAATTTGATTTAAAGAAAATTATTGCTCTTTCTACTTTGAGTCAGTTGGGTTTAATAACAAGAATTTTATCTATAGGACTTTATAAATTGGCTTTTTTTCATTTATTAACTCATGCTTTAGTTAAGGCTTTATTATTTATATGTGCTGGTGCTTTTATTCATAATATAAATAACTCTCAAGATATTCGTTTGATAGGGGGTTAAGGATTTATATGCCTTTAACAAGAGGATGTTTTAATGTTGCAAATTTGGCTTTATGTGGAATACCTTTTTTAGCAGGATTTTATTCTAAGGATTTAATTTTAGAATTGGTTTGTTTAGATTATATAAATTTTTTTTCTTTCTCTTTATATTTTTTTCTACTGGGTTAACTGTTTGTTATTCTTTACGGTTAGTTTATTATACAATAAGAGGTGAATTGAATTGTGGTTCATTAAATATATTAAGAGATAAAGGCTGGATTATACTACGGGGTATGATAGGTTTATTATTTATAAGAATTGTTGGTGGTAGTATACTTAGTTGGGTAATTTTTTCATCACCTTATATAATTTGTTTACCTTATTATTTAAATTTTTTTAACATTATTTGTTTGTATTTTAGTAGGATTAATTGGGTATATTATTTCAAATGTTTTTTTATTTTTTTTAATAAATCTTTAAATAATTATTTCAGAAGTTATTTTTTTGGTTCAATATGATTTATACCTTATATTGCTACTTACGGAATTATTAAGTATCCTTTAATATTAGGTGGATTTGTTTTTAAATCATTTGATCAAGGTTGATCTGAATACGCTGGAGGTCAAAATTTATATAATGAACTAAAAAGATATTCTCAAGTAATTTTTTTAATACACAATAATAATTTGAATTATTTGTGTTGTGAATTATTTTTTTATTTAGTTCTTTTTATTATTTTATTCAAATAGCTTAAGAAAAGAGTGTAACACTGAAACTGTTAAGGTAATTATTTAATTTTTGAATATAGTTAACTTAATTAAGTAATTTATGAAATAAAATTATTTATTTTTACAATGAAAATGTAGTGTTTTTATTAAACTATATAAATAGAAGTATAAATGGAATTTAACCATTAAAATAAAAAGTTAGCAGCTTTTTTTTTGAACATCATACTTCTTTAATTGGAGAATAACCTTAATTCTATCATTAACAGTGATAAGCCCTTTTTGGCTTCAATTAATTAACTAAACCTAGTAGAATAAGGGTATAATATTACCTAAAATTAGGTCGAAACTAATTGCAATAAATCGCTTCATATTCAAGGTAGATTGAAATTCAATACTTTTTGAATGCAAATCAAATAATATAATTAACTACAACCCAGTGAGTATATTAAAATTAATTTGATCAATTTAATTTCCCTTGATTTCATGCATGGTACAGTCCGATAATTAAAATAATAATAAAAATAATTGAGGTAGTAGATCATATTATAATATCTGATGTTTTAACAATAATAATTATTGGAAGAATTAGAACAATTTCTATTAAACTATGATGTGCTCAAGTTACTGATACTCCTGAGGCTAATATGATTGCTGTTTTAAAAGTGGAATTTGAAACGGGTTAAAGGGTTTAATTCCTGCTGGAGGCCATGAAGCTCCTAATTCAATAGCTGGTGATAAACTACTATGAAAGAATGCTCAAAAGAATGAGACAAAAAATAAAGCTTCTGATAAAATAAATAAAATTATACCTCATCGTAACCCTAACGTTACTGGTAGTGTGTGTAATCCTTGAAATGTGCCTTCTCGTGAGACATCTCGTCATCATTGATAAACTGTTAAAATAGTAATAATATTACCTAATAGAAATAATGAAATATCATATTGATGGAATCATTTAATTAATCCTGAACCTGTCGTTATTGCTCCAATAGCTCCTGTTAAAGGTCATGGGCTATAATCTACTAAATGAAATGGGTGATTGGCATGTGTTGACATTAATTTACTTCTCTAGGATAAAGAGTTCTTAAAACTGCAAATATATAAGATTGGATTATAGCAACAGCTGATTCAAGTACTAATAAAGCAATTTGACCAATAATTACACCCAGAGAAATTTTGCTCATTTTTAGACAACACGATTCATGTTGAATTCACCTGATTAATTTTTTAAGGCAAAGGAACAACAATTTTAGAAATTAACACGATATTTTTAGTAATATGCTAACTGTTAAAATAACATGAAGGAATTTTGGTTGATTTAAACAGATTCAGTGTTAAATTAACATTAAAATTGCGCTGAAAAAATACGGCAACATGAATTCTGTTAATTTCTACATGAACTATTGTGAATTCGACATTGACACCTTGTTAAAAAGCAAAAGCAAAGCACAAATTTACCGTTTAGTTTTATTTTCTTACGCGTCACTTCGTTGCATTGTCTCTCTTCTGTTGTGTTGTGGTGAAAACAATATAAAGTGGTTTAATATATAAATATGTCTACTGAAAATATCTTTGAGGACTCGAGTAATATATATTTTATACTTAATGATGATTTAAGTAATGAAAATCAAAGTGATACTTCGCTGCCACAAGGCCAGCCTGAAGCGCCACACAAAGACGCAACTTTGAAAGACATCATTTGTGGAAAAATGAACTTCACTGAAGAAGTGCTTCAAAGAATACTCGGTAAGTGATTGCGGTGAATTGCTATTATAGAACGAATTCCAAAACTCTATTATGTAAAGCATCGCCAACTTTTTCTTATCTAAACTGCAGTAGATCATAATGGCCGGCATGCTCAAGTTTGTATGCTTCTAATAAATGAGTTTTGGAATTCGTCGTACACATATTCATAATTGAATCATTTACAGAGTGCGGAATGGATGTGGAAAGTCTTTATTTAATAAAGGAAGATGATATAAACGAGCTGTTTCCCCTCCCAATGCTTGGAACAAGAATAAAATTTAAAGAAAGACTAGCAGACTGGAGGCATACCGAAGTAAGTATGTATATGTATGTGCATACTTATAAGTTTCTTCACAATTATCATGTAACAAATAAACTAAAATTTGTTCAATGTTGTATAGGCTGACACGATACCAATATCTTTTAAAAGCAAGATAAACTCTAGTTGGGAGTCACACAACTTCACAGAAAATGCGCCAACTAAAAATTTAGGAGCAATTCTTAAAGCTACTCCAAGAGGTCAAAGCATCTTTAACCGGTATAAAGAGCAAGAAATGTTGTCCAATACTCAACGAGAAATTTTGGTAAATTCTATTGTTGAACATTTCTCAGAGCGATCACTGTCTATGACGATGCGTGATATTATAGATTTTGCTAAGCAAATTACTACACTATTTCCTAATGAAGACGCGGTAAGCATCCACATTTTTATTAACATATGTAATATCCATACACTGGTGGATGAAAAGTATAAATTTTGTAAGAAATTTTGAAAGTTTATATGTAGGCTTTTGTTGCAGTATGAGCTATATTTTTATAAAAAAATGGTTTAATTTAAATAGCAAACTTATTTTTTTAATAAATATGTATATATTTTTTTCCACCAGTGTATGTATCTCTGCAATCGAAACTCTTGTAGGTAATATATGTATGTTTTTCATATAGCGCTATTACTTCAACCGACGAAGTGGAAAGAATCCCACCGGCAAGCTTTATGATAAAGCAACAAATATTCGTAGGAAAATAAGCAAGCGTCCAGGTGTTTTAAATATAGCAGCGAAATCTCAAGTCACCCAATCCAATGTGTCGGAATCAAATAGCAAGTTCAATAATTTTAGAAATCGTTCACTTATAGTGAAAAGTTGCTAACTCAAATAGTTGAAATAAATTTTATACGGGCTTGTTAACTTTTCACTATAAGCTATCAATATGTACTTTTCTTAAGACCATTGATCAAATTCTGCTTAAACATACCTAATTATTAAAAAATATAGATTTTTGTAATGCACTAACTTATATTTTAACTTAAATGATTAGGCGAAGATGAGTTGGTAAAAAAGATGTGGCTATCTCACAATTGGTTTCTGTTGCAAATCTTCTGGCGGAAAACGGTTTAAATGGAAACCGTCGATATGCGACGCCCAAATGGTAACAGTATTACACTGCGAAAATGTGAATGATTGGCAAAGGTCGTACAACGAATTGAAGCTTAAATTAGGCGAGAAGAGCCTGCCTTTGCAACCATTAATTTTGGTAATTGGCAAGGAGCTCACAAAATTAGATAGTTTTTATGTTATTTTCGACAGTATAGTATACAAGTTGCCTACATTTTTGAAATCGCTTGACATTGTATTTAAATTATTTCACGTTTTAAACCTGGAATATCCGGCACAAGCGAAGTGCCTTTATAGTTTTAAAGATACTTACTTTTTCGAAATTTCTGGCTGCGCAAGTCCTAAAATTATTTTACTTAACAATTACTTAAAGAGCATAGAAAATCCTTTGGAGTGAACTGAAAAAATGTTTAAATGCTTTATTTGCAATTACTGTGCTAGCACTTCAAAATTGTTAATCGATCATTTAAAATCCTACCACGTTCATTCTGAAATAAAAATTTATTTTTGTACTTTTGCCAAATGCGGTCAAAGTTTCACGAACATTTATGCTTTCCAAAACCATCTTCGTAGAGTTCATATCGCAATGCCAAATACACATGCTAAGTCTAATTCAGCACCGCTTCTTGATAAACCTAGTACAAGCTCGCAAAGAGCTCCATTTATTTCTTCTTCAAGTAACACTTGCGAACAAAATTTGAATATGAATCAGTTCGTGTTGTCTTTGCATAACAAAAACAATTTCACTAGAAAAGATGTACTTTCTATCGTAACAGAAATTAGTGAACAAATTTTGAAACCAATACAAGAATATGTTTTGATGTCGCTTTCGCCATTAATACCAAACTTAAACATCAGAGCATCGGCTGAAAATGGGTTTCTCAGTTTGTTTTCATTGTTTAACAGCAGTGTTAGTGAATATCGTTTTTTTAAATCGTTGGAAAATGAACAACTTTTTCAGTCTCCAACTTCATACATTATAAATGAAGAAATTGCTGAAATAGTAATTAACAACAATCCTGGCTTAAATTCAAACAAAGTTGTAGGGGTTTTAATGCCGCTAAAGTTTCAATTTCAGAAATACTTCGAAACTAAGGATAATTTAAAGAAAACCTTATCTAATATGGATAAATTACAATCATATCAGCAAGGCTATTCAAATATAATTCATGGAGAGACCTGGAAGAAAAAGATTTCTGGTTTTAAAGACAAGCTTGTAATTCCGTACATAATATATTAAGACGAGTTTGGAATTGATAATCCCTTGGGTTCCCATGCTGCAGATCAAACTATTTGTAGTATTTATTATAATTTTCCAACAATTCCAAGTCACCATCTGTCGACTTTAGAAAATATATTTGTTGCGGGATTCTTCAAATCAAGGCATCGTAAAGAATATGGAAATAACTTTGCATTTAAGCCTCTTCTATAAATCCTTCAGAGTCTAGAAACAAATGGGATACTCCTAACAACTCCAGATGGTGAGTTTCATATTTACATTGTTCTAGCGTTTGTTATTGGAGACAGTCTTGGCCTCAATTCAATTTTAGGCTTTACGACAAGTTTCAATTCAAATTATTATTGTCGAAATTGTCAGAGGCACAAAAAAAATTTACAATCAGATAGCACAGAATGTGCAGAATTTTTACGAAATAAGCAAAACTATGCCTCTAGTTGTATATTAGAAAACGACAAATTGACTGGAATAAATAAAATTTGTATTTTTCACCACATAAAAAGCTTTCATGTTGTAGATAACTTTTATTTTGATATAATGCACGATGTATTTGAAGGCATTTGTAGATATGATTTATCGGAAGTTATTTTGTATTTTATTGAAACCAGAAAATATTTTAGTATTGAGACACTTAATTACCGAAAGCAAATGTTTCAGTACGGAGAAACTGAAATCGGAAACATTTCCCCTCCTATAAGTATAAATAACTTGAAAACGTCCAATTTTCGAATGTCAGCAAGAGAAATGATGTGCTTTGTGCATCACCTTTCTTTGATAATCGGTGACTTAGTTCCAGTAGGAGATGAAGTTTGGAACTTTTTTTTGACCTTACTGCAAATTATCGATATTCTTATGTTGACAGAAATTGATGATATATCTTTAAATACATTAAAGTTGCTTATTGAAAAACATCATCGCCTTTATATATCACTGTTTAAAAAACCACTTAAACCAAAGTTTCATTTCCTTGTTCATTACGTTTCCGCCATAAAAAAATGTGGACCCTTAAAGAATATATGGTGTATGAGGTTTGAAGCTGTACACAAAATATTGAAGACATATGCAAATTCGATCAATTCGCGAATCAATGTCTCTTGGAGCCTGGCAATTAAAGCTTCATTAAAATTCGCTTGTAGCCTGAGTTTCGAATGTTTTTTTCAGTCAGATTTAAATGTTAATATTAAATATTTATTACCTATCACTACAACCTCTAAATACAGTTATGCTTTTCGAACAAAATACGAATTAACCAATTATCAGTTTTATTCAAAAATTACATTCAAAGGATTCTTATTTAAGAAGGGATTCTTTTTTGTTTTAAAACAAAATCCTATTTGTTTATTTGAAATCGAAGATATTGCTGTGAACTTTCTGCAAAATCCCTTCTTTATATGTTCTCAATGGGAAATTGTAAATTTCAGTCCCCATTTTCAGTCGCACATTCTAGGTGAAAAACTCAATAGCTATAGCTTTATAAGTGCAAAAAAAATAAACTCACCACCTTTACATATTCATTTAATTCGAAATAATCAGCAAGCTGTACGAGTTAAAAGCATTTGAAATAACATAATTTTAAAAAATACATAATTCATAAATATAAGTACCGCATAAGTATAGATAAGAATGTATGTATGTATATATTTTTGTACGTAAAATGTAAATACAAAGGATGTAAAATAAATTCAATATAACACCTGTATTCAATCTTCTTTTCTTTTAAATAAAATGGCTTATAAAATAGCATGAAACCAATGTCAAAACAACAGAAGCTCATGTTATTTTAACACGATGGATTTAATATTAATTACGGTTAATTTAACATTAATTCTCGATAATTCAACCAATTTTTCATGTAAAACATAGTGTTCAACCAACGTTTTTTCTCTGTTAAGTTGACATTGACATCTTGTTAAATCAACGAGAGGGAAATCCTGTTAAAAATTTCCCTCATGTTACAATTACATGAAATATAGTGTTGAAAATCAATAACCCCAAAATAATGTTGATCCAACATGATTTTTCTCTGAGTGTAGTAATGAAATTATAATATATGAAAGGGAAGGGCCGGTATTTCCTAAAAGAGTTAAAAATAAATGACCTGCAATTATGTTAGCTGCTAGTCGTACGGCTATAGTACCTGGTCGAATTACATTTCTAATTGTTTCAATACATATTATAAAAGGTATAAGAATTGCAGGAGTACCTTGTGGTACTAAATGGGCAAATATATGTTGTGTATGATTGATTCATCCACATAATATAAAACATAATCATAATGGTAAAGCTAATGTTAATGTAAATGTTAAATGACTAGTTCTTGTAAAAATATACGGAAATAATCCTACGAAATTATTAAAAAGGATTAATGAAAATAGTGAAACAAAGATAAAAGTTGACCCTGAATGACCTGATACTCCTAGTAATATTTTGAATTCTTTATGGAGGGTTATTAAAGTTGAATTTCAAAACATATGATAACGTGAAGGTATTAATCAATAAGTTGATGGAATTAATAACAATCCTAGGAATGTTCTTAATCAATTTAATGATAAATTAAAAATACTTGATGAGGGGTCGAAGACGGAAAATAAATTTGTGATCATTTTCAATTAAAAGATGGATATCCCTTGCTAGAAATTTTAGATTTAGGTTAATTAGGAATTACTGAATAATAATTTATTATTCTAAATAAAATAAATGTAATTGAAAATGTAATAAATTAAATTAATCAACCCATAGGTGCTATTTGTGGGATTAAAAAAATATTAAATATTTTAATAATTTTAGTTTGACATACTAATGCTATAACTTTAACTAATTTTTTTCATTAGAAGTAATTGCTAATTTACTATAAAGTGGTTTAAGAGACCAATACTTGCTTTCAGTCATCTAATGATGAATTAATTCTATTAGTAATTCATTTAATAAAATAGTTAACAGGAATACTTTCAACTACAATTGGTATAAAACTATGATTAGCACCACAAATTTCAGAACATTGACCATAAAATAAACCTGGCCGGTTTATAAAAAACTTGGTTTGGTTTAATCGTCCAGGAGTTCCATCAACTTTTACTCCTAGAGCTGGGATTGTTCATGAATGAAGTACATCAGCGGCAGTTACTAAAATTCGAATTTGTGAATTTATAGGTAGAATTACTCGGTTATCAACATCTAATAATCGAAATCCGTCTATAGTTAATTCATTTGTAGGAATTATATATAAATCAAATTCAACATTTATAGAGTCTGAATATTCGTAGCTTCAGTATCACTGATGTCCAATAGCTTTTAGAGTAACTGAAGGATCATTAATTTCGTCGAGTAAATATAATAATCGTAAAGAATGTAAGGCAATAAATAATAAAACAATTGCTGGAAGAATTGTTCAAATTACTTCAATAGTTTGTCCATGTAGTAAATTTCAATTTGTGTAAGAATTAAAGAATAATATAAATATTAAATAACCTACTAAAGTTGTAATTATTACTAAAATTATAAGTGTATGGTCGTGAAAAAATGTTAATTGTTCTATAAGGGGAGAGACACTATCTTGAAGACCTAGAGCAGCCCATGTTTTCATTAATTTCTAATAAAAGCTAAATACTTTATATATGAAGCTTAAATCCATTGCACTAATCTGCCATATTAAAAGTTAGTTAGAATAGGTAATTCAGAATAACTATGTTCAGATGGAGGAGTATTTTGTAATCATTAAATAGATGGATTAAGTTGTATAGGGTAAATAACTTGACGTTGTGAAATTAAACTTTCTCAAATAATAAATAAGAAAAATAAAATTCCTAGTAATGAAATAGATGAGCCAATGGTTGACTGCATTTCATGTTGTATAAGCGTCTGGGTAGTCTGAATATCGTCGTGGTATACCTGCTAATCCCAAAAAATGTTGAGGGAAGAAAGTTAAATTTACTCCAATAAATATAATAATAAATTGGCTTTTTAATCAATTGGGGTATAAATTTAGTCCTGTAAATAAAGGATGCCAATGAATAAACCCTGCTATAATTGCAAATACTGCTCCTATAGATAATACATAATGAAAATGTGCTACAACATAATAAGGGTCATGTAAAATGATATCAACTGATGAATTAGCTAATACCACTCCAGTTAATCCACCAACTGTAAATAAGAATACAAATCCTAATGCTCATAATAAGGCAGGTGAATAATTTAATTGTGTTTCATGTAAAGTTGCTAATCAACTAAAAATTTTAATACCAGTTGGGATGGCAATGATTATAGAAGCTGCGGTAAACTAAGCTATCGTGTATCTACGTCTATTCCTACAGTAAATATATGATGTGCTCATGCAATTGATCCTAATAAACCAATTGCTATTATTGCATAAATTATTCCTAGCGAACCAAATGTTTCCTTTTTACCCGATTCTTGACTAATAATATGAGAAATTATTCGAAATCCAGGTAAAATTAAAATATAAACTTCTGGGTGACCAAAAAATCAAAACAAGTGTTGGTATAAAATGGGGTCTCCACCTCCAGCAGGATTAAAAAAGGAAGTATTTAAATTTCGGTCTGTTAATAATATATTAATGATAACAGTGATACTAATACTGGTAATGATAATAGTAATACTAAAGCTGTTAAGACAACTGCTCATACAAATAAAGGTATTCGATCAAATGTAATTCCAGTTGATCGTATATTAATAACTGTAGTAATAAAATTTCCTGCTCCTAAGATTGATGAAATTCCATGCTCCTCCATGTGCAATAACAGATGATAAAGGAGGGTAAGCAGTTCGTTCCGGCTCCGTTTTCTACTATACTTCTTACTAATAATAATGTTAATGAAGGAGGTAATAATCAAAAACTTATATTATTTATTCGAGGGAAAGCCATATCTAGAGCACCAAGTATTAAAGGAACTAATCAATATCCAAATTCTCCAATTATAATAGGTATAACTATGAAAAAAAATATTACAAAAGCATGAGCTGTAACAATTACATTATAAATCTGGTATTCACCAATTAAAGCACCGGGGTGACCTAATTCTGCTCGGATTAGAATACTTAAAGAAGTCCGTACTATACCTGCTCAAGCCCCAAAAATAAAATATAAAGTTCCAATATCTTTATGATTTGTTGCAAATAATCACTGTCGCGATTAGATAAATGGCTGAAATTTAGGCGATAGACTGTAAATCTATTTATAAGAATCCATTCTTTTTAATCAAGGCTGACAGTGATTATTTGATTTGATAGGCTTTATAGTCAATAATGATATTAGACTGCAATTCTAAAAGAGTAAGTAAAATTACTAAGGCTTAAAAGATTTAACTTATATTTATAATTTTGAAGACTATTAGTTTATTTAACTTAAAGCTTTATAAATATTAAGATGAACTATAATAATATATAAACTATTGATACTAAAATTAAACTAAATGTTGAAATAAAATATGAAAATAGTATACATTTAAATGAAAAATTGTTTACAGATATATTACTTATTCAATTATTTTCATGATAATTTAGTATAAAGGCAGCAAAACATAAGCACAAGTAAAAAATAAGGTAATTAATGTTATTATTATTATTATAGTTATAAGTATAAACTGATTATTCAGAATTAACACTTGAATAAAAAGTCATTTTGGTAAAAATACAATGAATGGGGGCAATCCTCCTAAAGATAGTAAGTTAATGAATAAAATAAATTTCAAAACCTTTGAAGGGAAAAACGAATTAAATAATTGATTTATATGAAAAATTTTGAGGTTATTAAATATAATAATTAAACTGAAAGATAAAAATCTATAAAAAGAAAAATAAATAAATCATACTGATTCATTATTTTGTATAGCAATTAATATTCATCCTAGATGGTTGATTAATGAAAATGCTATTAGTTTTCGTAAAGAAGTTTGGTTTAATCCTCCCAATGCTCCAATAATTGTTGATAAAATAATTACTATAATAATTAAAATATTTTTTGAAATATATGAAATTATTATAAGAGGAGCAATTGTTTGCCATGTTATTAATAATAAAGCATTTATTCAGGATAATCCTTCTATAACATTTGGAAATCACAAGTGGAATGAGGCTGCTCCACTTTTTAGTAATAACGAAGAAGAAATAATTAAATTAATATATGTCGTTTCACCAGCTATTATTGGAAAATTATTTAAATATATTATAATAATAGCAATTAATAATACAGAGGAAGCTAAGGCTTGATTTAAAAAATATTTAATAGATGCTTCTGTTGATATTAAATTATTATCTCTTATTAGGGGAATAAAAGACAATAAATTAATTTCTAGACCTATTCAAGCTCTTAATCAAGAATTAGCTGATACTGTAATTAATGTACCTGTAATTAAAATAAAGAAGGATATAATTTTAGCAGAATTGTTTATAATTAAAAAGAAAAGGATTATAACGTTTATAAATGGGGTATGAACCCAGTAGCTTAATTAGCTTATCTTTTTATATTTTAGTGTATGACGCACACAAGTTTTTGATGCTTTTAGGAATAGTTTAATTCTATTAAATATAAAATTAATTTTAAAGGTAAAATAAATTATTTGTATTAATGAATATAAATTTATTATATAATTTACCCTATCAAGGTAACTCTTTTTATCAGGCAATTCATTTTTTTTTTGGGACAATAAATTATTAGAAAATTTAATGTATGTATATTGAAACCAACGTATTTAGTCATAATGGCTAGCCAAAACAATTTGTTAAGTAGAGATAGTATCACAGATGAAGATATAACTAATTTTAATGCCACTTTCGAAAAACTCAAAGAAATAAAAATTATAATTGTCACTAAAGATGAAAATATTGTAATGTTAGTAAAATAACCTCAATTTGGAAAAGAAATTTATCAACCAATTCATGTAAAACCAATACCATATGCAAGACAAATGCACATTTTTATTAAAGAAACCGAACTGATGGAATAACTTATAAGAAGACGAAATTTAAGGAAGATTTACGAAAATATGAAGATAATTGTATTGCAAATATGTGTTGAAAAATGGACTGTAACTATGTAAAAAACAACAAAACCAATGTTATTGAACTAGATACGAATTATATATAATCAACATATATAACACTGGTTTACAATATTAAACTTTTTGTCTGTTGCCGCGAATCCTGTGGTTGATATTGTTCACTCATCACTTGTTTTTGTCAAATCTACCCTCAAAATTTTTTGAGCAACTCGAGTTACTTTGTTTTTGATTTCATCATTTATATTAAACTAGCTGACCCGGCGAACATTGCTCCGCCTTAGAAGCAATAAATGAGCAGATTCTTGATTTTATGAGTTTAAATTTTTTATTAGGATAATAAATATAAGTAAGTACCAAAAATCAATTATTGTAATGATTCTTTATTGGCCATGTATTTTAGTGCATAGGCTGCACTCTTCAGTGAAGCACCTTGTGATAGACGATATTTTTAGTTTTATTACTATGTGCAAGAACAAATAACGCAGCTGGTCTTCCGACCCTTGAACATGCCGCATATAATTGACCATGGGAAAAACATGGATTTTCTAGATTTCGACCACAAACTTTCAAGGATTGGCCTTGTGATTTGTTAATGGTCATGGCGAATGCAAGACGGATCGGAAATTGAAGTCGTTTAAACTCAAACGGCATGTCGGTTGGGATCATCGGGATCCTCGGAATCAGAACTTCCGCACCTTCAAATTTTCCTTTGAGTATCGTCGCGTAAATCACATTATTCATCAATTTACTTACCACCAAACGCGTTCCGTTGCACAGTTTTGGTGGGTTTATGTTTCGAAGCATGATTATTACGGAGCCAACCTTTAGTCGTAAATTATGCGGTGGTAAGCCAGGCATATCCAAGGACTTTAAAAATTCAATTGGATAGTTGTTGGCATCATCTGCATTTGTTGCACAGTCAATAGATTTGAACGAATGTAGTGTACTAATGACCTCATTCTGAATTATGTAAACAATAAGTGCAATGGCTCAGGTGGGGGAGTCAATAATGGCAATTTCACTTTCCCATTAAGGCAGCACAATCTTGGCGTTTCTCCGGTAAACTTCAATACTCGCAAACCACATCCATTGGCCCAATGCGAACGCTAGTATGCAAGCAGTAATCAGTGCTGTAATCATATCGAAACGCTGCTCGATTCAAATCAGTACTTGATAAATTTCTACTTGTGCGTCGAAAATTATCAAGATGTTGATCTCTTAGGTTTGCTCGATGATTTCTCATAGCCAACCGAGCCTTTGCACGGACTGCCTCGCTTTGCTCTTGTGATTGAGAAGCACGAAGTCGAGCCATACTAAAGCGGCGCTCTTCACGTGCAATTTCTTGTACTTCTTCAGTCCTTTCATTCGCAACGTTTTGCATCCTAGTTGCATTACGGCTTTTTCGGGGAAGATTTGATCGTCTTGGACGCGGCATTTTTATGATAATAATATCGGCACAATATTTATAGACACTCGAAACAAACACAAAAACCGGTAAACTTCAAAATTTCTAACTGTCAATTTTTCACCCAACAAAATTCGTAAAAGTAAACAAAATACATGTTAATATCGGCAATTCACACCAATTACATGGATATTGCCCTTCTCCGCTAGATGTCACTACAATTTACATCGATATTACCTTTCGCCGCCAGAGTACATGTAAAATATATGAAGGGCGAAGAAAAAAAATCAAATTTACCGTTTTTTTTGTCGTTCCACGGTAACGTCTCCACCAATTTTCAGCCAAATCGGTTCAGCCGTTCTTGAGTTATAAGTGGTGTAACTAACACGACTTTCTTTTATATATATAGATATATCATATACAGCCGTTGAAAAATACTTAAGAACGATGAGTTGGCAACCACATACGCGCGTATTTTTCCGAGTACGATGGCATAACGGTACTTTTTGTGCATGCATATTTTTGCTAGGTTCATTTGCCATGAAATATTCGCATTTCAGTTTTCTTTTGAAGTGTTTGCCTCGAAGCTTTGCGTTTTATTAGAAGCACTCATATTTTTGTAAGAAAAATACTTAAGAACGATTTTGGTTTGATAAAATATTTTGCAAATTTTCTGTGGTTTGGTTTTTTGGTTTGGTGAGTAAGTAAAAACTAAATACTTTGAGATGTTTTGACAATAATTTTCTGTAGCTGATACTATTTAAAAATGGCCAAGGGTAAAAATTGCACCCCATCTCTACGGAAATCAATCATAGAGCTGCAAAAGACCGGATTGTCGTATAGTGCCATTGCAACTCAATTGAATGTTTCTAAAACAATGATATTTAACGCAATGAAATATGTTTCCGAGTATAAAACCACAGAAAACGTGCCCAGGAGGAAAAAAGCTCGAAAACCCAGCAGTAATATTGACAGGATGATAGTTCGTTTGTCAAAACAGGATCCTAGGAAGAGCGCTGCTGACATCCATCGCGAAATTTTGGTTCACCTTGAAAAACCAATTACGAAAAGAACATTTGCGCTTCGATTGGTGGAGGCTGGGCTTCATGGTAGACTGGCTCGTAAGAGATTTAAATCTTTCTAAACAAGCTTCAGAATTGTTAGCATCAAGACTAAAAGAAAAAATTGTCTATCCTCGGATACTAAAATAAGTTTTTATCGTGAAAGAGATACAGAATTACGGTGTTATTTTTCCGAAGAAGATGGCATTACCTTTTGTTCAGATATCAAAAAATTGTTGATAAAAATGGGCTTGAAGCAATACGAACCAAATGACTGGCGCTTATTCATTGACAGCTCAAAACGTAGCCTAAAATGTATTCTATTACATAATGGAAATAAATATGCTGGGGTACCTATTGCCCACAGTACAAAGTTAAAGGAGGAATATTGAAACATTTCGCTAGTCTTGAACAAAATAAAATACAATGACCATAAGTGGCTAATTTGTGTCGATTTAAAAATGGTCAACATTCTTCTCGGTCAACAAAGTGGTTACACCAAGTTTCCCTGTTTTATATGTCTTTGGGACAGTAGAGCTAAACAAGAACATTGGGTAAGAAAAAACTGGCCCTTGAGAGCAAATATGGAGCCTGGAAAGCACAATATAGTCCACAATTCATTAGTATCTCGTGACAAAATTATCCTTCCACCATTACACATAAAACTGGGCATCATGAAACAGTTTGTAAAATCACTAGATAAAAATGGGAACTGCTTTTCTTACATTTGCCAAAAATTTCCTCAGCTCACTATGGAAAAGATTAAAGCTGGTATCTTTGATGGCCCTCAAATTAAACAACTTACGAATGATACTCAATTTAGAAATTCTATGACTGAGTCAGAACTAAAGGCTTGGACAGCTTTCGTATCTGTGATGCAGAATTTTCTCGGAAATCGGAAATCTGAAAATTATGTTGAACTTGTAGAAGACCTTCTGCTACAATTAAGAAATATGGGATGCAATATGAGTATAAAAGTCCACTTTCTCCATAGTCACCTGGACAGGTTTCCGAAAAATTTAGGAGATATGAGCGAAGAGCAGGGAGAGCGTATGCATCAAGACTTACGCGTCATGGAAGAGCGCTATCAGGGTTTCTGGGATACAAATATGATGTCTGACTATTGTTGGTCTCTAATACGTCATTTTCCAAAGTCGACACATCGGAGAAAAGCTTTAAAACGAAGTTTTTTAGAACTCAATGATTAATTGTTTCTTTAAATAAAGTTTTTCTTATTAAATACATGTTTTTTTCTGTCTAATACCTACATAGCTGAAACTCAGAAACTAGAGCTGATAAAAATATTCTAATTATATTTTTGAAAATAGCATATTATATGTAGTCAGCAACAGCTAAAATTTCTTCGGCAACAAATGTACTGTAAACTAGTGTAATCAATGCTAAAAACTTAACTGTTTATCACAATTGTAATTCAAACAACTTTACCATAGATGGTAATTATTTAATTAGATTTGAAAATTGCGATGCTAAAATAATGGAACCCATTTACAAACATAAATAACAAACATATGGCAATCCAACTTTTACGCAATCCGGTCAAACTTATTAATGTCACTATAATGAAAAATTTAACCATGGAGGAAATCCATTTTGATCAAATTGAAAACAATAAACAAATAACAAAATTAAGAAATGAAGCTAAAAAATGTTATGCTATAAATTACAGTTTGTCATTAGACGTAAATATTACAATAATTTGGAAATACAAGAAGAACGGGGAAAAAGGTGGAAGTAAATATTAAACAAGTTCGGGCGCAGCCTGCTTAACAACCAATTGACATCGCTTATTTGACTGAAAGGATCAACTCAAGGCGAATCTATAGAAGGTGTTTTCTTCCGATCAGCTGATTGCTTCTTCTTTTTTCGCCTTGAATGGTGAAAGTGTCAACTGGTTTGTTTTTTGTTTACATCTTCATTTTCTGTTTACATTTTCATTTAAAAATATTTTTAAATTCAAATTGATTTGAATTCGTATATTCAAATATTCAAATATTTCGCGAAAAAATGGGAAAGTGTGTATTATGCGACAAGATAGTAAAGCGTGGAATGGGTCCGTTTTTCTTGGTACCAAGTGAAGAGTCGGAGCGGTTAGTGTGGTCCCGATCATGGCGGGTGCAGTTGAGGTGTAAAGATGTCATTTGCGCCAATCACTTCCGTCGTGATGATATGGTTCTCGGAGGAAAAAGGGCTCGATTACAAACTAAAGCCCTTCCATATCCAACATTTGAGAATCCCAACTGCACTGCGGCTATTATGGAATTTAGTATACACTTTGATAATTCACTAAGGCAGTGCAATCGATGTTTTTTTATACAAAACCATTTATCAAATCCATAAGCAGTGTTTTAGCAAAATAACTTTGATCCAATCAACTACATTTGCTTTTGCTGCATTAATTGTGGCAGTTCATTTACTCGCATATTGCACTGGCACTTTATGAAGAGTAAGGTTTCAAATGCGGTCGCTATTGTAAATTTTAATTTAAATATATTTACAAATATAGTTTTGGCCAACTGAATCAAAAATAAACAGTTTTGTTGCCAAATTCGTTCCTATTTTGGCATTCTCTCTGTTCAAAATTATTGTTCTATATTTCATTTATCTGACATTCTCACCATTCAGAAGCAAAAACAAAACATGTGGAGTTTGTGTGTATGTGCTCTTGCGACCACCTTGTATTGAATTCGCCTTGGATCAACTACTACTCATCTTTGAATCGAGTTGATTCATTTAACAAAGGGGTGAGCTATGCTTGATATAACTTCCCCACCATTAATATTTGGTGCACCTGTACAAACATCAGCCATGGAAAAATAGCAGGACAACATACAAGCGTGGCATGGAATTGCCGCAGAGGCATCGAAATAGCATCGGTCGCTTAGCATTAAGTAATGTTATTTCAAAAATAAAAATTAATGATTAGAATTAATTTGGCATCCAAACGGATCACAACTTATTAATTTTTAACTCGCGGTATCAGTTGGTGGTGGTAGAGGAAGAGCACGGCCTCCTCTGCGTTGGAGCGACCAAGTAAAAAAGTACTTGACATCACCTAACATTTCCAATTTGCGTCAGTTAGTAGGAAGAAGGAGTCACTGGCGCAATTTGTTGAACTCGGCCAAAATCTCTTAAGAAGTTATAGAGCCAATTAATAAGCAAGTAAGTACAGCCGATATAACTTAATGTTAAATATTATTTCTTGCAAATATTAACCGCGGCTGCGCCTTAAATGCTTCATCCGTTTAGTCCAATTTTGGCATACTCTTTCCAACATTTCATTTTTTCATTTATCTCCCGAATAAATGATTCAATGTTGGATTCCAGTGCGTCAATCGAAGCAGGCTTGTCTGTGTATACATGAGCCTTAACATATTCCCACAATAAGTAGTCTTGAGGTGTTAAATCGCACGATCTAGGCGGCCAATTGGCATACCCCAAATGTGAAATAAACTGTTCACGGAACTCGCCCCACAATTTAGCAGGCCCATTGTCACACCACGTATCATGCAAGTCAAGCTCTTCCATTTTGGGCAAAAAAAGTTTGTTATCATCACACGGTAGCGCTCACCATTCACAGTAACGTTGCGATTTGCATCATATTTAAAGAAATACAGCGCTTACCATTCAGAGTGTCAAATAAATTAGTCTTCTGTTGGCAAGCACCGGGTGTAATTTCGACTATATCTTTTAAATTGCACAACCCACTTTAACATTTCATATATCTGTGACTTCTTCATTTTTAATTGGTTTCCGGCTAAGAAAAACGTTCTACGCTGCTGGTGGCTTCATTGGCTATTTCGTTTACTTGCTGATATACGCTATGCTAAACCGCTGCTTTAATCAAGAGCAGCAGCAGTTTATTGGCTGGTAAGATTTCGCCTTCGTAGTTTGCATGCCCAAGTCACTTCACTGCCGTGGGCTAGCCGTAAGCTTACACACATATTCATTAGCTGACCTTGCGCACATTTGCGTGGTGCTATTACCTGGCATATCGTTGTCATTGCATTCTGTTTTGCTGTCACCGGCACTACTGTTGCCTCGTTCTACGCTAACGTTATTGCTGCGATTTCATTCTACCGTCGCTGTGTGTTAGCTTCCAGTTTACACGCATATTGTTTCCCTACATTTGGTAAGTGCACTTAGCGTCGCTGCCACCATCTCCACGACATAGTATTCGCTGCTACACAGTGGTATCGGTTGCGTCTAACTTGTCGCTGTTACACAATAAAAATTTTAGCGGGATTTACCATTTGTAGTTATTGAGTATCCGTTGCAAAGAACGTAGATCGTTCATTAAAGGTCATCCAAATATCGTCATTACGAATCTTTGTTAAAATCAACTGCCGTTGTTCGACTGACACTCTTAATTGTAATTGTTCGCTATTGTGTTGAGTAAAGTTTACATTGCAGTCGGTCACGCTTACGCGACACACTCACATACGTCAATTTTCACTAATTTTTACTCCTCTATTTAAAATGTTTCTAGAAGAATTGAAACAACAACGAGCCAATACAAAGAAAATTATTTCCCTCATCAAACATATTGTGGAAGCCAGTCTACGGTCTGGTGGTAAGGGGCTATCCGTAGCTGAGTAGAAATGCCGAATTGGGATTCTTGAATCGTACTTGAATAATGATAGAGGATCTATAAATAACAACAAAATTTACCTCAACTATCTGGAGATCACAACGCCACGATTACAGAATCGATGTGTTTCAAGTATCTAATGAAAACTATTCGAAGGCACAGGATAGACGTAAGGCTAAGTATCAAAACGTAATATGTCCAGAAAATATCTGGTCGTTGCTTGAGCTTTCGTCAGTGTCCAAGTCTAATGGCGCCCAGCTGGGAAATCTCATTTATAAGGCATCACTGTTGCCATTAGGTACAGAAAGCCGGTGTGCGTCAGCAATATCCATAAAATACATAACTGTGATCGCTTCAAGGCTCTTAATGCGTCAATGCGTTTTGACCACGGAAAGAAGATGAGCCTTAACCTAAAGTATTTGTCTTAGCATGAACAACACGTCATCGGATTACGTCATTCTCGCTACTGTTACGGTTTTGGTTCGCAATGACTGCAACTATCAGCTTGGCAGAGCGTTGTTGGATTCTTTTTCCCAGGTGAATTTTATTACCAACGAATTGTCGCAATAACTCATCCTTTCACGCTAAACACAATATTAAAATTCAAAGTAAGTTCTTTAGCAATTTTAAATATAAGACTTCCCCCAATATAAAGTGGCAATCGACCGGCTTCGAACTACTGCGAACGTTCTGCATTTTGTCGGAAGCTTATAGCTTATAAGCCGGAACCAGATATAAAGGGTGTTTTTTTTGAGATGTGGGGTTTTCAATGACCCAATACTTTTTTGGAGTTGGTTTTTTTGACAGCAGTTACTTAATTTATACTCACTTTGGTTTGAACAGATTTACTCCGAAACAACGTTTGCAAATTTATTTATGTTTAAAAAACGACCTATACTATTTTGATAATCCAAAAATCTACTTGCTTTTTGGAATCGAGAGTTTCTTCAGTTTACTCTCTGAAAATAAAATTACGTCAAATAAAATATAAGTACACTATTTTACAGAAAATGTAGCTAGGCTGGGCCATTTTTGGACGCAGACCTTGAGAAACATAGCTGTAAAAAATTTTTTCCATTGCCCTAGTGGTCGCATTATAGGCAAACTGTCGTTCAAGAATCATCAGTTCTGTCTAGTTATTTCGTACATAGCTTTGCGAAGATTTAATGCGCAAGAACGTCGCTTGCAACGCTCTACTAGCCTCAGAACACAAGACGTCACATTTAAGAATGATTTTGGGAGTTTGGGCCACGTGGAAGCAGCTCTTAATCCGAACTTCAACCAGCCGCATTACAACATACCTCACCACTGTGTTTTGTAGCCGAGAAGTGCGTCAACGGAACTAAGGATCGTATTTTATTTATATTGTCCAACAATGATGCAAAAATCGATGAACATTATCCCATGGTTGGACTTAAGATCTCTTTTGGCCTACATCGTTAAGTGATCACAGCAGACTTCGTTAAAATACATACATATGCAGGGGCTATTGAGTGAGGAACATCGCAGGGTACAGCACATTTTTTGTTGTTGTTATAACGGATAGCTTCATCCTACTAAATCAGCTTTTCAATGATCGTTATCTTCAAACTCATCTAAGGGGAGGCTCATGAAACAAGCTATTTCGACAGGGTTGGTATGGATGTCGAGGTCGAGTCTAGACAAGTAGGGGTTGAGTCTACTGCAGTATCCAGATCGTAATTGAGCAAGAGTGACAGTGGAGGAGTTCGCCTCATTAGGATATTCAAACACTACAGCTCAACACAGTCACGTACGATATGGCAGCCACAGCATACGTCGCATTACGCAGTTTACATTACCTCGCTGATCAATATGTAGCGCAATTCATCGTTGGGTCAAATGCCGTCAAGTCTTCGTTTTACGCTAAACAATTGCTTTGTGGTGCTTACCGCTTGCAGGGCCATCATAGATCACATACGAGAGTTGGTTGGTGACTTGAGTTATCTGATCTTGCAGAAGGCGTTAAATATCCTTTCTTCACTAGCAAATGTGTATTGATTATACGATATGTTCGATAAAGATAAAAACTCACCTCTCGCAGCCTTGGAGTGATGAAGGCTAATCATCATCTTCCATGATACAGCTGATCTCAGCGCCCATTTTGCCTAGTTCGTCATCCAACGCTGCTTCAACGATTGTCTCGTCTGCATTATGAGAGCGTTAGAGGTTAGAAGTAGGTCATCCGAGCTTGTTGTCCAACGGCCAATAATAGATCACAGTGGTCTTAGGACGACCTATTATCCACAGGCCCATCTGTGCTGCCGACTGGGTTCGCTGCTTTGCCTTCATTCCCTTTTGGGGGTTGGGTGTGATAGAGTAAAAGCTGAGGTTGGAGTGCGTAGAAGTAGGGAAAGTCTCTAATTACCATTCACCGGGAGTTTCCAGAACTATTATTCCGGATGCGGCCCAAGCAGGTTACAATTTCCGGGTGATTTCACCCAAGTACCCTCTGGATAGCTCCCGAACATGCATTTGGGATTGAGCTAAAGTAAGAAGGCAAACCTAGTGGGGTCGGCTTGACGTTTTCGGTTTACCGGCTCACCAGAGTGGGCGTTTATTTTGAAGCAAGTGTATCCTTAACTAAAAATTGTCCGGAATTTAGCTGTGCGCTGGACTTGGTCTCACCACGTTTAAACGACTACCAATGAAAAATTAAAGTAATCTTCGGATGAGACCCCTATTCCGCTGCCGACCACGGCAAGTGTGTTTAGGGATATGATTTGATGGCATGCAACGGAATGTCCGAGCTCTTAATGGGGAAGGTGGGTCCGCCCGGCTGGTTGATGTTCTCGTAAGGCCATTGCCGATATCAGATGCGGTGGAAAAGGAAAGGAATGAAAAGAATTGGACTATGGGACGTCAATCCCTGCTGATATGCAAACGAGCGCAATTTCTGGCTTAAATTTGTGGTGGGAGAGGGATGCCGTCTCGGTGTAGTCCTCACTACTCACCTACGGAAGAGAAGGACGATGTGACCAAAAACCGCTTCTATAAGCGCTTTGAGCACGCATATGAACACTGATTTTGACTGACTTGAACATATATCGAACGGCAAAAGCGTGGCTAAAAATTAATAATTGTAACATATAAGCTTCTGTCGAGCTTTTTGAGCGTGAGCGACTCAACCCACCGTGAACGAACTGATTGAACCTTATCAGTGTGGCTTTACAACTGTAAAGTTTACCATCGACCAGATATTCACGATATGCCAAATCTTGGAGAAGACCCGAGAGGAAATAAAACGCAGACTCCATCGGATTGTCTGAATTTAGTATCCCAACAAAGCTAATATGGCATATAAAATGGCATCCAGTAACACCTCCGTCAAAGTTGGGAAGATCCTCTCCAAGGCGTTTGATACCAATAGATAAAATAATTCGAGAATTAAACTGCATCTTTGTGATTGCGAATATCGCAAGCGAGAGAACGATTATCTGAAAGTAAACACGATACTAGTTAGCAAGACGAAGCAACGACTGGCGTAATACGTTGAACTTGGCTTAGTTACAGCGGTAATAGTAGAACCGAAACTAATGACTTCACTACATTCTTATGGGGCCAGCAGATATTGCTCGTTTAACACGGGAGTTATATATCTCTGCTGTTGTCGACCTCCTTGACTTACACAACTAAACATGATTTTTTCGTAGAATCTACTGTTGTTGTTGTCACGCACTGTAAAGAGCGGATTCACCCATGGTCGTTGTCGTCAAACTCATCTAGAGGGAGGACCAGGAAACGTGCTGTTTCGACAGGGTTGGACCAGATGGAGAGGGGGGTTAGATGAGTGGGTTTGAGAGGGCATGCGAATAGGTGGTTGGTATCATGCGGAGAATGGTATCATACCGGGCATGTGTTAGGTATGTCAGGGTTGATTCTGGATAGGTAGGAGTTGAGCCAACTACAATATCCAGATCGCAATTATGCCAGAGCGACGCGGGACTCGCGTGGCAGCAGGGACTCCTCATCTGCTATTGGTGGTGGTTGGGCTCCTATTAAGGCATTTGCCTGGCGAGAGTCGATGGTGGTAGTGACTGTCTCTCTGCGGATGTTACTTCAGACCCGCCGGTACGCCTCTGGCTCCAGAGGTTGTGTTATATAGTGCTTAATTTCGTCCTTCAGTTTTAGGAGATGCCTTCTGATGTGCCTGGGGGTTGCTCCACTGCAAGAAGATGGCTGTTTGGGTGCCCCGAGAAGTGATACCCAGCAAGGAACTGCTTGCTGAGCATGAGGTTGTGCTCCTTAACGCGGAAGACATTGACCACTTGGTGGAGATGTTCCTCAGGCGACATCAGCAGGCATCCCGTCACCGTGCGGAATGCGACCACACTGGCGCAGCATAGTTTATTACCGGCCGGCCAATCGCCTTGTATGTTGCCAACAACGTTTCTTGGTATTTGCCCCAAGAGCTACCGGCGAGCGACTTGAGGACAATGTTGCGGCTCTGTACTTTATTGGCGATTGCGTGTGCGCGGAGAAGCAGAGCAGGCTGTCAAATATCATCCCCAGAATGCTCGGGTGATTAACCGTCAGAATGGGGGGTCATCGATATGAATGTTGACATCCAGCCTGGCCTCCTTCGTCCAGGTGGTAAAGAGGGTCGCCGAGTACTTCGCAAGGGACAACGCCAGGTTCCTGCTTGTGAAGATACGGGCAAAGTCGTAGAGATATCCGTTCACTTTTGAAAACAGGTTTTCAATTACATTGCCGGTTGCCATTATCGATGCAATATGAATTGCCGGCTAAAGGAGCTCGCACATCGCTTTGCCTCCGACCAGGCACGATCCCCGAATGAGATTTCCACTCGGTCGTCGAGCTTTCTCGGTCTGGTTAAGGACTTCACGTGACTGGGTTGCAGGACTTCAGATGCTCGTCTCACTAGTACCGCTTATTCTGGTCAACCAGTTTCCGAATCTCCACGTTCAAATCCCTTATGTTGGAATTGCAGGGATCGGAGCGGAACTTCTGTTCGCCTTTGCGAACGTCAGTGGATATGGGAAGATATCTGAAGGCATTTTCAGTGAACTCCGCGAACCCGACACAGTCAGCCTTTTTAAAGTTGATGTAGGTCCGGTTATTCGCGGAGACAAAGTCGGCAGGTCTGTCAATCGAGATGATTATGGGTAGGAGGTCTGATGCAAGCGATAGCATAGGTCGCCACGTTATGCTATTTATCAGACCTGCGCTAGTTATTGTTAGGTCCGGCGAGCTGCTGCAATTACCCGTAATCCTGGTGGGAGCATCATCGTTCATCCTGCAGAATGATGAATCGTCTATCTGCTCTGCCATATCGTTTCCCCTACGATCAGCTGGTAGGCTTGAATGCCAGAGATCGTGGTGCGCGTTGAAGTCACGAACTACCAATCGGTTTCACCTCTGAGGAGCGTACTTATGTCAGGGTGAGATCCTGCCGGGAAGTAGGAGACAGGGCGTATATAAACATTGAATATTTCGAGCTTGACATCTTCTGAACGGACAGCTATTCCTTGGCATTCTAAGGTAGTGTCCCTGCGGTCGATGTCTTTTTCAATGAGACGATACTGCACAGTGTGATGGGTGATGAACACTAAACCACCACCATTATCTCGCTCGCGATCCTTACGATGCACATTGTAGCCGTTGCAACTCATCAAGGATGGGCGTGTGCGATTGCGGAGCTCTACAGCATGGAGCCAGGTAGTCACCCGATCATTCACGGGTGGTGCGCAGACCAGGGCACACACGGAAGTGACACCCTCCCTGGCACGATTTGCACCTGACTGATGTCACATTCCTGTATATCCTGACCTGACACATGGAACAGACTGTGTGGGGCACCAGGAGCTGCTTGCTACTATACGAGGGGCAGAGCTGGATGGGGGAGAGGAGCGTCCATGTTGTTGTTCTGTGCTCCTTTGAAGCGTAGAGGTTCTGCCGGCCAAGCACAGGTGCACTTGGTGCAGCTATGGGAGCCGTAGAGGCTATGGGCGCCGTTTGTAAATCACTCTCTACGGGTCTTAAGGCCTGAGCTGACCTTAAGATGGCTCCATCCGTCGCACGAATTACTCCTTGCCGAAGAGGAGTTCGGAGAACGGACAGTAATGGGAATGTCCAGCCGCTGTATATTGTAAAGAGTAGATAATTTTGTCAAGGTGCTGTGCAGATTTTATTCACTTTCCCCTTGTGCGTGAAACCAGGCATCACTGTCGCACGCACTAAGGTCCGCGATAAGGAAAAAACTATAGCTCATCTCCTCTAATTCACCTCGCTAGCTTGCGCAGGGTTGCTTTTTTCTTCAAAAGTATTTTAAAGTATTTTAAGAATTTTAAAGCAAAACGTTTACGTTTTAAATTCTTTACTTTCCAAGAATTTTAATACTACAAATATTTGTACTAAAACTAACTACAATTTATATTACATAAAGTATTTATACAAATAGTTAATAACGGTTGACTTTAAAAATTACATTATTAATAAAAATGTATATTACATATGTACATATATAAACACGTAATACTCGTATATATAGAGGATGCGGTGTACAAATAAAAAACGTTATTTTTAGGGATTTCGATTTTGGAATGATATGCTCTGTTTAAATCAATTGGTACTATTTGTTTCTTATTCGACTTTATTACAGTGGCTTCCCTGAATTCTTACTCAGCGTACGACGTTTTAAAAAAAACCAGAGTTGGGTGAATCTCGTTGTACTTTTAGAATCTTCACTTCAGAAAGTTTAATTCCTCCCATATTAAAAGGACCCATGTCGTTATCTAATATTTTGAGATCAAAAAAGTCTTCATAGGACATTTTTTGCACTAAAAATGGGTGCGCTGTTTTCTTTGCAGAACGAATTATTGTAATAAATGATTCAGTGTTGTATACTGGACCACTTTTGAGCATTTGTTTAGTTGCCCTCTCAATAAGGGAATGTGCTGAATCACCTTCGTTTTGGGTATGACCTTTGATGAGGTATTTATGAGTGATGGACTTTATTCGCAATAGCTAATAGCGTATAGATACATGGCCACCATGAATTTGTTCTTTTGTTGTACAGCGGAGTTACCAGAATAAAATATTATTTCGCCTTCATCACTCGTGGCCAAACTTTTAATATATTCCAAAACGCAACTTCCTAATTCATTCACGCCAGGCTTGCCATTGGCTTCATCCCAAACGTAACAACGGCACTTTTTTGTTTTTATATCAAATATGGTGAAATTAAACACATTTATTTTTAATTTATAATAGAAAGCAGAGACTTGGCCCTTTGGTAATTGCATGGCTGCTTGTAAATCATACACTGCCACAACCGCATTTTTTCTCTCTTTGTCTTTTCCTTTCTCTTCTCATCCAAATAGTTTTCGTATAGGTCTTTGTTCTTCAGTTTTTTTGTACTTCAGTCACGTTAGTGTAAGCTTCGCATTGTCCACACAAATCTTTTTTTGGGACAAAAAAGGAGATATTAAAGTCTTCCGTAAAGGCTCTATAAAAAAAAAATATATGTGCAAAATAGCTTGGATTTTTCTTTGCACACTTCTATGTAGCCTTGGTAAATGCTTGTTATTGTTTTGCTTCCCTCAATAAATATTTTGGTTGTATTTGCCCTCGTGTAATGGTATTTTTTTATAAACGCTCTTATTCCATCTGCTATTTTTTTGTCCAGTTTTTTGTGGTTACCGTGTTTGCCTCTTTGATCCGGTTCCAATACTTGGTTGGCAAGCTTTTCCCGTTTCTGAATAATTATTCTGATTGCTCGATCGTTGATGTCAAAAGTATTTTTAAAAAATAATTTGCAGATACGAATAGAACTATCACTTTGTTTAAACAAAAATAACCATTATTGTATTGGCGGGGAGCTCTCTTTCCTCCAAAGCGTAAGTAACGGTATGTAGATTTGACTAATTCTAATTCTTATTTATTTCGAATTAAAATGGCATGTGTTTGTGGCCAGAAAGTGGATCGTTACGGTGAAAAAATTAAATGTGCTAAATGCAATAACTTTTTTTACCTTGCCTGTGTTAATATCTTGCCAAATGATGCTGAGTTTTTCCTAAACTCTGATGCTGCATTTCTTTGCGAGGTGTGTACTGTGGTTCGGCGCAACTCTATCCGTTCGCCGCCGCCTACCGTCGTCTTGAGTGATAGTATTGGTGCTGCAATTAGTGCTGAAATCACCCATGAACATATTAACAACAGTCATCAATATGTAAAACTGCCGATATCAGTTCCTGCATCCATCGATATTGACAAAGACAGTGTAAGCATGGAGAATTCAATTGATATCAATCAACAACTAACTCTGCAGTCCGCGCTAACTGAGGTGATTGCCCTTAGAACAGAGAATCTTCGCATTGTTGCTATGGTTAATGCACTTCATGTGGATAACGAACGTCTAATAACCAAAACTGAGTCGCTTAAATCTGAGCTTCACTCGCTGCGGAACAGTTTCCGCACTGATGAGTTAATTCCATCGATTTCTCTGCTTTCTGCTGATATTAAAGAACTTCGTGTTAAAAGTTGCATGAACAACAACAGTGACATAATCTCCGAATTGTCTCCTCGCACCATCAACTTGGTAAATTGTTCGCCTGCTGCTTTGCCGGTAATGCCTTCTGCTACTACGCCTCACAATCGTAAATCTTCATATTCATCTGATGTTTCTCGCAATTATGCTGGTGCTGCTGCTAACGCTAGCATTTCTAAAGACTTGCTCAATGTGAATGCTGGTTCACGCAGTGTTGATGTACCAAATGCAAGAGATAGCTCTCTTACTCAGCCTATACCTATTGTTGCTTCCTCCTCTTCTAACACAAATCCACCGCCTGCTACTGCTGCTCGCTCTCAGCCCAAGCCACAGTGGGTAACTGCGCAAAATAAGAAGAGCAAAATGCGAAATATGTCCCGTGACCTGGTGATGGGCAACAATACGAGCACTGTACTGGATGTTGTTCCTATAAAGAAATGGATCCATATTTCGTCATTTAAGCCAAGCGTGGAGGAAGAGGACATTTTATCTTTCGTTGTGAATAATGCAAATATTGATAGGAAACATTTGGCATGTTTTAAGCTTGTTAAAAAAGATACGGATTCTTCTTCTTTAAAGAACATTAATTTTAAACTGGGTGTTTCTCCTTCATTACTTGATACAGTTTTGGATCCAGCACTCTGGCCAACTAATGTTAAAGTTCGCACCTTTCAATTTTTTCAACGGGGGCTTCCTCCACAATAGCCTCAGTCAGTGAGTCAACTGCATAAACAAAAAATTTGAAGATCTACTTTCGAAATATGGGTGGCATTAGAACGAAGTCTGAAATCATTCTCATGAGGAATGGAAATACAGATTTTGACGTAATAATTTTTGTGTAGACATGGCTGAATGACAATTTCTATGACAATGAATATTTTGAATTTGTTCCATGTATTTCGTAAGGATCGTGATGCAAAAGGTACGGGTTGTACGATGGGTGGCGATGTTCTTATTGCGGTACGGCGTAACTTACATGCACACCCGGTCTCACTAAACAATGACGTCACTGTGCTAGATCAACTGTGTGTTTGACTAAAAGGCTCTCAAAGATATGGATCCTTATAATTAATGGCTAGATCAACTGTGTGTTTGCATAAAAGGCTCTCAAGGATATGGCTCCTTATATTTAATGGCGTCGTATATCCCGCCTTGTAGTACCCAAATGCGGGTAGAGCTTGACCTTGTGTCAAAGCTCAATGTGGAGTTGCACTGCAACCGGGTGCAGGACCCATAGTACGGCAGAGGTGTTAGATAGGCCTCGAACCCTACCAAGGTGGTTAGTGTGTTCATTCCACACTGCCAATTGGTTCCGAGAATGCTTGCGCATCTTGGGGCGCTGATCAACGCATTAACTTGATCCGTTGTGCTTTTGAGCGCCGTGGAGTTAGGCCGTCGTCGGCAGGTACCCACGTAAAACACTCCGGACGATCCCGCCTTGTAGTAGCTATGATTTGTACAAAGCGCATATAGATAATATTGTATTCTTAGCTCATAATCAATAAGATAGTAATCATATATGTGTCTTTGGCGATTTTAATCTTCCGAATATTAATTGGTCTAATAACTTTCCGAAATTTTATCTTATACCAACCAATGTAACTACTGTGGTTGAATCTGACGCAATATACAACATCTTAAGTCTTAGTTTGCTTCAAATTAACTATTTTAGAAATCAGCTCAATAGAATCCTAGATCTTGTATTTGTTAGTGATAACATAAATTCAGTTATCTCGCAATGTTATTCGCCATTCTCGTCGTCAGACAAACATCGCGTTCCGTTGGTCCTATCGGTGGAGTTTTATGATTTCGCCTCTAGAAAGATTGACAATAAACCTGTATTTAATTACGCACAATGCGATTTTTCCCAGTTAAACAACTCTTTGGTTGACGTTAACTGGGAGGACTTGCTGTGTGGTGCTAATACTTCTGAGTGTTATTCCGGTTTTAAATCAAAATTGTTGGCTATATGTTCTTCAAACATTCCGGTTAAGAAAAATTTGCGCTATAAAATACCGTGGCACACTAGTGACCTTAAAAAGCTAAAAAACTTAAGGAATAAATTTTATAAAAAGTTTAAGTTAACTAAAGATTACAACTTTTTTGTCAAGTATCAATATTATGTAACGGAATTCAGTCCACGGAAATTTTGGTTATTTGCAGCGGTCTGATATTGTAGTACATTTTCGTCATTATTGTGGACACTATCACTGGAATAGTTAGCTGAATCTGGGAAGTATGTCATATCAGCTATCGAATTATCACAATCTTCTTATAATGTTTACGTAGAAGATGCGTAATTATTTTTAAAGAACGCCATTTTAAAAAAACCTAAAAAATTATAAAATCATGATAATCAGACCTGTTCTGAAAATCGAAAAAGTTTAAATCGTACGATTTGTAAATTCGTTTTGGAGATTCCTTTCAAAAAATAGAAAATTTTGACGCTTAATCGATTGGCATAACGAAAAGGGTGTGCTTATACCAATTCGCGTTCAAAATATTTATTAATTTCACTTCATTTAATTAAAAATATTTTCCAAATCGTACCATTTGAATTCAAAACAAGTCGGAGTATTATCAGCAATTATTATCAATCATTTTACGTTATTCATGTTAACGCAGCCTTTATTTAATCAAACAAAACGTCACGAAACAAATTCTCAATTTTATAATTCATTTTTTTCAACAATAACGTCACATATTGTATTGCATAAAACGCGTCGAACTAAATATTTTCTGCGGTACAGTCACAACGCAAAATAAAACACTTTACACGCAAATTAGTAACCTCAAATATATGATTACCTTTTCACATACATATATAGTTCTGACACAAAATATATCGTTTTTTCGGAAAAAACCACGATCGTTGCGCGACAACGTCACCTGCACATCTGAAATGTGTCGTTGTTACTGTTGAAAGTTTGCCCGTGAAATAACGGCATTTTTTATATCACGCGTTTGGTTTTCTTCGACTCGCAAAGAATTTTTTATTCAGTATAAATAGTGATGCTGCGCACATTTCCTCATACTCAATTCAAAAATCGAGTTTTTTGAGTTATGACACCATTGAAGTAAGTGAGCGATATGCTTTCGTCCAAACCTCCAAAATGTTCGATGAATTGACAATTTTTGTAAACATTGCCGTCCATCCAACTGCCTCGCTCTAACACACAGGGATTTTTTAGAGTACGGTATCACTGCTCCAACGTAGGGAAAGTTTTTGGCAGAAGAAGTTTGTAAGTGTGTGGGTGAGATGTTGTGTATGTGTTTGAAAACTTGTGATTCTCAGGGGAAACTAGATAGCCGTGCTGAGAGGGTTTACGTTAACTCTTAGTACTCTGGTAAGTTATCTTCTACGATATTTTGAGCAAATTTCATCGTATATTAATAATACTGTTGTTGCACACTAAACCAACAACGTGTATTTGATGAGTGTGTCATACCGCTTTAGAAGAATGCATCTCATTGCTTGGCTTTGCTGTTTTTGCAATTTATAAATATGGCTATCGTTAATGATTAAAGAAATTGTCGGACAATAATTGAGGAGAGGTTATGTTTTGGATCTACTTATAGATAACATTATTTTGTATTTTCCGTTTATGAATTTGCAAGTACGTCGCATAAAGAACATTTTTTGCTAATTTGTTCACGGTATACTTAGTCAGTATGATCATTGAACTCAAGTTTTTCATACATATATTCTTATACCCAAACACGTGAAATTCTGAACCCTTTCCCATTTTTGTCTTGTTTTATATGCAAATTAAGACTTTTGATACACTTTTTTTACGGATGTTTTAAGTGAATTAACGTCTGATACATACATTGAGAAAGTTGCTAAAACTTTCATTGTTTATAATAAAAAAAAAATTCCTGTAAAAATTCAATAATTTGTAAAACAAAATTTCGTTTTGAAAAATACAATGTTTTTTGAACAATTTTTAATTTGACAAAAATTGTATCAAAAGTCTTCATTTCTTTAAAAAAATCATTTGAAAACAAAAGGTCAAAATACCAATTTGTTTATAAGTCCCGTAATTTTTAATATTTTTCTAAGATGTTTTGGGAAAATTTTAGAGAATACTTTGGAAAACAGTTATTGTTTTTTATATTGCATGAAGTCACGAAAAAAGTGTTACGTTTCAAGAATTCTTACCCTATACTTCTTTTTCAGATATGACGATCAAATGATTGTTCTTTGGAGACAGTTCCTGACAAAGTTTGAAATGATTTCAGCTTACTACATTCTATTAATATATTACGTAACTTTTTTAAAAACAATTCTTATCTCAAATGCACGATTTAGATCTAGGAAGACAGTAGTTGTATAATTCTTTTTGCTCAATTCTTGCTTCCAATAAGCTTTTACTTAATTTACATGAGTGCATTTTGCTAAAACTAGACTGTTGTGTCATTAATATATTATTAGTTTCTATGTAAGTACTCGTATCGATACCTGACTCTAAGGCAAATTTTGTATAGGAAATTTTTCCTCCGCAAAGAAGAAAAATAGTACGTTGAAAAGATTTTATTACAAAAAAATTCTTAGAAAACACTCACAACGTAGGCTAGCCTAGAATATTTAAACGCAATAGAAAGTCATTCATGGTTAAATGTACATACATATGTATATGAATATATATACTACCGAATTTTAAACTTTGCTTTTGAAATTTTGTATGTTTATAAGACAGCTGACTTCTTATTTCCTCACCTTCATTCGGCCGCCATAGCAGATTTTGTCGCATGTGCGCGCTTCATTCGGTGGGTCCCGAAATCGAAACCTGACCGGAGTAACATTAAAAATTATAGAAAAAGTTTTTTCTAATAGTGGTCGCACCTCGGCAAGCAATCACAAATCTTCATGTGAAAGTGATAATTATTTTTCGATCATCTCCCTAAGTCCTTTTGGGTCACTGTTGTTGACTAAAAACTGATAAAGATGATTAGAATATGTCATATACATACCTTTGGTTATGAAAATAAAACGTGTAACTTTTTTGTAGACAAATTGTAGTATAACTGAGGTTGCTGGAAGTTCTTGTTGATTTTTGATAATTTGTTTGCTGATTGTGTTGCGCCTTTTCTTCCATATAAAACATGCATAAAATTTACTTGGTATGTAAGAAAATGCTGAACACCGCCAACCACGAAAAAAAAATAAAAAAATCAACAGGAGTCTCTAGCCACTTCAAACCTTCACTTTTCTTGGTAAAATTAGATGGGTTACATAACTGCAAATTCAAAAATTTCATAAAATTTAACTTATAGCGTTTTCTTTTCTCGAAAAAATGTCTCCTCATTCAATATATACTTATTATTAAAAATATATGTTTATTAAAAATGTATATATAAACGCGCTTGTGGTATGCAATAAAACCAGTGAATGTAATAATCGTTAGTTTGAAGAACTAAATGATCTTTTTTTATTTAAATAAAAACTAAAATATGTTGGAGCTGAACCGTTTCATAAGTGATTGCGTTAACCATACATATTACCACCAAATTTGAAACGCCCAGATTTTTGCCAGAATATATTTTGTTATTCTACAAAGTTCAATTGATGAAGCAATTTGAGGCTTTCCATATACAGAAATACCTCGTTTATTCATTTTCCGAGTTTCGGTGCTATCAACTCTAAGCTCGCTTAATAGAATAAAACGTGGAATTTCAAAGATATACATATACAAATTTGGAAAAGTGGGCGGTGACATGTCGTCGTGGGGGAGAAAATTTGGATTCGTCTTATATTCGCAACCATTCGGTAAAGGAAATCAGTACTACACCCATTTTCCAAATTCAGATTTTTTAATTATTTAATTAATTAAATTATTTATACCAAACTTGCAAGAATTCCCGACATTACATATTTTACATATTATATATTTTGATTTGTTTTAAATTACCGTTATATGAGAGGTGAGCGTGGCTTTAGCCTGGTATAGCCTTTTTTCGAAATTGTGCTTTCTGACTAGAAAGAAAGCGATTGCCAACATTTATGATTCAATGTACTTCATTCTCAAAGCAAATCTTCTCGATCAAATGTGAGCATATTACCCTGTATAGTTAATAAATTTATATTTAATAGTAAACTAGACTTATGAGAACTGGGCGTAGTTTTGGTCCGATTTTTACAAATTTTAGAATTTTACTTACTGACTTCAAATGTGTAATGTGTCCTAAATTTGGTAGAGTTTGGTAGCGTGGTTTCGGTGATATACTTATTTGCTCTAAAGTGGGCGGTGTTATGCCCATTTATAAATTTTTTTGATTCGGGGTATTTGTTAGCGTAGCCCCATCCTTTATGTGAAATTTGAGCTAATTGTCTTTAATGCTGATGTTGTTCTGTTGTTTTTTTGAAAATTACCGTTATATGAGTGGTGAACGTGGTTTTCGTTCGATTTTAAATACTTTCAAAATTTCGATTATTGACTTGACATACATTATGTTTGCCAAATTTGGTAGAGTTTTGTCAGGTAGTTTCGGAGATATAAGGTCTTATTATAAAGTGGGTGGATCGCCGACCATTTTCTTACAAAAAATAAGAACGCGTATTCCTTCCCCAACCCAATCCTTTGTATCAAATTTTACCAAATTATCTGCAATACGTATAGTTACAGAAATATTGCGGTCTTTTAATTTTCACAAAACACCGTGGGCGTGATTATTGCCCGATTTCCCGCTTTTGCCATACCAAAGTACTTTGGGCCCAGGGCAATGTGTATGCTAAGTTGCGTCAAGATAGCTCAGTACTCACTCGAGTTATCCGCGAACGGATGGGCGGACAAACAGACATGACTTAATCAATTCTGCTATTAATTCTAAGAATTTCTGTGGATATATGTATGTCTATATCTATATCGGGTGTTTATGATATTACAAACAACCGTTAGGTGAACATAGTTATAACACGCTGGGCACAACCAGTGCGCTCGGGTTATAAAAAAAAATAATAATCAGCAGTAACACCAGCAGCAACAATAGCATCAGGGGCATAAGTATGTAAATATGCAAGTATGTATATGTACATATGCGCAGAATGTGCCCCACTACCCAATAACAAAATATCAGTAGATTAAATTTCTATTTCTGCTGCTAACCGATTTTTTCCGTGAACTTGGCCTTCTATGCATATATGTATACCATATGTACACACGTTTGCGTATATGGGTAAATATTTTTACCAGTTGCATTTTCTGCAACTATACTGCTATAATAGCTAAGAGAGCTGCTGTTATTTATCGTGCGGAACAGTCCCTGAGTACCAAACGCTCTCTAGCTGATTTTACGTTCTGCACGCTTTGCGTTTCTGCTGCTGTGACAAAGGACAGCTTAGGCCCGTAGCTAACTCGGCGCGTTAAGTGTATGGAGCATTCTACAATAACGCGGAGCATACACCTGGCACTTTTGACAGCGCTTTACGTCCTGAAAACAGGAGTGAAAAAGAAAGAAGATAAAATGAATGCAAGAAGGTAAAGGCAAATAGAATAATGAAAGGCAATGATAAATATAAACGTTCCTGACTATTTGACTAGCGCAATGATAGCTACTTCAACGATAGATTACTTTGGTACGACACCAATGAAAGCCCGAAGAAGTACAATATTTCAGGAGGTGTGCGTTAAAATAAATAAATCGAAGGGTGTCTCTATAGTGGGCTACGCTGATGATATAGCTAACGTAATGGTGGTAAAACACTTAGTTGGCGTGTCGCAAATGTGTAGTGAAACCATAGCCTCTGCAAAAACTTGGCATCAAACAGCAGGACTAGAATTGGCAGATCATAAAACGGAGGCACTGCTAATGACTAGTACGAAAAAGCATGAACACATCAAGATAAGAGTAGGTGGTTACGCCCTAGAGTCGAGCCCCGCTATAAAATATCTCGGTGTCGTACTTGATTGAACTATGCTAGCAGAAAATCAAGGAAAGTCAGTATGGCTATTGCAAGGCTTATGCCAAATATGGGAGGACCGAGACAGCAAATAAGGGCTCGGCTGGCGAGCGTCAGTTCGTCGATCCTGATGTACCGCATATGTGAGATCAACCGGTGGAGTCCGATCAATCGAAAAGAGAACATAGCATCAGCGAGTGGCAGCAAAGATATGAGTCGTCTACAATAGGACGATAACAAAGAAGTTGATCCCAAGGGTAGATGAATGGATCAATAGAAAGTACGGGGAAACTCGTTTCTACCTCACACAGTTCCTTACCGGGCATGACTGTTTCCAACAGGACCTACACTAGTCTAACAGGGTCTGCTCAAACGAAGCTATTGGGGGTTTTCTTGTAGAACTGTATTATAAAAGTAAATCATTGCCTAAAAAACTATCAATAATCTCATCTGAAGAATTATCATTAGGTGGTATAAGTGCAGTCGAGTTTCCATGTGAGAACTAATTTAATAGACATATGTTAAACTTCTGAGGTCACAGAGGCTATCAACGGAAATAGTTAATGCTAAGGACACAATATTATCAGTGTGAGCAAATGATAAATAATCATCACTATTCGGCGGTATATGCGATGCGCACACATAAACGGCTCCAGTAGAGCCTAGCACACGCGGGCATGACCACTCAATGGGGGAATCTGAATTTCCAAAGGTTACTAATGCTACCCGGTATTTTTTCCACACAGCATTAATAACCCTACCACCTCTTGACCATCGTGTTTTGGCGAAATCGCAGTCTTCACGAAAGACTTCATACAAATTGAGATCTAAAATTTCCCAATCGAAAAAGCTTTCAGTCAGCCAAAATTCAACAAATACAAACTTATGCAGATCATACTAGATCTTTGCACCTTGGTGAGTAGCCTGAGGTTAACCTCTTTGTTTAAGCAGGCCACCATACGATCACCCCATATAGGAGAATTGGTCCGACGACCGCTGTGAAAATCCACCGACGCCTAGAAATTTCGCACTTGTAGAAATACTTAACCTGGTACCATTTAGTACCGGTGGGGTCACCGAAGGCACTTTATACCTTCTCGTGAAGAGTACGAGTTCCACTTTACTTGAGCTGACCCTGAGCTCGCAGTGGGTGGACCACATGGATACCTCCCGAAGAGCTCGTTGCATCAGCTCGCATAGTGTCTGCGGAAACTTTCCCCTGAGTGCGATCGCGACGTCATCAGCGTACGCGACAACTTTTGCGCCACCCCATACCGAATCTCGCAGTAGCGTATTAACGGTGAGGTTCTACAGAAGTGGGGATAGGACACCTTTTTGTGGCGTCCCCCTCGGCACGTGCCGGGACAATACGCTCACACCCAGCTTAGCCCTTACTACCCTGCAACTGAGTAGCTGGCCGATAAACTCAACCAGTGAGCATTCAGCTCCTAGATCCGTAACTGCGCCAGTTATGGCTTCTGGAAGCACGTTATTGGAGGCACCATCAATGTCCAGGAAGGCTACAAGACAGAACTCCTTGACACTGAGAGACTTCTCAATATAGCCGACCAAGCTATGGAGTGCAGTCTCAGTAGATTTGCCTTTGCGGTAGGCATGCTGGTCATTGGACAGTAGTCGACTGTCGATGGTATCGGACAGGTGGCAACTAACAATCCTTTCAAGTGCCTTGAGAGCAAATGATGATATACTGATAGGCCTAAGATCCTTTGGATTAGTGTATGAGGCCTTACCAGCTTTAGGAATAAAAACAGCCGTGACATTTCTCCATGCCAACGGTATGTGATTTAGTTTGAAACAGGCCCTGAAAATAGTAGAGAGCCATTTTGAAGACATCTCCAGTGTCTTAATTAGTTGAGCAGGTATTATCCCATCCGGCCCTGCAGATTTGTATGGCTTAAAGCTTTGGATAGCCCATTTAACCTTTTCTACCGAAACCGGTATGTTGACGGGGTTGGAAGAAATAAACGGAGGAGTTCTTTCCTCCGCAGTTGTGTTCCCAGGGAAGTGAGTATCTAGCAGCAGTTCAAGGGTTTCCTTTCCCGTTGATGTCCAGGAACCGTCTTGCCTCTGCAAGAAACCTATCGGGTTAGAGGATCCTGAGAGAATCTTCCTTAGCCTGGCTGTCTCGGAAACACCCTCGAGGTTTACGTTTGCCTCATTGTTTGGATTCAGAGCAAGCCTGATCTAGGGCATTTAAACAGGTCATCGTAAAAACGTTCACCATGTTCTCTAGATCCCCGATGCAATTAGGTTCAATAAGAGGTTCGCTGCTTAGGCTCTCCTCAAATAACCTTTTATAAGAGCGCCAATCCGTGTTTTTTAGGTTTTTGCGCACTTTTGGGCTGGTAAAAGAAAAATTCAATACGATTTCAATATAACGATGATCAGAGAAGGAGTGTTACCCGCCAACTCTCGATCAGTTCAGATAGACTAACACTACATAGATTTATATCTAAAACTTCTTTACGATTCCTAGTAATGAAGGTGGGATCCCTACCTTTGTTGCATAAAAGTTGGTTAGTAGTTAGAAGGCAGTTGAAAAGTAACTCACCTCGATCATTGATATCCGTGCTCCCCCAGTTGACATGGTGAGCATTTGCGTCGCTGCCGACCAACATGTGTCCGCTCTAATACTCGGACACCAAGTTCCGAACCATAGAGGGAGGAGAGTATTCGGCTTCGTAGGCCATGTAGGCCGATGCCAGCACGATCGACATACCCCCAATCTCCGCGAGAATTGCCGTGACGTCGCCGTCACTGTAATTAGGTAAAAGAAAGATATTTAAATCTGCTTTAGCCAGAATACAGGCTCTAATTTTACCTTTACCACGCTCCACGAAGAGCTTAAAACCGGTGGCACTCAACCCACATCCCCTGGAGTTGCAAACCCAAGGTTCCTGAATGAGTACCACCGTAATGTCGCCTTTGCTTAGAAGACCTAGGAGAGCAGCTGAAGCTGCTTTAGAACGATGGACGTTTATTTGCAGCACCCTCATGCGAGGCAGCCGCTTCCTCCCCTCCAGCTACGACGGTGACGCCAGCTTCACCCTCCTCGTCACTGAGAAGCAACTCCTCCTCCGCAAACATCTTATGTATTATTGGTCCAAGGCTCGTCTGGGAGGAGACGCTGCCTTCAGCGTCGGAGAGTTCCGGTTCCGGCTCCGGTTCGGGTGCCTCAATGTCCACGTCCATTGCTTCACCCGACCCAGAGGCACGCTGAGCCTCCCCGCGGTACACTTTGATAATGACCTCATCGAGACCATACGAAATGCGGCCTTGCCTCTTCTCTAGAAGCCCAATAGACTCCTTATTAAGAGACAATACCACTTTTCTGGAAGGGCCTTCCGCGTCCTCGACCCGGCCGACCCTCCAATCACTTGTCGGGAGGGATGGGTTCATCACCTGGATCATCTTAAGGATGCTTTCCGGTGCCTATGGTGTCACGGGAACCCATACCCTCGCCCGTGGTCTGACTGGAATGTCATTCCAGTCCACCACCTCCAACTTAGCCCTTGGGTAGACAGGACCCACCTTTGCAACGGCGGCCTTATACAGCGCCACCGATCTCTGGTCCTCACAGGCTACCACTTTAATATGGCCCTGGTACCAGCCAGCGTCCTTACAGGCCGGGGGGTTCCGGGGTTTTCCAGCAGAACGTCAAAGATGACGTTCGCCAGAGCTGCCTTCACCCACCTCCACTGGTCTTTTGGTAAGGACCCGAGCTCGTTGCCTCGGTCCAGGACCCCAATAAGGATCCTGTCCTTCGCAACCTCGGCAAAGCTAGGCCTGCCCACCCAGGAGTGCGGCCGGATTCCAATGGGACCCCGTCGTATCTCCTTAGCGTCTTCGCCGCCTTTCGCTTGTCAGCAAATTTGAGCCGCTCCGACTCAAACTTCAGAGGGGCGTGGCTCGTAGTTTCCATCGCTGCCACGCCCTCCATATTATTGTGTGTAGCTGCTTGCCGCCTTAATCCGCTCGGGCCAGGCCGTGAGACCCCTGCCTTCGCAAGATTAGGCTTCGCAGCCACGCCGGTGTTTGGCGGGCCCCTAGTGCCTACCGCCACGGAACGATCTGCCGTCTCCAGCACAATCCCCGCAGCTTTGCTGGTGCTAGGCCCCGCCATAACACCCTTAGTCACGGGCCGGTGTGCAACACCCACATCCAACCCGGAAGAGCCCCTATCGGAGCGAAGCGGCGCATTAGGCGCTTGCGCCTGCGCATTCTTGCCCCGAGATGGGGAAGAAGAAGTTTTTATGCTAGGCGCTCGCGCCTGCATAGTCTTACCCCGAGATGGGGAAGACGAGTTTTTTTGTGTTTTTAGTTTATTTGTGTTCATCTTGGTCGTACGACCACCTGCTCGACGAGGCAAGCGCAGTGGTCTGAAAAGAAAGGGGGGTACACCACGACAGCGCCCCTTGCCGCGGTAAGGCCAAACATACTCTCTGAGGTGGCCCGGTGTCAGGGAGGCATCGTTAGAATACAGCCGGAGTTTAGACCCCCTGGCTGCAAACCGACCAATGGGCACGGTGACGCTTAACACCCTGGCTTAGGAGGAGGATTGACTAGGGAGGAAGGAGAACTGGGAGATATTAGGAGGGATGCAGGGTATGCGGAAATTGAGAGATGTTGGTGCGGTACTCTCCACATAAGAAGCCGTGCAAGTTCGAGTCCTACATTGATTCATATATGAAGTTTCCCTCTTAGTTCGTGGAAATCCGCGAGGAGCAACCATGCCAACACTTAAGCCTCATCCCCACGCCAAGAAGACCAACGGTGATGATGTTGAAACGATGTTAACAGATGGGTACTTTTTGTCCCACAATAGTCCAAGCATTAGAATCCACGCCAACAATAGGCGATTGAGCAGTAGATGAAGAGAGCATATGTATGCAGAGCAGTATTATACGAGTATCAGTTGTGGCTGGAATTTTTAGCAACAGGGCGAATTTAGCGTTATTTTAGAAAACAGGCAAAAAATAGGGACTACTCATTTTTGCAGTTAAAAAAAAAACGTTTTACGTTTATATTCCAATTTATCTTTCTTATTCAGAAAACCACTGGCTAAATTTACTTTGAATTTTATATTCATAGGACTAATTGTCTTTTGGTACGCTCGAAAAAAAAAAATATTCAGTTTCATGGTGCACTAATAAAAAGGTGATGTACGTAGTGACAGCTCGTTTTGCTACTGTCTTAGCTCAACGTTGCATTTTGGAAGTGGGCGAAAAATTGGGAAGAAATTGAGGCCGTTTTGAGGAAAAAATTCTAATAAAAATATTTTTATTTTTGGTATAATTTGCTTTCAAGTATATTAAGAATGAACTCATAACTAGACAGATTGTCTTAAGTTGTCTTATTAAACCTAAATTATTTATGTTTCTGGAAAATTTTAACAATGCCGTTTGGGTGTGCTGAGACAAAGCAACACACATCGCTATCTGTGCTTACACCCCTCCCTGTGTTTATCTAAGCATTTATTAAATATAAATTCTCTGATACAGACCTATCTGCATCTGTTTTCAGATTAGAACAATGAAAGATTTATAAATCTTTTCAATAATTTGAACTTTTAAATACAAAAGGTGTGGCTGTCAAACAACATTTATTTGGGTTTAGTTTGAAAATTACTTTTCATTCCGACTTGTCAAAGGCAAAACTTTTCAAATCGGAAAATTGTTGTCGGAATCGAAGTCAAGAACACCAACCCGTTCCGATTCCGAAAAATTTGATCCACCAAGGGAACCAAGGAAAGTTTTCTCATGGCAGAAATACACTCGGAGGTTTACAGTTCCTTACTGCGCCAGGACAGGAACCCCATACAAACGAATTAAAACCCAGAATTGGGATTTTTATCAAGGTTTTTGTAAAATAAAGAAAGATTATACATACGTCTCATGGTGCACTGAATCCATTCTTTCATTCTTTCATAAGACTAATATTATAAATAAGAAATTGTAATTTTCGATCTCTTTCAATCATAAAAACAAATGCCAGCGAGTAAATCAAATCAAACTTCGAATAATGAAGCTATGTTGCCTACTTTGTATTTCGTTAACTTTAACTTAACTGTTCAAAAAAATTTCCCTCAAAATTAGAAAAGAGATCACACGGTTTTTCTAAGGCAGTCAACAAGGCCGATTTAGAGTGAAAAGCTGCCAACGTACGACTCCTTTCATTCTTGCATCATGATTCAGTTTGTTGAAAAAGTTCGTTTTGTTAGCAAAGAAACGGCAATTCATCTTTTTCAAAATTTTTGACAAATTATTCACGCTTGATGGTTCGGTTTTCAATTTGATCACCAATTTTCGTTTAGTAAAGGAATAACATTGTATAAATAACAAAAATAGGCAAAAAAGTTGATCATAAATATGCTTCATTAAATCCTCCAAATACTGTGGAGTCCATTGCATAAAAGATCCCTGTTCCAAAGTACAATTGAAAAGGGGATATTAAAAAATAAATTTACTGCAATAAATATTGCACACTTGGGGTACCGTGCTCTAAAATCTCATTAAGAAAGTAGCAAGTAAATGCAAGCATTTTCGCAAGTTATATACATATGTACATTTTATCACTACGGTCTTGGACAGGAACCTGCTCCGACCGCTATATGGCATTGCCTAAAATTTTATGATTCAAGGATGCAGATTTCCTATCTGTGCGCCTGTGTTGCGAAGTCGAAGCAGATGCAAAAATTAGTTATTACAGTTCCAATTTAATACACCAAGCTTACTGGCTGCTTAAGGAAAAGGCTCGAAACTCGCCATACTGTTTTGGTGATCGGTGGCTTTAGTGACATAAAATCTAGAAGGCATTGCGAAAGAATTTGTACTGCAGGTAGCAGCTCAAATAAGTGCGAAAACAGAGAGGGACAAAATTGCAGCAGCAACACTTCGTCGTGCACTAAAATTGAACGCATTTATGAGGCAAACATTTTCAGATCTTTGCCATATGGGTGAGTATGGTGAGTCTGCAACCACGTTTCACATTACCAACACAGATCTTTTTTGATACATGCCAAGACACTGCAAACTCAAATTCACGCGTTTTGGGTGGTAACGTTGCTCAAAATATATCGCTAACATATCGGGGCTATCCATGGGTAGCAACTTACAAAGCTCCGCCTTGATTATGCTAGAAGACGCACCAGTTAGTTACTCTACCGGCAATAGCACTGAGCAAGCTGATTTGTATACAAAGGAAAGCTTTGACAAACAAACGCAGAGTGTAATATTTTAAGAGTATATGGGTCAGCAAAATGCGAAGAGTTGCGTCGTTCAAAAGCGAGCATAGCAAGCGAATTGGAGACAGCATAGTTTAAATGCATGATAAAATTTAACCTGGAATCAAAAAAAAACACATAAGTCCTTAATCACGTCAGATGAAACAAGATATGTATTATTAATATGATCAGATGTGTAAAGAGGTTTCTGAAGCTAAGAAAAGGTAACTTTATGACATTTTTTAATATTTAGAAGAGGCACCAAGAAAATAAGTTATTTAGCTCAGACTGTAGGACGGCTGAGTCACTCAAACTTTTTATTTCAGCATAAAGTTTAAGATCATCTGCATACAGAAGAAAATTAGCAGTAGAGAAACAAGAACGGATATCATTAATAAATAAAATGAATAATAGAGGCCCTAAAATACTACCCTGCGGAACACCAGAGGTGGCAATAAATAACTGTGCTGCTCCTTTTGGTCAAGTAGGATTTAATCCAATCCAGGAAGGTCGAGTGAAACCCAAGGCATTCCAACTTGGCCACTAAAATTTTATGGGAGATCTTGTCAAATGCCTTAGAGAAGTCCGCATAGATTGAGTCGGTTTGGAAACCATTACGAAAGCTTGCGTGACAATCTTCAGAAAAAACTGATAGATTAGATAACGTAGACCTATTAGCAACAAAGCCGTGCTGCCTAGGACAAATTAGATGTTTTACACTAAAATAAACCTTGTCTTTGATAACACATTCAAAGAGTTTAGAGACTGCTGACAATTTGGAAATTGGTCTATAATTAGAAATACCGCTCCTATTACCGCTTTTGAAAATAGGAGTGACTGATGTCAGCTTCCAGTCTTTAATAAAAATTCCTTCAGACAGGGATTTATTAAATATTAGCTTTAAAGGTTGCACTAACGAGGCACAATTTTGAAGCATGGTTACAGATAGGCCATCAATGTCAGTTTGAGAAGACTTTTTAATCTTCAATAAACCCTCAATGACGTCATCGTCCGACAAAATAAGTGATCCAAAGTCGGTAGAAGAAAACAGGTTATCTGAGATATCTTTTCGAATACCTGCCAAGTCTTCTTCAAGAAGATCATCATCAGACGAAAAAAATCAGCAAATAAATTTGCTGCAACACTAAGGCAGGAAGCAGAAGCATCATTATAATAAACAGTACTAGGAATGCTTGAACCTTTTTTATAGATTTAATGTAACGCCAAAAACTCTTCGGATTACTTTTAATATTTAGCTGAAAGTTATGAATGTATTTTTTATACAGGGACCTATTTAAATCACGAAATTTTTTTCTATGTGAGATAAAACTTCTTAAAAAACTTATTTCTCAAATTTTTTAGAACTTTGAGTTCTTTCGTGTGCCACGGAATTTTATATTTATTGCTTTTAAAAACCGGAACATGTTTAGAACACCCATCCAGCACTAAATTTTTAAATATATTAAAACAATCTGCAACTTCAGTATCGCCAAAATGAACATTCCAATCAATTTCAGAACAGACTTCAAAAAATTCAATAAATTCTAAATCTATCAAAGGAGTATGATGTACACTAGCACGCGATAATGAAGAAGCAGGTTGCGATACAACAAAACTCATGTTGTCACTTACAAAAATCAAATCTAGAAAGCGACTCTTACTATTTGGTAAACTATTAATCTGAGTTAAGCCCATGCCTAGTAAATTGTCGATAAAATAAGATTCAATAGGACTATTAATATTCGATGGAGTTAAGAATACATTATTATCTAGATATAACCCACTCAAATTGTTCAAATTAAAGTCCCCCAGAACACATAATTGGTTGTCACCAATCACATGCTGAAGGGCTAGTACGTTATTAACATGCGATTTGTATATATTATATCATAACGAGATACCTTGCGACAAAACAGTGGTAGTTGGTTGTGTAGGAGGTATTGGATACGCTCTTCATTTCGGGCTTGGAAGCATCCGAGTTGACGTCGCCCACATACTAACAAACACCCTAAACGCATCCCGCTGGGCGGTAAATGCATTTACTTTAATTTCCTCAATGACATATGAATTACCGGGATGTTCGAGTAGTTCTTTGTAGATGATTACATTATTCTTCTGTAGCGTTGGTGATCTGGACAACGAGTAGAGCAAAGTGATATCATATCGATGGAGCGTAATGAAATGGCCATTTCGAGCTGCGTTTTGCCTCTGATGTCTGGAGTACGCTTTGCTTTTGGTGCTGCCAAGGATGTTGTTTTCTTTTTGTTGCCATCAGATTTTTTCATTGCGTTTTCGCAAATACATTTTTATTAAAATAACAAGACCTGCAATTTTTATAAAGTAACATAATTATTTCAGTAAAAAATAAATAAGGCACTCACCTAATTATACCTGCCTCCCGCGTTTTCTTTTTCCTATGAATGACATTTGCGACCATTCAGGATATTGTGAAGAGGGTTGGGTTGCGCGATGTTACTTTACCATACTGATCATACTTTACGGTATACATATATACAATTTTCCATATATATAGTCGTGTCTAAAATATACTTTCATATATTTTCACGTAATCATAAATACATTTGCAAAGGTTGTCTTAAATCTGATTTCATATATTTCCATGTATTATGTTTTTCATAAACGAATGCAAGATAAATGAATGCTTTTAAGTACAGCTAGTTCCACTACCTTTAGGGAGAGGGAATCAGGATGGTAATAGAAATAACTTTATTTTATTTCACATTTTTCGTGGCAGACAGTGTTGTCAATTGACGAAACTTGCCATATTAAAACATACCGGATGATAAAAGTCTACAGACACCTTGCTCAAAGATACAGCAATTAATATTAGGATAGCCACAAGTATACCAGGCTAATCCCAGTTACGGTATAAGGTCATGGTCGTAATTAATCACTAATAATACACAAATATCACTTATCTCCCAACGTTAACTAATAACACAAAAAAAAAACAAGTAATTATTTTAGGAAATGAGTCGATTCACTCTAGCGCGCGACAAAACGGAGCAACACGGTGTCTGTTTTGACATTTCATTCCGGATATACCAGAAGAACCAGGGCAGGCCAAGTCTGCAGAAGAAAGGCTGCGTGTAGTGGAAGAGGAAGGATCGATGACCGAGGTGGCCTCCCTTTCAGCGGGCGGCAGTTCAGAAATACGTACTTTCTGACCACTATTGCAGTATGAACGGGCAGCCTTGGATCCCGCCCATTCAGACCGCCAGCACAGCCGAAGCATCGACGAACGACTGGCGTGGGAACCCGTCCTTCTCAACAAGCTTAACAACCCCGGCATCAACGAACGGACGGCTCGGGAACACGTCCTTTCCAACTGTCCAAGGACCAAAATGATTGGCAGCGAGTTGACTCCGGAACACGTTATTCCCGATCAATGCAGCGAAGCGCACCATACGCCAATCAACAGCGGAGTGCAGGGACGTCCAAATAGCGCGGCGCACACAATCAGCCAATTTTAGACAGAGCTGATTGATGACAGCTCCCACCATCCACCCCATGAAGACATTTGAAGCTATCGCACCGACAATCATTGTGAAAATAGAGGCAGGCGGCCGCTTGCCTTTAATTGGGGCGCTAGTAGACCCGTGCGCACACAGCACGATGATGTCTGGCGAGTTGGCGCGAACGCTCAGACTCTAGTAGACGAAAGCGGGCCTTGCGCCGACTTGCTCATTAGTTTTGAGGGGGAGGTATGGCGACGCGAAGAAAGAAACGGCACAAGCCATCGTAGTCAACAGGTAGCACCGTATGAGTTCCTGAACGAACCTCGACCCCAAGGTAGCGGTTCCGTTCCTACTCAAAAGGTTGGCCGACCCAGAGTTCTACGTGGCATCTCTTGTAAGACTGACATCGGCGTCGTCATCCATGCTCAAATAATCTTGAGTTGGCCCAGGCGACCATATTTGGATTAATATTCTCTGAAAACCACGTTTGTTGGTGATTGATGATTTTTATTTCACAGTCCTTTTAAGTATCGCAACGAAGACGTTGACGTGGAGGACTAGGAACCCAGTAACAATGGCACGATTATGAAAATTTAACTATGAAACGGGCTGGTATGTTTAGGCTTCCATCCTAAATAATATCTGCCACCCGCGCGAGTTAAGTCAACCACCCATTCCAAGAGTTTATCAAGCTCATTACCAATTAATTGGCAACAATAATAATCATATTTCATTTACAAGTAGTCATCAATTTTACGCTTACTTAAAAAGCAACAAATTGCTTAACATTAAAATGCCTAATCAACATTTCTTTCATTTAATTCATTACGAAATATTTTTTGTCAAATAAGCATTTCTTTCATTCTACTTGTTGCAAAACACTTTTATGCAAAATCAACATTCACGTTTCACTAAACGTTCGCTGAGCCAGCAAACAAAAAGCTATAAATATTGTAAATATGAATTAAGTAATTCAATTAAAATTATGGGTTCAATAAAGTAAGTTACAAAATTTAAACTTGTGATTTTTTTTCGGGGTTTGAACAATCAAACCCATAATTGGCGCAGTCTACGGAGATCAATTCCAAAGAATTGATTATCGAATAGAACGGAAAACAAAAGTTTACCGCCGCGACTTCAACTGTGAACACAGAATTGTTTATCGAATAAAGCGGAAAACCAAAGTTTACCGCCGCGACTTCAACTGTGAACAAAAATCGTGATTAAAATCCGAAAAGCTGTCTACGCACAATTGCACTGGTAAACCCCGAAGGATACCAAAGCAAAGGAAAATGATTACTGGAAGATACCAAGAACAGAAACAATACAAAAATGTCTACAGAAAGCCAGCCTGCATTTTTATCTGGAGCAGATCTCTTAAAGGAAGCAGCCCGTGTAAAGGAATTCCGAGGAACCAGGGAGTACGATCTATCGTCTTTCATCAGGGAGCTGGAGCTGATAATACCTCTTTTTGGCGAGAACACACACCTACAACAATTCGTCTTCGAACGCTACGTCCGAAATAAGATACACGGATCAGCACTACAAGCCATCAGGACATTGGGCCAAAATGCCAATTGGGATCAAATCAAAGAGGAATTGGTAAAGAATGTTGGAATAAGAAAACCTATCACAGCCTGTACCATGAAGCCAACCATTAAAGTACCAACCATTAAGATAGTCGATAATAAACGAAAAATATTCGTAAGCCTAGATGATATTAAAAGCGGTTTTATGTCAGATATCTTAAGAAGATATATCAAAGCAGGAAAAGTAGGAATATACCCAGAAATTTCTGATTCCGAATACAATATAGTTCAGCAAAAACTTAAAGAACTATTTAATACAAGTGTAAAATTCTTTAGATCCTCATATCATGCCAAAGATATGAGAAACGAAGAAGAAGCACTCAGATATATGCAGAAGTACCATAAGCAAGAAACTGGTCACGCTGGAATCTATGAAAATTACCAGGGCTTGATGAAATTAATATACTTTAAAAATCTAAAAACCCTTATTCAAAAATACATAAATAACTGCAATATTTGTTGCAGAGGAAAATATGATAGAAACCCAATTAAGCCGAAATACTTCATAACAGATACACCTAAAGACAATAACGAGATAATACGTATAGACTCTTATGTCATTAGAAAACATAGTTGTATGACAATTATAGACAAGTTTTCTAAACAAGCTACAGCCATTTATCTGGAAGATAGAAATAGCATAACACTGGTAGAAAAACTTCGTTTATACTTTTCCATTAAATCAAAGCCGAAACGAATAGTTGCAGACAACGAATTCAACTCAACAAACGTAAAAGATTTTCTAAGACAGGAAGAGGTAGAAATTCATTTTACAAGACCAAATTCTCATACAGGAAATGCGGACATCGAAAGTTTCCATAACACATTAAATGAAAGATTTAGAATGATTAGTATAGAAAACTCAGAATGATCAGTTCAGGAGAAAATATATAAGTGCACAGAATGGTGCAACAAATCGGTTCATTCAGTAACTAAAGCAAGACCAATAGATATAGCAAACGGAAAAAGTGACAAAGCCAAAATTTACATAAAAATAACGACTAAATTTTCAGGTACGCTTATTAACACTGGTGACAACTCTAATGACACTCTTAATTGCTACCAATGCAACACTAATAGTAGAAAATATCAATAGCGACAACGGCTTTGCAGAGATTGCATTAGAAGACGTGGACATGACAAATAATTATAATACCATCTTACACATTATTGACCCAGAAGAAATTAAATTCGTCACAGAAAAACTTGGAGAAAATATAGAAATAATAACAGACATAAACAACAAGCACTTTTTGAAATCAGAAGTAGAAAAAGTAAAGTCAAAACTCCAAACGATTTTACCTACTAGACACCCTAGAGGGCTACTTAACTTCGTAGGAACAGGAATGAAATGGTTATACGGTACAATGGACGATTTCAACAGATCAGAAATAGAACGACATCTAGAGACAATAGACGACAATAACCACGTAATAATAGGAAACTTAAATAAGGATATTTAAATAAATCATGTACTTAACAAAACAATATCCAATCTGAAAGATGCAATAGAAACTGACAGGACACAAATTTTATTAAAATTGAATGAAATATCTAAAGAAGACGTAGAACTAGAAAATAAACTTCTCTACCTAGATATATTGCTAAAAATTAAAATCTTGTTAGATAATGTCGAACACATACAAAATAATTTTGTAGTAGCAAAAACAAATATTATGAATAACAATGTATTAACAAGTGAAGAAATAATTCGTTACAATATTGACCTTTATAAAATGCAAAACACTAAGCTAAGTGCAGCTCAATATAAAGACCATAAAATTATTTTTGTAATTCAAATACCGAAAAATATTAGAAAAATAAAAAGATCATATTTTATACCCGTACCAAATAAGAATCAGGACGAACTTGTTTTCGACGCTAAAGAAATTCTAAAAATAAATGATACTATGTACGAATTTAATAACGAGTCAAATAGGAATAGCTTAAGAAAATCCAAATTATGTACATTCAGAAATAGTTGCCTAAAAAGAAAAAATAAACATATCGAAACTAAAGAAATAAAAACAGGCTTAATAGTTGCAATAAATCATTTCAACTCATCTATTAATAGTACTTGCAATAACAGACAGCTTAGATTAAGTGGAAATCAGTTAATATCATGCAATGATTGTAAAATAGAAATAAATGGTGAATCTTATTATAATTTTGATGATAAGTTCCAAGAACAGTACATGCAAGATCGTTTCCTCCTCCTCGTCATTCTTGCCGCTCCTACAGTATCTTCGGAAGGGCACCCCAACTGTTATATGTCCAATGTCTTCTTTATTACTGATGTTGAAACTTCTTCATACAGGGTTCTTAGTTTCTATTATTATATTAGTACAAAGTTGCATTTATCAGTATTAGGTTTAGTAATTATAAAAGTAGTATATTTATAAGTAGATATACATGTTTTAATCATACAACATCATCTTTTTCAATTTGCGTTTGTAATAATAATAACGGATTTTAATAAAGAACACATGCTTCTTACATTTAGGGTTCGAATCGAGAAGGTTTATAAATGTTTCTTCCCTTTTGCGTAATATAAGTGGTTTGGTTACCTGGGCTATTATCTTTTCCTATATTCTCTTTATCTGTTTGATGAGCCTCACTTATTTCTTCATCTTCTATTTTATCAGCTTCATTATCTAATTCTTTATAATCTTTTTCTTCATTTTCCTTTCTATCATTTGTTTCTGTCAAATCTTTTTTAAGTATGTGTTCTCTTTTTCTCCGATAGATACTTCCTTCGTTATCTTTAATCAAATAAGATCTAGGTTGTGCTGACTCTTCAACAACTGATCCAGGATAACATATTGAACTTGGTGTCTTCTTCGGTTATTTTTTAAAAGAATACCGTCAATCATAAAAATCTCATCTTTGAAACTATAATAAGGCATCACTTCATTTTTAATACTTTTCTTATTTATTGACCAACCTCTGTCCATGTATTCAATAATTTTTTTAAAACATTCATCGGTTTGTGACGAAATTTGAATTTCATTGATAAATTTTTGTGGTAGGCAAATGTGTGACATTACAAGGTTGCAATGTAAATTTACTTCGTTATCCCAATTAACAATTGCTTGCTCTTTCAGTTTAGCCCTGGAGAGCGTGTCTACTATGTAGTTATAATAACTTTCCTGGTTTATATATCACGGTTAAATTGTAGCCCTGCAGCCGAAGCATGAACCTTTGTAAATGTGCTGGGATTTTATGAAGAGGCTTATCAAAAATAGACACAAGTGGTTTATGATCTGTTTCCACAATTACGTTTCGGCCATAAGTATATTGATTAAACCGAGTGCAGCCAAATAAAATGGCAAATAGTTCTTTTTCGATTTACTCATAATTCATTTGCGCTTCTGTTAAGGACGCTGACGCATAAGCTATAGGATTATGATTATGAAGAATGGTTGCACCCATCGCATATTTCGATGAGTCAACTGATAAAATTAGCTGTTTGTTAGGATCAAAGTATGTCAGCATAGAATCTCTAGTTAGTTCTAACTTTAAATTATTGAATTCGTTTTCATGTAATTCATCCCAGCACCATAGACTATCACTTTTTAAAAGATTTCTTAAGTGCTTGTGCTTCGCAAATAAGTTTTTTATAAAGGAACTAAGGTAATTTACCATGCCTAAAAAACGCGGTAAGTCCGCTACGCAAGTGGGATGCGGCATCTCCAAAATTGATTTTATTTTATCGCTATCTGGTTTTATACCGTGCTCATTAATGATGTGCCCAATGAACTTAATTTCTGTATGCAGAATTTTAGATTTGGATTTATTGAATTTAAGACCAACCTGCCTAGCCCTTTCTAGTACTTTAGTACACAACTTCGACGTCCTTTCATTTAATTGCATCATCCAAAACCTGGAGTTAGCATCAAGTGTGCTATAAAATTTAGAGCCAATCAATTTAGATTTACACTCATCTATGTTAGGAAATGAAAAATCGTGATACTAAAACGATTGAGTTTACCCACTCAGTTGGTTATTGTATAGACTTAATTACGTCTAATTTCACCATTCGCTCTAACTCCGCTTTTATTGGGTCGTACAAACTGAATGGTATTTCCTATGTACGTCCACTATAGGTACTGAGTTTGGTTTTAATTTTCAACTAACTTGATTTTTAAATTTCCTAAGCCTTCAAAAACATTCAAATATTGTTCGATAACTTTATTATGTTTCATTACATTGATTTGTTTAAATAATTTCATGTCTACTGCTAGTTTTAATCCAATAATATTTTTGCGTGGCATATCTAGCACGTGAAAGAGTACTAGGTAATTTTTGCTTTGATATATATTGTTTACATGTACAGTGCCGATGAGTAGCAGTTTCTCCACTAAATGGTAGAATGTTACATCTTGATTTTTTACATTTTTGCAGTTGTAAACTTTTATAAATATTAATTGACATTATGAGCTCAGGCTACCTGTGTCAACTTGACACGTTATGTTACGATTCCTTATTTTGATATTTATATTCCACTCATTAGAACGACACGAAATTGTACTCACACTTGGTTCAATCTAAGTTAGATGAGTGGAAATATTACCGATGAACAGGTTATTGTCTTCTTGTTCAGACTCTTGCAGTTGAGTCGCTTCGTCTTGAGTGTTCATAGTCCTAACATATTTGCTGTTGTTATATCTGCCAGAATAGTTTTTGTTTCGTAGATTTCCGTGTGACTGACTGCGCTGCTATTGGTTTTGATGTTTGAAAAGGCTCGTGTTTGCAAAGTGCCACACTCGACTGCATATTCGGCAAATTTTCCCCTCTTCTGGACACCTCATCCGATGTACTTGACCACATTTTTTGCATACCGATGACGTGGTGTCTCGAGAAAACTGCTTGTTGTTGTCATATGAAGTCTGTCTTGCTTGTAAAGCACTCACTGACATACCGATACTTTCCGTTTGCTGTTGTTGTAATAATAAGGCACTTTCTTTAGCGATTTCAATGCTTTTCGCTATTTCTACTGCCTTTGATAACTGCACGTTGCTTTCACTTAGTAAATATTCTTTTATGTGCGTTGCATTTTTAGGCAAGCCGCATATGAAAATTTCTCGTACTACATCTTCTCGTAAGTCTCCAAACTCGCAAGATTGACTAAGACTTTTGAGAGTTGTAATAAAATGAGTGAATGATTACTCCACCCCTTACGACAGAAAAAAAATGTATGATACTCCATTATGATATTTACTTTTGGAACGTAGTGATTCTCCTGTTCTTTCAGTAAGGTCTCATATTTTACGTTGTCAATGTCTTCATTAAATGAACTGAATATTTGCAGCGACTGCGGTCCCGGATGATGCAATAGTAAAGCTACTTTGCGTTGGTTGTGTTCGCAGTCTAAATTAGATGCACGTAGAAACACTTTAAATTGCGTTGACCAATTTTTCCATTTCACCGACATATTTGATGCGTTTAAATTTATTCGAGGCATTGTAGTTGCTATTGATGCACCTTGCTGAAATTGGGGAGTAATTGGCAAACGGCATACCAATGCGTTCTTTATCCTGAAGAATCTGCTTGGTCGTACCTTGTCTTGCAAGTTCGTCTGCCATGCAGTTTCCCTCTATGCCCCAGTCCGTTCTACTTGGCCATATCCTGTAGAGATAGGCGGCAGTCCAGCGCGATGTTCGAGTTAAACGTGAGAGAGTTCAGAGATCTGATTGCAGCCTTGCTGTCACTAAAAATGAAGATGTCGCTTCCTATAATCCGGTCCCAATCTTTTCCACCGCCTCCACGATGGCTGATACCTCAGCCTGAAATACGCTGTAGTGATCTGGTAACCTAAAGGAAATTCGCAGGAGTGGGGTTCGTGAGAAAACGCCTCCTACCTTATTATATGGTTTCGAGCCATCAGTATAGATGACAATTCTAGTATGGAATGTATGTAATAACGTTACTTTCAGAAACCGATGTCAAAGCACACCGATCAGTGCTGGTCGGAATAGAGCAGAACTTGTTCAAAATACAAGAGTTCCCTAGGCTTTCAGGATGTCCCTGGGATGTCTCCCTTAGTCGCACAGCAGTCATCGCTGCCATCTGTTGTTCAACCAAATCTAAAGGAAGGAGGTCCAAAATAGCGTTCAAGGTCTCATTTAGCTTGGTTCTCCGCGTCCCACTCATACAAATCATACTAAATCTTTGCACCTTGGTGAGTAGCCTGAGGTTAACCTCTTTTTCTAATGCAGGCCACCATACGATCACTCCATATAGGAGAATTGGTCTGACGACCGCTGTGAAAATCCACCGACAGATCCGGGGATTAAGACCCCATTTCCTGCCTATGGCTCTCTTACATGTGTGGAGGGCTATGGGAGCCTTTTCATAACGTTGAACTAAGTTCTCTTTCCAGTTCAACATCCTATCTAAAATAACGGCAAGAAATTTGGCACTTGTAGAAAGACCGAAGGTACTTTATACCGTCTCGTGAAGATTACAAGTTCCACCTTTCTTGAGCTGACCCCGAGCCCGCAGTGGGTGGACCACTTGGATACCTCCCGAAGCGCACGTTGCATCAGCTCCCTTGATGTCTGCGGAAACTTTCCCCTGAGTGCGATCGCGACGTCATCAGCGTACGCGACAACTTGTGCGACATCCTAGACCGTATCTCGCAGTGGGGTGTTTACGGTGAGGTTGCATAGAAGTGGGGATAGGACACCTCCTTGTGGGGTCCTCCTCGACACGTGCCTTGACAGTTCGCTGGCACCCAGCTTAGCCCTTACTAATCTGCAGCAGAGTAGCTGGCGGATAAACTCCACTAGTAATTGTTCCACCCCTAGATCCCTAACGGCGCCAGTTATAACCTCTGGAAGCCCGTTGTAAAAAGAACCTTCAATGTCCAGAAAAGCTAGGAGGGAGAAATACTTGACGCTGAGAGACTTCTCAATATAGCCGACCAAGCTATGGAGTGCAGTCTAAGTAGATTTTCCTTTGCGGTAGGCATGCTGGTCATTAGACAGTAGTCGACTGCCGATGGTTTTGGACAGGTAGCTGCTAACAATCCTTTCAAGTGTTTTAAAAGCAAAGGATGATAGACTGATAGGCCTAAGATCCTTTGGATTAGTGTGTGAGGTCTTTCCGGCTTTAGGAATAAAAACAGCCGTGACATTTCTCCATGCCAACGGTATATGATTCAGTTTGAAACAGGCCCTGGAAATTGTAGAGAGCCATTTTGCAGACACCTCCAGCGTCTTAATTAGCTTAGCAGGTATTATCCCATCCGGCCCCTCGGATTTGTATGGCTTAACGCTTTGGATAGCCCATTTAACCTTTTCTTCCGAAAACGGTATGTTGACGGGGTTGTGTTCCCAGGGAAGTGGGTGTCTAGTAGCAGCTCGAGGGGTTCCTTTCCCGTTGAGGTCCAGGAACCGTCTTGCTTTTGCAAGAAACCTATCGAATTACAGGATCCTTAGAGATCCTTTCTTAGCCTGGCTGTCTCGGAAGCACCCTCGATGCCGCCGGAGAAGTTCTCCATGAAGATCTCTTTGCCGACCGATGCCCGCACAATTGGCATGCCCCCTATCTCCGCGAGAATTACCGTGACATCGCCATCCCTGTAATCAGAATACAGGCTCTAATTTTACCTTTCTTCCGGGGCTGTCCAGCAAAACTTCAAAGAGGATGTTCACCTGAGTTGCCTTTACCTACCTTTACTGATCGTTGCCTCGGTCCAGGACCCCAATAAGGGTCCTGTCCTTCGCAACCTCGGCAAAGCTAGGCCGGATTCGCTTCGAGGCCGGAGTTTGTTCCTCCCTAGATCTCTGTCGTTTAGACGGAGGTACCCGGTTTTCCACTGAAGCCCCAGTTACTCGGAAGTTTGGCAGCAGGGCTTTCGCCCTCTCCACCGCTTCCTTCTCGCTCTGGGGCAGCGTTTCCATCGGGATCCCGTCGTATCTTCTTAACGTCTTCGCGGCCTTACGCTTGTCAGCGAATTTGAGCCGCTCCGATTTCTGAGAGGCGTGGCTCGTAGTTTCCCTGCCACGCCCTCCATATTTTCGTGGGCAGCTGTTTGTGGCCTTAATCCACTCGTGCCAGGCCGTGAGACCCCTGCCTTCGCGAGATTAGGCTTCGCAGCCGCGCCGGTGTTTGGTGGACCCCAAGTGCCTACCGACACGGAACGATCTGCCGTTTCCAGCACAATCCCCGCAGCTTTGCTGGGGCTAGGCCCCGACATAACACCCATAGTCACGGGCTGACGTGCAACACTCACATCCAGTCCGGAAGAGCCCCTATCGGAGCGAAGCGGCGCACTAGGCGATTGCACCTGCGCATTCTTGTCCGGAGAAGGGGAAGAACTTTTTGTGCTAGGCGCTCGTGCCTGCAAAGTCGTACCCCGAGATGGGAAAGATTGTGTTTTATGTGTTTCTTTTATTAAATTCTTGTTCATCTTGGTCGTACTACCACCTGCTCGACGAGGTAAGCGCAGCGGTCTGAAAAAGTAGAAGGGGGAAATGGATGGTACACCACGACAGCCCTCCTTGCCGTGGTAAGGCCAAACTTACTCCCTGAGGTGGCCCGGTGTCAGGGAGGCACCGTTAAAATACCGCCGGTATTTTGACCACCTGGCTGCAAACCAACCAATGAGTAACGCTTAAACCCTGGATTAAGGGAGTATTAACTAGGGAGGAAGGAGAACTGGGAGATACTAGGAGGAATACAAGGTATGCGGAAGTGAGAGATGTTGGTACGGTTATCTCCACATAAGAAGCCGTACAAGTTCGAGTCCTACATTGATTCATATATGGAGCCTCTCTCGCACAATACAAAAGCCGCACAGCCCCAATACAAAAAGCCGAAAAACTCTCAAATCTACAACCGCACAGCAGCAAATGCACGTAGCAAACACTATTTAAACACAGCAAACAACAAAAACAATGGTTCCATTCAAAATCCCCTTAGAAATACAGAGAGTGATTTTGAAAAAATAAACACGGTTTTCATTTTAATTTCACGATTCTTTCAAATCGCATGCTCATGCACTTGTGTATTTCAAGAAGTAGGACGACTTTCGTTGCACATACTCGTACATATATACACACACTTTTGTTTGCTAACAGTTGCGTGGCGAGAGTTTGGCGTATTCTTATTTTTACACATTAAAAAAAAACACTGCTGAAAAAAATATAATTAACAAAGGAATATTTTTTTAATAAACAAAAAACCGTAACATTTGTAGTACGTGCGATTTTACATCACATTGCACACGCAAAGGTAAAACAAAACACTTTAAATCTACCTTTATGTTTCTATCTGTGTTTCTAGAGCAAAATACATTGATCTACCCTAAGATTTCTACTTATATTTTTAGAGCGATCAAATTATTTCCCGTGATACAGCAAGAAGAATTTAAAGCTTTATGGGAGAAGACAAAATTAGCGTACGACACATTTATAAGAAATGACGGGTTATCACAAAATGTTATTAGCGCGATTAAAAGGGAAAAAGAGTAAAGAAAAAGTTGTTTCGCTGGTATGTTTTCTATGGCAAGAGAGTCGGAAAAAATATCGAAGACTGAAAAAGAAGTCCAAGATCACTCGGTCCGCCAACACCTTCCTACGCGCGACCCCTATATCTTCAAAGGTGAGATATGTTTCGAGATATGTTCACGGCCATAAACATTTTAAATAAACGCCTCAGTCCGGTTGAGAAGTTTTTCTATCTCAATCACAAAACGTAAGGTGAGGCTAAAATATTGTAGTCAAAATTTATGACAGATACGAAAATAAACGTCAACACACAACTTGAAATTTTATTTCGAAATCGAGTGTGGTGGATCATTGAAACAGCTGCCGCGGGATATAAATATTTTTCTGTCATCCCTAAAAAGTTACCAAATTGCCATTTCAAACTGGGATGCAATAATTATGTTTATCTGCTCAAAGAAATTACTAGAAAGTAATCACATTTCCAAGTGGGAAGTCATGGACCAATTAATGCCCAACCGATTCCAAACCTAGGAAAACGTATCGGGCTTAATAGACATAAAACCTGTGCAACAAAGCCACAACACCCTAGGCATGGCGTGGAGGCACGCTTAATAATCATCTACAAGAAGCAATACTATAGTGATGAATATTCTAAACTGATAAAAATGAAATTATGAGGACTAGATGTCGTCTTGGCGCATCACTAGATTTAGCGTACAACGAACGTCACGCGATCATCCTTTCTTATAAGTGCCGATTCTCCCGTCTTATTGCACAATTTATCCATGAAGTCTTCTTACAAGGCGAAAATCAACTAAAGCTGGGTCTAATTCGAGCAGCATATTGAACCCCCGAGTCAAAAATATGGTAAAGTCTATCATCCATAATTGTATGCTCTGCACAATCTACAAAGCAAAACGAACTCAAACACAGCTTTTGGGAGTGCTTCCTCAGAAGCGCACCAAAAAATTTCCGCGGCAGAGTATGTCGCATCTCAAAAGGTTATATTTGCCTGATTGTATGTTTCGCAACTAAGGTTATGGAACCCACCGTATCTTGTTTGGCACCATTTGCTAGGTTTATAGCCAATAGAAGAGACCCAATGTTTGCTCTGACAATAGCAACAACTTTTGTCGGAATTTCGCGATCTCTACGATCTGAATTTAAAACTTTTATGACTGAGGCACGAAATCACCATTGAATAAATATAGCTACCAGATAGTTGCATGTAATTTTTTATCCACTACGGCGCCTCATATGGGCGTAACAAGTTTTAAAAACCAATATACATTCGAAGAGTTCACAACTCTTTTGTGCCGAATCGAGTCAACCATTCGACTTGGAGTCTCTTACTCCCGGTCACTTCTTAGTAGATGGACACTTATAGCAGTACCGGGATAGCAGTTAACGAAACCCGTGCCTCTATCATATATCGTTGGCAAAAACTGAAGGCTCTGCATGAAACTTTTTGCCTTAGCTTTTGACGGCACTACGTGACATATGTAGATTACCCAGGGCAGCAAATTCGAATTTGTGTATTGCATTATTGCTTCACGTGGCTTTATTAAAATATACACATACATACATATTTACTAACATTTTATCGTCATTGCTTTACAAATCACTTTCCGCTTCAGCATAAAATTGAAATTCATCTAAGCATCAACTTTACTAGAATCGCACATAGAGAATAGTGTGATTTGTGAACTTTATATACATACATTGCTAAACTATTTTTTATATTTATATTATTTTTCGGGCTGTTTTTATTGAAAGATAATATTAATTTGTGAGCTCAAGGTCAGTATAAGGAAAAGCATATTGGAAAAAATACAACAACTGTCGGTAGAAATTATAACTATTTCGGAGATCACCACATCTCCTCATCAGATTTCTTTCATGACAACACCGGCACGAACCCACAACCTACGACTTGCTGGGCAAGTGCGTAGCCAATGGACCACAGTCAGCATGTAAGCTGCTGTTGCTTTTTTACCACTTTTATTTACGTCATACCAACACAATTCAAGTACGACAGTATGTCGTTATTAAGTGAATGGGTTTTTTGTTTGTTTTTAAATTGTTGTTGTGTAACACAAAATCTATTTTCAGTTTTTATTTTTGTCAGAAGTTTGTTACTTTAGGGCGTGCTCGTCCATTTCAAATATTCATATGTATATTATTTTTCGGCCTGTTTTTATTAAACGATAATATTAATTTGTGAGCTCAAGGCCGGTATAAGGAAAAGTTGATTGGAAAACAGACAACAACAGTCAGGAGTGGTAGAAATTATAGCTATTTCGGAGATCACCACATCTCCTCACCAAATTTCTTTCATGACTCCACCGGCATTCGAATTCACAACCTACGACTTGCTGGGCAAGTGCGTAAGCCAATGGACCACAGTCGGCATGTAAGCTGCTGTTGCTTTTTTACCACTTTTCTTTATGTCCTACCAACACAATTCAAGTACGACAGTCTGTCGCTATTAAGTGAATGTGTGGTTTGTTTTTAAATTGTTGTTGTGTAACACAAAATCTATTTTTAATTTTACACACTTAGGAGCTTCGTGTACCATGGTTCAAAGCCAGGTAAAGTCTAGAATGAAAGAAGTCTGATGAGGAGATGTGGTGATCTCCGAAATAGCAGCTATCACTTCAAGCACTTTGAAAAATTGTTGTTTTCTCATATTATTCCCTAATACAAACCTGGCCTCACTACATTCCACTATTCGGATTTCACTCTTGTTGATGAAAAATGCAAAATTACAATTTCTTATTTAATATGATCCAATATATTAATTGGTTAATTATAGCAAATTATTTTTTGTTTTAATAAATTGTTTTTTGTTTTAAATAAATCAGAATGAACGTATATATTGTTATAAGACATGAAATTTTAAACGTTAATTCAAAGCCTTAACAACAATTTCGCATGCCTTTATATTTAAGAAGGTATTAATAAATGGAAATAAAGGAAAATATATGTTAGCAAATTCCTCAAGAGGCAGCATATTAAATATATTTAGACCAAACTGAGTGCAAACGTACTAACGGCTGTTGTGCAGTATCACTGAACAGCTGCCAGCACATAGATGTTGTGTAATTACGTAAACTCCACACGTTCCAATTGAATTAGCGTCATTTCTTAATATTTTACCAGGCAACTATGTACACAAAAGTATTTAAGTTTAGTAACATGGTATTTAATGTAGTAAATTCTTATGGCAGACTATCTATCCATAGTTACTTGCGACATTCGAGATAGGGTCAAGCAGCTTATTCCTTAATAATGGCACAAAATTACTTTGCGTCATTCAAAATCATGGACAGATACGTATTCCAAATAACATACAAACTTTGCATTTACAATTTGATAGTTAATTGGAACGACAGAAAAATTAACCAATTGTTCAGCTGGCCAAAGTAGGTAATTTCGACTTAAACTCGTGAAGTAATCGGTACTTTTACGTTCCTTTATTGCTGCTGCCGTTTCACCATTTGCTAAGCTAATAGCGCTTATCAAAGTTACTATAAACCCTGGGACAAAAACTACCTGATCCAAAGCTATTTTCTTCAATCCGCGTTTCAAATGGTGGATCCGTCTTTGGTACTATTCTATCCAAGATTCCATACCAAGTTTTCAATACAAGACCAACCACAATAACTCTCACGGAAGCAAATCTCAGCATTCGGTTAACATCTATCTGGCAAATCTCCTTCTTTTCCACCCACGTCACCAGTTCTCCTTATAACGCCGACCTGGAGACCCTTATATAATAAAGCGCGAATAGCTGCCATTTAGAAATAAATTACAAGGATAATTTCCAACTGGTAACTGTCATGCTGTTTTTGCACGACAATTTCGAAAACCACGCGTTCAGTTTATTAACACTCGAAACGTTTGTCTGCTATTTTATTTTATCCTACAGCAAAATCTAATACTACAAATTTATTCGCAAAATATCTACTGATGACATGAAAATTAAGTTATTAGTCATTCCATGTATCGTGCTTTTTTTATTTGTGTATAATTTAAAGTCTTTTGTCAATAGAATGTGGCAATTTTCAATACATTTATAGTTCTGTTATCCAATTTGGTTTGCCTTTAATTTTTAGTTACAATGTAAACACCAATACATTTTTTATGAATAGGTCCAACCAGCTACTATTTCGTAATACTTTATGTTAGATAATCGTGGTTTATGATTATTAAACTATTTAATAAACAAATTATTAACGCGCCTTCACCATAGCCCAGGAGTGCTTTACATGTAATTCTACTTTTTGCTTTTGGATATGTATGAAATTTTCGTATTTATAACTTTAACTTTATATTGCTATTTAGTTGCAAAATATTTTGCACATCGACTTATCCAAATTGTAGGCCTGAAAAGCTACGCGCTCTTGCACGAGAAAAACAACTTGTGCGCGCATAACGGTGGTTGATTAGGAACTTCACATGCATGGCTTCATAACGTCTGCGGCCGCTTGATGCCATTCCGATCCGCTTTCTTGTTTTTTCTTTTATTGGGATTGTTGCGATTAGTCGACGTATCTGCTGAAACATAAAAATTTGGCGAACACTCATACACTGCGTTACCGACACTTGTCAGTGATGGGGAATTGTGCTCCACATTAGGAAGCACACATTTTTTTAGTAACCCTCATTTTTAATGGGTAAATGCATCACTGTGTGCAAGGCAAGTTGCCAGCAGCCCCACCTATCGCCAAGAAAGCAAAGGCTTAGGTTGAGTTTATACCAACCGCCGTAGCCGAGTGTGTAGCGTGTGTGTACTTCATTCGGTGGGTCCCTGGTTCAAATTCCGGTTGGGGCAAGTAACATCAAAAATTATGGAACAAGTTTTTTTCTATTAGCGGTCGCCCCGCGGCAGGCAAAGGCAAACCTCCAGGTGTATTTCTGCCATGAAAATAACTTCACAGAAAAAAAATATTCGCCGTTCGGAGTCGACGTAAAACTGTAGGTCCCTCAATTTGTGTTACAACATCAAAACGCACGCCACAAATTGTAGGAGAAGTTTGGCCAAAATCGCTTAAGCGGTTTGTTTGAAATCAAAAGAAGTGCAGTGTTTGATTACTTAATAAAGTTTATTTGAGCTTATTAAATTTAATTCTTAGGTATTTGCAAATTTAACACGAGGTGAACAATTAAGCGCAAAGATGAAGCTAACGAATCAGTCTAATGAAAAGAAGTGTCAAACTTTGAGGGTGGCCGTTGCGTGCTATGTGTTTTACATATGCAGGGTTGCTTCTCAACATTTTCCGCCCACCTCGTCCAACCGTTGCGACGGATGACCGCCCACCGTTTAACTCTTCAGACTCAGTCTCTATTGGAAGCACTACCAGTTTCGAAATTGCTCTCTTGAGGATTGAAGACTTGGTTCTTATGGTGGCTACTCGAACCGCTGCGTCATCGCCAGCGTGAACTTCCAGAACACGTCCCAACATCCATTGTGTAGGGGGAGCTCGCTCGTCTCGTACCAAAACCAAGTCGCCTACTTTTAGATTATCTTTGGTGGTCTGCCATTTGTGACACACCTGAAGTTCGTGCAAATATTCAGCACTCCACCTTTTCCAGAAATCTTGTTGCATTTGTTGTAGTTGTTTCCATTTCGTCAATCGTCCCACCTTTATGTCCAAATTACTAGGCTCTGGGAGTGCAATCAGTAGTCCCCCCACCAAAAAATGGCCAGGAGTCAATGCCGTAAGGTCGGTTGGATCATCGAATATAGCCGAAATGGGCCTTGAATTCAAAACAGCCTCAATTTGTTTTAACACAGTATAAAACTCTTCAAACGTTAGCAGAACATCACCGATAACAAGTCGAAGGTGGTGCTTCATACTTTTGATGCCAGCCTCCCATACACCTCCGAAGTTTGGAGATCCCGGTGGGATGAAATGCCATACTAGGTTATTGGCTGCAACCGATCGTGCGCCTGCTTCGAGTTGATTTCGGAATGCGATGAGATCTTCTTTTAAAGCGGCGTTGGCGCCAACAAAAGTTGTATCACAATCGCTGTATAAGCCGGAGGAGTACCCACGTTGAGAAAAGAATCTTCGCAGTGCCGCCAAAAACGCTTTCGTGGTCATATCGCTTACCAGCTCTAAGTGAATTGCGCGCGTACTGAGGCAAACGAAAAGTGCGACGTAGCCTTTTATGCTTCGAGTACCGCGTCCTTTCGTGGCACGTACTTTAAAAGGTCCCCCATAATTTAAACCGCTATGCTTGAATGCAAGAGCAGGAGTGCATCGATGTACAGGCAAACTCCCCATTATTTGAGTTGCCGCAGATGATTTCTGTTGGACGCACTTTATACACCGATGAATAAAACTTTTAATGCAAGTGCGAGCATCAATTAGCCAATAACGTCGTCTGAGTGCGTGAAGGGTGGCCTGTACTCCGCCATGGAGCATGCTCTCGTGTGCTTGCGAAATCACTAATTTGCTAAGGTGACTTTCTTTTGGTAATATTATTGGGAATCGTTCGCAGGCGGGTAGCAGTGCATTTTTTAGACGCCCATTCAGACGCAGGATTCCGTGTTCGTCAATTATCGGATTTAGTTTTATAAGTTTGCTTTTTGAATTTGACTGCTTTCCCTGTCGAAGGCAAGAAATCTCGTTAAATCTTACCCAAAATTGCATGGCTGTTTCGCGTTCGGAAGCCATACAGTACAAGGTTATCTCGTGTTCCCTTTTCATAACAGATTTGATGAAGCGTTGACACCAGGCTATAATGTCAAGTAATTTATGCAAGCTGGAGTAGTTGTGCAAAATCCAATTATTATGCGTCTGCTGTGATACGGCCAAAAGCGATGCTGTCTGAGCGTCATCCTCACCCGTTGAGATCGTCGGCTCAACCGAAGTGCAAGCTGGCCAAAAGCGTTCATCCTCGTGAAGCCAGGACGGTCCCATCTACCAAATACTAAGGTTTTCCGAGTTCTGCCGGGTAGATGCCGCGAGAAGCAACATCAGCCGGATTTGAGGATGTAGGAACGTAACGCCAAGCTCGACGTCAGTTAGCTGCTGTATCCTTGCTATTCGATTAGCGATGTATTGCTTATGCTGACCGGGGTTGGAACGAATCCAACTAAGCACAGTCTTGGGTCGCACCAATAAAACGTTTGCGTAACTTTTCGTTGAATATCATCCAGGATTTTTGCGGATAGAGTTGCAGCTAGTAATGCTCCATTATTATATATATTTCCCCCAATAGTCCTCCAGTAAGCGCTTTCGGGCAACAAAGTAACCTTTTGTCTGCTTTTGCTTTGACACTTTACGTGTATTCGCCGAAAAATTAGAATAAGCTTTGCGGTGGCCTCTTCTTTTTGCAATGCCATACTTATTAGCGCAATTGAGGTTATCTGCTAGTGCAATTGCGGATATCTGAATGGATGAGAATTTTATGGAAAACTGTCGCACAGTTCCCCGCAAGGGATGCCAATGTTTGAAATCAAAAGAAGTGCAGTGTTTGATTACTTAATAAAGTTTATTTGTGCTTATTAAATTTAATTCTTAGGTATTTGCAAATTTAACATGAGGTGAACAATTAAGCGCAAAGATGAAGCTAACGAATCAGTCTAATGAAAAGAAGTGTCAATATTTGAGGGGTGGCG